>CM022303.1:283812008-285012008 GCA_011799875.1 Thinopyrum elongatum | reverse complement strand
GAACCATGAATTGATCCGACGGCCATTCGCAAGGCCGCACTAGAGCTTCTCTTGGTGGTTCAAGGTCCGGCTCACGTATCGCGAGCCTTGGGGCTTGCTTCCTCGAGGAACAACCTTGGTATATCTTCCTAAACATTGTTCTTCCTCTGAAAAAATTCTGAAATTTTTAGTGACTCAAAATAAAAGTGAACCAAACTCAACAAGATTGATAGCAACTACTCCTACAAGTGTCTAGAGGCTATATCATGCATCAAAACTACTTTGGACCATATAAATTTGACATGCAAGCTCAAGAACAAGGTCACCACAGCAGCAAAAAATTGCAATATATAAAGCAATAGAACAAAAACTAATTGGACCATTGGAGGAGTCACATACCGAAGAACAATCCCCCAAAACAGTTTTGCAAATGGAGCTTTGCACAAGGAGATCGAAAATGGCAGCAAGATGAGCTAGAACATGGGTTTGAGTAATGGGATGATTTTTCTGGAGGAAGACGAAGTGGATGGGTGCTGAAATAAGTGAGGGGGACCCACGTGGGACCCATAAGCTACCAGGGCGCGCCCAGGGGGGTGGGCGCGCCCTCAGGGCTTGTGGCCCACTGGTGCAACCCCCTGGTGTGTTCTCAGTGCCAAAAATTCTCAAATATTCTATAAAAAATCATACTAAATTTTCAGGGCATTTGGAGAACTTTTATTTTTGGGACATTTTTTATTGCACAGATAATTCAGAAAACAGATAGATAATACTATTTTTGCTTTATTTATTCTAAATAACAGAAAGTAAAAAGTAGGTATAGAAAGTTGTGCTTTCTAAATTCATCCATCTCATGCCCATCAAAAGGAATCCATTAACAAGGTTGATCAAGTCTTATTAACAAACTTCTTCTGAATGACATGAAACCGGAGAACTTTCGAATAACACTAGGTTACCTCAACGGGGATATGCATGTCCCCAACAATAAGAATGTCATATTTCTTTTTGACAGAAGGAGGAGGAAATTCAAAACCTCAAATAGCAATAGTTGAAATTTTTCCAATAGAATTGATGCTATTCACTTGAGGTTGTTTCTTCGGAAAGTGTACCGTATGCTCATTACCATTAACATGAAAGGTGACATTGCCCTTGTTGCAATCAATAACAGCCCCTGCAGTATTCAAAAAGGGTCTACCAAGGATAATCGACATACTGTCGTCCTCGGGAATATCAAGAATAACAAAGTCCCTTAAGATAGTAACGTTTGGAACCACAATAGGCACATCCTCACAAATACCGATGGGTATAGCAGTTGATTTATCAGCCATAAGAGATTTCATTAGTTGTCAACTTATTCAATTCAAGTCTACGATATAAAGAGAAAGGCATAACACTAACACCGGCTCCCAAATCACATAAAGCAGTTTTAACATAGTTTCTTTTAATGGAGCATGGTATAGTTGGTATTCCTGGGTCTCCTAGTTTCTTTGGTATTCCACCCTTAAAAGTGTAATTAGCAAGCATGGTGGAAGTTTTAGCTTCCGGCATCTTTCTTTTATTTGTAACAATATCCTTCACATACTTAGCATAAGGAGACATTTTCAGAATATCAGTCAAACGCATACGCAAAAAGACAGGTCTAAGCATTTCAACAAAGCGCTCAAAATCATCATCATCCTTTTTCTTGGATGGTTTAGGAGGAAAGGGCATGGGTTTCTGAACCCATGGTTCTCTTTCTTTACCATGTTTCCTAGCAATGAAGTCTCTCTTATCATAACGTTGATTCTTAGATTGTGGGTTATCAAGATCAACTGCAGGTTCTATCTCCACATCATTATCATTACTAGGTTGAGCATCAACATGAACATCATCATTAATATTAGCACTACTGTCATGCTCATTACCAGATTGTGTCTCAACATCAGAAATAGAAATATCATTAGGATTCTCAGGTGTGTCTACAACAGGTTCACTAGAGGCATGCGAAGTCATATCAGTTTTGTTTTTCTTTTTATTACTAGGAGGACTAGGTGCATCAGTGTTAATTCTCTGAGAATCTTGCTCAACTCACTTAGGATGGCCTTCAGGATACAAAGGTTCCTGAGTCATTTTACCACCTCCAGTCATAACCCTAACAGCATTATCATTGTTCTTACTATTCAACTCATTGAGCAAATCATCCTGTGCCTTAAGTACTTGTTCTACTTGAGTTTTTACCATGGAAGCATGCTTACTAATAATCTTAAGATCACTAACAGTTCTACTCATGCAATCACCCAAGCAGTCAAGCATGTAAGCATTACGTTTCAATTGTCTACTAACAAAAGCATTGAAGTTTTCTTGTTTAACAATAAAGTTATCAAACTCATCCAAGCATTGACTAGCAGACTTATTATGAGGAATATCACCTTCATCAAATCTATAAAGAGAGTTTACCTCTACTACCTGTGTCGGGGCATTAAGACCATGTATTTCTTCAATAGGCGGTAAATTCTTAACATCTTCAGCTTTAATACCTTTTTCTTTCATAGATTTCTTTGCCTCATGCATATCTTCAGGACTAAGAAATAGAATACCTCTTTTCTTCCGAGTTGGCTTAGGAGTTGGTTCAGGAAGTGTCCAATCATTATCATTACTTAATATATTATTCAATAGCAATTCAGCTTGCTCAACAGTTCGTTCCTAGAAAACACAACCAGCACAACTATCTAGGTGGTCCCTAGAAGCATCGGTTAGTCCATTATAAAAGATATCAAGTATTTCATTTTTCTTGACAGGATAATCAGGCAAAGCATTAAGTAATTGGAGAAGCCTCCCCCAAGCTTGTGGGAGACTCTCTTCTTCAATTTGCACAAAGTTAAATATTTCCTTTAAAGCAGCTTATTTCTTATGAGCAGGGAAATATTTTTCAGAGAAGTAGTAAATCATATCCTGGGGACTACGCACACAACCAAGAGCAAGAGAATTAAACCATAACTTAGCATCACCCTTTAACAAGAAAGGAAATAACTTAAGAACATAGTAATAGCGAATTTTTTCCTCATGAGCAAATAGGGTGGCTATATCATTCAATTTAGTAAGATGTGCCACAACAGTTTCAGATTCATAACCATGGAAAGGATCAAATTCAACCAAAGTAATTAACTCAGGATCGACAGAGAATTCATAATCCTTATCAGTAACAAAGATAGGTGAAGTAGCAAACTTAGGATCATATTGCATTCTAGCATTCAAAGACTTTTCTTTCCACTTGCATAATAATTTCTTAAGATCATCTCTATCCTTACAAGCAAGAAAGTCCCTAGCTACCTCTCCATCCATAACATAACCCTCAAGCATAACAGGCAATTCATATCTAGGAGTGCTAGGTCTAACAGGTGTCTCAAAGTGTCCAGTTTCAATAATTTCATCAGTTTAAGAAATATCATCATCCTCAGCATAATCAATAGTTCTAACTCTAGCAAGGTGTTCATCAAGTAATTCACCCAATGGCACAGTTTTATCAAGCAGAGTAGTAGCATCATCAGCATCATTCATAGCAGAAGTAGCATCAACAATAACATGCGACATATTGGAATCAATAGCAGGTGTAGGTGTTACAAGCTTACTCAAAACAGAAGGTGAATCAAGTGTAGAGCTAAATGGCAGTTCCTTACCTCCCCTCGTATTAGAGGGAAAAATCTTGGTTCTACTATCTTTCAAATTCCTCATAGTGATCAACAGATATAAATCCCAAGTGACTCAGAGAATAGAGTTATGCTCCCCGGCAACGGCGCCAGAAAAAGGTCTTGATAAGCCACAAGTATAGGGGATCGCAACAGTTTTCGAGGGTAGCACTACAGGAATCAGGAACTTTGCCGTCTGCCATGGCGGACGGCAAAGGCATGCCCGGCGGACGGCAAAGGCCTTTGCCGTCTACCAGCAGACGACAACAGGTCCGGCTGAATGAGCTACGGCAAAGGGCTCTTTGCCGTCTGCTGGCAGACGGCAAAGATGAAATGGTCTTTGCCGTCTGCCAGTAGACGGCAAAGAGCCTGGACGGTACACGTGTCAGCTAAAGGCCGTTAGTGGGTTAACGGCGTGCTTTGCCGTCTGCTGGCAGACGGCAAAGATGCAAAGGTCTTTGACGTCTGCCAGCAGACGGCAAAGCTGCCAAATAGGCCAGCCCAGTGCACCCCAGGTTGAACAGGTAGCTGCCATGTGGCAGCTTTGCCGTCTACTGGCAGACAGCAAAGAGCTTTGCCATCTGCTAGCAGACGGCAAAGACCCTGTATAGTCCCTGTTTTTTTGTTTTTTGTTAAATTCATTCAATTTCACAGAATTTCACAGATATATATATAGACATTTGAAAATACTTTCAACAAGCATAACAACACATATACATACCAATCAAAAGTCCATATGCAACATATATAGCTAGCCAACATATCCAACAACAAGCATACGATGGTTTCATCCATACATACATATATAGGTAGCAAGTTTCACATTGTTCATCCTACAAAATCAAAACAAAAAGGAAGCACAAGAAGAGTAGACTCCATCAACGCAAGCTTCCTCATCGAAAGCAAATCTGCAAATTAGGAAAGAAGAAAGTTAGAAGAAGAAGAAGAAGAAGAAGACTAGCTAGAAGAAGAATTTTTCTTCTCTTTCTTTTTCTCCTCTCCTCTTCATTATCTTCTTCTTCTTCTTCTTCTTCTTCTAACTAAGGTAGGTAAAAATTCCATTTTTTAGCTAAGCTAGGTAAAAATGCTAAGTGTAGGTCATTTTAGAGCTAAGCTAGGTAACCTAGGTGATGATGCCATTTTTTAGCCAACTTACGTAAGTAAAGCTCATTTTTTATCTAACTTAGGTAATTATGCCATTTAGGAGGAAAATAAACTAAGTATCCATTTGTAAAGCAAAACACTAGAGAAAACTTACCCTCATCACAACAAATGCGATGAAGATCGCGACTAAGGTAACAATTGATCCAACGGCATAATGATACCAAGCCTTATTATCAATGGCATATTTTCTAATCTTCTTAAGCTTCAAGCGCATTGCATCCATCTTCAAGCGCATTGCATTCATCTTCATCTTGTGATCATCGATGACATAGGCAACATACAACTCCAATGTCATCTTCTCTTCTTCAATTCTTTTAATTTTTTGTTTCAAATACTCATTTTCTTTTTCAACTAAATTTAACTTCTCGACAAGAGGGTCGGTTTCAAATTCCGGTTCACATACCTCCTAGATTAAAATATCTCTATGTCAACTTGATGGCCATAATTGTCATAAATGCGAAATGCAACAAATAGTTATGAAAGAGAATTTACCACATCCGAATCATAAAGCGGGCGAGGGCCGACGGGGACGGACATCAAGACCATGGCACTATGTTTAAGAAACAATCATACGAAGTAAGAAAATTATACAAGTAACTATATAAATCATACAATCATACAAGTAACTATATAAATCAAGTACAACATAAAAAATTGAATACCTAATAATAATATGGATCATCGGGTTCAATAAATGCTCCGGGATCAATAAATGCATCATCATCATCACTATCGGTAATGACGTGCTCATCATCATCATTAATAAATGCATCATCATGTGGAAGGCCACCTTTACATCATCATCACAATTCGAAATAATCACGGTTATAAATATGCAAATGCATGCATATTTATAGATGTAACCCTTTCGAACGGGAGACGCATAGTGGTCACGCATACTGATGATTGAAGACACCTATAGGTAGCAAGTTTCATCGGCACGAAGACTGGAACAGAGCAAATGAAGGGGGGAGGAGGAGATGTCATTTGTGCTCACCCACGAACGCAGGGACGGAGCTCGTCGAACACTAGACCCTCGCAGCGACAAAAATACTACACATTTAAATCGAAACATGAGTTACATAGCAATTTTCTTTTTTCCGTCAACCTAACTAAATATTTACAACATGACGAGAGGGTTAGGGGGTTCCTCGGCGTCGATGGAACCCTAAATAGCAAGTATCATTGGTGCGAGATACATGTGGCGCTCGGCGTTGAACACTAGATCCACATCCCACAAGTGACGCCGGCGCCCGGCGTCCCGCAACAATAGTTCTGGTGGCCGATGACGGTCGAACACCTTGGCGAATTTGTCTGGCAGCCTTTGCGATGAGGATTAAAGCCAAGTTTTGAAAGTTCAAACAACCAAACCGACTTGATTCAGTTTGGGTGTTTCAAATTTCAACACTTGGCTTTTAATCGTCATCGCAGAGGCTGCAAGACAAATTCGCAATGGTGTTCGACCGCCATCGACGCCGAGTAATATTGCTGCGGGACGCCGGACGCCGGCGTCACTTGTGGGACGTGGATGTAGTGTTCGACACCGACGGCCACATGTATCTCGCACCGACGATACTTGCTATTTAGGGTTCCATCGACACCGAGGAACCCCCTAACCCGCTCGTCCCCGGGCGCCCTCAGGTATGGCGACGCACGGTCGACCCCGATCCTCGACCCGGTTTCATGGGTGATGCACCCCTAATCTTCTTCTTCCTCCTCCTCTTCTTCTTCCTCCTCTTCTTCTTCCTCCTCCTCCTCTTCTTCTTCTTCTTCTTCTTCTTCTTATTTTTCATATTTCTTCTTTCTTCTTAACCTAAACTAAACTAAATCTAAACCTAAAAAAATAGAAACTAAACCTAAACTAAACCAAGCCTAAATTAAACTAAACCTAATTAAACTAAAACTAAAAAAACAGAAAAAAAGAAGAAGAAGAGGGATGTCTCACCTTCAGGCGGCGGGGCGGGGCGTCGGGGTGGCCGGGGCGGCGAGGCAGGGCGGCGGGGCGGCTGGGCCGGGGCGGCGGGGTAGGGCGGCGGGGCGAGGCGGCGGGTCAGGGCGGCGGGGCGGCCGGGCCGGGGCGGTGCGGCGGGGCGGGGTGGTGGAGCGGTGGGGGCGGCTCGGGCACGGGGGCGGCGGCGCGGTGTGATGAAGGGAGGGAGAGAGAGGGGAGAGAGAGGGTGGGGTTGGCCGCTTTTTAGTTTAGGTCACAGCTCTTTGCCGTCTGCTAGCAGACGGCAAAGAGCCTAGCTAACGGACCTTAGTTGGGCACTTTCTTTGCCGTCCGCTAGTGGACGGCAAAGAAAGTGGCCGTTAGGTGGTACTCGTTAGTGGGCCACCCACCCTCTTTGTCATCCGCTAGCTGACGACAAAGCTTCTATGCCGTCCGCTAGCAAACGGCAAAGGGACGGCCGACGGCAAATATGATCTTTGCCGTCCACTCCTTCTTTGCCGTCAGTTTTCTGTAAGCTTATGGCAAAGACCATCTTTGCCATCAGCTAGCAGACGGCAAAGAGACGGCTGACGGCAAAGATCCTGATTCCAGTAGTGTAGAGTATTCAACACAAATTTATTGATTAGACACAAGGGGAGCCAAAGAATATTCTCAAGTATTAGCAGCTGAGTTGTCAATTCAACCACACCTGAAAGACTTAATATCTGCAGCAAAGTATTTAGAAGCAAAGTAATATGGAAGTAACGGTAAAGGTGGCAAAAGTAACAGTAGTAGTTTTGTAGCAATTGTAACAGTGGTAACGGCAAAGTAACGTCGCAAAGATCAATATGAGAAAAGCTCGTAGGCAATGGATTAGTGATGGATAATTATGTCGGATGGCATTCATCATGCAACAGTTATAACCTAGGGTGACACAGAACTAGCTCCAATTCATCAATATAATGTAGGCATGTATTCCGTATTTAGTCATACGTGCTTATGTAAAAGAACTTGCATGACATCTTTTGTCCTACCCTCCCGTGGTAGCGGGGTCCTAATGGAAACTAAGGGATATTAAGGCCTCCTTATAATAGAGAACCGGAACAAAGCATTATCACTTAGTGAATAGATGAACTCCTCAAACTACAGTAATCACCGAAAAGAATCCCAATTATTGTCACCTTGGGGTATGCGGATCATAACTCGTAATAGGTGTCTACAACTTGCAAGATAGGATCAAGAACACAAATATATTCATGAAAACATAATAGGTTCAGATCTTAAATCATGGCACTCGGTCCCTAGTGACAAGCATTAAGCATAGCAAAGTCATAACAACATCAATCTCATAACATAGTGGATACTGCGGATCAAACCCTAACAAAACTAACTCGATTACATAATAAATCTCATCCAACCCATCACCGTCCAGCAAGCCTACGATGGAATTACTCACGCACGGTGGTGAGCATCATGAAATTGGTGATGGAGGAAGGTTGGTGATGATGATGGCGACGAATCCCCCTCTCCGGAGCCCCGAACGGACTCCAGATCATCCCTCCCGATGAAGAACGGGAGGTGGCGGCGGCTCCGTATCATAAAACATGATGAATCCTTCTCTCTGATTTCTTTCTCCACAGATGTGAATATATAGAGTTGGAATTAGGGTCGGAGGAGGTCCAGGGGAACCACTAGGCAGGGAGGCGCGCCTAGGGGGTGGGGCGCGCCCCTGATACGTCTCCAACGTATCTATAATTTTTTATTGTTCCATGCTATTATATTATCATTCTTGGATGTTTTACAATCATTTTATAGTCATTTTATATCATTTTTCGGTACTAACCTATTGACATGGTGCCAAGTGCCAGTTGTTGTTTTTTGCATGTTTTTTACATCGCAGGAAATCAATACCAAATGGAGTCCAAATGCAGTGAAACTTTTTGTGGATTTTTTTTGGACCAGAAGACATCTAGTGGGCCAAAGAAATACCGAATAGGGAGCCTGAGGTGAGCACAAGACACCAGGGCATTCCTGGAGGCCCAGGCACGCCCTGGTGGGTTGTGCCCACCTCGGTGGCCTCCCGAACAGCCTCTTTACTCTACAAATACCCCAATATTCCAGAAACCCTAGGGGAGTCGACGAAAATCAATTCCAGTGGCCGCAAGTTCTAGAACCACCAGATCCAATCTAGACACCATCACGGAGGGGTTCATCATGTCCATTGGTGCCTCTCCGATGATGCGTGAGTAGTCTTTTGTAGACCTACGGGTCTGTAGTTAGTAGCTAGATGGCTTTCTCTCTCTCTTTTGATTCTCAATACAATGGTCTCTTGGAGATCTATTTGATGTAACTCTTTTTGCGGTGTGTTTGTTGGGATCGGATGAACTTTGAGTTTATGATCAGATCTATCTTTTTATCCATGATAGTTATTTGAGTCTTCTTTGATCTCTTATATGCACTATTGCTTATAGCCTCGTATTTCTTCTCCGATATTTTCGTTTTGTTTGGCCAACTTGATTTATTTATCTAGCAATGGGAAGAGGTGCTTTGTGATGGGTTCGATCTTACGGTGCTTGATCCCAGTGACAGAAGGGGAACTGACACGTATGTATCGTTGCTATTAAGGATAACAAGATGGGGTCTATTTCTACATAAATAGATCTTGTCTACATCATGTCATCATTCTTATTGCATTACTCTGTTTCTCCATGAACATAATACACTAGATGCATGCTGGAGAGCGGTCGATGTGTGGAGTAATAGTAGTAGATGCAGGCAGGAGTCGGTCTACTAATTTCGGACGTGATGCCTATATAATGATCATTGCCTGGATATCATCATGATTATTTGAAGTTCTATCAATTGCCCAACAGTAATTTTTTTACCCACCGTATGCTATTTTCTCGAGAGAAGCCACTAGTGAAAACTACGACCCCCTGGTCTCTTCTTTAATATATTTGCCTTTGCGATCTATTTTTATTTGCTTTTATTTTCAGATCTATATTTCCAAAAACCCAAAAATACCTTGCTGCAATTTATTCTTATTTATTTTATCTTGCGTTCCCGCAATATCTATTTATCCAATCTATCATATTTTTATCCCGGCTACTTGCCAATTTCTGGCGCCGTTACCCGAAAGGGATTGACAACCCCTTTAATACGTCGGGTTGCGAGTATTTGTAATTTGTGTGCAGGTGCCATTCACGTAGTGTTGTGTGGTTCTCCTACTGGTTCGATAACCTTGGTCTCATCACTGCGGGAAATACCTATCGTTGCTGTGCTGCATCATCGCTTCCTCTTTGGGGAAATACCGACGTTGTTCAAGCAAGCATCAAAAGTAATTTCTGGCGTCGTTATCGGGGAGACATCATCAACATCTACTAGGTTCCTAATCACAAATCTCATCTCCTTGCAATTTACATTATTTTCCATTTGCCTCTCATTTTCATCTCCCCCACTTCACAAAAATTTGCCGTTTATTCGCCCTCTTTTTCGTTCACCTTTTTTTTGTCAGATCTATCTTTTTGTTTGCAATCTTGTGTGCTATCTTTGCTTGTGTTGCCATGTGTCTTCTGTTTGCTTGCATCTTCGCTTGCTAAAAAACTATTGATATGGATCCTCATCCACTTGCTAATCTTTTCAAAAGATCCAATTATGATAAACCAATTGCTAGTGATTTGAGTGCACTAGATTATCTTTATGAAGTTTTGCTTGAGATTCATGAATCTGAAAATTGTGATGAAGAAATTTATGAAGTGATTCATGATAGCACCTTGAATGAAAAGCATGATTGCAATAATTTTACTATAAATTCTATTAATGTCAATTGTGCTAATAATATGCAAAACCCCAAGCTTGGGGATGCTAATTTTGATATGTCCACTACCTATTGCAATGATCATGATTGGGGTGATTCTTCTTATGATCTTGAAAATTTATTTAAACCTCATGATGAATATGCTTGTGATAATATTAAAAGTGCGTTTGGAAGAGTGCCAACTTTAGCTAAAAATAATCCCACTTATTTGGAGAGTGTTCAATCTTATGAAATTTTTGATAAAGGTGGGTTTGGAGAGGTCATGACTTTATTTGATGATAATCCCACTATATTGGAAGAGTGTTAAGTTTGCATGCATGTGGATCAAGAAGAGAAAATTTTATATGATATCTATATTGTTGAATTTGATTACGATCTTACATGTAATTATTATGAGAGAGGAAAATATGGTTGCAGAAATTTTCATGTTACTAGATTACCTCTCGTTATGTTGAGATCGTCAATGTTTTATTTCTCTCCTATGCATATGTTAGATGTTTCTTGTCTTGATAATTTGTTTGCCTATAAAATGCCTATGCATAGGAAGTATGTTAGACTTAAATGTGTTTGTCACATGTTTCATGATGCTCTCTTTGGGTTTCAATTATTATCTTTCATGTGAGCATCGTTGAAATCTTATGCCTAGCTAGGGGCGTAAAACGATAGCGCTTGTTGGGAGGCAACCCAATGAATAAAATTTATTTTTGGTCTTTTTATTTCTGTTCTTGAGTGTTTACACAATTATGCTACTGTTATGATTGTGTTTTTTGTGTTTTAATTAGTGTTTGTGCCAAGTAAAGCCTTTGGGATAGCTTTGGTGATAGTTGATTTCATCTTGTTGGAAAACAGAAACTTTTGCATCCAGAAAAATAATTGTTTAGAA
Source organism: Thinopyrum elongatum (assembly GCA_011799875.1). Taxonomy (NCBI): domain Eukaryota; kingdom Viridiplantae; phylum Streptophyta; class Magnoliopsida; order Poales; family Poaceae; genus Thinopyrum; species Thinopyrum elongatum. The sequence goes on along the minus strand of CM022303.1, from coordinate 285,000,573 downwards.
TTACAGAAGCGACAAAACATTATGAATTTTTTACACAAGATTTATATACAAATTTCCTATGTTTTCCTAATTTTTCAGAATTTTTGGAGTTACAGAAGTATGAGAAACATTCGCATCTTTACAGACTGCTCTGTTTTTGACAGATTCTGTTTTCGTTGTGTTATGTGCTTATTTTGATGATTCTATGGTTTTCTTTGAAGAGTTTTTGCCATGGAAAAGTTAGAATACAGTAGACATAAAGCAATAACAAAATTTGAATAGGTTTTCTACAGTACTTAAAGTAAAGATTGGTTTCTTATACTAACGGATCTCACGAAGGTTTTGTTACGTTTTGTGTGATTGAAGTTCTCAAGTTTTGGGTGATGTTACGATGGATGAAGGAATAAGGAGTAAGAAGAGCCTAAGCTTGGGGATGCCCATGGAATCCCAAGCTATTATACAAAGAGAAGCAAGCAACTAAGCTTGGGGATGCCCGAGTGGCATCCCCTCTTTCTTCTAACGACCATCGGTATTTTACTTGAAGCTATATTTTTATTCGTCACATACTATGAGTTTTGCTTGGAGCGTCTTGTATGATATGAGTCTTTGCTTGTTTTGCTTGTTGTTTTAAGTCATGAATCCTTGCTGGACACACCTATTTGAGAGAGCCAAAATTATGCTATGACTTGTTATAATTGCTCTCTATGCTTCACTTAAATCTTTATGAGCTATGGAATTGCTCTAGTGCTTCACTTATATCTTTTTGAGCACGGTGTGCTTTGTTATTTTTGAAGAAATTCTCTCTTGCTTCAATTAGATTTATTTGTGAGTTAGTAATTTTTTTAAAGAAATTCTCTCTTGCTTCACTTAAATTAATTTGAGAGAAAGAAATATTATGCTCATGATCTTCACTTATATTTGTTTGAGCTTATCAAAAGCAAAACATGAAAATTAGTCCCAAAGTGATAGATATCCAAGGAGGATATAATAAAAACTTTCATGAAGATCATTGGACAAAATAAACTTGATTCCTTGCAATAGTTTTGAGATATGATGATGTGATATGTGAGTCATGTTGATGAGTAATTATGCTTTAGTAAGAATATTGGTGTTAAGGTTTGTGATTCCCTATGCAAGCATGAAAGTCAATAGTTATGCAATGAAATTACATCCTACTTGTGGTGCATTATTCGGTGTTAATTATGCGTAATGCTTGCTTATGAGATTTTTTGTTTCTTGGTTGGTCGCTTCTCAATCTTTTGCTAGCCTTCATTTTGCACTAAGTATGATCACTACTTGTGCATCCAAAATCCTTTAAACCAGTTTTGCCACATGAGTCCACCATACCTACCTATATGCGGTATTCTTTTGCCGTTCTAAGCAAATTTGTATGTGCCATCTCTAATTTTCAAAATAAATTTCTCTTTTGTCTGCTCGTACCGCTCATGAAACGGTAGGGGGTGGCTAATATATTTCCATGCTAGATATGTTATTCTCAAGATGAGTGTTTATTCACTTGTCATTGCACGAGAGTAAGGCAAAGGTATTAGGGATGCCCAGTCCTGAAATGAAAAAATGAATTTATGTTATGTTGTCAAATAATAAATTCCTTGGAAAGTGTTGGTATGGAAGGCACCCGTGGATATGGCTAGCCATGGAAAGTGAAAGTATGGTTGAAAAAGGAATAAACTTTAATTTTTGTTTGGGAACCGCCCATGATATATCTAGCATGAAAAGTATTGGGAACTACTCGATCGTTCTCGTTGACAGGAAAAGCATGCCACCCAAAATGTTTTATCTATATCTTTTTCTCTTTGAGCTCTGGCACCTCTACAAATCCCTACTTCCCTCCGCGAAGGGCCTTTCTTTTACTTTATGTAATTTTTATTTATTTTTATTTGAGTCTCCATCTTCTGTTATAAAGCACCAACTAAGGGGCACTATGATCGTACTTGAGCATTGGGTGTAGCTAATATGCGAGTATGTTTCATGAATGGATCAATGATTGAGCATAATGGGTTAGGGATAACTTATTTTAGCGTTGATATTTTGAAAGACATGGTTGCTTGTTGATATGCTTGAGTATCAAAGTCCTCATGTCAAAACTAGACTATTGCTTTGAACCATATAAAATTCCAAATGTCCATGCTACAAAGAAAACAATATGAGATGGCATGTTAGGCAGCATTCCACATCAAAAATTCTGTTTTTATCATTTACCTACTCGAGGACGAGCAGGAATTAAGCTTGGGGACGCTGATACGTCTCCAACGTATCTATAATTTTTAATTGTTCCATGCTGTTATATTATCATTCTTGGATGTTTTACAATCATTTTATAGTCATTTTATATCATTTTTTGGTACTAACCTATTGACATAGTGCCAAGTGCCAGTTGTTGTTTTTTGCATGTTTTTTTACATCGCAGGAAATCAATACCAAACGGAGTCCAAATGCAGCGAAACTTTTTGTGGATTTTTTTGGACCAGAAGACATCCAGTGGGCCAAAGAAGTACCGAAGAGGGAGCCCGAGGTGGGCACAACCCACCAGGGCGCGTCTGGGCCTCCAGGCGCGCCCTGGTGGGTTGTGCCCACCTCGGTGGCCTCCCGAACCACCTCTTTACTCTATAAATACCCCAATATTCCAAAAACCCTAGGGGAGTCGACGAAAATCAATTCCAGCCGCCGCAAGTTCCAGAACCACCAGATCTAATCTAGACACCATCACGGTGGGGTTCATAATGTCCATTGGTGCCTCTCCGATGATGCGTGAGTAGTCTTTTGTAGACCTTCGGGTCCGTAGTTAGTAGATAGATGGCTTGCTCTCTCTCTTTTGATTCTCAATACAATGGTCTCTTGGAGATCTATTTGATGTAACTCTTTTTGCGGTGTGTTTGTTGGGATCGGATGAACTTTGAGTTTATGATCAGATCTATCTTTTTATCCATGAAAGTTATTTGAGTCTTCTTTGATCTCTTATATGCATGATTGCTTATAGCCTCGTATTTCTTCTCCAATATTTGGGTTTTGTTTAGCCAACTTGATCTATTTATCTTTCAATGGGAAGAGGTGCTTTGTGATGGGTTCGATCTTACGGTGCTTGATCCCAGTGACAGAAGAGGAACCGACATGTATGTATCGTTGCTATTAAGGATAACAAGATGGGGTCTATTTCTACATAAATAGATCTTGTCTACATCATGTCATCATTCTTATTGCATTACTCCGTTTCTCCATGAACTTAGTACACTAGATGCATGCTGGATAGCGGTCGATGTGTGGAGTAATAGTAGTAGATGCAGGCAGGAGTCGGTCTACTAATCTTGGACGTGATGCCTATAGAATGATCATTGCTTGGATATCATCATGATTATTTGAAGTTATGTCAATTGCCCAACAGTAATTTGTTTACCCACTGTATGCTATTTTCTCGAGAGAAGCCACTAGTGAAAACTACGGCCCCCGGGTCTCTTCTTTAATATATTTGCCTTTGTGATCTATTTTTATTTGCTTTTATTTTCAGATCTATATTTCCAAAAACCCAAAAATACCTTGCTGCAATTTATTCTTATTTATTTTATCTCGCGTTACCGTGAGATCTATTTATCCAATCTATCTTATTTTTATCCCGTCTACTTGCCAATTTCTGGCGCCGTTACCCGAAAGGGATTGACAACCCCTTTAATACGTCGGGTTGCGAGTATTTGTTATTTGTGTGCAGGTGCCATTCACGTAGTATTGCGTGGTTCTCCTACTGGTTCGATAAGCTTGGTCTCATAACTGAGGGAAATACCTACCGTTGCTGTGCTGCATCATCCCTTTGGGGAAATACCGACGTAGTTCAAGAAAGCATCAGCCCCCCACCCTTGTGGTCACCTGGTGGGTCCCCTCTGGTTGATTCTTTCGCTAGTATTTTTTATTTATTCCAAAAATATTCTCCGTAAATTTTCAGGTCATTCGAAGAACTTTTATTTTTGCATAAAAATAACACCAAGGCAATTCTGCTAAAAACAGCGTCAGCCCAGGTTAGTTCCATTGAAATCATGCAAATTAGAGTCCAAAACAAGGGCAAAAGAGTTTGGAAAAGTAGATGCGATGGAGATATATCACGATGCGGCCAAGCCAATCGTCGTAGCGGTCGTTGGTGGGACCGCGGCGAACAAGGGAGGACAACGTCGTGGCGGGAGTGGGCGACGGAGTGGCAGTGCGGCCATCACGCCGCACGGAGGGTGGCAGCAACGAGACCTACTGCTCATGAGCAGCTGGGTCGGTGGTGGCGTTAGCCGCGGGAGAGGCAGAGCGGCGTGGGGCACCATTGCCCACGGGCGCCGTCTGGGCGAAGCGAGCAGCTCGGCGCTCGGCGCGGACCCGGCGTACGTCGGCCATGGGAGCTATCGGTGCAACATACCCTGGTTCCGTTGCCGAAACTGTGCACAGGCCCAAGGACAAGTTTGCAGCATCCATGATCAGATCAAAGCACGAAGGGATCAGTTCTATGAAGGATCAAAGTGCAGATCAAGAAGACCAAGACTAGCCAGAGCAGCAAGATATCACTAAGGAAAGAACCTTCCTTGCCGGGCAGGCGAGCCAGGCAAGGTTGGGGCTCCCCCAGAAGCAAGCCTCCAAGATCGTCCCGGCAGGCCTGCCGGGACTTGCGGAGGAAAACCACTCCACCGCACCACCTCACAGCAACGCACGTCGTCAATCAGTGCGGTGTCAAGCTCCTAAGCAGCCACTTCCTACAGAAAATACCTCCAAATGACACCCGTCCTGAGACGTGTCAAGCAAGCAGGCGCGAAGCTGGCAAAATAGCCCAGCAAGGCCTGCCGGGCACGCTGTGATGTGACACTGAGCGGCGCATTTAATGCGCTCTGTCAGCCTACAGAGTTAGGTATGATAGTAGTGTTTGCTATCTAATCAGCATGTAAAGACTGATTTTGCCACTGTGGTGACCCCTTCATCTATAAAAGGAGGCCCATGGCAACCGTAGAAAGGATTCGGACCCTCACACATCCAGACGCACATAGCCACTCTCGCCCCGAGGCAACCCTGCCGGGCAAGAGCGCCGCATTTTCCACCATCAATCCACCAAAGCAAGATTAGGGTTTTATGCCTCGCGGCGGCCCGAACCTGGGTAAAACTGCCCGTGTGATCTCTGTCGTGCTGTGTTATGCTTCTCCGCTCTTTGTGCAATGTGCCGTCCCCCCGCCGAACCAGAAGGGGCTCATGGCCCCATAGGTGGTCGTGGTTTCCCATGACATCTTTGGCGCGCCAGGTAGGGGGATCACTTGCGCGGACCCGAGAGCATAAGGAGTGCGTCATCTTCATCGCCATTTTCATCATCGATGGCTCCATCATCTATGGCGCCCAAGAAGAAGCCCGGTGCCGCAGCTCACCCATCCACCTCGAAGGCCCCACCACCCACGACCGCCGACGCTGCGGGGAATGCGGAGACGCATGAGGATGTGGGCGCTGCGGGGGACGTGGTCGGCACAGGCGGCGTTGTCACCACCTCCCCCACGGCCAAAGCAGGAGCGGGAGGCACCGGAGAAGGACAGCACCATCGACATCCCGGCGACCATGCTCCGCGAGGTACGGGTAGAGAAATAATTCCTTCTGTCCCTCCCTACCTAGCCGAGGGGCATAGCCACGATGGTGACGTTCGCCCTGAGGCGAATCGCAATCCTCCGGCCACCCTCGCCGCGGGCGCGGTCATAGGGCATGCACCGCCCCCGGAGCAAACTGGCCCAGCCAATGCTCCGAACGAGGTCATTGGTCCACACGCGCTACCACCTCATCACCACGCCGTCCAAGCGACTGGCTCCCGACGACGGGAGCCCGGCGCCGCCACTGCCGGCACCGTCAGGAGCCGGGCGACGCTGCGGTCTACATCATCATCACCTATGCCAAGCACCACTTCGAAGGCCATGGTGCGGGCCTAGCTACTACTGAGATTTCCATCGGCAGCCGATCAGATGGATGAGTGGAGAGCCACCATTCAGAGTCTGATTGGCTTTGCTGAGGCTGGAGGCTCATAGCGAGCTGGCCCGCCACGGCCTCCCCCGACGACAACGGTGGCCCATGTTGCTGGCCGTGCGGAAGGGGCCACCCCCATGGTGCAATCCCTGCCGCGGCAATCAGCACAAGGGCCACGCGACCAAGAGCTTGATGATGTCTTGATGGCTTCATCCGATCCTCGAGCACATCAAGGCCGACGGCGAGCCCCGGAGGACAGGCAGATGAAGCACGTGCGCGTCACCATCGAACGATGCCACGACAACCACCACCAGTCCAATGGGCATGATGGCCCCAACATCGACGAGCCTGCGCTCGGTGGAGGCGGGTACCTACCTTTCGAGGCTGGGTGCCCTGCCTTCACCCGTGAGCTACGGCAAGTCCGTTGGTCGTCCGCTCGCATGTTCAAACCAGAGATACCAGAGAAGTATGATGGGAGACTGAACCCGGCAGAGTTCTTGAGCATCTACACCATCATTGTTCAAGCTGCCGGGGGAAGAGATGAGAAGGTTTTTGCCAACTACTTCCCTTTGGCACTCAAGCCAAACATGAGGTCTTGGCTGATGCATCTGCCGGAGAACTCCATCTCGACCTGGGCTGACCTGTGTCATGAGTTTGTTGGCGCCTTCACGGGCGGCCACCAAGAACCAGGGCGGCCCAGCGATTTGCAGCTTCTCCCGCAGAAGGAAGGAGAGACTCTGCGGAAGTACATGCAGAGGTTTAGCCGAGTCCACAGGAATATTCTAGATATTCACCCGGCAGCTATGATAGCTGCGTTCCAGTCCAACGTGCGCAACCGTCGGATACGTTCCAAGATGAATGTTCAGTTGCCCAAGACTGTGAAAGAGCTTTACACCTTGGTGGACAAGTGTGCTCGAGTGGAGGAGGGGAGGAAACTCCCTGGAGAAGAAGATGGCGTCGACATCAACTCAGAGGATGACGACGATGCCACCAGTCAGAAGAAGAAGAATAAGAAGCGCAACAAGAAGTGCAAGGATAAGGCAGTACTGACCGTTGAGGGATCGGGCATGCCTAGTACCGGCAAGAAGGCTAAGGCCGAAGCCCCCGGCAAGGAAGTTGCCACGTGCGCTGACTGCCGGGAGGCTGCGGCTCCCGAGAAGGCTAGGAAAGGTGATGGGCCATATTGCAAGATTCATCGAACCAAGGGCAACGATCTCCAAGAGTGTCACCAGGTTGAGCAACTTGTCAAGAAGCAAAGGGCTGAGTATGAGAAGCGTGATAAGGAAAAAGATCAGAATAGCGCTGGCGGGAAGGGCCGAGGTGGTGAAGCAAATCGCCCCGACAAAGCTCCTCGGAACCAAGGAAAACCCGCCAGGGGCCGAGAGAAGGAGGATTGCAATGATGGAAGTGATGGAGGGGATGAAGAGGAAACCAGCGAGCAGGAATTCCAGAAGGCCACTAACGCCCTGTGCATTGACGGGGGTGCATCTCTGCACTCCTCTCACCGCCAACTTAAACAGTGGGCGCGTGAGGTCAGTGCCATGGAGCCAACGACAGAGTCTTGGAAGCCGCTCAAATGGTCACGCACGCCCATCATCTTCGACGAAGAGGACCACCCTGACCGCACCACTGCGGTAGGGTGCTTGCCGTTGTTGGTCTCACCAACGATTCGCAACCTCAAAGTCACAAAGATGCTAGTTGACGGCGGGGCCGGGTTGAATCTGATTTCCCCAAAGGTCATCAGCGAACTTCAGATAGCAGAGGAAGAACTCAAAGTCACGGGCACGTTTCAAGGAATCAATCCCGATAGGAGTCATCCTAAGGGAAAGATCACGTTGCCAGTGACATTCGGAGGAGAATTGAACTACCAGACTGAGAAGGTTGTGTTTGATGTGGTTAACCTCCCCCTGCCGTACAATGGAATCCTTGGATGCCCAGCTCTGGCAAAATTCTTGGCGGCATCCCACTATGCCTACAACACCTTGAAAATGCCAGGGCCGGTGGGTGTCATGTCCATTCCGTCAGACGAGAAGGACGCAATTATTTGCATGGATAAGATGTACCGGGACGCAGTCACGGCAGAGGCCGCTGAAGCTATAGTTCCCGCCAAGGAAAGCAGAGGAAAGAAGAAGGCCAGCAGGGACACCAGCAAGGAATCCGGGAAGCGTACCTCTTCGGAGTATGTTGCGCCTGTTGATGACTTGCTAGAGAGTTCCAACAGCAAGAAATCCAAGGCTGCTGCACCTCATGTGAAAAAGGTCCCGGCAGGGCTGGCTGGCACTGATGGTACCTTTACTATCAGTGCCACCCTTGATAACAAATAGGAAAACGCGCTCGTTGCCTTCCTGCGGGTGAATATCGATGTGTTTGCTTGGCAACCGTCTGATATCCCCGGTGTTCCCAGGGAGGTAATCGAGCACCACCTTGTTGTCTGCCCACATGCCCGACCCATCAAGCAGAAGGTCCGAAAGCAAGCCTTGGAGTGGCAGCAATTCATTGCAGAGGAAATCAAGAAATTTGAGGCAGCTGGTTTGGTCACAGGAGTACTACATCCAACATGGTTAGCAAACCCAGTGGTCGTACGCAAGGCTAACGGAAAATGGAGGCTTTGCATAGATTTCACGGATCTGAACAAGGCGTGCCCGAAGGACCCATTTCCCTTGCCACGCATCGACCAGATTGTGGATTCCACCTCCGGGTGTGATTTGCTCTCCTTTCTGGATGCATACTCCGGATATCATCAGATCTTTATGTTCAAGGAAGACGAAGAGAAGACCTCATTCATCACCCCCTGTGGCACATACTGCTTCGTGCGCATGCCTTTCGGGTGGAAGAGTGCCGGGTCCACTTTTGCAAGAGCAGTCCAGATTGGTTTTGGGTCACAGTTGCACAGGAACATTGAAGCTTACATGGATGATATTGTGGTCAAGACCAAGGACAGATCAACCCTCGTCCAAGACTTAGAAGAAACTTTTGCTAATCTGCGCAAGATCAACTTGAAGCTGAACCCAGAGAAGTGTGTGTTTGGCGTTCCCTCCGGCAAGCTACTTGGCTTCTTCGTGTCCCATCACGGGATAGAGGCCAAACCCGATAAGATCAAGGCTATCGAGCAGATTCAGGCACCTAAGACAGTTAAGGATGTGAGGCGTTTGACAGGGTGTGTTGCCGCACTTAGCAGGTTCATCTCTAAGTCTGCCGAGCGCGCCTTGCCGTTCTTCAAAATTTTGAAGAAGGCAGGGCCCATGAAGTGGACTCCGGAAGCAGATGCAGCACTGCAAGATTTGAAGACCTACTTGTCCTCTGTGCCCACTTTGGTTGCTCCCAAACCACAAGAGCCGTTGTTGCTATACCTGGCGGCAACTAATCAAGTGGTTAGTGCAGCACTATGGCACAGCGGGAAGTGAAAGGAGCGGCAGCCTCAGCTAGCGTCCCTCCCGGGGGAGAGAGTGAGCGCAGCCCGACAAGGCCAGACATGGATCAGGGCAAAGAAGAGCATGGCAACGGAGACAACCCCAGGGACGCGGCAAGGAAGAAAGTGGTGTAGCGCCCAGTATAATTCGTCAGCTCCCTATTGCAGGGGGCTAGATCCAGGTACTCTGGTGTGCAAAAGTTGATTTTTGGCCTTGTCATGGCCTCAAGGAAACTGCGCCACTACTTCCAAGCCCATGAGATCACGGTTGTCACCCGCTTTCCTTTGCAAAGGATACTCCGAAACCCTGAGGCTACCGGAAGAATAGTGGAGTGGGCATTGGAGTTATCCAGCTTTGGCCTGAAATTTGAAAGCACATCAACAATTCAGAGTAGGGCATTGGCAGAGTTTATTGCAGAATGGATGCCAACCCCTGATGAAGAAGTGCTGGAGACAGTTATTCCCGGTAAGGAAGCACCCCAAGAATGGATTATGTATTTCAATGGTGCCTTCTCCCTACAAGGTGCAGGGGCTGGCGTGCTTCTCGTTGCTCCCACTAGAGAGCACCTGAAGTACGTCATCCAAATGCATTTTCCCCGGGAGGAGGCGACCAACAATACAGCAGAGTATGAAGGGCTCCTTGTCGGGCTCAGGATTGCCACAGAATTGGGGATCAAGAAGCTGATCATTCGAGGAGATTCACAACTTGTGGTGAGACAAGTCAACAAGGATTACCAAAGTCCATTGATGGAGGCATATGTTGAGGAAGTGAGAAGACTGGAGGAGCGCTTTGACGGATTGCAAACAGAGCACTGTCGGATTTCGGGCTCCGCTGACCCAAGATAGATTCAAACTCTGGGGTGCGTGCGAAGAACTCAACCTCCCCAGTCTGCCAACTCATCAATCTCACGGCCTAGCTCGATGAACTGGAAGGAAATGGAGCAAGGCAATTTACCCAGGTTCGGGCCACCTTGCGGTGTAAAACCCTACTAACCGATACTAACCGATAATTCTTGATGAAGAAAGGTGGGATGCCTATCGGGGCATCCCCAAGCTTAGATGCTTGAGATTTCTTGAAATATTAACTAGGGATGCCTTGGGCATCACCAAGCTTGAGCTTTTATGTCTCCTTAATTCCTTTTATATGACGGGTTCCCTAAATCTTAAAAACTTCATCCACACAATATTCAACAAGAACTCGTGAGATAAGTTAGTATAAATCAAATGCAAAACCTTATCATTCTCTACTGTAGCAAATCACTAAAATAATTATTTAACATTGCATACTAAATGCCTCTGCATATTTAATACTCCTATGCTCAAATAGAAACATTAAACAAGCAAACATATGCAAACAATGCAAACATAACAGCAATCTGTCAAAACAGGATAGTCTGTAAAGAGTGCAATTGTACTGATACTTCCCTAACTCCAAAAATTCTGAAAAATTACCACACTGTATAAAATTTGTTATTTCTCAACGTTTAAAAATTTCAAGAGTTTATCATGTTCTGACTTTCCAGAAGAATTCAGACAACAATAGAAAAATGATAGACATGCAAAATAAGCATGGTAAAGGCTATACTTGACCTTTTTATTGAACTAAAAGATGCAAAACATTACTCTAAATAACATCAATAAAATACTGATAAAATAAAATGACGCTCCAAGCAAAACTCATATCATGTGACGAATAAAAATATAGCTCCAAGTAAGGTTACCGATAATGTTGGAGACAAAAGAGGGGATGCCTTCCGGGGCATCCCCAAGCTTAGTTGCTTGGATCTTCCTTGAATATTACCTAGGGGTGCCTTGGGCATCCCCAAGCTTAGGGTCTTGTCACTCCTTATTCTCCTCGTATCGATATCTCACCCAAAACTTGAAAACTTCAATCACACAAAACTTAACAAAACCTTCGTGAGATCCGTTAGTATAATAAAACAAATCATTCACTTTGGTACTGTCAAGACAAAATTCAAAATTTTTCTCACATGATGCCTACTGTACCCTATCATTTCTAAAATTTATATTAAGCAATATAAGCCATAGAAACTAGAAAACAAGCAAACTATGCATCGAAAGCAGAATATGTCAAAAACAGAACAGTCTGTAAAGATCTGAATTAAGGTCATACTTCTGTAACTCCAAAGATTCTAAAAAATTAGGAAAACGTAGAAAATTTGTATATAAATCCTCTGTAAAAAATTCAGAGTTTTTCCACGTTCGAGTGAATTTAAACAATTCTGTTACTAGAAGCAAAAGTTTCTGTTTTTGCACAGAATCAAGTCAACTATCAACCACACTATCCCAAAGGCTTTACTTGGCACTTTATTCAAACAAAAGCTATAAAACATGATTACTACAGTAGCATAATCATGTGAACACACAAAAACGGTAAGGGTAAATATTGGGTTGTCTCCCAACAAGCACTTTTCTTTAATGCCTTTTAAGCTAGGCATGATGATATCCATGATGCTCACATAAAGGATAAGATTGAAACACAAAGGGAACATCATGAAGCATATGACTAGCACATTTAAGTCTAAACCACTTCCTATGCATAGGTATTTTGTGAGCAAACAACTTATGGAAACAAGAATAAACTTGCATAGGAAGGCAAAACAAGTGCAACTTCAAAAATTTCAACACATAGAGAGGAAACTTGATATTATTGCAATTCCTACAAGCATATATTCCTCCCTCATAATAATTTTCAGTAGCATCATGAATGAATTCAACAATAAACTATCACATAAAGCATTCTTTTCATGATCCACAAGCATAGAAATTTTACTACTCTCCACATGAGCAAAACTCTTCTCATTCTGAATAGTGGGAGTATCATAAGAAACTCGAATACTATAAATTGTTTCCACATTAAAAGAATAATGTTCAGAAAAAGGGTAATCATAATTATGACAAGATTTATAAACATAATCATCACTACTTTTTATAACATAATTGTCATCACAATAATCATCATAAGTAGCAACTTTGTTCTTATCATAATCAATTGGAACCTCTTCCAAGATAGTGGAATCATTACTAAATAAAGTCATGACCTCTCCAAATCCACTTTTATCATTATAATAAGATTCAACACCCTCCAAAATAGTGGGATAATTATTATCTAAAGTTGACACTCTTCCGAACCCACTTTCATAAATATTGCAATCATCATAAATAGGAGGCATGCTATCATCATAATAAATATTCTCATCAAAACTTGGGGGACTAAAAATATCATCTTCATCAAACATAGCATCCCCAAACTTGTAGCTTTGCATATCATTAGCATCATGGATATTCAAGGAATTCATACTAACAACATTGCAATCATGCTCATCATTCAAAGATTGTGTGTCAAATATTTTATTGCATTCTTCCTCTAGCAATTGAGCACAATTATCGGAATCCTTATTTTCACGAAAGACATTAAAAAGATGAAGCATATGAGGCAACCTCAATTCCATTTTTTTGTAGTTTTCTTTTATAAACTAAACTAGTGATAAAACAAGAAACTAAAAGATTTGATTGCAAGATCTAAAGATATACCTTCAAGCACTAACCTCCCCGGCAACGGCGCCAGAAAAGAGCTTGATGTCTACTACGCAACCTTCTTGTTGTAGACTCGTGTTGGGCCTCCAAGCGCAGAGTTTTGTAGGACAGTAGCAAATTTCCCTCAAGTGGATGACCTAAGGTTTATCAATCTGTGGGAGGCATAGGATGAAGATGGTCTCTCTCAAACAACCCTGCAACCAAATAGCAAAGAGTCTCTTGTGTCCCCAACACACCCAATACAATGGTAAATTGTATAGGTGCACTAGTTCGGCGAAGAGATGGTGATACAAGTGTAATATGGATGGTAGATATAGGTTTTTGTAATCTGAAAATATAAAAACAGCAAGGTAGCAAGTAACAAAAGTGAGCTAAAACGGTATTGCAATGCTTCGAAACAAGGCCTAGGGTTCATACTTTCACTAGTGCAAGTTCTCTCAACAATGATAACATAATTAGATCATATAACAATCCCTAAACATGCAACAAAGAGTCACTCCAAAGTCACTAATAGTGGAGAACAAACGGAGAGATTATTGTAGGGTACGAAACCACCTCAAAGTTATTCTTTCTGATCGATCTATTGGGCTATTCCTATAAGTGTCACAAACAGCCCTAGAGTTCGTACTAAAATAACACCTTAAGACACACATCAACCAAAACCCTAATGTCACCTAGATACTCCAATGTCACCACAAGTATCCGCGGGTTTGATTATACGATATGCATCACACAATCTCAGATTCATCTATTCAAACCAACACAAAGAACTTCAAAGAGTGCCCCAAAGTTTCTACCGGAGAGTCAAGACAAAAATGTGTGCCAACCCCTATGCATAAGTTCACAAGGTCATAGAACCCACAAGTTGATCACCAAAACATACATCAAGTGGATCACGTGAATATCCCATTGTCACCACAGATAAACACATGCAAGACATACATCAAGTGTTCTCAAATCCTTAAAGACTCAATCCGATAAGATAACTTCAAAGGGGAAAACTCAATTCATTACAAGAAGGTAGAGGGGAGAAACATCATAAGATCCACCTATAATAGCAAAGCTCGCGGTACATCAAGATCGTGCCAAATCAAGAACACGAGAGAGAGAGAGATCAAACACATAGCTACTGGTACATACCCTCAGCCCCGAGGGAGAACTACTCCCTCCTCGTCATGGAGAGCGCCGGGATGATGAAGATGGCCACCGGTGATGATTTCCCCCTCCGGCAGGGTGCCGGAACAGGGTCCCGATTGGTTTTTGGTGGCTACAGAGGCTTGCGGCGGTGGAACTCCCGATCTAGGTTATGTTCTGGAGGTTTGGGGATATATAAGAGGTGTTGGCGTCGAGAACAAGTCAGGGGAGTCCATGAGGGGCCCACAAGGTCAAAGGGTGCGCCCTAGGGGGGTGGGAGCGCCCTCCACCCTTGTGGTGGCCTCGGGACTCTTTTGGTGCATCTCCGGTACTCCGTGGGCTTCTTTTGGTCCAAAAACAATCATCGTAAATTTTCAGCTAAATTGGACTCCGTTTGATATTCCTTTTCTGCGAAACTCAAAAACAAGGAAAAAACAGAAACTGGCACTGGGCTCTAGGTTAATAGGTTAGTCCCAAAAATAATATAAAATAGCATCTAAATGAATATAAAACATCCAAGATAGATAATATAATAGCATGGAACAATCAAATATTATAGATACGTTGGAGACGTATCAGCGATCCTGGTCTTGTTGCATGGAAATGGAAACCTTTGGCTGATTCCTCGGGACTCCGTGCCTGCGCTTGCCTCTTTAGCACCAAAGAGGAAACTGTTGTACTGCGCCCGCTGGCGCCCGCCTGGCCTTGGTCGTCATGGCTGGCGTCATCCGAACCTCACGAGGTGAGGGCTTGCGTAGAAATCTCCGCTCCTTAGGAGCCAGCCTAAGGAGGCTACTCCTTCTGGAGGTCTTGGTGTCGTCTTGTGTGGTTGATGCTGAAGGTGGGCCGTACTAGGCCGTCGATGGAGCCACGCCGTGGGCCGCAGGCAGGCAAGTCTGGGTTCCCCGTTCCCAGAATGCCGACAGTAGCCCCCGGGCCCAAGGCGCGCTCGGACTTGGCTTCGAGGCGAAGCCAAAGGACAAGGGCGGAGCACCGCGGGCCCCAACTACCTGTAGCCTCGGTCGACACGTGGCGCTTGATGGGACGTGGGCGTCTCCGCTTCCCCACGCTGCCTCGACAACCGTTTGACTTGACAAGAGCCTGCTGCATGCAGGAAGATCATCATTACTGAAGATCGTGGAGGCCGGCGGTTGGCCTCCCTCGGGCTATAAATGAGGGGAGGGGCAGAGCCCCCCTGCTCGTCTCCATCTTCTCGCTGCTCGCTCTCCCTTCTTCTTCCTTGCCTCGCCGTCTTGCCAAAACGTCCATGGCGCCGACGAGGAAGTTCTCCGCCGCGGAAAAAGGGAAGGCCCCCAAGGAGGGTCCGGGTTCGTCGCCGCCCAAGAGAGGCCGAGGTCGCCCCCGCAAGTATGCCGCGACCCCGGCGGTGGCCCCTCGGGGTGCGGGCACACCTCTTCGAGGGCAGGCGTCGCCTTAGGCAGCCGTGGCAGCGCTTCCTCTTGCGGTGGGAGCCGCCGAGGACAGGGCAGCTCCTGCGACGGGGGAAGGCACGCTGTTGTTGCCCGGCCTCCTCGGTCGCGCTCCCACTCGGTGGATGCGTTCCCGAAGTTTGTCGTGTGGTCGGAGAGGCCCGCTAGCACATGGCTCCCACTCCCGCGCTTCTTTGCGGGTGCGCTGCCGACCGCGGGGCTTGATGGCCTCTGGCTGCAGGCTGACGGCTGCTGCAGCAGGGCCTCATGGGCGGGGCTCGAAGTCACCGCCGTGGGCAACATGTCCTTGACCCGCGGTTGGCAGGCGTTTGCCCGCGCTCGGGGCCTGAGTGGGAGGTGCACCCTCCATTTCAGGTACGACGGCCTTGCGACCCTCTATGTGAGGGTGTTTGGGGAAGACGGCCGTCGTGCGGGGTGCTGCCCGGAAGATGGCAGCGGCGACGACGAGCTTGCCCTTGGCGACGGCCGCGATGATGACGAGGGTGAGCTTGCCCTTGGCGACAGCCGCGCTTCCCCAGCAGCGGTGGCTCCTCCTCCGGTGAGTGCACCGGTGGTGGCAGCTAGGACGAACCACCGCACCGCCGGGCTCGGATCGGGGAAGGCGACAGGTCGTCTTGCCGCCGCGCTCCGGTTAAGCGGGAGGAAGACTCGGACTGAGCTCGGGCGCTGCTGGAGCCTGGCCTCGGGAGCTGCCGCAGTCGAGCGGCCCGCTTTTTTTTTAACCTTTCCTTTCTCCTGCATTTGTAAAAAAGTAGAGGGCCCTGCTGGGGTGTGTAATGAACCATGGCACTTGCGCCACTATGCTATGTTTGTTATCTTTATATCATGCTGTGATACCCGTGTTTCTACTAGGTGTGGCTAGGGTAACTTATCTCGATGTGCTTGTGGTAGTCTCCCATATCGCGAGGGCGCGCCTTTCCAGGGGTATCTTCCTTCTTGTCGACTCAGGAGCCGTCGAGCCTCCGGAGACGTTGTGTGGCTGCAGAGTTTTTAGGTGGCCTCAAGAGGCGTCTTGTCCTACCTCGCGCAAGCCCCCGAGCGTGGGTTGATTGTGGCTGGTACACCACGTCGCAATGCTCGGAGGCACGGACTTAAGAAGGTGTGCATGCCCACGAGCTTGTTTGAGAGAGTCTCGCGAGGATTAAGGACGCCGAAGCTCTGGGGACTAGGCTTTCGGCGAGGTGTGGTTGCGGGCGAGCCCAGGCGTACACACCTACCTAGCCCCCACGCGCGGGATGCGCGAGGAGGAGCGACGGGCAACTGCCGCTCTTCCGGGGACAAGCTTTGGAAAGGCGAACGAACAAGAGAGAAAATTCCAACTCTGGCGAACGAAAGACGCGAAAAGCTCCAAATTTCATTCAAGAAGTTGAAAACCCAGCTACAGAAAGCAAGCAAAAGAACAGCCGCGTCCGACACCTAGACTAGTCTTCTTGTCTTCCCACCAGCGCGGAGCATGGGGCCTCCACTAGGACGTGGGTGGGAGCCCCCGTGAGGCCCAGGGGCGACCTCAGGAGACTCCGGGGCGTGTACAGCCCCAACTCATTATTACGTGAGAGTGTCATGAGCGGAGACCTTCACAGGCATGGGGCCTTGCTTCATGGGTAGAACTTCCGGAGGTGATGGATGTTCCAGGCGTTCTGGATGGGGATCCCGTCCTGCGTCTCCAGGCGCGCGGCGCCAAGCCTGGAGACACGGGCGATCCTGAACGGGCCCTCCCACATGGGCAAGAGCTTATGCAGCCCTTCCCTTGAGAGCACCCACCTCAGGACGAGATCACCCACCTTGAGCATCCTGGAGCGGACGCAGCGACAGTGGTACCACCGCAGTGCCTGCTGGTACCTCGCTGCTCGGAGCGAGGCCTGGCGGCGGCGTTCCTCCCCCAGCACGAAGTCCATCCCCCGCAAGGCGTCCTGGCGTGCCTCGTCAAACGCCAAGACCCGCGCGGAGCGATGCCTGACCTCGGGAGGGAGAACCGCTTCAACTCCGTAGACAAGGAAGAATGGAGTCTCGCCCGTTGGCTTGGTCATGGTGGTGCGGATGGACCACAGCACACACTGGAGCTCGTCGAGCCAGCCCCTGCTGCAGGCCTCGAGCTTCATCTTGAAGGTCCTTGCCTTCAGGCCCCTCAGGACCTCTGCGTTGGCGCGCTCAGCCTGGCCGTTGTTCCGAGGGTGTGCCACCGAAGCATAGCATATCTGCGTTCCAAGGTTAGCACAGTATGTTTTGAAAAGGTTGCTGGTGAACTGCGAGCCATTGTCGGTGATGATGCAATTAGGAACCCCGAACCGGATCATGAGGCCCTTGATGAACTTGACAGCTGAGCCGGCCGGGATGGTGCGGACGGCCTCCACTTCCGCCCACTTGTTGAACTTGTCCATGGCGATGTAGAGGTAGCGGTAGCCCCCGGGCGCTCGAGGGAACGGGCCCAGGATGTCCAGCCCCCAGACCGAGAATGGCCATGAGAGTGGGATGGTCTGTAGGCCCTGGGCAGGCTGGTGGATCTGCTTGGCATGGAACTGCCAGGCCTCGCAGGATCTTACCAGCTCGGTGGCATCATTGAGCACCATGGGCCAGTAGAATCCGCTTCGAAACGCCTTGCCCACGAGGGTGCGCGATGAAGAGTGATGCCCGCAGTCTCCGCCATGTATGTTAGCCAACAGCTCGTATCCCTGCTCCCTGGAGATGCATCGGAGAGAAACATCATTTGGCCGCCTTTGATAGAGCTCACCGTCCTGGATGTAGTACGCGGTGGCCTGGCGGGCCACACGTTCTGCGTCTTCCTCCTTCTCTGGCAAGGCGCCTCAAAGCAGGTACACCTTGAACTCCTTGGTCTAGCACCCCTCCTGACGCTCAAGCGCGAGGAGCAGGCGGGCTCCCGAGGTCGGGCCACAAGATGGGGCGCCTGAGAGGGGTGCTGGAGGGAGCTCCTCCTGAGGCGACGCTGGCCCCGCAGCAGGGGGAATTGCTGACGGCTTGAAGAGCCGCTCCTCAAAGACGCCGGGCTCCTGAGGTAGACGCCAGGACACCCTCTTGGAGATGTCATCCGCCTCCTTGTTCGTGCCGCGTGGCACGTGCTGCAATTCCAGGCCCAAGAATCGTTTCTCGATTTTTCGTACCTCCTCAAGGTATGCCTCCATGTGCTCGTCCTTCGGCTTGTACGCTTTGTTGGAGAAGTTGACGAGGAGCTGGGAGTCGCCCCTGATGGTGAGGCGCCTCAACCCCAAAGCCGCCGCAGCCTTGAGGCCGATGATCAGGCCTTTGTATTCTGCGATGTTGTTGGAGACCTTTTCGCCCTGCTGGAAGCAGAGCTGCACGGCGTAGTAGAGCTTGTCCTGGGTGGGCGAGATCAGCACGGCTCCAGCCCCCGCGCCCTAGCGCGCGGACGCACCGTCGAAGTACATGACCCAACCATCTGGTGCTTCGCTTCCCGGCGAGAGGGGAAGGTCCACACCCACTTCTGGAACGCCTGCAGTTCGATGTTCCATTCGGCGACCCTCCCCGCGGCATTAGGGCTCTGGGGCACTCTCTCCAGGGGGTAAGCTGAGACAACCTCGACGGGGTGGCCTTGGAAGTAGTGGCGCAGCTTTCGTGAGGCGACAAGGAGCGCGAGCAAGAGCTTCTGGGGCATGGGGTAGCGCGCCCGCGCATCATGTAGCACCGTGCTGACGAAGTACACCGGGTGCTCGACGAGGGCGGAGGCATCGGCGGAGTCCTGAGCCTCCTAGGGCTGAGGGTCCCAGGAGCCTTGTCATCCATCGGGGCAACTGCGGCCTCAGGAACTCCGTCCTCAGGAGTCTGGCTGTTTGGAGGATTGGCCGAGGTCTCAGGAGCGCCGTTGACTTGTGGGGCGGCTGAGGCCTCAGGAGCACCGTCCTGAGGCTGCAACGCCTCAACCGGGTGCGAGATGTCCCGCCGTTAGCCCTTGGTTGGGCGCTCTTCCCTCACCGCCACCAGTGCCGCGCTGGCGGAGTGAGGTGTGGCGGCCAGGTATAGCACCAAAGGTTCAAGGGGGCGCTGCACTACCATCACCGGTGGGCTGGTGAGGTACCTCTTGAGGTCTTGGAAGGCAGCATCAGCCTCCGGAGTCCACTCGAACAGGCCTTTCTTCTTCATCAGCTTGAAGAATGGGAGGGCGCGCTCCCCCAGCTTGGAGATGAAACGCCCGAGCGAGGTTATGCAGCCCGCCAACTTCTGCATCTCCTTGAGGGTCTGCGGCGGGCTCATCCTTCTATGCTGCCAGATCCCTCTATGCGACACCAGAAAACCCAGCAATTTGCCAGACGGAATGCCAAACACACATTTTTTCGGGTTCAGCCGCAGGTTCACTTAGCGCAGGCTGGCGAATGTCTCCTCCAGATCCTTGATAAGAGTTCTTGCTTCCTGAGATTTCACCACTATGTCATCGATGTATGCCTCTGTGTTCCTCCCGAGCTGCTGTCCTAGGGCGATATGCATCAACCGTTGGAAGGTCGCCCCCGCATTGCGCAGCCCAAACGGCATGCAGGTGTAGCAGTATACCCCGCACGGGGTTAGGAAGGCGGTCATCTCAACATCTTGCACTGCCATCTTGATTTGGTGATAGCCCGAGAAGGCATCTAGGAAGCACAGTAGATCGCACTCGGCGGTAGAGTCGACGATCTAGTCGATGCGCGGGAGAGGGAAAGGGTTTTGAGGACAGGCCTTGTTGAGCTTGGTGAAATCAACACACATGCGCTCCTTCCCGCCCTTCTTGGGGATGATGACTGGGTTCATGAGCCAATCCGGGTGCCGCACTTCCCAAATGACGCCAGCCTCCAATAGCTTGCGGGTCTCCTGGGTGATGAACGACTGCTTCTCCGGAGCTTGCCGTCGTGTCTTCTGCTTCACTGGTCGTGCGTTGGGGCACACCTTCAAGTGATGCTCGATTACTCCACGCGGAACCCCGACCAGATCCGCTTCCTCCCATGCAAACACATCCTTGTTCGCACGTAAGAAGCTGACCAGCGCCTCTTCTTGGTCCGGAGGGAGGACGGCGCCTATGGTGAAGGTGGAGCCCGATGCCCCATCTTCGTTGATTGGCACCTGCTTCGTCTCGGCCCGGTCTTGAGAAAACATCTGCTTCTTCTTTGCTGGTGCAGCCCCCGGGGCCTCCACGGCTCCCTCTTTGCTTGGCCGCGTGGCCACCGCGGATCTGAAAGTGTGCTTGAGGGCCGAGAGCGCATCCTTGGTGTCCCCTGCTATGGTGAGGACGCCGCTGCTTCCCGGCATCTTCATGAGATTGTAGCCAGGGTGGGTTGCCGCCATGAACTTGGCCAAGGACGGGTACCCGAGAATAGCATTGTATGGCAGGCCGATGTGGGCGATGTTGAAGTCGATGAGCTCGGTGCAGTAGTTGTCGCGGGTGCCGAAGGTGACGGGGAGGCGAATCTACCCTAGGGGGCAGGTGGAACCATCGACGACTCCGGAGAAAGGCTTGGTGGGGCGGAGCCGGCCGTGGGTCACATGAAGCAGGCCGAACGCTTCCATAGAGAGGACATTGAGGCTGGCGCCGCCATCGATAAGGGTTCTGGTGACTGCTACGTTGCAGATGGTGGGGGTGTAGAGCATGGGGAGCGCGCCGGTGCCGGCCGTGGTCACGGGGTGGTCCCTGTAGTCGAAGGTGAGGTCGGTGTCGGTGTCAAAACTGGCCGATCTCGGGTAGGGGGTCCCGAACTATGCGTTTGAGGTTCGAAGGTAACAGGAGACAGGGGACACGATGTTTACCCAGGTTCGGGCCCTCTTAATGGAGGTAAAACCCTACGTCCTGCTTGATTGTATTTGATGAGTATAGGGGTTACAAGAGTTGATCTACCACGAGATCGTAATGGCTAAACCCTAGATGTCTAGCCTACGGGAATTGTCATTGTCTCTACGGACCAACCCCTCCAGTTTATATAGACACCGGAGGGGGCTGGGGTTGTACAAAGTCGGTTTACAGATATAGGAAGCTATATGATTAGCCACCAAGCTTGTTATCCATGCCAAGGAGAGTCCCATCCGGACACGGGGGAAAGCCTTCTATCTTGTATCTTCACGGCCCATCAGTCCGGCCCATGTCACATAGCCCGGATGCTCAAGGACCCCCTTATCCAGGACTCCCTCAGTAGCCCCCGAACTCGCCTTCAATGACGATGTAGTATCCGGCTTCATGTCTTCGGCTTTGCAAGGCGGGTTCACTTCGGATTGATGATAGTTTGGCTCCATATCTTGAACATTATATTGATTCTTCGCTGTCGTCGCCTCGGCTTCCACGTGTCGAATGAATACGAATGGTCCAAGTATCTTTTACAAATAACTCCTTGACCATGCGGGGATGGAGTCTATTTAAGGAGATTAGATCTCAGATGCCATCCCACACCATGCGGAAATCCTCCGAACCTGCCATAGGAAATCGCCCAAACATGGCCGGCGCTCCTAGCTCTTCCTCACGCCCCTACGGCCTTCAAAAAGGTGATTGGGAAAGCTGCTCCGTATCCCGCACCCATCTGAATGAACTTCAGGCGCAGGGATATCTACCTCCCGCGGATCTAGTCTCCGTTCGGGCTGGATTAACATCCTACAATGGTGAAGCCCTGGCGTAGAATTTCCCCAATCCTTCTAAAGAGGAGTGGGTGTGCTTCATTTCCTTCCTTCTGAGAGGCGTAGGATTCCCTATCCACCCTTTCCTCAGAGGCCTCATGGAGTATTACGGTCTCCAACTGCACAATCTGACACCAGGCTCCATCCTGCATATCGCGGGCTTCGTTGCCCTTTGCGAGCTGTTCCTGGGCTGTGAGGCTCATTTCGAGCTATGGCGAAAAAATTTCTGCCTCGTCCCTCGCTCCCAAAAGGGATCTATATTCGAAGTGGGCGGCGCCGAAGTATGGCGCATAGCCGGAACAGGATACCTGTCCGGCACTCCGAAAAAGGCATCCGAAGAGTGGCCCTCGGAGTGGTTTTATATTGAAGACGTTATTCTTCCGGACCCAATCCGGCGCGGCCTTCCCGAATTCTCCAGTGCTCCTTTAAAGAAGCATGCCAGCTGGCATCCCCGAAGCCTCAAGGAAGAAGACAGCGCGGAGGTCGCGGGACTAGCAAACAAGATCAGAGTGCTTGCAAACTTCGGGCTGTCCGTAATTGAGGTCATGGCGATTCCCATAACACGATGCGTCCAACCGCTCCAATCCAGAGATTTTCCTATGTGGCATTACAACGGGGAGGACGATACCTCCCGTTGTCTACGCAAGGGTCCGGACAATTTTGCCACCCTGGCCGCCATCTTAGCCGACCTATACAAAGGGGAGAAGGAAGACTTCGCTCGTTTAACATGTCGGGAAGGCTTTTCCATGTACAACCCCATCCCCTGGGTGAGTTTTTCCATTATTGACTTTACTCAATATTTCCCCAGAGTTTATGTTAGTCGAATTTAATCCGGCTATTTTTGACAGGAATGGAGAAAGATCGTCAAGGGGATCCACAGCCCCGCTCCGCAGCCAGAGGACCATATTCGGGATTTAGATCCCGGATATGAAGAAGATCTGGATATATATAGAGAGCTTAAGGACGGAGTTTTTTATCAGGCGAGCTATGACGGCACGGAAGTGGCTATTATAGCCGATTACCCCGGCCTTCTTCCCTTCTCCCATGTAAGTATTCAGGAGACATCTCCTCAAAAAAGAGTTTTCCCCTTGTGCCTCACCCTCCGCACTGTATTGTGCTTCCAAGGGGCGGCGCTCGTCTCATCCAACTGCGACAAAGGCGTCCCCTAAGAAGACGACGCCCGTGCAGGGCAAACCTTTGAAGAGAAAGGACAACGATGATGCTGCCGGGCCTTCTCCTTCATCAAAGAGGTATAATAATTTTGCAATATGCTCTCAGTGGATAGACCGGACTGTAACGCTGCTTGCCATACCACATTGTAGGAGGAGCGTACGCCGGACTGTATCCGGAGACCTAGCCGACCATGCGCAGGCTAATCCGGCCCCGGGCCCCTCCGCAAGGACTGGGGTTGAAACGGGTGCTATGCCGGATTGTCATCTCCCAGAGGATTCGGATGACGTATCCGTCACCAACTCCGAAGTGGAGAGCGCAATGAATCATCGGCGGCGGAGAACGGCTATGCGCGACCCGAATTTTACCGAAGAGGCATTCAACGCCTTCAGCTCAGCGGATGCATACATCCTAGCTGCTCGGGATGGGCTTGCTAGAGCCACTCACCAGCTCTCAAAGGATATGCGGGTAAGAACTCTTGAGCAGATTTAATAATCATATGCCAGTAGCCCCCGAGTCTTGAAGCAGTTGGCCCAACTGATTTAAGAATCATCACGCCATCAGGTACTCACAGAAAAAATAACACATTATCCAAGGAGCTAGAAGAATGCCGAACTAAGCTAACTGTTGCCACTGCCGAACTGGAAAATTTGAAGAAATCCAAGAAGGCACCTGACGGTAGGTACAACAGTAGCCCAAAAATATGACTCCGTGCCTATGATGATTTTATTTGAATATGCATCATTTTGTTGGCAGGGTCGACAGATCAGCTGGAGGAGAGGCTAAGGGCTGCTCAAGCAGACAAACAACATGCCGAAGGGCAAGAAGCCGCTGGTCAACATGTATTAACACGGACCATTAATGAGAAAATCAAACTACAGGATACAAACATCAAGCAAGCCGAGGAGTTGAAGGACGTAAGAGCCCAATTATCGGATGCTTTGAAGGAGAACAGAAAGCTGAAAGGCAGCATATTTAGTATGCTTTTTATCCTGACTTTCGTACGGTCCCCTGATGAAAAGTTTTACAAGTGTGTTTCTGTAGGTGTGCTGACTGGGCGGCCCGAGGAAGAAGTGTCCAATTTTCAAGGCGACCTGCTACAAGAGCTGTCCAAATTGCACGAGCGAGCTCGAAAAGCAATGAGGAACATGGCTAAGGCACTATGGCCAGTCGATTCTCCTCCAGGAAGTATGGAGGAGCTCGTGAATTTGTTCAAGGGAGCTTGGCGCCGTTTTGGACTATGGAAGGTATCAGCGTGCCGAGAAGGTGCACGAGAGGCTTGGGCCATGGTGAAAACGTGGTATACCGGACTTGATCCAAATCATATGGCCCGGGTCGGACCGCAGGGACCAGACGGACAAGAAATTCCAGTCAACTTGGTATATGACCAAGTAAAAACAGCCACCAAATTTTCACAATAGGACTGTAGACTAGACAGCCTGTTAGATGATTTAGAAGAAGAAGCTTTCGATTCCATGTAACAATGTACTTGTATCGCCAAGCTTATCTCTACCCGAATTGTTAAACGATTGTCATGGCAGACTTTCAGCTTCAACCTCCGAAACCCAAGGGTTGGAGTGTTTCTGAATACTATACCGACGGTAAATACCAAAGTATGTTCGGAAACCAGGCAGTTCGGTCATAATTGCTTGAACAGACAAGTTGTATTCGGGGAGTTATGTTATATTACATTTGAACGTAGGAAACATCTTCCAAAGAGAATAGTTCCATCAGGGGTTCCTTTCCCTGGGTCAGCATGCGTATGTGTGCATGCCTGAGCTGTGATGCTAAAAATTCACATTACGCTTTATATCTTGGGGGCTTATATTGCAACAAGGGCAGTTCGTCTTTTGTCCGCCGACCAATTATTCCCTTAAGAACGCTAGCTTTCGGCTTCATCCGTCTGAGGTACATATCCGGATGACCCGGTTGTAACAATCGCAGAGGTGCTCCCTTTATGCCCTAGCCAAACAAGTGGGAACGTAGGGCATAAGCACAGGAGCCAGGCAACTCAGCTTGGCAAAAACTTAAGTCATAGAGGTGCATATAATGGCGAAAAAAGGACATATATGAGCAAACGACACATATATACGGCGAGCTTGATGCTCTAGTAATTATAAGCTTCTTATGAAAAGAAACCCCCAGGTATTGTGGGGTATGTACATTTAAGGATGTATACCCTTCAAGTGTGCGGCTGACCCGAACACGAGCTAGAGATCGTATAAAAAGAAAATGAAAAGAAAAAATTTAAAGGGAGAGAAAGGGAACGAACAAATGTATGTGTCCAGACTTAGGCGTAGAATCTTCGGAGCCTGGCTGCGTTCCATGGGTTTGGCTCTAAGCGATTGTCCGATGCATTGCGAAGGCGATAGGCTCCTCCAGTGAGAACTTCATCTATAATGAAGGGACCCTCCCATTTGGGCTTGAGCTTGTCCTTTCTCTTCTCTAGTAGGCGTAAAACGAGTTCACCGACGTTATAGGTCTTTGCCCGCACTTCTCTGCTTTGGTATCTTCGAGCTTGTTGTTGGTAGAATGCGGAACGGGCTTTTGCGACATTGCGCTCCTCCTCCAGGCCGTCTAAATCGTCCTGCCGATCGAGCTCGGCCTCTCTCTCCTCATACATGCGCACTCGAGGTGAGTCATGAATAATATCACAGGGTAAGACAGCCGCTGCGCCATACACCATGAAGAACGGTGTGTATCCGGTCGTGCGATTGGGCGTGGTCCGCAGCCCCCAGAGTATGGAGTCGAGCTCCTCGACCCAGTGTTTATCCGATTCCTTTAAGGATCGCACTAGTCTGGGTTTGATGCCGCTCATTATCAGGCCATTAGCCCGTTCAACTTGACCATTTGTTTGAGAGTGATACACGGAGGCGTAATCGAGCTTAATGCCCAGATTAGCGCACCAAGTTTTCACCTCGTCGGCCGTAAAGTTAGAGCCGTTGTCAGTAATAATACTGTGCGGGACACCATAACGGTGTACGACCCCGGATATAAAGTCTATCACCGGTCCGGCTTCGGCCGTTTTGACTGGTTTGGCCTCTATCCATTTAGTAAACTTGTCGACCATAACCAGCAAATATTTCTTCTTATGGCTTCCCCCTTTAAGGGGTCTGACCATGTCTAGCCCCCAGACCACAAAAGGCCAAGTAATGGGGATTGTTCGTAGGGCAGTGGGCGGCATATGGCTTTGGTTGGCAAAAAGCTGGCATCCAACGCAGCGATGTACAAGGTCCTGTGCATCTGCTCGGGCCGTGGGCCAAAAGAAACCTGTACGGAAGGCCTTCCCTACAAGGGCCCGAGCTGCGGCGTGATGGCCGCCAAGACCAGCATGTATTTCGGCCAAGAGCTGCCGTCCCTCTTCTTCGGAGATACATCTTTGAAGGACTCCGGTAGTACTTTTCTTATACAGTTCTCCTTCATGAACTTTGTAGGCTTTCGAGCGTCCAACAATACGACGGGCCTCAGTCTGATCATCAGGGAGCTCCTTCCTAATAAGGTAGGCCAGGAAAGGTTCAGTCCATAGGGCAATTACAGCCATGATTTCGTGGGCCGACGGTGTTATGTCAGTGCCCGAGCCCCCGATGATATCGGAACTGTGTTCGGAATCTGGGGGAATGACCGGCTCCGGACCAGTGTTGCCGTTCTCATCCTGCCACACCACGGATGGCTTAAAGAGTCTTTTCACAAAGGTGTTAGGTGGGACAGGGTCGCGTTTAGCGCCTAAGCGTGCAAGGATGTCCGCTGCCTGATTACTCTCTCGGGCCACGTGATGAAACTCAAGCCCCTCAAACCGAGCTGATATTTTGAGTACGGTGTTGCGGTAAGCCACCATCTTCGGATCTTTTGCATCGAATTCTCCATTTATTTGGGATATTGCGAGGTTTGAATCTCCGCGCACCTCGAGGCATTGTATGCCCATGGAGACGGCCATCCGGAGACCGTGCAATAGAGCCTCATATTCGGCTGCATTGTTAGAGTCGGTATACAATATCTGTAACACATAACGGACTGTGTCTCCTGTGGGGGATGTCAAAACAACACTAGCCCCCAGTCCAGCTAACATTTTAGAGCCGTCAAAGTGCATCACCCAGTTGGAATACGTGCTGTACTCTTTAGGGAGTTCGGCCTCTGTCCACTCGGCGACGAAGTCAGCCAACACCTGAGATTTAATGGCTCGGCGTGGTTTGTATGTTATTTCAAATGGTAAGAGCTCAATGGCCCATTTTGCAATCCGGCCGGTGGCGTCTCGGTTGTTTATAATGTCATTGAGTGGTACTTTAGAAGTCACTGTTATCGAACACTCTTGGAAGTAGTGTCGCAATTTCTGGGATGCCATAAAGACCGCATTTGCTATCTTTTGATAATGTGGGTATCGGGATTTGCATGGTGTAAGGACCGCTGATACGTAGTACACTGGTTTTTGGAGTGGGAATTTATGTCCCTCTTCCTCTCGCTCGACGTTTGGTGCGGCAAGGATTGGGTTGCTTGCTAACAAAGTTTTTATTTCTTCCAGTCCAGCTGTTGCCGCGTCCGTCCATGCAAAGTGGTCGGTGCGTCGGAGCAGGCGATAAAGTGGCAATGCCTTTTCTCCCAATCTGGAGATAAAACGGCTCAAAGCTTCCACGCACCCAGCTAGTTTTTGGACCTGCTTGAGGTCTATTGGTGTTGCCAATTGTGACAAGGCTCGTATTTTGGCTGGGTTTGCTTCGATCCCTCTATTGGAAACAATGAACCCAAGCAGTTTTCCGGTGGGAACGCCGAAAACGCACTTTTTCGGATTGAGCCGTATGTCATATGATCGGAGGTTGTCGAATGTCAGGCGTAAGTCTTCCACCAATGATTCAACATGCTTAGTTTTGATGACTACATCATCTACATATGCCTCAACTGTCTTGCCGATTTGCTTTTGCAGGCATGTTTGAATCATGCGTTGGTAAGTGGCGCCGGCGTTTTTGAGCCCGAAAGGCATAGTGTTGAAGCAGAAAGGCCCATACGGGGTGATAAATGCCGTTGCGGCCTGGTCCGATTCCTTCATTTTAATTTGATGGTATCTGGAGTATGCATCGAGGAAACACAGTGAGTCGTGTCCTGCAGTTGCATCAATAATCTGGTCAATGCGAGGTAGTGGGAAGGGGTCCTTAGGGCAAGCCTTATTAAGGTCTTTGAAATCGACACATAGGCGCCAGGTTTTATCCTTCTTCGACACCATGACCAGGTTTGCTAGCCAGTCCGGATGTTTGATCTCTCTGATAAACCCGGCTTCGAGTAACTTGGCTAGCTCCTCCCCCATAGCTTGTCGTTTGGGTTCGAAAAATCGCCGCAGCGTTTGCTTGACTGGTTTATGTCCCTTTAGTATATTGAGACTATGTTCGGCCAGTTTGCGTGGGATTCCTGGCATATCTGAAGGGTGCCAGGCGAAGATGTCCCAATTCTCGCACAGGAACTCGCGTAATGCGGTATCGACCGTCGGATCCAGCTGTGCCCCAATGGAAGCTGTCTTTTTGGGGTCCGTCGGGTGAACTTGAAATTTGACTATTTTGTCTGCTGGTTTGAAAGAAGTGGATTTTGGCCTTTTGTCGAGAATTACATCATCTCTATCCACTGTGGAGCGCAGAGCGGTGAGCTCTTCGGCCGCCAGGGCCTCGGATAGTGCCTCGAGGGCCAGGGATGCGGTTTTGTTTTCGGCGCGGAGTGCTATGTCCGGATCACTGGCGATAGTGATAACTCCGTTGGGCCCAGGCATTTTGAGCTTGATGTACCCGTAATGAGGTATAGCTTGAAAGCGTGTGAATGCATCTCGCCCCAATAAGGCGTGATATCCGCTGTTGAAAGGTGCCACCTGGAAGATTAACTCTTCGGACCTGTAGTTCTCCGGCGTGCCGAATACTATGTCAAGTTTTATTTTTCCCGAACACCGCGCCTCTCGGCTGAGGATAATGCCTCAAAAGGTTGTACTGCTCTGCTCGATGCGGCTCTTGTCTATTTGCATTTTGTCGAGCGTGTCCTCATAGATGAGGTTCAATCCGCTGCCCCCGTCCATGAGCACTTTAGTAAGCCGAAAGCCATCTACAATTGGGTTTAGAACTAAAGCAGCTGGTGCTCGGACTGATCGGGATCTTGGTTCGTCGTCGGCGTTAAAAGTTATCGCTGTATCATTCCAAGGATTTATTGCTGCTACTTGGCAGAATTCGGCGAGGTCGCGGAGCGCCCTTTTACGCCGATTATTTGAAGAAAAGGTCTCGAAGAACATAAATACTTTGAGATCGTCGTCCTCAGAGGGGTACTTCTCTGGGTAGTGTTGGTGAGGATACCTTCCCCGCTCTTGGCCACTTGCCGGAGTATCCAACATGCTCGAAGGCTGTGTGTTGGTTTGGTATCCGGCGTCGTGTGTATTTGACAGGGCCTGTCGAGCCATTCCTCAAGGACAGTTCTGTGTCCCGCTAAGGGCTTGATTTTCTTGTCCATGGGATGATGATTAGGTGCCCCGCAAGGGTGCATCCTTTTTGCCCGTCCGGGAGATGGCTTAAAGGTCTGAGGTTCCCAGCAGGCTGCCTGCGCTTTCCAGGAGCTTTCCATTGTGCAGTACTTCTGTATTATGTGTGCCAAATCTGCGAAGTGCAGTATGCGACGGCGGTTGAGGGCATTAAGGATTCCCTCATCCGTACAGTTGTTGTAAAATACTAAAATCGCGTCGTCGTCGCAGCAATCTCTGATCTTGTTTTTAACAAGGAGGAATCTGGCCCAGAAGTGATGGACTGTTTCCTGAGGCTGCTGCCGTACATACATTAGGTCGCATATATCCGGAGGACCAGAATTTCTTGGGGAATATTGCTTGTGGTGGGTGGGTGGGTTTAAATCCGAACCCTGCCCCACTGCGGAATCCGGAGTTTGAAGAACTTCGGAGGTTACCAGCCCGGGATCCGCAGCGTCCTGGGAGTTCTCAGGCTTGATGCCCAATTCTGCGTTCAGAGGACAGGGAGTGTTCTCCCGAAGAGGGGTATCCAGATCGCTGGGTTCAGAAATCCGAACATAGCTTGTTCTCAACGTAGGAGAAGAGTTATCGTCGGCTTGTTCCTCGACGACTGCTACCAGATGGGTGATCGGTGGAGATTTGATTTCTCTCTGATCGGGTTTAAGCCCAATCCGATCGTAGTCAGTTGCGACCCCAAGGACGGCGATGCGATCTAGCAGCTTGTTCAAAGACGATAAGTCTGCCAGATCCATCTTGTCGGAGTACTCGGGGCCGATACGAAGATGATTTTTGGTGGCTTGGGGGACCACGTCTGGCTTAATGACCGGACGGGCGCCCATGGTGAAGCTGCCAAGCCGGAGGATCTGCCCTGAAACTAGGGCTCCTCCAGAAGTAATACTGTCATTGATGACAAAACGAGCCATCAATCCTTCTATCGACGACACAGAGGAACTCTCAATGAAAGCACCAATGTCGGTGTCAAAACCGGCCGATCTCGGGTAGGGGGTCCCGAACTATGCGTCTGAGGATCGAAGGTAACAGGAGACAGGGGACACGATGTTTACCCAGGTTCGGGCCCTCTTAATGGAGGTAAAACCCTACATCCTGCTTGATTGTATTTGATGAGTATAGGGGTTACAAGAGTTGATCTACCACGAGATCGTAATGGCTAAACCCTAGATGTCTAGCCTATGGGAATTGTCATTATCTCTACGGACCAACCCCTCCAGTTTATATAGACACCGGAGGGGGCTGGGGTTGTACAAAGTCGGTTTACAGAGAGAGGAAGCTATACGATTAGCCACCAAGCTTGTTATCCACGCCAAGGAATGTCCCATCCGGACACGGGGGAAAGCCTTCTATCTTGTATCTTCACGGCCCATCAGTCTGGCCCATGTCACATAGCCCGGATACTCGAGGACCCCCTTATCCAGGACTCCCTCAGTTGGCCTTAGGCGCCGCCCATCCTGGTGGTGCTCCTCACTGTACGCGGGCGGCGCTCACTTGGCGAAAGAACTGCTTGGCATGGCGGTTCAAGGCCGGCACCTGCGAGCCGTCGAGGAGGGCCGCAACGGCGTGGGGCGCTGGCGCCGCGAAGCGCGCGATGAAGAGGCTGCGCAGCTCCTCCCAGGAGGCCACTGAAGACTCTGGCAAGCCCATGAGCCAGGCGCGCGGCACGCCCGTGAGAGCCATGGGTAGCTAGTTTGCCATGACCTTGTCGTCGCCGCCGGCCACCCAAACAGCCTCCACGTATGCCTGGAGAAACCCCGCCGGGTCCGCCGCGCCGTCGTATCGAGGCGGCAGCTCCGGCTTGAACTTGGGCGGCCACTGCACCCGTCGCAAGGTGGGGGTGAAAGCTCAGAGACCCACAGCACCCCCGAACGCACCCATCGGTCCGGCTGGTGGAGTGGCGCTCGCCATGAGAGCCGAACGGCGCGGTGGAGTGCAGCGGACGGAGAGGCAAATCTTCGATGCACCCCTACCTGGCGCGCCAAATGTCGGATTTCGGGCTCCACTAACCTAAGATAGATTCAAACTCTGGGGTGTGTGTGAAGAACTCAACCTCCCCAGTCTGCCAACTCGTCGATCTCACGGCATAGCTCGATGAACTGAAAGGAAACGGGACAAGGCAATTTACCCAGGTTCGGGCCACCTTGCGGTGTAAAACCCTACTCCTGCTTTGTGGTGGATTAGCCTCGAGGTGGGCTGAGGATGAACTAGTACGATGGAAGAACAACCTCAGGAGGTGTGTTCTTGTGCTGGTGAGGATGCGGATGCTCTGGATCCAGATACCTCTCTATGCTGGTGGCTAGGCTATATTTATAGTGGCCTTGGTCCTCTTCCCCCAAAATGAAGGCGGGAAGGGATCCCATAACGGCCAAATTCGAAGGGAGACAACTAGTACATCTTATCCTGACGAAAGGTGGTCTTCGCCTGCAAAGCTTCTGGTTGTGACACTGTGGTGGGCTCGGCGATGACCTCCGTCCTGCCGTCCTGGCGGTCCTGGTCTTGTTGCATGGAAATGGAAACCTTTGGCTGATTCCTCGGGACTCCACGCCTGCACTTACCTCTTTAGCACCAAAGAGGAAAACTGTTGTACTGCACCCACTGGCGCCCGCCTGGCCTTGGTCGTCATGGCTGGCATCATCCGAACCTCACGAGGTGAGGGCTTGCGTAGAAATCTCCGCTCCTCAGGAGCCAGCCTAAGGAGGCTGCTCCTTCTGGAAGTCTTGGTGTCGTCTCCCTCGCGAGGCTTGGCCCCTCGCGAGGGTCTTGTGTGGTTGATGCTGAAGGTGGGCCATACCAGGCCGTCGATGGAGCCACGCCGTGGGCTGCAGGCAAGCAAGTCTGGGTACCCCCATTCCCAGAATGCCGACAGGCACATACCCCGTGCGGAAAATAGCATTGCTGATCATCTGTCAAAGTGCGCTGGGCAAAAGCTTCCTGTGGAACCAGGAACTTTTGTTCTCAACCTTACTCAACCCTCCGTAACCCCGGCAACAATGGCCCGAAAGAGGAGGAAATTGGACTCCGGTAAGCCTCTCCCGGTAGAGCATCTCGAGGCTCCTGGCAGGGACCCTGCCGGAAACAACTCCACTTCGATTGCCGGGCTGCACCCTCCTGCCGGGCCACTGGTCCCTGATACGTCTCCAACGTATCTATAATTTTTTATTGTTCCATGCTATTATATTATCTGTTTTGGATGTTTTATATGCATTAATATGCTATTTTATATGATTTTTAGGGCTAACCTATTAACCTAGAGCCCAGTTCCAGTTTTTGTTTTTTCCTTGTTTTAGAGTTTCGCAGGAAAGGAATACCAAACGGAGTCCAAACGGAATAAAACTTTCACGATGATTTTTCTTGGACCAGAAGACACCCAGGAGACTTGGAGTGCAAGTCAGAAGAGCCATGAGGCGGCCACAAGGGTGGAGGGCGCGCCCAGGGGGGTAGGGCGACCCCCCCCCCCCCGACCTTGTGGGCCCCTCGTAGCCCCTCTGACCTAGATCTTTCGCCTATATATATACTCTTATACCCTAAAAACATTCAGGGGGGCAACAAAACCACTTTTCTACCGCCGCAACCTTCTGTACCCGTGAGATCCCATCTTGGTGCCTTTTCCGGCGTCCTGCCGGAGGGGGAATCGATCACGGAGGGCTTCTACATCAACACCATTACCTCTCCGATGAAGCGTGAGTAGTTTACTTCAGACCTACAGGTCCATAGCTAGTAGCTAGATGGCTTCTTCTCTCTCTTTGATTCTCAATACAAAGTTCTCCTCGATGTTCTTGGAGATCTATTCAATGTAATACTCTTTTGCGGTGTGTTTGCCGAGATCCGATGAATTGTGGATTTATGATCAGCTTATCTATGAATATTATTTCAATCTTCTCTGAATTCTTATATGCATGATTTGATATCTTTGCAAGTCTCTTCGAACTATCGATTTGGTTTGGCCAACTAGATTGGTTTTTCTTGCAATGGGAGAAGTGCTTAGCTTTGGGTTCGATCTTGCGGTGTCCTTTCCCAGTGACAGTAGGGGCAGCAAGGCATGTATTGTATTGTTGCCATTGAGGATAAAAAGATGGGGTTTTCATCATATTGCTTGAGTTTATCCCGCTACATCATGTCATCTTACTTAATGCGTTACTCTGTTCTTATGAACTTAATACTCTAGATGCCGGCAAGAGTCGGTCGATGTGTGGAGTAATAGTAGTAGATGCAGAATCGTTTCGGTCTACTTGACACAGACGTGATGCCTATATTCATGATCATTGCCTTAGATATCGTCATAACTTTGCGCTTTTCTATCAATTGCTCGGCAGTAATTTGTTTACCCACCGTAATAATTTCTATCTTGAGAGAAGCCTCTAGTGAAACCTATGGCCCCCGGGTCTATTTTCCATCATATAAGTTTCCGATCTACAATTTCCGTTTCCTGTTTCTTTTACTTTGCAATCTTTACTTTCCGTTCCATAAACCAAAAATACCAAAAATATTACTTTACCGTTTATCATCTCTATCAGATCTCACGTTGCAAATAACCGTTAAGGGATTGACAACCCCTTTATCGCGTTGGGTGCAAGGTTGGTGTTTGTTTGTGCAGGTATTCAGTGACTTGAGTGTTGTCTCCTACTGGATTGATACCTTGGTTCTCAAAAGCTGAGGGAAATACTTACTCTACTTTGCTGTATCACCCTTTCCTCTTCAAGGGTAAAACCAATGCAAGCTCAAGAAGTAACAAGAAGGATTTCTGGCGCCGTTGCCGGGAAGGTTTACGCCAAGTCAAGTCAAGATTTGATCTCCCATCAACTTGCCAATTTCTTCCACCATTGCCGGGGAGATGTACGCTAAGCCAAGACATACCAAGTACCCATCATAAACTCTCATCCCTCGCATTACATTATTTGCCACTCCCCTCTCATTTTCCTCTCCCCCACTTCTAAAATGATTTTCGAAAATATTTGCCTTTTTATTCGCCCTTCTACCTCCCTTCTTCGTCCCTCTTCCGTTCATCTTCTTCGCTTGCTTTTTGTGTGCTCATGTGTTCGATTGCTTGCTTTCTCACGATGACTCAAGAGAATACCAGATTGTGTGATTTTTCCAACACCAATAATAATGATTTTATTAGTACTCCGATTGCTCCCGCTACTAATGCAGAATCTTGTGAAATTAATGCCGCTTTGCTGAATCTTGTTATGAAAGATCAATTTTCCGGCCTTCCTAGTGAAGATGCCGCATCCCATCTTAATAATTTCATTGATTTGTGTGATATGCAAAAGAAAAAAGATGTGGATAATGATATTGTTAAATTGAAGCTATTTTCGTTCTCACTTCTAGATCGTGCTAAAACTTGGTTTTCATCTTTGCCTAAAAATAGTATTGATTCATGGAATAAGTGTAAAGATGCTTTTATTTCCAAGTATTTTCCTCCCGCTAAGATCATCTCCCTTAGGAACGATATTATGAATTTTGAGCAACTTGATCATGAACATGTTGCACAATCTTGGGAGAGGATGAAATTGATGATACGAAATTGCCCTACTCATGGTTTGAATTTGTGGATGATTATACAAAACTTTTATGCCGGATTGAATTTTGCTTCTAGAAATCTTTTAGATTCGGCCGCGGGAGGTACTTTTATGGAAATTACGTTAGGAGAAGCTACTAAACTCCTAGATAATATTATGGTCAATTATACTCAATGGCATACCGAAAGATCTTCCACTAGTAAAAAAGTGCATGCGATTGAAGAAATCAATGTTTTGAGTGGAAAGATGGATGAACTTATGAAATTATTTGCTAATAATAGTGCTCCTATTGATCCTAATGATATGCCTTTGTCTACTTTGATTGAAAACAATAACGAATCCATGGATGTGAATTTTGTTGGAAGGAACAATTTTGGTAATAACGCGTATAGAGGTAATTTTAATCCTAGGCCGTTTCCTAGTAATTCCTCTAATAATTATGGTAATTCCTACAACAATTCTTATGGAAATTATAATAAGATATCCTCTGAATTTGAGAATAGTGTTAAAGAATTTATAAGTTCGCAAAAGAATTTCAATGCTTTGATTGAATAAAAATTGCTTAAGATTGATGATTTGGCTAGGAACGTGGATAGAACTTCTCTTGATGTTGATTCTTTGAAACTTGGATCTATTCCACCTAAGCATGATATCAATGAGTCTCTCAAAGCCATGAGAATTTCCATTGATGAGTGCAAAGAAAGAACCGCTAAGATGCGTGCTAAAAAAGATTGGTTCATAAAAACGTGTTCTTCTAGTTTCCGTGAGAATAATGATGAAGATCTTAAAGTGATTGATGTGACTCCTATTGAATCTTTGTTTTCCAATGTAAATCTTGATAAAGATGGGACTGGAGATGAGTTAACTTTAGTTATAAGGCGTCCCAATGATTCGGAGTTTTTAGATCTTGATGCAAAAAATAATAAAAGTGGGATTGGAGAGGTCAAAACTTTAGATAGCAATGAACCCACTATTTTGGATTTCAACGAATTTAATTATGATAATTTCTCTTTAATAGATTGTATTTCCTTGTTGCAATCCATGTTGAATTCTCCTCATGCTTATAATCAAAACAAAGCTTTTACTAAACATATCGTTGATGCTATGATGCAATCTTATGAAGAAAAGCTTAATTTGGAAGTTTCTATTCCTAGAAAACTTTATGATGAGTGGGAACCTACTATTAAGATTAATATTAAAGATTATGAATGCTATGCTTTGTGTGATTTGGGTGCTAGTGTTTCCACGATTCCGAAAACTTTATGTGATGTGTTAGGTTTCCGTGAATTTGATGATTGTCCTTTAAATTTGCATCTTGTGGATTCCACTATTAAGAAACCTATGGGAAGAATTAATGATGTTCTTATTGTTGCAAATAGGAATTATGTGCCCGTAGATTTCATTGTTTTTTATATAGATTGCAATCCTACATGTCCTATTATTCTTGGTAGACCTTTCCTTAGAACGATTGTTGCAACTATTGATATGAAAGAAGGAAATATTAGAATCCAATTTCCATTAAGGAAAGGCATGAAACACTTCCCTAGAAATTAAATTAAATTGCCATATGAATCTATTATGAGAGCCACGTATGGATTGAATACCAAAGATGATAATGCTTAGATCTATTCGTGTTTTTATGCCTAGCTAAGGGCGTTAAACAATAGCGCTTGTTGGGAGGCAACCCAATTTTATTTTTTGTTTTTGCTTTTTAGGTTCTAGTTTGCAATAAATATTTCATCTAGCCTCTGTTTAGATGTGGTTTTGTGTTTTAATTAGTGTTTGTGCCAAGTAAGACCTTTGGGATGGCTTACGGTGATAGTTGATTTGATCCTGCTGAAAAACAGAAACTCTTGCACCCAGTCCCAGAATTGTTTAAATTCAGTGGAGAGTTTAATAACTCTGAATTTTTTACACAAGATTGATATACGAATTTCCTCTGTTGTCCTAATTTTTCAAAAAAATTGGAGTTACATAAGTATTGGAACAATTTAGATCTACACAGACTGTTCTGTTTTTGACAGATTCTGTTTTTTATGTGTTGTTTGCTTATTTTGATGAATCTATGGCTAGTATCGGGGGGTATGAACCATGGAAAAGTTGGAATACATTAGATATTACACCAATATAAATAAATAATGAGTTCACAACAGTACCAAAAGTGGTGATTTATTTTCTTATGCTAACGGAGCTTATGAGAATTTCTGTTGAGTTTTGTGTTGTGAAGTTTTCAAGTTTTGGGTAAGGATTTGATGGACTATGGAATAAGGAGTGGCAAGAGCCTAAGCTTGGGGATGCCCAAGGCACCCCAAGGTAATATTTAAGGATTTCAAAAATCCTAAGCTTGGGGATGCCCCGGGAAGGCATCCCCTCTTTCGTCTTCGTCTATCGGTAACTTTACTTGAGGCTATATTTTTATTCACCACATGATATGTGTTTTGCTTGGAGCGTCTTGTATGATTTGAGTCTTTGATTTTTAGTCTGCCACAATCATACTTTCTGTACACACCTTTTGAGAGAGACACGCATGAATCGTGATTTATTAGAATGCTCTATGTGCTTCACTTATATCTTTTGAGCTAGGCAAATTTGCTCTAGTGCTTCACTTATATCTTTTTAGAGCATGGCGGTGGTTTTATTTTATAGAAATTGATGAACTCTCGCACTTCACTTATATTATTTTGAGAGTCTTTAAAATAGCATGGTAATTTGCTTTGGTTATAAATTTAGTACTAATATGATAGACATCGAAGAGGGATATAATAAAAACTTTCATATAAAGTGCGTTGAATACTATGAGAAGTTTGATTCCTTATAATTGTTTTGAGATATGAAGATAGTGATATTAGAGTCATGCTAGTAAGTAGTTGTGAATTTGAGAAATACTTGTGTTAAAGTTTGTGAGTCCCGTAGCATGCACGTATGGTGAACCGTTATGTAACGAAGTTGGAGCATGAGATATTTTTTGATTGTCTTCCTTATGAGTGGCGGTCGGGGACGAGTGATGGTATTTTCCTACCAATCTATCCCCCTAGGAGCATGCGCGTAGTACTTTGTTTCGATGACTAATAGATTTTTTCAATAAGTATGTGAGTTCTTTATGACTAATGTTGAGTCCATGGATTATACGCACTCTCACCTCTCCGCCATTGCTAGCCTCTCTTGTGCCGCGCAACTTTCGCCGGTGCCATAAACCCACCATATACCTTCCTCAAAACAGCCACCATACCTACCTATTATGGCATTTCCATAGCCATTTCGAGATATATTGCCATGCAACTTTCCACCGTTCCGTTTATTATGACACGCTTCATCATTGTCATATTGCTATGCATGATCATGTAGTTGACATCATATTTGTGGCAAAGCCACCGTTCATCATTTTTTATACATGTCGCTCTAGATTCATTGCACATCCCGGTACACGCCAGAGGCATTCATATAGAGTCATATTTTGTTCTAAGTATCGAGTTGTAAAGTAAATAAAAGTGTGATGATCTTCATTATTAGAGCATTGTCCCATGTGAGGAAATAAAAAAAAGAGAAAAGGCCAAATAAAAAAAGGGAGAAGGCCCAAAAAAATGAGAGAAAAAGAGAGAAGGGACAATGTTACTATCCTTTTTGCCACACTTGTGCTTCAAAGTAGCACCATGATGTTCATGATAGAGAGTCTCCTATGATATCACTTTCATATACTAGTGGGAATTTTTCATTATAGAACTTGGCTTCTATATTCCAATGATGGGCTTCCTCAAAACGCCCTAGGTCTTCATGAGCAAGCAAGTTGGATGCACACCCACTTAGTTTTCTTTTTTGAGCTTTCATAAACTTATAGCTCTAGTGCATCTGTTGCATGGCAATCCCTACTCACTCACATTGATATCTATTAATGGGCATCTCCATAGCCCGTTGATACGCCTAGTTGATGTGAGACTATCTCCTCTTTTTTGTCTTCTCCACAACCACCGTCTATTCCACCTATAGTGCTATATCCATGGCTCACGCTCATGTATTGCGTGAAAGTTGAAAAAGCTTGAGAACGTCAAAAGTATGAAATAATTGCTTGGCTTGTCATCGGGGTTGTGCATGATTTAAATATTTTGTGTGATGAAGATGGAGCATAGCTAGACCATATGATTTTGTAGGGATAAGATTTCTTTGGCCATGTTATTTTGAGAAGACATAATTATTTTGTTAGTATGCTTGAAGTATTATTGTTTTTATATCAATATTAAACTTTTGTTTTGAATCTTACAGATCTGAACATTCATGCCACAATAAAGAGAATTACACGGATAAATATGTTAGGTAGCATTCCACATCAAAAATTCTATTTTTATCATTTACCTAATCGAGGACGAGCAGGAATTAAGCTTGGGGATGCTTGATACGTCTCCAACGTATCTATAATTTTTTATTGTTCCATGCTATTATATTATCTGTTTTGGATGTTTTATATGCATTAATATTCTATTTTATATGATTTTTAGGACTAACCTATTAACCTAGAGCCCAGTGCCAGTTTCTGTTTTTTTTCCTTGTTTTAGAGTTTTGCAGAAAAGGAATACCAAACAGAGTCCAAACGGAATAAAACTTTCGCGATGATTTTTCTTGGACCAGAAGACACCCAGGAGACTTGGAGTGCAAGTCAGAAGAACCGCGAGGCGGCCACAAGGGTGGAGGGCGCGCCCAGGGGTTAGGGTGTGCCCCCCAACCTTGTGGGCCCCTCGTAGCCCCTCTGACCTAGATCTTTCGCCTATATATACTCTTATACCCTAAAAACATCCAGGGGGCAACAAAGCCACTTTTCCACCACCGCAACCTTCTGTACCCGTGAGATCCCATCTTGGGGCCTTTTTCGGCGTCCTGCCAGAGGGGGAATCGATCACGGAGGGCTTCTACATCAACACCATTACCTCTCCGATAAAGCGTGAGTAGTTTACTTCAGACCTACGGGTCCATAGCTAGTAGCTAGATGGCTTCTTCTCTCTCTTTGATTCTCAATACAAAGTTCTCCTCGATGTTCTTGGAGATCTATTCGATGTAATACTCTTTTGTGGTGTGTTTGCCGAGATCCGATGAATTGTGGATTTATGATCATCTTATCTATGAATATTATTTGAATCTTCTCTGAATTCTTATATGCATGATTTGATATCTTTGCAAGTCTCTTCGAACTATCGATTTGGTTTGGCCAACTAGATTGGTTTTTCTTGCAATGGGAGAAGTGCTTAGCTTTGGGTTCAATCTTGCAGTGTCCTTTCCCAGTGACAGTAGGGGCAGCAAGGCACGTATTGTATTGTTGCCATTGAGGATAAAAAGATGGGGTTTTCATCATATTTCTTGAGTTTATCCCGCTACATCATGTCATCTTACTTAATGCGTTACTCTGTTCTTATGAACTTAATACTCTAGATGCAGGCAAGAGTCGGTCAATGTGTGGAGTAATAGTAGTAGATGCAGAATCATTTCGGTCTACTTGACATGGACGTGATGCCTATATTCATGATAATTGCCTTAGATGTCGTCATAACTTTGCGCTTTTCTATCAATTGCTCGGCAGTAATTTGTTTACCCACCGTAATAATTTCTATCTTGGGAGAAGCCTCTAGTGAAACCTATGGCCCGCGGGTCTATTTTCCATCATATAAGTTTCTAATCTACAATTTCCGTTTCCTGTTTCTTTTACTTTGCAATCTTTACTTTCCGTTCCATAAACAAAAAATACCAAAAATATTACTTTACCGTTTATCATCTCTATCAGATCTCACATTGCAAATAACCGTTAAGGGATTGACAACCCCTTTATCGCGTTGGGTGCAAGGTTGGTGTTTGTTTGTGCAGGTATTCGGTGACTTGAGCGTTGTCTCCTACTGGATTGATACCTTGGTTCTCAAAAGCTGACTGAA
Source organism: Thinopyrum elongatum (assembly GCA_011799875.1). Classification (NCBI taxonomy): domain Eukaryota; kingdom Viridiplantae; phylum Streptophyta; class Magnoliopsida; order Poales; family Poaceae; genus Thinopyrum; species Thinopyrum elongatum. The sequence continues at coordinate 284,959,384 of CM022303.1, read as the reverse complement.
ATACTTACTCTACTTTACTGCATCACCCTTTCCTCTTCAAGGGTAAAACCAACGCATGCTCAAGAAGTAGCAGTCCATGCGGTCGAGGAACGTGCTCCCATGAATGAGGTGCCGCTAGTCCTCGTTGCCGAGCCCCAGGCTCCAACTTGGGCAAGGCACATAGTCCATTTCCTCCAAACCGGAGAACTTCCCGAAGAGCAAGAAGAAGCTGAAAGTGTAGCCCAGAGGGCCAGTATGTATTAGTTTGTCGATGACATACTATACAGAAGAAGGCCCAACGGTGTGAAATTAAAGTGCATTTGCCGGGAAGAAGGAAAGGAACTGCTGGCAGAAATACACAAAGGCATGTGCGGCTCCCACATTGGATCAAGGGCGTTGGTTGGGAAAGCATTCCGGCAAGGATTCTATTGGCCCACAGCCCTCCGAGATGCGGTCAAGCTAGTCACCAAATGTGAAGCCTACCAGTTTCATTCCAAGAACATCCATCTGCCTGCTCAAGCTCTTCAGACAATCCCTTTGTCATGGCCGTTTTCGGTCTGGGGGCTCGATATCCTTGGCCCTTTCCCCCGAGCTGCCGGGGGTTTTGAATTCTTGTTCGTTGCAATCGACAAGTTTACAAAGTGGCTAGAAGTAGAAGCCGTGAGAAAGATGACTGCTCAGTCAGCTATCAGGTTCTTGAAAGGATTGGTGTGCCGCTTCGGGGTCCCTGCCCGGATCATCACCGACAACGGCGCCCAATTTGTCAGATTTCGGGCTCCGCAGACCCTAGATAGATTCGAACTCTAGGGTGCGTGCGAAGAACTCAACCTCCCCAGTCTGCCTACTCGCCTATCCCACGGCCTAGCTCGAAGAATTCAAAGGAAAGAGGACACGGCAGTTTACCCAGGTTCGGGCCACCTTGCGGTGTAAAACCCTACTCCTGCTGTGTGGTGGATTGGCCTCAAGGGGCTGAGGATGAACTAGTACAGTGGGAGAACAACCTCAGGAGGTGTGTTCTTGTGCTCGCGTGAGCTGGTGAGGGTGAGGGTGGAATGGATCCCCTTCTATGGGGGTGGCTAGGCCCTATTTATAGTGGCCTTGGTCCTCTTCCCAAATAAAGGCGGGAAGGGATCCCACAACGGACAAATTCAAAGGGAGACAACTAGTACATCTTATCCTGATAAAAGTAGTCTTCGCCTGCGAAAGCCTCTGGTCATGATGCCGTGGTGGGCTCGGCGATGACCTCCGTCCTGCCGTCCTGGCAGTCTTGGTCATGTTGCACGGGAATGGAAACCTTTGGCTGATTCCTCGGGACTCCGCGCCTGCGCTTGCCTCCTTAGCACCAAAGAGGAAACTGCTATCCTGTGCCCGCTGGCGCCCGCCTGGCCTTGGTCCTCATGGCTCACGTCACCCGGACCTCACGAGGTGAGGCTTGCATAGAAATCTCCGCTCCTCAGGAGCCAGCCTGAGGAGGCCGCTCCTCCTAGAGGTCTTGGTGTCGTCCGCCTTGCGAGTCTTGGCCCCTCGCGAGGGTCTTGAGTTGTTGATGCCGAAAGCGGGCTGTACCAGGCCACCGATGGAACCACGCCATGGGCCGCAGGCAGGCAAGTCTGGGTACCCCCGTTCCCAGAACGCCAATAGTAGCCCCCGGGCCCAAGGCGCGCTCAAACTTGGCTTCGAGGCGAAGCCAAAGGGCAAGGGCGAAGCGCCGCGGGCCCTAACCGCCTGCGGCCTTGGTCGACGCATGGCGATTGATGGGACGTGGGCATCTCCGCTTCCCCACACTGCCTCGACAACCGTTCAACTTGACAAGAGCCTGCTGCATGCAGAGAAAGATCATCATTGCGTGGGATCGTGGAGGCCGGTGGTTGGCCTCCCTCTGGCTATAAATGAGGGGAGGGGCGGAGCCCCCTTCGCTCATCTCCATCTTCTCGCTGCCCACTCCTTCTTCTTCTTCTTTGTCTCGCCGTCTTGTCGTAGCATCCATGGCACCGATGAGGAAGTTCTCCGCCACAGAGAAGGGGAAGGCCCCCAAGGACGGACCAGATTTGCCGCCGCCCAAGAGGGGCCGCGGACGTCCCCGCAAGTATGCTGCAACCCCGGTGGTGGCCCCCTAGGGGCGCAGGCGCACCCCTCCAAGAGCGGGCGGTGCCTCCAGCGGCCGTGGAGGCGCTTCTTCTTGTGGCGGGAGACACGGAGGACGAGGCAGCTCCTGCGATGGGGGAAGGCGCGTCGTGGTCGCCCGGCCTCCTCGGCCGTGCTTCCACTGGACGGACGCGTTCCCGGAGTTTGTCGTGTGGCCAGAGAGGCCCACTGGCACCTGGTTCCCGCTCCCGCACTTCTTTGCGGGTGCGCTGCCGACCGTGGGGCTTGATGGCCTCTGGCTGCAGGCTGACGGCTGCTGCAGCAGAGCCTTGTGGGCGGGGGTCAAAGTCACCGCCGCGGGCAATGTATCCTTGACCCGCGGTTGGTAGGCATTCGCTCGCGCGCGGGGCCTGAGCGGGAGGTGCACCCTCCACTTCAAGTACGATGGCCTCGCGACCCTCTACGTGAGGGTGTTTGGGGAAGACGGCCGCCGCGTGGGGTGCTGACCCGAGGATGGCAGCAGCGACGATGAGCTTGGCCTTGGCGGCCGCGACGACGATGAGGGTGAGCTTGCCCTTGGCGAGGGCCACACTACCTCCAGCGGTGGCGGCTCCCCCTCCGGCGAGAGCACCAGCAGCAGCGGCTAAGATGAACCACCACGCCGCCGGGCTTGGATCGGGGAAGGCGACGGGCCATCTCGTTGCCGTGCTCCGGTGAAGCAGGAGGAAGGCTCGGACTGAGCTTCGGGCGTTGCCGGAGCCAGGCCTCGAGAGCTGCTGCAGCCGTGCGGCCTGCTTTCGTTTAACCTTTCCTTTCTCCTGCATTTGGAAAAAGTAGAGGGCCCCACTGGGGTGTGTAATGAACCATGGCACTTATGCTGCTAAGCTATGTTTATTATTATTGTGCCGTGATACCCATGTTCTGAGCAGGTGCGTTTAAGATAACTTAGCTTGATATACTTGCGGTAGTTTCCTGCCTCACGAGGGTGCACCTTTCCAGCAGCATCTGGTAAAGTTTCCTTCCTGATGACTCAGGAGCCGTCGGGCCTCAGGAGGCATCATACAGCTGCAGGGTTATTAGAAAGCTTGACGGGGCGTCTCATCCTTCCTTGCGCGAGCCCCCGAGCATGGGTTGGTTGTGGCTAGTGTACCGCATCGCACTGCCCGGAGGCACAGACTTAAGAGGGTGCACACGCCCATGAGCTCATTCGAGAGCGTCTTGCGAGGATTAAGGAAGCCGAAGCTCTGGGGCAATGAGGCTTCGGCGAGGTGTGTTTGCGGTGCGAGCGAGCCCAAACATACACACCTGCCTAGCCCCCACGCGCGGGACGCGCGAGGAGGAGCGACGGGCAACTGCCGCTCTTCCTGGGACAAGACTCCAAAAAAAATCCAACTCTGGTGAACGAGAAAACACGAAAACTCCAAATTTCATTCAAGAAGTTGCAAACCAGCTACAGAAAGCAAGCAAAAGAAAAGCCGCGTCCGGCACCTAGACTAGTCTTCTCACCAGCGCGGAGCTAAGTGCTGCCACTTGGACGTGGGTGGGAGCCCCCGTGAGACCCGCGGGCGGCACTCAAGAGACTCCGGGGCGTGTACAGCCCCAACTCATTATTACGTGAGAGTGTCACGAGCGGAGACCTTCACAGGCATGGGGCCTTGCTTCATGGGTAGAACTTCCGGAGGTGCTGGATGTTCCAGGCGTTCTGGATGGGGATCCCGTCCTGCGTCTCCAGGCACGCGGCGCCAGGCCTGGAGACACGGGCGATCGTGAACGGGCCCTCCCACATGGGTGAGAGCTTATGCAGCCCCTCCCTAGAGAGCACCCGCCTCAAGACAAGATCACCCACCTCGAGCGTCCTGGAGCAGACGCTGTGGCAGTGGTACCGCCGCAGCGCCTACTGGTACCTCGCTGCTCCGAGCGAGGCTTGGCGGCGGCGTTCCTCCCCCAGCATGAGGTCCATCCCCCGCGAGGCATCCTGGTGTGCCTCGTCAAATGCCAAGACCCACGCAGATCGATGCCTGACCTTGTGAGGGAGAACCGCTTTAGCTCCGTAGACGAGGAAGAATGGAGTTTCGCCTATTGGCTTGGTCGCGGTGGTGCGGATGGACCACAACACGGACTGGAGCTCGTCGAGCTAGCCCCTGCCGCAGGCCTCAAGCTTCTTCTTGAAGGTTCTTGCCTTGAGGCCTCTCAGGACCTCCGCATTGGCGTGCTCGCCTGGCCATTGCTCCTGGGGTGTGCGACCTAGGTGTAGCATATCTGCGTTCCAAGGTTAGCACAATATGTTTTGAAAAGGTTGCTAGTGAACTGCGAGCCATTGTCAGTGATGATGTGATTAGGAACCCTGAACCGGCTCACGAGGCCCTTGATGAACTTGACTGCCGAGCCGGCTGGGATGGTGCGGACGGCCTCCACCTCTGCCCACTTGGTGAACTTGTCAATGGCGACGTAGATGTAGCGGTAGCCCCCGGGCGCTCGAGGGAACGGGCCCAAGATGTCCAGCCCCCAGACCGCGAACGACCATGAGAGCGGGATGGTCTGAAGACTCTGAGCGGGCTGGTGGATCTGCTTGGCATGGAATTGGCAGGCTTCATAGGATCTCACCAGCTCGGTGGCATCATTGAGCGCCGTGGGCCAGTAGAATCCGATGTGGAACGCCTTGCCCACGAGGGTGCGCGATGAAGAGTGATGCCTGCAGTCCCCGCCATGTATGTCAGCAAGCAGCCTGTGTCCCTGCTCCCTAGAGATACACTTCAGAGAAACATTGTTTGGCCGCTTTCGATAGAGCTCACTGTCTTGAATGCAGTATGCAGTGGCCTAGCGAGCCACGCGCTCCGCGTCTTCCTCCTTCTCTGGCAGGGTTCCCTGAAGCAGGTATGCCTTGAACTCCTCAGTCCAGCACCCCTCCTAAGGCTCGAGCACGAGGAGCAGACGGGCTCCCGAGGTTGGGCCACAAGCGGGGGCGCCCGAGAGGGGTGCTGGGGGGAGCTCCTCCTGAGGCGATGCTGGTCCCACAGTGGATGGGGCTGCCGACGGCTTGAAGAGCCGCTCCTCAAAGACGCCAGGCTCCTGAGGCAGGCGGCGAGACGCCCTCCTGTGATGTCATCTGCCTCCTTGTTCGTGCCGCACGGCACGTGCTGCAATTCTAGGCCCAAGAATTGTTTCTCGATTTTGCGGGCCTCCTCAAGGTATGCTTCCATGTGCTCGTCCTTCGTCTTGTACTCTTTGTTGGAGAAGTTGATGAGGAGCTGCGAGTCAGCCCTGATTGTGAGGCGACTGACCCCCAGAACCGCGGTGGCTTTGAGTCTGGCGATCAAGCCCTCATACTCCGCAATGTTGTTGGAGACCTTCTCGCCGTGCTGAAAACAGAGTTGCACGGCGTAGTAGAGCTTGTCCTTGGCGGGCAAAATGAGCACTGCTCCAGCCCCCGTGCCCTGGCGCGCGAACGCGCCGTCGAAGTACATGACCCATCCATCTGGCGCCTCATCTCCGGGCAGGAGAGAACGGTCCTCGCACACTTCATGGCTGGGGACGTCAGTCCATTCTGCCACGAAATCTGCGAGGGTCGCGCCCTTGATGACTCTGGTGGTGCTAAACTCCAGCTGGAACGCTTGCAGCTCGATGTTCCACTCTGTGACCCTTCCCGCGGCATTGGGGCTCCGGAGCACCCTCTCCAGTGGGTAAGCTGAGACAACCTTGATGGGGTGGCCCTGGAAGTAGTGGCGCAGCTTGCAGGAGGCGACGTGGAGTGCGAGCAAGAGCTTTTGTGGCATGGGATAGCGCGCCCGTGCATCGCGTAGCACCGTGCTGACGAAGTACACCGGGTGTTCGACGAGGGCGGAAGTGTCGGCGGGGTCTTGTACCTCCTGAGACTGGGGGACCTCAGGAGCCTGGTGGTCCGCTGGGGTAGCCAAGGCCTCAGGAGCGCCGTCTTGAGGAACTTGGTCGTCTGCTGGGGCAGCTGAGGCTTCCGGGGCGCCGTCCTGAGGCCGCGGCGTCTTGACCGGGCACGAGGTGCTGCTCCATGAGCCCTCGGCCAGGCACTCCTCCCGGACCGCCACCAGTGCTGCGCTGGCAGAGTGAGGTGTGGCGGCCAGGTAGAGCACCAAGGGCTCAAGGGAACGTGGTGCTACCATCACCGGCGGGCTGGTGAGGTACCTCTTGAGGTCTTGGAACGCCGCGTCAGCCTTCAGAGTCCACTCGAATGGTCCTTTCTTTTTCATCAGCTTGAAGAACGGAAGGGCGCGCTCTCCTAGCTTGGAGATGAAGTGCCCCAGCAAGGTCACACAGCCCGCCAGCTTCTGCATTTCCTTGAGGGTTTGTGGCGGGCTCATCCTTTCTATGGCCTTGACCTTCTCTGGGTTGGCCTTGATCCCCCTGTGTGACACCAGAAAGCCCAGCAACTTGCCGGAGGGGACTCCAAACACACATTTCTCTGGATTGAGTCGCAGATCCACCTTGCGCAGGCTGGCAAATGTTTCCTCCAGGTCTTCAATAAGGGTCCTTGCCTCCCGAGACTTCACCACTATGTTGTCGACGTAGGCCTCGGCGTTCCTCCCGAGCTGCTGGCCCAGAGCGATGTGCATAGGCCGTTGGAAGGTTGCTCTGGCATTACGCAGCCCAAACGGCATGCAGGTGTAGCAATACACCCTGCACGGGGTCAAGAAAGCCGTCTTCTCAACGTCCTGCACCGCCATCTTGATTTGGTGATAGCCCGAGAAGGCGTCCAGAAAACACAGCAGGTCGCACTCGGCGGTGGAGTCGACGATCTGATCGATGCGTGGAAGTGGAAAGGGGTCCTGAGGGAAAGCCTTGTTGAGGTTGGTGAAATCGACGCACATGCGCTCCTTCCCGGCTTTCTTGGGGATAATAACCAGGTTTGCCAGCCATTCCGGGTACCGCACCTCCCGAATGACATCGGCCTCTTGTAGTTTGCGGGTCTCTTGGACGATGAACGACTGCTTCTCTGTGGACTGCCGCCGCACCTTCTGCTTCACCGGGCGCATGTTAGGACACACCCTCAGGTGATGCTCGATTATCCCCCTCGGGATTCCAACCAGGTCCTTGGGCTCCCACGTGAACAAATCCTTGTTCATGCATAAGAAGCTGACCAACACCTCTTCTTGATCTGGAGGGAGGCCGGCGCCAATGGTGAAGGTGGCGCCCGATGCCCCGTCTTCATCAACCAGCACCTGCTTCATCTCGGCGCGATCTTGAGAGAACAATTGCTTCTTCTTCGCTGGCGCAGCCCCTGGAGCCTCCAGGGCTCCTTCCTCACTTGACCGCGTGGCCACCACGGTCCTGAAGGCGAGCTTGAGGGCCATCAGTGCATCCTTGGTGTCCCCTGCCATAGTGAGGATGCCGCTGCTCCCCGGCATCTTCATGAGATTGTAGGCAGGGTGAGTTGCTGCCATGAACTTGTCCAAGGCCGGGTACCCGAGAATGGCATTGTACGGGAGGCTGATGCGGGCGATGTCGAAGTCGATGAGCTCGGTGCGGTAGTTGTCGCGGGTGCCGAAGGTGACGGGGAGGCGGATCTGCCCCAGGGGGCAGGTGGAGCCGTCAACGACTCCAGAGAACGGTTTGGTAGGGCGGAGCCGGCCATGGGGCACATGAAGCAGGCCGAACGCCTCCGCAGACCCAGGATAGATTCGAACTCTGGGGTGTGTGCAAAGAACTCAACCTCCCCAGTCTGCCTACTCACCTATCCCACGGCCTAGCTCGAAGAACTCAAAGGAAAGAGGACATGGTAGTTTACCCAAGTTCGGGCCACCTTGCGGTGTAAAACCCTACTCCTGCTTTGTGGTGGATTGGCCTCAAGGGGCTGAGGATGAACTAGTACAGTGGGAGAACAACCTCAGGAGGTGTTTTCTTGTGCTCGCGTGAGCTAGTGAGGGTGAGGGTGGAATGGATCCCCTTCTATGGGGGTGGCTAGGCCCTATTTATAGTGGCCTTGGTCCTCTTCCCAAATGAAGGCGGGAAGGGATCCCACAACGGCCAAATTCAAGGGGAGACAACTAGTACATCTTATCCTGACAAAAGTAGTCTTTGCCTGCGAAAGCCTCTGGTCGTGACGTCATGGTGGGCTCGGCGATGACCTCTGTCCTGCTGTCCTGGCGATCTTGGTCTTGTTGCACGGGAATGGAAACCTTTGGCTGATTCCTTGGGACTCCGCCCCTGCGCTTGCCTCCTTAGCACCAAAGAGGAAACTGATGTCCTGCGCACGCTGGCGCCCGCCTGGCCTTGGTCGTCATGGCTCACGTCACCCGGACCTCACGAGGTGAGGCTTGCATAGAAATCTCCGCTCCTCAGGAGCCAGCCTGAGGAGGCCGCTCCTCCTGGAGGTCTTGTTGTCGTCCGCCTCTCGAGGCTTGGCCCCTCGCGAGGGTCTTGAGTTGTTGATGCCGAAAGCGGGCTATACCAGGCCGCCGATGGAGCCATGCCATGGGCCACAGGCAGGCAAGTCTGGGTACCCCCGTTCCCAGAACGCCGACATAGTTCATGAGCCGCGCCTTCATGCAATATGTTCATGCCCTCGGAAGCAAGATCTCATTTGCCTCTGTTGCACATCCCAGAAGCAATGGACAAGCTGAGAGGGCGAACGCTGAAGTGTTGTGAGGACTCAAGACGAGAACATTTGATAAGCTCCAGAAGTGCGGCAGGCGATGGATCGACGAGCTGCCGATGGTTCTTTGGTCCCTCAGAACGACACCAAATTGAGCTACCGGGCAGACTCCCTTCTCCCTAGTCTATGGGGCAGAAGCAGTTATCCCCACGGAACTCATTTATGGGTCACCTCGAGTGCTTGCCTACGATGAAGTAGCACAGGAATAGCACCGGCGTGACGATGTTGTGCTTCTTGCGGAGAACCGTCTCTGGGCTGCTATGCGTGCTGCATGCTACCAGCAAGCCCTGCGTCACTATCACAGCCGTAGGGTTCATGCCCGGTGTTTTGAGGAAGGCGACCTTGTCCTTAGGTGCATTCAGTCTGGCAAGGGTGCAAACAAGTTGACGCCGAAGTGGGAAGGCCCTTACCGGGTAGTACGAGTCACTAGACCTAGCATAGTCCGACTGGAGACCGGAGATGGCATTCAATTGCAAAACTCATGGAATATTGAGCATCTCCGCAAGATCTACTCGTGAGGCGTGGCTGTCAGGCCCTGCCCGACCGCCACCCTTTTGTACAGGGCTTGCCTCAGTTGCATGTAACCCCTTGTACAAAGCCAGGCGCAAACCCTGAGCAACAGAGAAATAAATGAAGCGCTGGGGGCCCCCGACAAGTTGCATGCATGCATAAGCATTTCATGAGCATCGCATGTTCATGTAGATAAGATCGCATCTGGCATCATTATCATCTGCATAAACTGCAGGCTCCTGCTGTGGACTTGATCCCCAAGAGGAGATGAGAAGACGAGCCTACACTGAGATCTCCTGCAAGCCAAACAGATAAGTTCTTTCTCTTATCCATACATGTTCTGTAAGTAAGGGCTTGTGCATAAGAAGACGTCGCTACCTTTCGAAACATAGGTGTTCCCATCCCTTGACTCGAACGTTGCTTCGGTCAGGATGGTCGTAGTGTCCTTTGGTGAAAAAGGGTTGGCGGGGGGCTGGTCCCTCTCCATGATTTGTGCCCGGTAGGCCTAAACTCCCTGGCAACAAAATTGAGGGTACCGGCAGGATAGCCTGCCGGGGGAAAACTTGTTTACTTAAAAGTATAGAGGCATTCCACCTCTGCATGGACATATTACATGCACGAGTCCCCGGCAAGGTTTATCTTATTCATAAATATGCTGACCAAACAAGTACTGACCTTACATGACACAAACATGGATGCAAGAGATTACATAATTTGAACTAAAATTTGGCAAGTGCCTATAGATTTAAGATTGAAAAAAGATAAAATGCCCATGATGCCTTCACTTTTTCCTCTCCTTCTTCGAAACTACAAGGAGAGACGAAGAAGGTGGAGGGAAGGCCTGGCTGGGATTCGGCGCCTCCCCAGGATCAGGAGGGCACCATTTCCAAGATAGGAGGAAGAAACCGAAGGGCAGGTGCGGATGGTGACGCTGCCGGAAGCCCAGACGGAGACGATGGAGTCACCGGCAAACACGACTCGTCGGAACAGTCGCCCCCATTCTTGACGCATCGTGGGTTGCCGCCACCTTCCGTACCGCTGTCGTCTAAAGCCTCCATCACGATAGCCGAATCAGGCGCCATGCACTCCGGATAATCCCACAGAGAGCATGGTCGTCCCCGACGGCCCGAAGATCAGGAGCCACCGCACATTAAGGAAGCATGTATGGGGACAAGGAGCTCTCCCATGCGCCGGGCAGGCAGTGCCTGAGGAGGTCGGATCCGCCTTTACCGATGGCAAACCCATTTTGCAACTTCCCTCCGACGCCGTGGGAAGAGGGGGAATAGGCCACGGTCGACTACCACGCCCCACGTCCATTATAGGCCTCGGCATGGTGTCGTTTCCGTTGCCCCTCACTAAAATTGAAGCCACGGGCGGCCCAGCGACGAGCACACCGGAATCGCCACCTCCGGTGCTACTGCCGCACCGCGCGCACGCCCTCCTAAGGCTTGCGGGAAGATGAGGAAGGAATCCTGCCCCAGCAACAGCGTGACCATACCCTTCTCGCACTCCCCAAGCATCGGCACGAGCGTTCAACATCGCCAACCCCGAGCTAAGGCCCGGGGCCTGGCCCTGGGCTCTCCCTTTCAGCATTACCAGCAGAAAGCAGAGGGGGGAGGAAGAGGGATATGAGGATGAATGCCTCCGCTTCTTCCCCGCCCTTCCTTTTATAGGCGGGTCGGGGAAGGGAGTCGATCCCTCGACGGGTAACCTCCGCCCTCCTCCTCCAATCCAAGAAGATCGGGCCCCTGCCTTGATGCTCTCCTGCACCACGCGCCTCCACTACCTACCCCACTTGATGCATGCAGCATACGTGGCTAAGGATAAGGGCGTGGTGGGAAGAGTGAATTGGCAGTTACTCGCCCGTGCGTTAAAGTCATTCACGGCCATTACAAGAATGGCCCCACTGTGATTGGCATTACGCAACGTGCGGGAAAACAGGAAACTGACCTGGGCTCGGGTTAATGAAGAAGCAAAGAAGATTTCAAAGGGCAAGTCACCTCTACGCTCCTGCCTGTGCACCAGTTAGGGCCTACCCCGACGACGCCCAACAGCGCGTTCGAGCCAGGCCCGGGGGCTCCTGTCGGTGCAACAAACCCTGGGTCCGTTACGCAGACTATGCACAGGCCCAACGACAAGTTTGCAGCATCCATGATCAGATCAAAGCATGAAGGGATCAGTTCTATGAAGGATCAAAGTGCAGATCAAGAAGACCAAGACTAGCCAGAGAGGCAAGATATCACTAAGGAAAGAACCTTCCTTGCCGGGCAGGCGAGCCTGGCAAGGTTGGGGCTACCCCGGAAGAAAGCCTCCAAGATCGTCCCGGCAGGCCTGCCGGGACTTGCGGAGGCAAACCACTCCACCGCACCACCTCACAGCAACGCACGTCGTCAATCAGTGCGGTGTCAAGCTCCTAAGTCACTAAGTGGCTGCTTCGTGCCACATGGCAGCCACTTCCTACAGAAAATACCTCCAAATGACAACCGTCCTGAGACGTGTCAAGCAAGCAGGCGCGTAGCTGGCAAAACAGCCCGGCAAGGCCTGCCGAGCACGCTGTGATGTGACACTGAGCGGCGCATTTAATGCACTCTGTCAGCCTGCAGAGTTAGGTATGATAGCACTGTTTGCTATCTAATTAGCATGTAAAGACTGATTTGCCACTGTGGTGACCCCTTCATCTACAAAAGGAGGCCCATGGCAACCGTAGAAAGGATTCGGACCCACACACATCCACACGCGCGTAGCCACTCTCGCCCCGAGGCAACCCTGCCGGGCAAGAGCGCTGCATTTTCCACCATCAATCCACCAAAGCAGGAGTAGGGTTTTACGCCTTGCGGCGGCCTGAACCTGGGTAAAACTGCCCGTGTGATCTCTGTCGTGCTGTGTTACGCTTCTCCGCTCTTTGTGCAATGTGCCTTCCCCCCGTCGAACCAGAAGGGGCTCATGGCCCCATAGGTGGCCGTGGTTTCCCACGACAGGAGCGATGAAGTGGGGATGAAGCGGAGGTGCAAGAAGGACTTCGACATGCCCCTACCTGGCGTGCCAAATGTCGGATTTGGGCTCCGTAGACCCAAGAAGGTTCGAACTCTGGGGCGTGTGCGAAGATCTCAACCTCTCAAGTCTCAAGCTCGCCACCCTACATCCTAGCCTCATCGAGTTCGTGCGAGCGGGGAAGAAGATGAACACGGCTGTTTACCCAGGTTTGGGCCATCTTGTGGTGTAAAACCCTACTCCTGCTTTGTGGTGGATTGCCCTCACGAGGAGGCTGAGGATGAACAAGTACAGTGGATGAGCAGCCACGCGAGGGCTCTGGTGGGCAGGGTGGAATCGATCTGATCCCCTCTATGGTGTTGGCTAACCTATATTTATAGTGGCCTCGGTCCTCTTCCCTCAAAACTTAGGCGGGAAGGGATCCCACAATGGCCAATTTTAAAGGGGACAAGAGGTACATCTAATCCTGACGAAAGCTGGTCTTCGCCTGCAAAGCTTCTGGTCGTGACGTAGTGGTGGGCTCGACGATGACATCCGCCCTGCCAAGCTCGTGGTCTTGGTCTTGTTGCACCAAAATGGAAAGCTTTGGGGGACTCCTCGGGAACCTGCGTTCGTCCTTGCTTCCTTAACACCGAAAGGGAAACTGGCTCCTCTGCGCCCGCTGGCGCCCGCCTCGCCTTGGTCGTCATGGCTCACGTCATCGCAGGCTCGTGAGGCTGGGTACCTGCATAGAAATCTCCGCTCCTCGGGAGGCAACCTGGGGGGGCGCCCCTCTGGAGGTCTTGGCATCATTCTCCTCGTGAGGTTAGGGCCCTCGCGAGGGTCTTGTCTCAGAGGCCTTGCCGCTAGGACGTACCAGGCCGCTGAGGGAGCCACGCCGTGGGCCGCAGGCAGGCAGGTCTGGGTACCCCCAATCCAAGAACACCGACAAATATTCTTACTAACCACAACCATTTACTAGTACCTCCCACATATTATCATCTCTATATCACAAAACTATTGCAAGGAATAAAACATATCATATTCAGTGATCCATAAGTTTTGTGTAGGATTTTATGACTAACCATGCAAATGACCAATTCCTGTTGACTCTCTAAATAGATATAAGTGAAGCATGAGAGTGTAATTCTTTCTACAGAAGACCATTCTCTAATAGATATAAGTGAAGCAAAAGAGCATTCTACGAATAACGGTTTTCTATGTGAAGAGAAAAAGGCAATCCAAACTTCAAATGATATAAGTGAAGCACATGAAGCATTCTATAAAGCCATACTCAAAAGATATAAGTGAAGTGCAATGAGCATTCTATAGATCAACCATGGACTATCTCATACCAGGATGGTGCCATAAAGAAAAGTAAAAACTAAACACAAAATATGCTCCAAGATTTACACATATCACCTGAATGAAACGAAAACGAAAACATACCGTTACTTGTTGCAGAAAGATGGGATGCCTTCCGGGGCATCCCCAATCTTAGATGCTTGAGTCTCCTTGGATATTTACTTGGGGTGCCTTGGGCATACCCAAGCTTGAACTCTTCCTTCTCCTCCTTCTCCTCATATCGAGATCTCCTCGATCTTTGATCACTTCATCCACACAAAACTCAACAGAAAGCTCGGTAAGATCCGTTAGTATAATAAAGCAAGTCACTACTTTAAGTATTGTTGCAAACCAATTCATATTTTGTTTTTTCCATTGTAGCTACTGTATTATAACTTCTCCATGGCTTATACCACCGATAAAATTGATAATTTCATCAAAACAAGCAAAACAATGCATGAAAAACAGAATATGTCTTAAACAGGACAGTCTGTAGTAATCTGAACATTAACCATACTTCTGTAACTCCAAAAATTCTGCAAAATTAGGAAAAAATAAAAACTATTCATATAAATACCGTGCAAAAAGTTTCAGAAACTTTTGACGTTCCAGTAAAAAATGTAAAATCACGCACTACAGCCAAAGTTTCTCTTTTTGCGCCGCACATACCAACAAGCAATCTAATCATCCTAAAGGCAAATCTTAGCACATTATTTTTATAATACAATGGATTTTTACAAGGGGATAATTATTTTTGTTGAAAAGTTTCTGTAATTCAAGATTCACAAAGTTTCCATGGGCATGAACAAAGTTCAAGGCTAGCTCCCACTTCCACGGTGCTCGTCTTTCTCACTTTCACTTTTCTTTTTCTGAAGTTTTAAGTTCCCCTCTTTTTTTAAAATTTATGAAAGCACTCAACAGAATAAAATCACTTCCTAAAACTTCCGGGTTGTCTCCCTGGCAGTGCTTTCTTTAAAGCCATTAAGCTAGGCATAAAGTGCTCAAGTAATCAATCCACCCAGATCCCAAGGTATATCAAAGCCAATTTTGATTAGCAATGATTTATAATATAGTAATGAGCACAAAGCAACATTTATCATGTAATGACGAAGTCTAACTCTCTTCCTATGCATCAGCATGTCATACGAGAACAATTCATGCACATCAAGTAAAGGCCAATACATAGCATAAGCAGTTTCTTGCAATTTTATCGTGTTGGAAACAAAGAAAGGTGGAGATGTAGTTCCTCTCACATAATAATTGCAAGTAGGAGCAGCAAGCACATGCATATTATATTCATCAAAATCATCATGTGCAACTATAAAAGGCAACCCATCAATATAATCCTTAACAAGTGCAAACTTCTCCGATATAGTGTAGTTTGGAGAATTCAAAAAGATAATAGGACTATCATGTGTCGGTGCAATAGCAAAAATTTCATTCTTAACAGAAGGAACTATAACAAGTTCATCTCCATAAGCATAATTCATATTGGCATCTTGGCCACAAGCATAGCAAGCATCAAGTTCATCAAAAAGGGATATTTCAAGCGAATCAATGGGATCATAGCAATTATCATAGCATTCATCCTTCGGTAAAAAGAAGGGACATTAAACAATGTATGAGTTGAAGAGTTACTCTTGTTAGAAGGTGGGCACGGGTAGCTAATCCGTTCTTCCCCTATTTGTTCTTCGCTCTCTTCATCATCTTTTTCATCCAATGAGCTCATAGTTTCATCAATTTCTTCTTCCATAGACTCCTACAAAATATTAGTCTCTTCTTGGACAGCGGAGAAGTCCTCAACATATGGTTTAATATAAGCATTAGAAGAATAATTTTCATAGCAATATTTAAGTATGACAAAATTTTCAGATTTGTAAAGAGTAGCATCATACTTTTCAATCAAAGAAGCAATTTCATAAGCACCCTTAAAAGCAACGAATTCTTCAATTTGTTCAATATCATAGTAATTAAAAACTCCCTTTTCATAAGAAGATAAAATTCCATTATCCTTAAACTCACATTGGAAGGGAAGGTGTTTTTTAGGATCTTTAGAACAATAGGTAAAATCATGTATTTTGCATAAATTCAAAGCATAGCAATACAAACTATTAATATGATGCCATAAAACTTTCCCTTTTTTAGATAAGCGGTGTCACACAAAATAAGCATGCTCATTTAATGATTTTCCCTCAACTAAGCTAGTTGGGGTTTCAGCACGAGCACATAGGGATCGAAGATGATCCAAGTAGAAAGATTCAGTAGTATGATAGATTTTGGGTGGTTCTTCAACCATCGGTTTAGCAGTTACAACTAATTTTTTTGGTATTTTGCGTTTCCTACCCATAAGTAAAGATAGAAAACAAGAGCACAAAATAAAAGTTACTTAGTGATAAAACAAACAAGCACACACGAGAATATTCACCCCACGCTATTGCTTCCCGGCAACGGCGCCAGAAAAAGGTCTTGATAACCCACAAGTATAGGGGATCGTTTGTAGCCTTTTTTGATAAATAAGAGTGTCGAACCCAATGAGGAGCTAAAGGCAGAACAAATATCCCCTCAAGTTCTATCGACCACCGATACAACTCTACGCACACTTGACATTTGCTTTACCTAGAACAAGTATGAAACTATTTTGCAAGAATAAAACTATGAGTACTTTGCGAGAATAAAACTACGAATAAAATGCAAGACAATAAAATTAGATAGCTTTTGTCAACAAGAAAGTCATTTGTCCTTAGGTGATCGATAACTAAACCGGTGATCATTGTTGCAATTTTATATGAGGGAGAGGCATGAGCTAGCATACTTTCTCTGCTTGGATCATATGCACTTATGATTGGAACTCTAGCAAGCATCTACAACTACAAAAGATCATTAAGGTCGTAAAACCCAACCATAGCATTAAGTATCAAGTCCTCTTTATCCCATACGTAATGACCCCCAAACTCGGGTATGTGCTTCTGTCACTCACGCCACCCACCATAAGCGAACCATTAACGTATTGCAACACCCTACAGCGGGGATCCCTTCATTTGTGTGACACGGAGGGCACCGTAGGACAGCACAAAAATAAAATATACAACTCAAACCAATCATGATCATCTATCAACCCATAGGACAAAACGGATCTACTCAAACATCATAGGATAACCACATATCATTGGGAAATAATATATAGCGTTGAGCACCATGTTTAAGTAGATATTACAGCGGGGAGAAGAGGTGTTACGCTGCTGCATAGAGAGGGAGAAAATTGGTGTTGACGGTAGCAAGATTGTTGATGTAGATCGCCGTCACGATCCTTGCCCCGGCGGCACTCCGGCGCCACCGGGAGAGAGGGGGAGAGAGCCCCCTCCTTCTTATTCTTCCTTGCCCCCCTAGATGGGAGGAGAGTTCCCCCTCTGGTCCATGGCCTCCATGGTGGGAGAGGGGCAGAAGCCCCTCCAAGATTGGATCTCCCTCTCTGTTCTCTTCTGTTTCGCGTTTCTGTTTTTTGGCCTAAAACCATTTCATATATTCCAGGGGATCTATAACTCCGATTGCACTGAGATTTTAACATGATTTTTTTCGAATATAAGCTTCCTTGCGCCCGAAGTAGAGCTCCAACCGACTTACAAGGAGGGCACAACCCACCACCACGCGCCTGGGCTACCTGGCACGCCCAGGTGTCTTGTGGTGGCTGTGGGCCCCCGTTTGCGTTGATTCCAACTCCCAAAAATCACAAATATTCCAAAATAATTCTCCGTAAATTTTTATCGCATTTGCACTTTGTTTGATATGGATATTCTGCGAAACAAAAAACATGCAAAAAACAGGAACTAGCACTGGGCACTGGATCAATAGGTTAGTCAAATAAATCATATAAAATGTTGCCAAAAGTATGTGAAAGTTGTATAATATTGGCTTGAAACAATCAAAAATTATAGATACGACGGACATGTATCAATGGGTAAGTCATGTTCATTGTGTCCATAAGAAAGGAGGTATTATTGTTGTTCCTAATGATAAAAATGAACTTATCCCACAAAAAATTGTTACTGGCTATAGAATGGTAATTGATTTTAGAAAATTAAATAAAGCTACTAGAAAAGATCATTATGCTCTGCCTTTTATTGATCAAATGCTAGAAAGATTATCTAAGCACACACACTTTTGTTTTCTTGATGGATATTCTGGTTTCTCTCAAATACCTGTTTCACAACCTGATCAAGAGAAAACCACCTTTACTTGTCCTTTTGGAACTTATGCTTATAGACGTATGCCCTTTGGTTTATGCAATGCACCTGCTACCTTTCAAAGATGTATGACTGCTATATTCTCTGATTTTTGTGAAAAGATTGTTGAGGGTTTCATGGATGATTTTTCTGTTTACGAAACTTCTTTTGATGATTGCTTAAGCAACCTTGATCGAGTTTTGCAGAGATGTGAACAAACTAATCTTGTCTTGAATTGGGAGAAGTGTCACTTTATGGTTAATGAAGGCATTGTCTTGGGGCATAAAATTTCTGAACGGGGTATTGAGGTGGATAAAGCTAAAGTTGATGCAATTGAAAAAATGCCATGTCCTAGAGACATCAAAGGTATTCGTAGTTTCCTTGGTCATGCTGGTTTCTATGGGAGGTTTATTGAAGACTTCTGTAAAATTTCTAGGCCTCTTACTAATCTTTTATAAAAGGATGTTCCATTTGTTTTTGATGATGAATGTGTAGAAGCCTTTGAAACACTTAAGAAAGCCTTAACTACTACACCTATTGTTCAACCACCTGATTGGAACTTGCCTTTTGAAATTATGTGTGATGCTACTGATTATGTTGTTGGTGTTGTTCTAGGACAAAGAGTTCATAAGAAATTAAATGTTATCCATTATGCTAGCAAAACCCTAGACAGTGCCCAAAGAAATTATGCTACTACTAAGAAAGAATTTTTAGCAGTTGTGTTTGCTTGTGATAAATTCAGATCTTACATCGTTGATTCCAAAGTAATTGTTCACACTAATCATGCTGCTATAAAATATATTATGGAAAAGAAAGATGCTAAACCTAGACTCATTAGGTGGGTTCTCTTGCTACAAGAATTTGATTTACATATCACTGATAGGAAAGGAGCTAAGAACCCCGTAGCTGATAACTTGTCTATGTTGGAAAATATTCTTGATGACCCACTACCTATTGATGATAGCATTCCTGATGAACAACTAGCTGTAATAAATGCTTCTCATAACACTCCTTGGTATGCTGACTATGCTAATTACATTGTTGCTAAATTTATACCACCTAGTTTCACATACCAACAAAAAAAATTCTTCTATGATTTAAGACATTACTTTTGGGATGACCCACATCTTTATAAAGAGGGAGTAGATGGTATTATTAGACATTGTGTACCTGAGCATGAACAGGAACAAATCCTATGGAAATGTCATTCTGAAGCATATGGAGGACATCATGCAGGAGATAGAACTGCGCATAAGGTACTACAATCTGGCTTTTATTGGCCTACTCTTTTCAAACATGCTCGTAAGTTTGTCTTGTCATGTGATGAATGTCAAAGAATAGGTAATATCGGTAAGCGTCAGGAAATGCCTATGAATTATTCACTTGTTGTTGAACCATTTGATGTTTGGAGTTTTTATTATATGGGACCTTTTCCTTCCTCTAATGGGTATACACATATTTTGGTTGTTGTTGATTATGTCACTAAGTGGGTAGAAGCTATTCCAACTAGTAGTGCTGATCATAACACCTCCATTAAAATGCTTGAAGAAGTTATTTTTGCAAGGTTTGGAGTCCCTAGATATTTAATGACTAATGGTGGTTCACACTTCATTCATGGCGCTTTCCGTAAAATGCTTGCTAAATATGATGTTAACCATAGAATCGCATCACCCTATTATCCTCAATCTAGTGGTCAAGTTGAACTTAGCAACAGAGAAATAAAATTAATATTACAAAAAATTGTCAATAGGTCACGAAAGAATTGGTCTAAGAAACTAGATGATGCACTTTGGGCCTACAGGACAGCTTATAAAAATCCTATGGGTATGTCTCCATACAAAATGGTCTATGGAAAAGCTTGTCATTTGCCTCTTGAGTTAGAACATAAAGCATGTTGGGAAATTAAAGAACTCAATTATGACTTCAAACTTGCCGGTGAAAAGAGGTTATTTGATATTAGCTCACTAGATGAATGGAGAACCCAAGCTTATGAAAATGCCAAATTATTCAAACAAAAAGTTAAAAGATGGCATGACAAAAGAATCCAAAAGCGGGAATTCAAAGTTGGAGAATATGTTCTTTTGTACAATTCTCGTTTTAGATTTTTTTAAAGGGAAACTTCTTTCCAAATGGGAAGGACCATATATTATCGAAGAGTTTTATTGCTCTGGAGCTATCAAGATTAATAATGCCGAAGGTACTAACCCGAAGGTGGTCAATGGACAAAGAATTAAGCACTATATCTCAAGTACGACTATTAATGTTGAAACAACTATTATACAAACCATGACACTGGAGGAACACATAAAAGAAACCTTCCAGAACACTCCAGAACCCTGAAAAGGAAGAGGTACATGATACGATAAGTAAACGGACTCCGAAAAATCCACAAAAAAAATTTCTGTCAGTTTTGGAATATTAGAAAAAATAGGAAAATAAGAAACAAATAGGAAGGCAACCGAGGTGACCACGATACACCAGGGCACGCATGCTCCTCCTGGCGCACCCTGGTGGGTTGTAGAGCCCTCGGGCACCTTCCCGACTCTGTTTTCCTTCCATAGTGTGTTTCCCAAGATAAATCTTTATATATACCCCCGAACGATTTGACCACCACATCGTAGAAAAATTCTCTGTTCTTGTTTCGTGTTGTTTTCTTGTCAGATCTAGATCGTCATGGCTCCACCAAGCTCCTCCAAGGACAAGTTCTTCGAGAAGGTCATTAACCCTTACTTGTCAGAGGTGATGAAGCACCCTCAGGCCACTGAGATGCGTGAGGGGGTGCTCCACATCCGGAATGTTCAGGGGAGGATGGGGAGCATGGAGGCCAGCCTCGAGGCGGTGGAACAAGACATCTTCAAGTGCCAAGGGATGGTGGAGCATGGACTCGACGCCAATCACTCCATGATCATGGAATTCACCCGTGATCACATGGTGGATGGCTGATCTATGAAGGACATCGTCTTCACCTTCAACGAGCAAATTAATGGCCGGAGATGTCGGATGCGAGATCTTTAGCTACTTGTATCAATTTGCCGTTGTGTGCTTAGATACAATGGGCTGGCAGCTGAGGCTTGGCAGGATGGGGGAGTTAATTAAGGTCGAGGGAGCAGCGACTAAAACAGCTGCAGCAAGAAGTTCAGCACTCTAACTCGAAACAGATTTCGCGCATTGAAAGTGTTTTCTGCAAAGCCAAATCTATGATCTTCAAAACCAAGTTTTTGAGTATGAAGCGGGTTTAAAGGTATGAATTTAGCTGCCAATTGCAGGACTTGGGAGACTTGTGCGTCCTCTTTTGATGGTAAGCCCCTGCCCTGGAAGCCGGAGGACAAACTCACTACCTCATCACCACCACCATCATCATCTTCCCCACCAAAGGTGACTTGAGTACACGGGTATGGGCACTCCCCTTGGTGAGTGCCAAGCTTGGGGGAGATGCCCCGGTATCGTATCACCATCACTTTTATTACCTTTACCTATCTTAGTTTGATCTTTAGCTGTTTCGTGATTTAGTTGAATAAAAGTTTAGTCTGATCTATTTTTCGAGTGCTAGTTTCGTGATCTATCTATCTATGTAATCGAGTAAGAGTTATATAATAAATTTTAGTTTGAGTTTTTGCTTCTTTACTTTTTTGTTGCAATCAAAATAAAAGGAAATAATGAAAAATATCATATGCTAATCTTATGGTAAGTAATGCCATCACATAAGGAAAAGTATAAGTTGTAAAATTTGTTGGAAGTTGACAAACATAGAATTGGTCAATGATGCAACTCATGAAAGAATTAATAAGGGAAGAGAAGATTCACATGCAAATACACTATCTTGGACATCTTTTATGACTGTGAGCCCCCATTAAATAGTATATGCCAAAACTGCTGACGTTGGACAAGGAAGACAACATTATGATTTATGTTTGTTGTTATTCACATAGAAGTTATGTTGTCATAGATCCTTCAACATGTGGTGCTTGCTCAATATCTTTGCTAGCCAAAAATCCGCACTAAGTAGATACACTACTTGTGGCTCCAAAAACCTTAAACCCAAACTCATGTTTTGAGAGTCCACCATACCTACCTATGAATTGAGTAAGATCCTTCAAGTAAGTTGTCATCGGTGCAATAAGGCAATAAAAATTGCTTCTAAATGTGTTTGATCATTTAGTGTAAGAGAAATTAAGCGTTGTACGAACTTGTGATGGCAAAGTAATAAAAGCGACGGACTACATAATAAAGGTTGCTATCATAAGGGGCAATATAACATGATGTTCTTTTGCATTAAGAGATTGTGCATACAAACCAAAAAGTGCATGACAACCTCTGCTTCCCTCTGCGAAGGGCCTATCTTTTACTTTCATGAATTTACTTTTTATGCAAGAGTCAAAGTATTCTTCCCTATTCCTTTTTATTTTCTCCTTTTGCAAGCACCATGTGGTGAGGAAAGATCTAGGCACATATATCCAGTTGAATGTGAATGATCATGAGTTATTATTGTTGACATCACCCTTGAGGTGAATAAGTTGGGAGGCAAAACTATAAGCCCCTATCTTTCTATGTGTCCGGTTGAAACTTTTTGCTCATATGTATGATGTGAGTGTTAGAAATCATAGAAGATTAAATAAAGGTTGAGTACGTGGACTTGCCAAAAGGCTCCGATACAAGACCCTTCCTAAAAATATGATGAATTGTAGTTGCAAAGTTGACTGAGAACATAGTTTGTTGGTTTTCAATAAAGTTTATGCTTTCTACTTCGATGTTGTGATGAATTGTTACTTGTTCATGAGAAGTTATAGGATCAAAGTTATATGATAAAAGTTTTATGATAAAGTTTGTTGCTGTTATAATAATAAGCATGATGCTAATATGTCCGTATTTTGTTTTTATCGACACCTCTCTCTCTCTCTAAACATGTGGACATGATTTTCGATATCGGCTTTTGCTTGAGGACAAGCGAGGTCTAAGCTTGGGGGTGTTGATACGTCCATTTTGCATCATGTTTTCCTACTATTATTTATAATGTTTTTATGCATAATAATGCTTTATGGAGTAATTCTAATGCCTTTTCTCTCATAATATGCAAGGTTTACACAAAGAGGGAGAATGCCGGCAGCTGGAATTCTGGACCTGAAAAAGCTACGCCAGAGATACCTATTCTGCACATCTCCAAATGAGCTAAAATTTCACGGAGAATTATTTTGGAATATTTAATAATTATTGGAGAAAAGAACCATCGGAGGGGGGCTACCTAGTGCCCACAAGACACCAGGGAGCGCCAGGCCCCCCAGGCGCGCCTTGGTGGGTTGTGGGCAGCCTAGCACACCTCTGGTGCCCATCTTCTGGTACATAAGGTCTTTTGACCTAGAAAAAATGAGGGGAGGACTTTCGGGACGGAGCGCCGCTGTCTCGAGGCAGAACTTGAGCAGGAGCATTTTTGCCATCCGGCGGAGCGATTCCACCGGGGGAACTTCCCTCTCGGAGGGGGAAATCAAAGCCATCGTCATCACCAACAACCCTCTCATCTTTGGGAGGCTAATCTCCAGCAACATCTTCAATAGCACCATCTCCTCTCAAACCCTAGTTCATCTCTTGTGTTTAATCTTTGTACCAGAACCTCAGATTGGTACCTGTGGGTGACTAGTAGTGTTGATTACATCTTGTAGTTGATTACTATATGGTTTATTTGGTGGAAGATTATATGTTCAGATCCATTATGTTATTTAATACCCCTCTGATCTTGAGCATGAATATAGTTTGTGAGTAGTTTCTTTTGTTCTTGAGGTCACGGGAGAAGTCATGTTGCAAGTAATCATGTGAATTTGATATGTGTTTGATATTTTGATGATATGTATGTTGTGATTCCCTTAGTGGTGTCATGTGAACGTCGACTACATGACACTTCATGATAACCCACAAGTATAGGGGATCGCAACAGTTTTCGAGGGTAGAGTATTCAACCCAAATTTATAGATTCGACACAAGGGGAGCCAAAGAATATTTGCAAGTATTAGTAGCTGAGTTGTCAATTCAATCACACATGGAGATTGATTATCTGCAGCAAAGTGATCAGTAGCAAAGTAATATGATAGTTTTGATAGTAGTAGCAACAGCAATAGTAACGGTAACAGTGATAGCAGTAATTTTATAGCAAGTACAACAGTAACAGCAGCAGTAGTAACTTAGCAAGATCAATATATAGAAAAATTGTAGGCATCGGATCGATGATTTGTTGGATGATATTCATCATGTGACAGTCATAACCTAGGGCGATACGGCACTAGCTCCAGTTCATAAATATAATGTAGGCATGTATTCCGTAAATAGTCATACGTGCTTATGGAAAGAACTTGCATGACATCTTTTGTCCTACCCTCCCATGGTAGCGGGGTCCATAAGGAAACTAAGGGATATTAAGGCCTCCTTTTAATAGAGAACCGGAACAAAGCATTAAAACACGGTGAATACATGAACTCCTCAAACTACGGTCATCACTGGGAGTGGTCCCGACTATTGTCACTCCGGGGTTGCCAGATCATAACACGTAGTAGGTGACTATAACTTGCAAGATCGGATCTAGAACATGGATATAATGGTGATAGCATAAACAGTTCAGATCTGAAATCATGGCACCCGGGCCCATAGTGACAAGCATTAAGCATGGCAAAGTCATAGCAACATCAATCTCAGAAAATAATGGATACTAGGGATCAAGCCCTAATAAAACTAACTCGATTACATGATGAATCTCATCCAACTCCTCACCGACCAGCGAGCCTACGAAGGAATTACTCACTCCTGGTGGGGAGCATCATGGAATTGGCGATGGAGAAGGGTTGGTGATGACGAAGATCAAAGATCCCTCTCTCCGGAGCCCCAAACGGACTCCAGATCTGGCCTCCCGATGAAGAACAGGAGACAGCGGCGGCTCCGTCTCGTGGAATGTGGTAATTCTTTCTCCCTGATTTTTTTCTGGGAAAATAGGATTTTATAGCGTCGGTTTTAGGGTCTGCGGGGCCACCAGGTGGGGATAACCCACCTGGGCGCGCCTGGAGGGGGGTGCCCTGGTGGGTTGTGCCCACCCAGGTGCCCCCCCTCCGGTGGTTCTTGGCTCCAGAAATTCTCTTTTATTATATAAAAAATCCTCGCAAAGTTTCGTTCCATTCTGAGAACTTTTATTTCTGCACACAAAAAACAACACCATGGTAGTTCTGCTGAAAACAGCGTCAGTCCGGGTTAGTTTCATTCAAATCATGAAAATTAGAGTCCAAAACAAGAGGACAAGCATTAGGAAAAGTAGATATGACGGAGACGTATCAACTCCCCCAAGCTTAAACCTTTGCTTGTCCTCAAGCAATTCAGTTTATAAACTGAAAGTGAAAAAGAAAAACTTTTACGAACTCTTTTGCTCTTGTTTGCATATATAAGCTTAAACAGAACCCAGGTTTTCAGCCAAGATTATAACTAACCATGTCGACAATAACTCTTAAAAATTATATTAACTCATATCAATGACATAATCAGCTAGTGAGCAATAATAAGATATCTCAAACAGCAACACGTTATCAAAACAACCATGATATAATATGGCAATAGTGGTATCTCGCTAGCCCTTTCTGAGACCACAAAACATAAATGCAGAGCACCTCCAAAGTTCGAGCAGCGACTAAACATTGTAATTCATGGTAGTAAAGATCCAGTCATGATGCACCCAACATTAGCTACACACAATGCATAAGCATGACAGCAGTGCTCTCAGGTTCTGGCACTTATTTTAGAAGGTGATGACACAACATAAAAGTAAATAGATAGTCCCTTCGCAGAGGGAAGCAGTGATTTGCAGCAGTGCCAGAGCTCAAGTTTTTAAAATAGAGGTAAATGATATTTTGAGAAATGCACCCTTCTTGTTAACTTCGCGACCATCAGTTATCAATATCTTCCATGCTAAACACATTAGTGGCGGTTCCCAAGCAGTAAAGTAAAGGTTATGACTCCGTAGGAGATTTTGTTTGATTATTTGTAAGCTCTTTTCTGTTTGCAGTTTGGGACTGGGAATCCCTATTACTGCCCCTTTCTCGTCAAGTGGCAAGTGAATAAACACTCGACCTAAGAATAACCCGCTTAGCATGGAAGATACCGACTACCTCCTGTCGTTCTATGAACAATCCAGGCACACAAAAAGGATATTTATTTGAAGTTTTTAGAGATGGCACATGCAAATTTACTTAGGACGGCAGGGTAATACCGCATATAGGTAGGTATGGTGGACTCATCCGGAATAACTTGGGTTCAAGGTTTTTGATGTACAAGCAGAATTCCCACTTAGTACAGGCGAAGGCTAACAAATAGGTTGAGAAGTGGCCAGCTAGAGAGCAACAACGGTCATGAACATGCATTATGCATAAGTAACATTGGACACTAGCATGAGTAGGATATGAACACCATGAACATAAATATCATAGAGGCTATGTTGGTTTTGATTCAACTACATGCATGAACATGTGCAAAGTCAAGCCACTCGAACATTCAGAGGAGGATACCATACCATCATACTACATCACAATCATTTTAATGCAATGTTGACTGTCGGCGTGCGACACCTATGGGACCCCAAAGGACCCCTTTATGATTCGGTAGGGAGAGAGGTATGCGCAAAGAGCAGAACCAACGATCGGCGCGGGGCGATTTTACCCAGGTTCGGGCCGCTAATCAGCGTAAAACCCTACTCCTGCCTTGTTTTATTATCAGTGTTCTTGAGCCCAGGCTCCAGGAGCGCTTGCAATGAACAGTATGTTCAAAGAGCAGCTACGCATGCAGAATGGGCCAGAAGATCCTCTCCCTTGTAGCAGTTGCCTTGGGCCTCCTTTTATATCACAAAGGGGTCACCACAGTGGCAAAATGTACATACATTGAGGTGTAAAGTAGCTACAGGGTTATCATACCTAACCCCTGACGGATTAGGACGAACGCATTTAATGCACCGTGAGGTGTCCGTTTAGGTGTCCTCACTTTCTTGGGGATGGAAAAAGGGGCCATCCCATCAGCACCGCTTAAGCTCTCCTCCACTGGCGCGTCGCCACGCATCCAAAGAAGGACCCAGAATGTCAGGCTTGTTGCTGTGCCAAAGCGGTGGCACAGCAACAAAATCTTGCCAGGCGCTTAATCTTGCCGGGCGCCGAATCTTGTCGGGCTCCGCAAGCCACCCCGGCAAGATCTTGCCGGGGAAGCTGGCCTTCGGATTCCAGCTCTTCTTATCTGCTGATCCTCATATCTCTGACATAAGGATTTCTTTGGTGGCCTAAGTCACCCTCGAACTGTTCCCCGACAAGCCTTGCCGCGAGTATGGCTACAACTGCCCGTGCACAAGTACGGGGTACTAATGGCCCAATACTTAGTACACCGACAGGAGCCCCCGGGCCTAGGCCTTACACGAGTGCGAGGCATTGTTGGGCTAGGCCCAAATAGTGCACGGGCACACGTGGCAGGGGATTAACTGCTTGTAAATATCCCGTTTACTGTGCCCCCCACTACGCG
Source organism: Thinopyrum elongatum (assembly GCA_011799875.1). Taxonomy (NCBI): domain Eukaryota; kingdom Viridiplantae; phylum Streptophyta; class Magnoliopsida; order Poales; family Poaceae; genus Thinopyrum; species Thinopyrum elongatum. The sequence goes on along the minus strand of CM022303.1, from coordinate 284,932,129 downwards.
CGCTGAATGCGCGACGTGGGAAGCATACATCAAAAGCTGCAACTGCAACGCGCCTGCAGAGGCGCATTCACATTGGGGAGTAAAAGAGGCGGCCCCGCTCCTTCCCCATAAAAAGGAGAAACCGCAGAGGCACAGCCTATTTACCCCCCTCTTCCTCTCAATCTGGCTGTCGCCATTGCTTTCCTCCTCTCGAGCTCAGAGCAAAGCTTTCCCTCTTCCGCTCGTCGCCTCCACGCCCGCTTCATCCCCGGCTTCCGCCCTTGTAGTCGCCATGCCGCCCAAGACCAGCAAAGGCAAGGGCAAGGAAACGAAAGCCGATGTCCCGGAGAGCGAGCTGGTGAAGATGCGGAAGAAGTATGTCGTCTTCGCCCCGTCGCTCGATGCGGAAGCTTTGAAGAGGTGGTACCAGTGCATGTGGGCGAGGGAGACGCAGGCTCACCCCGCCACTCGCGTGATTCCAGGTTCTTGCTCCAAGAGTGGGTTAGACAGATACCCCTTTTTCGTCGCATACTTCTATTGCGGGCTCTGCCCTCCATTTTCTAACTTCTTCAACAACATTATGTACACATACGGCTTCCATCTTCTCGATTTCACGCCGAATGTGGTACTGTTCATGTCCATCTTTGCCCATCTTTGTGAAAACTTTGCCGGAGTGGTTCCCAATACTGCCCTTTTCCGCCACTACTTTTTCCCTCGTATCCAAAAAGGAGAGGCCCTCTCTGGTTCTATCGCCTGGATTCCAAGGGCTTGGAATAAGGAAATATACCCAGAAGGGGTTTACCGCGAGAAGTGGGACGAATGGCAGGCTGAATGGTGCTGGATCAAGGAAGCAGATCCCCATCCATTCTGTCTGCCCCGACAACAGAAAGCGGTCCGCGGCAGTAGCTGGAGCAATCTTGCTGCTGAAGATGAAAAACTCACAATCGCCACCACCAGGATTCTTCGCCTGAAAGCTGCCGGGCTAATAATGGAGATGATTGGCTTCGATTTTCTCCGCCGCCGCATCGCCCCCTTGCAGAATAAACGAAGACCAGCTTGGGAATACCGAAACACAGCAGACATCATGAGATTGCGCCCCGGGTTGAATAACAATTTGACTGCTATGCGACTTGGCGCTCTCCGTCAAAAGCTGTTCCAGCGCGACAACAAGCATCGATTGCCGGCAAGGATTGTCCCTCTGTGCAACAACTCTGCCCTGGGGTCAATTATTGCTACCATGCTACTGTTCAATGCCCACAGTCTCAACGCGACATGGGTTGAGCCATCCGAGGAAGAGGCACAGAAGTTCTTCGACAACTTGACGGAGAGGGCCGTCCGGGAAGAAGCAGACTTCATCCGAGCCACCACCGACGAAGAGGTGGCATACAACGCCACTAGGGCGGAGGAGGCAAATCTTGCCGCGGAGGCCGGCAGCGTCGGCTTCACAGAATGGGAAACCAGTGACGCAGAGGTAGTGGTGGAAGGAAAACCTGCCGGGAAGGACAAAGCTGCCGGGGAACAGAGCAGCACAGCCGCTGAGAGCTCGTCCGACGAAGACACGGCTGATGAAGAACCGCAAGAAGAGCTCCCAGCCCCGAAGAAGACAAAGCGTGTCCTTCAAAAGGCTGCATCTGGCATCCCGGCAAACCAACCTTCCTCGAGCAGCGAGGCTCCCGGCAAGAAAGCGGCCGGCAAGACTGCGCCGCGGCAAGGGGTTCGACAGCAACCTGCGCGGCGTGCGAGACCCACATCAGCGGCAACTGCTGAGGCGGCAGGGGTGTCTCGCACTACCGCACCGGAAGTTGAGGTGACGGAAACACGCCAACCCCTGGTGCCTGCTACAGCCAAGCGACCTAGGACCCCTCCTCCGCCTCCCCACATAGACACTGCAACGAAGGTCGATTTCGACATCTCCGGCTTTAGTCCGGAGCGAGAAGAGGAAGAGTGAGTACCTTGCCACAGCCTTTATCTTCCAACCCTGGATCAATCTTATTGACTTGCTTGTATTGTCTTTATAGTGATGCAGAAACCTTGGCGGAGAGGATGGTGAAGAGGGCAAAGACTTCCACGGGCGACGAGCCCCCGGCAGGCCCTACGAGCGTGCCAGAAATTGTTGTCGTCAGCCTGGAGCTCAGCCCTCAACGCAGCCCCCAGCGCAGCCCCCAGCGTAAGTTCACTACTCTTTTTCTGCTGGAGGGCGCTGAGGTTTCTATTCTTGCCGCTGATATCTCTTGGCTTGCAGGAGAAGAACGACAACAGGGGGAATTATTGGAAAGCGCCCCCGTCGTGCCACCTCCATCGACCACGCCGCCCACAAGTGCATCCCCGGCAAGAGATCCTACCGACGAGCCTATCTTGATTGAGGAGGAGCCAGCAAGCATGGGCACCGGCAACCTTCCCCCGGCAACCGAGGTTGCCGGGAGGGGCGAGGCCACCTCTCAACAGCTCGACACAGGTAACTGATTGCCTCAGAGCGCTTGCTATTCTTTCCTTTATCTCTCTTTCTTTGGTCTCTTCAAACTTCAATCTTGATCTCATTCTGTTTCCCTCCTTAGTCCTTTAGAATTCCCTGTGATGGAACACATGGACATCGACGTTGTCATCAAGGAGACCGCCAGGGACGCCGCTGCCGAAGCAGACAGGATCACCACCAGCGAGGCTGCCAAAGATGCCACTGTCGAGGCTGCCAAGACTGCACAGGAAGAACCCGCCAAAGAGCCTGCTGAAGAGGGCGGCAAGGAGGCTGGTGACCGTACTGACGGCATTCCTGCCGCAGGAGCGCCAGGCGCTGCGCCGGCCACGGAGCCCCCTGCTACTGGTGAGGTGGTTGCTGAGGATCAACCATCAACATCCGAAGTCCCCTCATCCAGCAAATATCTCAAGGTTGGCGAGAACCTGTTTGTCAACTTGCCGGGGACGGCAAGCATTGGGGCACCAGCCGAAGGGGAAGTCTTCGATGAAGAAATCATCGCTGCTGCTGGGCTCGAGGTTGTTGATGATCCAAGCGCTAGCAGCGGCAAATCTGAAGAGGATCAGCTCCTTCAGGCCATGGGCGAAAATTTCCGCAAGCTCCAGACTCTCCACCACGCCCGGAAAGAGAAAGCGGATTCCAGAATGGCAGTTGTCGAGGCGGCCAAAGCAGATTTTCAGAGGCGCGTCGAACAAATGCAAGTCTGGTATGCCGATGCCCTCCAAGAGTTGACTACCGGCCGGGAACAAGTGAGCCAACAGTGGACAGAAATCCTCCTGAAACAATCTGACATGGAGAAGGCGCAAGAGGAAGCTACACAAAGAATTGCTGCTGAAGATGCTCTCTTGACGGGGCGTTGCATTGCGCTTGATGCTCACGAGGAAGACCTTGCCGCTCGTGAACAGGCGCTCGCCGCCAAGCTTCGCAGCAAAGATGAAGATATCGAGAAGCTTGTCGCGCGGCGGACCCAGGAGCTGGAGCAGAAGCACAAAGAGGCGCTCGAAGCTCTAACTGTAGATCACGCCGGGAAGCTCAAGGAGGTCGTCGATGCTGCCGAGGCTGCAGAGGCCGCCAAGAACGAGCTGAGCGACAAAGTCAAGAAACTGGAAGTGGATCTTGAAGAACACGGCAAGGAGCTCTCAACGCTCAAAGGCGACAGGGAAAAGACCCTCCACACCTTGGCGGAGATGCAAGTTGCCATGTCTACCAAGACCAAGCAGCTCTCCTCAGCAAATGATGCTATTGCCGTTCTGGAATTGAAGCTGACCACGTTGGGGAAGTCTCTCGAGGCCGGCAGGGCCCGCGAGAAGGCCCTGCTCAAAGATCTCCAGGAAGAGAGGAACCTGCTCAAGAGCGCTGCCGCCGCCCAAGTTGATTACGAAAAGGGGGTGACAATCTGGATTGGACGCCTCATCGACGCTGCGGAGAAGCTCACGGCAGAACTGTCAACCATGGGCCTATCAAACTTCAGATATTCTTCTGAGGAAAGGATATCTTCGAGTGCCAGGTTGATGATGTTCTTCGAAAGCATCATTGATGCTCTGAAGCTGCTTCAGTCTAACCGGGCGACCCAATTGGCCAACGAGACCCGCCGGCTTTGCCGGGCCGTCCTCCGCAAGGTACTTATCAAGGTGGTGTATAACAATCCCGGCATCGACCTCTCCAACGTGCTTGGCCACCTGCCAAAGGACGCAAATCTCGAGGCACTTGAAGAGCTTGTCGCGCCTATCCTTGAGAAGGTGGATTCCATCAAAAGGATCGAAGGCCAGCGTAGAGATTAACTACTCCACCTCTTCTTGCCGTCATCATTCCATGCCAAAGACAATTAAGTCTTAAGTTAGAATTGCGGCAACTTATTGATGTAATATAACTTGCTTATGTTTGGGTACATGCATGCTATCTCCCTTGTCTGATTCCTTTATGTATAGAATTCACCCTACGCTCACTGAAAAACTTGCCGGCGCGCAACCTGCCGCGAGCGCTGGGTGCGGGACTTCAGCAGCCTGCTGGAGGTGCAGCGGCCGGCAAGACTCCTTGGCGTTCTCAGTGCAGCCACTTAAATCATTGAGCGGACTCGAAACAAAATAAGGGCGCAACCGATTACAGCAAGGGTTCCTTCGCGTGCAGGTTTTCCATACAAAAGTCAAAATCGTCCAAGGAAAATAACTTTGCAATAAAGGAAACTTGCCCTGAGTTTTAGAACTTAGCTTTCTGTCGCTGTCCTTCCTCCAGCAAGCGTTAACCCTGAACGTCGCCAACTGGCACCCATATCCTCCTCCCCCCCCGGCAAACGTGCACGCGAGTAACCCTTCTGTCTTTTGAGAAAAAGAAAGAAGAGAAGATAAAGATATGGAACGTTGGCGGTTCGTTAGAACTTACCAGGAGCAAATGTCATACAACATCTTAGACAAACATGCATATATAAATATGAACATGGAAATCACTAAGGAAATGCACAATACTTAAACTTATTCATCTGGGCTCAGGATCTGTGCCTGGCTTTGTACAAAGGATTACATGCCTTGCCGGCAAGACTTGTACAAAAGGGTGGTTGCCGGGAGCCCCCGGCAACCGCGCCTTATGGGTAGAACTTGCGAAGATGTTTGATATTCCAGGAATTGCTCACTGGAACACCATCTTCGGTCTCCAAGCGGACAGCGCCGGGCCTGGTGACTCGTACTACCCGATAAGGGCCTTCCCACTTCGGCATCAACTTGTTTGAATTTTTGGCGGACTAAATCCGCCGAAGAACAAGGTCGCCTTCCTCAAGGCTTCGGGCATGAACTTTGCGGCTATGGTAGCGGCGCAAAGCTTGCTGGTAGCGCGCAGCTCGCACAGCAGCCTGAAGACGATTCTCCTCAAGGAGCACAGCGTCATCTTGCCGCAGTTGCTCTTACTCAAGCTCATCATAAGCGAGCACTCGAGGCGATCCGTACGTGAGTTTCGTGGGGAGAATTGCTTCCGCTCTGTAGACCAGAGCGAAGGGTGTCTGGTCGGTGGCTCGATTTGGTGTCGTTCTGATTGACCAAAGAACCGCCGGCAACTCATCAATCCAGCGTCTTCCGCACTTTTTTAGTCTGTCAAAGGTTCTGGTCCTGAGACCGCGCAGCACTTCAGCATTGGCCCTCTCCGCTTGGCCGTTGCTTCTCGGGTGAGCAACAGAGGCAAAACAAATTTTGCCGCCAAGGTCTTGGACGTACTGCATGAAGGTGCGACTTGCGAATTGCGTGCCGTTGTCGGTGATGATCCTGTTGGGCACACCGAAACGGCAAACTATCCCTTTAAAGAACTTGATGGCTGATTGTGCTATCACCTTCCTCACTGCTTCCACCTCCGGCCACTTTGTGAACTTGTCGATAGCAACGTACAAGTACTCAAATCCCCCGGTAGCACGGGGGAAAGGGCCCAGTATGTCGAGCCCCCAGACCGAGAATGGCCAGGAGAGAGGGATTGTCTGAAGAGCTTGAGCTGGCTGATGCGATTTCTTCAAATGAAACTGGCACGCTTCACACTTGGTTACTAGTGCAGTTGCATCCTGGAGAGCGGTGGGCCAAAAGAAACCTTGCCGGAATGCTTTCCCGACAAGTGCTCTTGATCCTATGTGAGAGCCACATATGCCTCCATGTATCTCTGCCAACAGTGCTAGTCCATCTTCCCGAGGAATGCACTTTAATTTCACACCATTCAGTCTCTTTCTGTATAGAACGTCATCGACGAACTTGTACATAACAGACCGATGGGCTACACTTTCCGCTTCTTCCTTTTCCTCCGGGAGTTCTCCTGTTTGAAGAAAATGGACAATGTGCTGTGCCCATGCTGGAGCCTGGGGCTTGACAGCTAGGACTAAAGGCACCTCCTCCACCGGGGGAACATTTGTCTCGACAGCGAAAGCGTGAGGTTCCGCCGGAGCCTGTTGTTCCTCGGCAGGTTTGTCGTTGATCCCGGTAGGTTCCTTGCCAGCGGCTCCGGGGAGCTCTGCCGGAAAGTACTGTCCAGTGTTCAACTTTCTTCTCTTTTCTTGCCGCATTGATGGCGCCACAGAAGGTTGAGTCAAATGGAGCACAAAAGTTCCTGGTTCCATAGGTAACTTGAGGGCGGCGCGCTTTGACAAGTCGTCAGCGATACCGTTCTCGGCACGAGGTACGTGCTCCATCTGTAGACCGTCAAAGTGCTCTTCCATTTTCCTCACTTCATCCACATAGGCTTGCATCAATGGACTCTGATAACTCTTGTTAACTTGCCTGACGACAAGCTGTGAATCGCCTCTGATGACGAGCTTCTTGATACCAAGGTCTGCCGCGATCCTGAGACCGGCAAGCAAACCCTCGTACTCCGCAGTGTTGTTCGTCAAACTCTCCTGGGGAAAATGCATCTAGACTACGTACTTGAGGTGCTCTCCGGTGGGTGCGACAAGCAGCACGCCAGCATCGGCGCCTTGCAGCAAAAAAGCCCCGTCAAAGTACATAACCCATTGCTGGTCAATTTCCTTGCCGGGGAGAATTGTTTCTTGAACCTCCTCATCTGGCGTTGGGGTCCATTCCACAACGAACTCTGCCAAGGCCCTGCTCTGAATTGTCGAAGTGCTTTCAAACTTGAGACCAAAGCTCGACAACTCCAACGCCCACTCCACAATCCTGCCGGTTGCTTCTGGATTTCGCAAAATCCATTGCAACGAAAAGCGAGTGACGACGGTGATTTCATGTGCTTGAAAATAATGGCTCAGCTTCCTCGAGGCCATAAGGAGGCCAAAAAGCAACTTCTGCACGCCAGAATATCTTGACCTAGCTCCTTGTAAAAGAGAGCTAACAAAATAAACTGGGCGCTGCACCACCTTTTTCTTCTGCAATGATTCTTCTGACTGCACATATCCTGTCTTGCCGGGGAAGATCCTGCCGCGTCACCTGACGGTCCTGCCGCTAGTGTTGCTCCCTCATCAGCTTCTCTCTACGCCACTAACGCAGCACTAACCACTTGATTTGTTGCTGCCAAATATAGCAGCAACGGTTCTTGTGGTTTAGGCGCGACTAGCGTCGGCGGAGAAGAAAGGTATTTCTTCAAATCTTGCAGCGCAGCCTCCGCCTCCGGAGTCCATTTCATCGGACCTGCCTTTTTCAAAATTTTGAAAAAGGGCAGGGCGCGCTCAGCAGATTTGGAAATAAACCTGCTTAGAGCAGCAACACAGCCAGCAAGACGACGGACATCCTTGACGCGTCTTGGCGCTTCAATCTGCTCAATAGCTTTGATCTTGTCGGGGTTCGCTTCGATTCCCTGACAAGATACAAAGAATCTGAGGAGCTTGCGGGAAGGAACACCGAACGCGCACTTCTCAGGATTGAGCTTTAAGTTGATCTTGCGCAGATTTGCAAATGTTTCTTCTAAATCTTGTATGAGCGTTGCTTTGTCTTTGGTTTTGACCACTATGTCATCCATGTATGCCTCCATATTTCTATGGAGTTGAGGCTCAAAACCGATTTGGACCGCTCTCACAAATGTAGAACCAGCACTTTTCAACCCGAAAGGCATTCATATAAAACAATACGTACCACATGGGGTGATAAATGCGGTCTTCTCTTCATCTTCTTTTGCCATGAAGATCTGATGATACCCTGAGTAGGCATCAAGGAAGGAAAGGAGATCACAACTAGCGGTGGAGTCCACAATCTGGTCGATGCGCGGCAAGGGAAAGGGAACTTTTGGACAGGCTTTATTGATATCTGTATAATCGATACACAGCCTCCATTTCCCATTCGCCTTGCGCACTACAACCGGATTGGCCAACCAGGTTGGGTGAAGCACTCCTCTGACCAATCCTGCCGCCTCCAGCTTTCTGATTTCTTCGGCAATGAATTCTTGCCGCTCCAAGGCTTGCTTCCTGACCCTCTACTTGACGGGCCACGCATGAGGACAGACAGCAAGGTGGTGCTCAATTACCTCCCTGGGAACACCGGGGATGTCAGACGGTTGCCATGCAAACACGTCGACATTCGCCCACAGGAAGGCAATGAGCACGCTTTCCTATTTGTCATCTAGGGTGGAACTTATGATGAAAGTTCCTCCCGTTCCGTCCTCCCTGACGGGCACCTTCTTGGCCTCTGGTGGAGCAGCCTTGGATTTCTTGTTCTTGCCGGTGGAACTCTCTGGTGCATCCTCGACGGAAGCGCAGCACTCCGAGGAGGCGCGCTTACCGGAGTTCGCGCCAAGGTTCTCGCCGGTCTTCTTCTTCCCCCCGGGAGTTCCAGCGGCAGGAGCAGATGCCTTGACGGCAGGTGCTGCAACTGCTTCCCGGTAGAGTTGGTCGGCATAGATGAGCGCATCTTTCTTATCGGAATGGATAGTAATGACGCTCAACGGCCCGGGCATCTTCAAAACATTATACGCGTAGTGTGATGCCGCCATGAACTTAGCCAGCGCTGGCCGACCAAGGATCCCATTGTATGACATGGGGATCTTGGCGACATCAAACACTACCTTCTCAGTCCTGTAGTTGAGCTCGCTACCAAATGTCACTGGTAGCGTAATCTTACCCTTTGGCTGGGTTCTTCCTAGGTTGACCACTTGAAACGTGCCCGTTTCTTTGAGGTCTTCATCAGGAATTTGAAGCCTCTTGAGCACATCCGGTGAAATTAGGTTTAGCCCGGCCCCACCGTCAACTAACATTTTCGTCACCTTGAGGTTGCGGATTGTTGGTGAGACCAACAATGGCAAGCACCCGACCGTGGTTGTGCGATCAGGGTGATCCTCGGCGTCGAAAATGATAGGCGTGTTGGACCACTTCAGGGGCCTACATGCATCTAGTGATGGCTCTACTGCATTGACTTCCCGCACCCACTGTTTGAGTCGACGGTGGGAAGAATGCAGCGAGGCGCCCCCATCGATACACATGGCCTCTGTAGCTTTCTGGAATTCTTGCTCACTGGACTCATCGTCTTCTTCGTCATCATCTTCTTCTTTGTCTCGGCCTCGAGCGGGCCTCTCCCTTTGTTGCTTGGCCTTGCCGCGGTGACCTCCTCGGCCACCGTGCTTCTTGCCGGATCCGTCAACACCGTCATGGGCCTTCTCCTTATCTCGCCTTTCATACTCAGCCCTCTGTTTCTCGGCAAGCTGTTCAACTTGCCGGCAGTTTTGGAGATCGTGGCCCTTGGTGCGATGGATCTTGCAATACTGCTTGCCGGAGCTTTCCGACTTGTCGGCCGCTGCCAAGGCCTGACAGGAAGAACACCCGGCAAGTTCCTTGCCGGGGTCGTCAACCTTGGCCTTCTTGGCGGCGCCAGGGTTGCCGGATTCCTCGACAGCAAGCACGGCCTTGCCTCTGCGTTTCTTGTTCCGCCGCCGGCCTTTCCTTGACGGGGTCGCAGCGTCTTCATCTTCCGATTCGCCCCCCGCGCCAATAGCCTCGCCAGGGAGTTTCCTCCCCTCTTCAGCTCGAGCGCATTTGTCGGCCAAAGCGTAAAGCTCGGCAATACTCCTAACTTTGTTCATTGCCAGCTCTTCCCGCATTTTGCGGTTACGCACGTTCTGATGAAACGCGCTAACAACAGCGGCAGGGTGAACGTCAGGAATATTGTACTGCACCCGGCTAAATCTCTGGATAAACTTGCGCAGGGATTCACCCTCCTTCTGAGGGATGATATGCAAATTACTCTCTTGGCCAGGATCTTGGTGGCCTCCAACAAAGGCACCAACAAACTGATGGCACAGATCTGACAAAGAAGAAATAGAATTCTCCGGCAGATGCATCAACCACGACCTGACGTTGGGTTTGAGCACCAACGGGAAGTAGTTGGCAAGTATCTTGTCATCTCGGCCCCCGACAGCCTGCACCGCAATGGTGTAGATGCTCAGGAACTCCGAGGGATGAGTCTTGCCGTCATATTTCTCCGGGACCTCTGGCTTGAAGGTTCGGGAATTGGGCCACTGGACTTGCCGCAGCTCACGGGTAAACGCTGGAGTCCCTACCTCGTAAGGCAAGTCTCCTGCGTCCCCTGGCGCAGGCTCGTCGACAGCCGGCCCTATGCGCTTATTAGACTGATAGCGCGCTTCCCGTCGCCGCTTGATGGTAGTTCAAGCATCCTCTTTGCCTCGTTACTGGAGAACTTGACGCTGGTCGCGGCGCATCCGTGGATCGGACGACGCCGTGGAATCATCATCGCGGCGATCGACCTGCTGGGTTGTCGTCCGCCGCTGGTATCGCGGAGGGGAGTGCACCGTGGTTGCACCACCTCCGGTTTTCTCCACATCAGCTCGCGCCGGATCGATGGGCCTTCGCTGTGAGGGCCCTGCCTCTTGTGGCCCATCTTTGTTGGCGAAGCCAATAAGGCTCTGTATAGTAGCTCGCCACTCCTCCATCTTCTCCGGAGCAGGAGGGAAATCGAGGAGCAGCTGCGCATGTGCCAAGGCTTCCGCTGGTGTAGGCGGCGGCGACAGGTGCGAGGAACGTGAGGTGCTCTGACTCCTAGCCATGTTAGAAGGAGCACCGTCACGGTCACGCGACCGCGCGCCACCTCCACCGGCAGCTCGGTGTGCATGCTGGGCTCGCGCATCTTGGGATCGATGCGCAGAAATATTTCCATGGGGACGCCCTGAACCACCAGCGCCATGACATCGCTCGTCGTGCATGACCTGAGTAGGCCGTGACGCTTGCGCCGGCGCGGGAGCTTCAGAAGGCATCCTCCGATCTCTGGAATTCGTTGTGCCACCCGTAAGCAACACAGCTTCGTCTCTGGATCCAGCGCGCGTGCGGGTTGCCGCTACCACTGCGAACGACGCCGCTCGCCTGGCTTGGATCACCGGAACACCGTGGAGGCTCTAATCCTCTTCCTTCTGCACCCACGCCATCGCCCGTATGCGAGGGCACAGGCAAAACGGACGTGGATGGCTGCGCCGTTGCAGCGCTCTTCTTCTTGGGTGGCATGATGGTGAAGATGATCAAGAAACTAAGGTGCCGATCACTGGATCAGATTCACACAACCTGCAATCCCCCTACCTGGCGCGCCAAAGAGATGTCGGCGTGCGACACCTATGGGACCCCAAAGGACCCCTTTACGATTCGGCAGGGAGAGAGGTATGCGCAAAGAGCAGAACCAACGATCGGCGCGGGGCGATTTTACCCAGGTTCGGGCCGCTAATCAGCGTAAAACCCTACTCCTGCCTTGTTTTATTATCAGTGTTCTTGAGCCCAGGCTCCAGGAGCGCTTGCAATGAACAGCATGTTCAAAGAGCAGCTACGCATGCAGAATGGGCCAGAAGATCCTCTCCCTCGTAGCAGTTGCCTTGGGCCTCCTTTTATATCACAAAGGGGTCACCACAGTGGCAAAATGTACATACATTGAGGTGTAAAGTAGCTACAGGGTTATCATACCTAACCCCTGACGGATTAGGACGAACGCATTTAATGCACCATGAGGTGTCCGTTTAGGTGTCCTCACTTTCTTGGGGATGGAAAAAGGGGCCATCCCATCAGCACCACTTAAGCTCTCCTCCACTGGCGCATCGCCACGCATCCAAAGAAGGACCCATAATGTCGGGCTTGTTGCTGTGCCAAAGCGGTGGCACAGCAACAAAATCTTGCCGGGCGCTGAATCTTGCCAGGTGCCAAGCCTTGCCGGGCGCCGAATCTTACCGGGCTCCGCAAGCCATCCCGGCAAGATCTTGCCGGGGAAGCTGGCCTTCGGATTCCAGCTCTTCTTATCTGCTGATCCTCATATCTCTGACTTAAGGATTTCTTTGGTGGCCTAAGTCACCCTCGAACTGTTCCCCAACAAGCCTTGCCGCGAGTATGGCTACAACTGCCCGTGCACAAGTACGGGGTACTAATGGCCCAATACTTAGTACACCGACATTGACATCCAAGATAAATCATTATCCACTCCTAGCTACTTATGCATGGCATGAGAAACTATAATATCTAATTGTCATTGCGAACATGTTTAATCATAATGAGCTGAATCATGGATACTAGGTTAAACATATTTACAAAAACAGAACAAGTCGAGTTCATACCCGTTTCTCTCTGCCACGGCCAGTTCATCAAATATCGTCATTATTGCCTTTCACTTGCACGACCGAACAATATGAAAATAATAATAGTGCAAGAGTGCCGTGGACTAAGCTGGAATCTGCAAACATTTTATTCAACAGGAGAAGATAAGGTAAAATGGGCTCTTTGCTAGATTAACAATTATGCAAATGAGAGCCACTCAACATTTTCATCGTGGTCTTCTCCTCGGTATGACTCAATAAAAAGAAAAGAAATTCCGAGAAACACACTGAAATATTTTTGGAGTTTTCGGTTTTCTTGAAAGAAAGCAAATAAAAGGGGAAAAACAAAAACAAGAAAAACTATTTACATGGGAAAGCTCCCAACAAGCAAAAGAAGAACAAGGAAATCTTTTTGGGTTTTCTTTTTAGTGCTACAGCTAACTACTCTAGAAAGAAAAATAAAAAAGAAACAGGAAATATTTTTGGATTTTCTCAAAGTTTTTCAAACACACAAGAAGAAAGCGAGAAAATAAATTTAGCATGAATAATACAGTGAAAAAGTGTGGACACCGACAACTGGAATAAAGTGTGTAAACATGAATGTAATGTCGGTGGAAATACGTACTCCCCCAAGCTTAGGCTTTTGGCCTGACTTGGTAATCAGTAGTCGAAGAAACCATGGGGTCCCATGTCGAAATGCTGAGGAGCGGGCACCTGTGGATCCCACTGCTGAGGCTCAGCCTATGCTGCAGCTAGGTTGCTCCGGTAGGTGACAATGTCTGCAGGCATAATCATATATCCACCCCTGGCAATAGGATCAAACAAAGCAGGTGCAGGCAATGGAATAATATCACTAGTTTTCACACTAAAAACCAGGTTATAAGGAATAGGAATGTTAGGGTAATCGCCTACAATAAACTAGTGGTGTTCCATGGCCGCGCGATCTAGGTAAACCTTGGGCAAAGGATAATCATGCTGATGTATCTGAATGTTAAAGCGACTAGCCAAGCGAGTAGCATAAATACCACCATGTATTTTGCCCTTGGATTTATTAATATGGAGGCGGCATGCCACAATAGCTCCCAAACTATAAGTGGTGTGGCCTTGAAATGCACGGCGTAAAACAGCAAGGTCTGGGGCACTAAGTGCACCCACCTTCTCTCTAGCAAGCAAGCACTTTGCAATGAAAAGAGCAAAATAATGCACGGAAGGAAAATGCAAGCTAGTAGTGGTGACACTTGACACTCCTCTCTCATCCCTTACAGACAGAGTGCGATAAAAGCCTTCGAAGTCTGCAGGCCTAGGCTCTGCTAAACTCCCATCAGAAGGGATCAAGCATATGTCACAAAATTCAGTAAGGGATGTCTGATGGGGTTCAGCGTATAAATTAAACTGCACTTCAGGGGGATTATTCCTAGGAAGGAAATTAAAACTTTGCACAAAGGAGTTTGTGAGGAGATGATACTGTTCACATTCGGTTGCGATGAAGTCGATGAGGCCGGCATTAGCAGCATATTGTGTAAACTCCTGAAGGATTCCGGCCCATTCAATGAACGGGTTATGCGGCCATTCGCACGGCCGTAGTTCCGCCATTCTCCGGGTATAGAGATCACTGTCAGATGACTCCCCAATCACTCCCTTGGAGTTCTTCTTGGAAGCAAACTTCCTAAAGATACTCATCTTTTTCCTATGAACAAAAATCTGAAATTTTAGTCCACAAAATTTTTCTCAACAAAACTTCACAATATTGGTAGCAACTACTCATAGGGATGCATAGAGCCCATAGCAAGCATTTAAACTACTTAGAACTCTAAGAATTCAACATGCAAACTCATCTACAGCAGCACCAAGAGTAACTAATTATTCAAAATATAAACCACTAAAGCAAAAACTAATTGGACAAACGAAGGAGTCACATACCAAGCAACAATCCCTCGAAACAGTTTCGGAAATGGAGCTTCGAGCAAAGAGATCGAAATCCGCGGGTTTGAGAGCAAGAACACGAGAGAGAGAGAGAGAGCAATGGTGATTTTTTTCTGGAGGTAGGTGGTGATGTGGGATGAAGAGATAAGTGAGGGGGCCCACGTGGGGACCACAACCCACCAGGGCGCGCCTGGGGGTCCTGGCGCGCCCAGGTGGGTTGTGCCCACCTGGTGCACCTCCCTCTGATGTTATTTGCACCAAAAATTCTTAAATATTCATAAAAAAAATCGTATTAAAATTTCAGAGCATTCTGAGAACTTTTATTTTTGGGTCATTTTTTATTGCACGGGAAAACCAGAAAACAGAGAAAACATGGCATTTTATTTTATTTAACTAATAAAAACAAAAAACAAAAGGTAGGGACAGAAGGTAGTGCTCACTAAATTCATCAACTTCATACCTCTAAAAAATGATCCATTAATAAGGTTGATCAAGTCTTATTAACAACCACTTTCGATTAACATGAAACCGAAGAACTTTCGTAAGTCACTAAGTTACCTCAACGGGGATATGAATGTCCCCAACAATAAGCATTTCATATTTCTTTTTAATAGTAGGTAGAGGTAGTTGAAAACTTCCAATAGTGATTGTCGAAGATTTTTCAATAACATTAATACCATTCACTTGGAATTGTTTCTTCGGAAAGTGCACCGTATGCTCATTACCATTGATATGAAAAGTGACCTTGCTTTTATTGTAATCAATAACAGCCCCTGCAGTATTCAAGAAGGGTCTACCAAGGATAATCGACATGTTGTCGTCCTCGGGCATCTCAAGTATAACAAAGTCAGTCAAAATAGTAACATTAGCAACAACAACGGGCACATCCTCACAAATACCGATAGGTATGGCAGTTGATTTATCAGCCATTTGCAAATATATTTCAATAGGTGTGAGTTTATTCAAATCAACTCTTTTATATAAAGAGAAAGGCATAACACTAACACCAGCTCCCAAATCACATAAAGCAGTTTTCACATAATTTCTTTTGATGAAGCAAGGTATAGTTGGTATTCCCGGATCTCCGAGTTTTTTAGGTACTCCATCTTTAAAAGTATAATTAGCAAGCATGGTGGAGATTTCAGCTTCCGGTATTTTTCTCTTATTGGTGATGATGTCTTTCATGTACTTTGCATAAGGAGGCATTTTTAAGAAATCAGTCAAGCGAGTACACAGAAAGACTGGCCTCAGCATTTCAGCAAAGCGTTCAAATTCTTCATCATCTTTCTTTTTAGTTGACTTAGGTGGAAAGGGCATAGGTTTTTGAACCCATGGTTCTCTTTCCTTACTGTGTTTTCTAGCAACAAAATCTCTTTTGTCATATCTTTTATTCTTGGGTTGTGGGTTATCAAGATCAACTGCAGGTTCTATCTCAACATCGTTGTCTGGTTCTTTATTATTTGTTTGGGTATTTTCGTGAACCTCATCATTATCTTTTTCATTATCAGAAGGTGAGTGTTCACTACCAGATGGAGTTTCAGCATCAGAGATAGAAACTTCATTATCATTATTAGGAGGTTTTTCTACTTCAGGTTCACTAGAGGCATGCAAAGTCCTATCATTTTTCTTCTTCTTTTTCTTTTTAGAAGGACTGCGTGCATCAATGTTAGCTCTTTGAGAGTCTTGTTCAATTCTTTTTGGGTGTCCCTCAGGATAAAGTGGTTCCTGAGTCATCCTACCTCCTCTAGTCATTACTCTAACAGCATGATCATTGATATTATTATTATTTTCATCTAGCAGCTCTCTTTGAGATTTAGCAACTTGTTCTAACTGAGTTTGAACCATAGAAGCATGCTTTCCCACACCTCTAACATCATTTGAGATTCTAAATAACAAGTCACTCAAGCCAGCAATCATATTAGAATTATATTTCAATTGTTTCATAACATTTGCATTGAAGTGATCTTGTTTTCTAATGTAATTTTCAAACTCATAAAGGCATTGGCTAGGGTGCATATTGTGAGGATTATCATTATCATTGAATTTCATTACAGAATTTACCTCTACCACCTTAGGTGGTGGTGGTGTATCAAGCCCATGTATTTCTTCAATAGGAGGTAAATTTTTTACATCCTCAGCTTTAACTGAGATATAAGATACCCCTCTTCTTCGGAGTGGGTTTAAGTGGTGGTTCAGGAAGAGTCCAATCATCATAATTTCTCAATCTGTTATTCAATAATTCTTCAGCTTGCCCAATAGTTCGTTCCCTGAAAACACAACCAGCACAACTATCTAGGAAGTCCCTAGAAGCATCGGTTAGTCCATTATAGAAGATATCAAGTATTTCATTTTTCTTAAGAGGATGATCAGGCAAAGCATTAAGCAATTGGAGAAGCCTCCCCCAAGCTTGTGGGAGACTCTCTTCTTCAATTTGCGCAAAGTTACGTATTTCCTGTAAGGCAGCTTGTTTCTTATGAGCAGGAAAATATTTTTCAGAAAAGTAATAAATCATATCCTGGGGGCTACGCACACAACCAGGAGCAAGAGTATTGTACCAAGCTTTTGCATCACCCTTTAATGAGAACGGAAATAATTTGAGAATATAATAATAGTGAATTTTCTCATCATGAGCAAAAAGGGTGGCTATGTCATTCAACTTAGTAAGATGTGCCACAACAGTTTCAGTTTCATAACCATGGAAAGGATCAGATTCAACCAAAGTAATTAACTCTGGGTCGACAGAGAATTCATAATCCTTATCATCAATAAAGATAGATGAAGTAGCATACTTAGGATCACATTTCATTCTAGCATTCAAAGATTTTTCTTTATACTTGCATAATAATTTTTCTAGATCATCTCTATCCTTACAAGCAAGAATATCTCTAGTTGTCTCCCCATTCATAACATAACCTTCCGGTACCTTTGGCAATTCATATCTAGGAGGGCTAGTTCTAATAGGTGTTTCAAGATTTTCAGTTTCAAGCTCATCATCAGTTTCAACAATATCATGTTCTCTTACTCTAGCAATTTGTTCATCAAGAAATTCACCTAGTGGCACATTATCATCAAGCAAGGTACTAGCATCATCATAAGTATCATTCATAGAAGTAGCATCATCAATAACTTGCGACATATCAGGATTGATAGCTTGTGGTGGTGTTGCAAGTTTACTTATAACAGAAGATGAATCTAAAGCAGAGCTAGATGGCAGTTCCTTACCTCCCCTCGTCTTAGAGGGATAAATCTTTGTCTTAGCATCCTTTAGATTCTTCATAGTAATAAATTGATAATAATCCCAAGTGACTCAACAAATATAGCTATGCTCCCCGGCAACGGCGCCAGAAAAAGGTCTTGATAACCCACAAGTATAGGGGGTCGCAACAGTTTTCGAGGGTAGAGTATTCAACCCAATTTTATAGATTCGGCACAAGGGGAGCCAAAGAATATTTGCAAGTATTAGCAGATGAGTTGTCAATTCAACCACACCTGGAGATTGATTATCTGCAGCAAAGTGATCAGTAGCAAAGTAATATGATAGTTTTGATAGTAGTAGCAACAGCAATAGTAACGGTAATAGTGATAGCAGTAGTTTTATAGCAAGTACAACAGTAACAGCAGCAGTAGTAACTTAGCAAGATCAATATATAGGAAAATCGTAGGCATGGGATCGATGATTTATTGGATGATATTCATCATGTGACAGTCATAACCTAGGGCGATACGGCACTAGCTCCAGTTCATAAATATAATGTAGGCATGTATTCCGTAAATAGTCATACGTGCTTATGGAAAGAACTTGCATGACATCTTTTGTCCTACCCTCCTGTGGCAGCAGGGTCCATAAGGAAACTAAGGAATATTAAGGCCTCCTTTTAATAGAGAACCAAAACAAAGCATTAACACACGGTGAATACATGAACTCCTCAAACTACGGTCATCACCGGGAGTGGTCCCGACTATTGTCACTCCGGGGTTGCCGGATCATAACACGTAGTGGGTGACTATAACTTGCAAGATCGGATCTAGAACATGGATATAATGGTGATAACATAAATGGTTCAGATCTGAAATCATGGCACCCGGGCCCAAAGTGACAAGCATTAAGCATGGCAAAGTCATAGCAACATCAATCTCAGAACATAATGGATACTAGGGACAAAGCCCTAACAAAACTAACTCGATTACATGATGAATCTCATCCAACTCCTCACCAACCAGCGAGCCTACGAAGGAATTACTCACTCCCGGTGGGTAGCATCATGGAATTGGCGATGGAGAAGGGTTGGTGATGACGAAGATCGAAGATCCCCCTCTCCGGAGCCCCAAACGGACTCCAGATCTGGCCTCCCGTTGAAGAACAGGAGACGGCGGCGGCTCCGTCTCGTGGAACGCGATAATTCTTTCTCCCTGATTTTTTTTTTGGAAAAATAGGATTTTATAGCATTGGTTTCAGGGTCTGCGGGGCCACCAGGTGGGGACAACCCACCTGGGCGCGCCTGGAGGGGGGCGCGCCCTGGTGGGTTGTGCCAACACAGGTGCCCCCCTCCGGTGGTTCTTGGCTCCAGAAATTCTATTTTATTATATAAAAAATCCTCGCAAAGTTTCGTTCCATTTCGAGAACTTTTATTTTTGCACACAAAAAACAACACCATTGTAGTTCTGCTGAAAACAGCGTCAGTCTGGGTTAGTTTCATTCAAATCATGCAAATTAGAGTCCAAAACAAGAGGAAAAGCGTTAGGAAAAGTAGATACGACGGAGACGTATCACTTCACCATCTTTGGGGCTAAGGGAATGCATTGTGGAGTAGTTATTAGATGATGGGTTGCTAGAGTGACAGAAGCTTAAACCCTAGTTTATGCGCTACTTCGTAATGGACTGATTTGGATCCATATGTTTAGTGTTATGATTAGATTTTATCTTAATACTTTTCTAGTAGTTGCGGATGCATGCGAGGGGGTTAATCCTAAGTGGCAGGTTTGTTCAAGTAAGAACAGCACCCAAGCACCGGTCCACTCACATATCAAATTATCAAAGTAGTGAACGTGAATCAAACCAACATGATGAAAGTGACTAGATGAAATTCCCATGTGCCCTCAAGAACGCTTTGCTTATTATAAGAGATTGTTTTGGCCTATCCTTTGTCACAAAAGGATTGGGCTACCTTGCTGCACTTTATTTACCGTTACCACTACTTGTCAGTTACAAATTATCTTGCTATCAAAATACCTTTTACCGACAATTTCAGTGCTTGCAGAAATTACCTTGGTGAAAACCACTTGTCATTTCCTTCTGCTCCTCGTTGGGTTCGACACTCTTACTTATCGAAAGGACTACAATTGATCCCCTATACTTGTGGGTCATCATAGGTCTATGGTGAACTACTCACGCATCATCGGAGGAGCACCAATGAGGATGATGAACCCCTCCGTGATCGTGTTCCCCTCCAGCAGAGTGCCAGAATAGGGCTCTAGATTGGATCTTCTGGTTCTAGAACTTGCGGTGGCTGGAATTGTGTTTCGATCGCTCCCCTAGGGTTTCTGGAATATCTGAGTATTTATAGAGCTGAGAGGCGGTGGAGGAGACCTCCATGGGGCCCACCACGCCCTGGTGGGTGGTGGGCCCCATGGTTCTCCCCCTAGGTGCTTCCTTGGCTCCCAAGTTGTCTTCTGGTTCAAAAAAATCTCCAAAAAGTTTCATGACATTTGGACTTCGTTTGGTACTGATATTCTGCGAAGTAAAAAACAAGCAAAAAACAGCAACTGGCACTGGGCACTATGTCAATAGGTTAGTTCCAAGAAATGATATACAGTTGCTATAAAATGAAGGTAAAACATCCAAGAATGATAATATAACTGCATGGAACAATCAAAAATTATAGATACGTTGGAGACGTATCAGCATCCCCAAGCTTAATTGCTGCTTATCCTCGAGTAGGTAAATGATAAAAACAGAATTTTTGATGTGGAATGCTGCCTAACATGTTCATCACATATTCTTTTCTTTTGTAGCATGGAGATATGGACTTTTAGATGGTTCAAAGCAAGAGTCTATATTTGACATGAAGACTTCAATACTCAAGCATATCAACAAGCAACCATGTCTTTCAAAATATCAACACTAAAGAAAGTTATCCCTAGCTCATCATGCTCAATCATTGATCCACTCATGAAACACACTCGAATATTAGCTACATCCAATGCACAAGTATGATCATAGTGCTCCCTAGTTGGTGCTTTATAAGAGAAGACGGAGACTCAAATAAAAATAAAAATTTGCATAAAGTAAATAGATAGGCCCTTCACAGAGGGGAGCAGAGATTTGTAGAGGTGCCAGAGCTCAGAGCTTAAATTGAGAGATAATTTTTTTTGAGAGGCATGTTTTTCCTATCAACGAAAACAACCGAGTAGTTCCCAATACTTTCCATGCTAGATACATCATAGGCGGTTCCCAAACATAAAATAAAGTTTATTCCTTTTTCCACCATTCTTTCACAATCCATGGCTAGTCGTATCCACGGGTGCCTTCCATACCAACACTTTCCAAGGAATTTATTATTTGACAACATAAAGTAAATTTCTTCTTCATTTCGGGACTGGGCATCCCTATGACCGCCGCACTCTCGTGCAATGACAATTGATAAACACTCATCTTGAGAATAACACATCTAGCATGGAAAAATATTGGCCACCCCCGCAGCTTCATGAGCGGTACGGGCACACAAAAAGGAAATTCATTTTGAAAATTAGAGTTGGCACATACAAATTTACTTAGAATGGCACGGAAATACCGCATATAGGTAGGTATGGTGGACTCATATGGCATAACTAGTTTAAGGATTTTGGATGCACAAGTAGTATTCCCACTTAGTACAAATGGAGGCTAGCAAATAGATTGAGAAGCAACCAACGAAGAAACAAAAATTCTCATAAACAAGCATTGAGCATAACTTACACCGAATAATGCACCATAAGTAGGATGTAATTTCATTGCATAACTATTGACTTTTGTGCTTGCATAGGGAATCTCAAACCTTAACACCAATATTCTTACTAAAGCATAATTACTCACCAACATGACTCATATATTACTATCATCATATCTCAAAACTATTACAAAGAATCAAGTTTATTTTGTCCAATGATCTTCATGCAAGTTTTTATTATACCCCCCTTGAATATCTATCACTTTGGGACTAATTTCATATATTGCAATTGCTTTTGACAGGCTCAAACAAATTTAAGTGAAGAACATGAGCATAAAAATTTTCATCTCTCAAAATAATATAAGGGAAGCATGAGAGAATTTCTTCAAAAATTTACTAACTCTCAAAAATCTAACTGAAGCATGAGAGTATTTCTGTTCGTGCAATATTTGCCTTCCTGTGTTTTGAAGATTGTTGACAGAAACAGGTATGGACTGATTTGTTTGCTAGTGCATGCAGAGAGAAATAGTCCATACAGAAACAGAAGAGACTGCTGTCTCCGGTGCCAAGTTCAAGGAACTTCACCGAAGTATATCTGTGTTGCAGAGAAGAATGAGCTACATCTATTGAAGATATGTATACGAGAAGATTGTTGTGCAGAAATTATCCCCTCTAAATATTACTGCTGAAGGAAAGCATTTGGTTTTATGTTGTTGTCTGAAGAAATTGACTGCAGTGAACATAAGTCGAAGAGAGATTGAAGATGTAGTATTCTTTTCATCTTTCTTCTTTGGTTCATTTGAGTCATAGGACCTCCATACTATTAAGAGGGGTATAGCTTCTCGAAGCTTAGATCCATTGTGATGCTTAGCCCAAAACCTATGAAAGTTGCGAGAGAAATCTCTTTGTGTTCCGAGCAAATACTTGCCAGCAAGAGACTGTGATCTTCTTCGATTCGAGAGATTTGTCTGAGACCGAGGAGTTAGCATTACTTGCTCCACAAGAAATGTTACAGTTGTGCTCAAAATCCGACTGTCGGACTCGTGTCGTTCGGCCATTGGCTGCTCTCGATGTCCAATTTGGTCATTTTCCATCAGGGAAGGTTGCGGCTATAAATAGCAACCCCACACCGGCTTTGTCCGGTGGATGCTCCGCTTAAGATTTCTGAGAAGATTGATTTGAGCACCCCCACTCCGAGTGATTTGAGTTTAATATCCACCGAGAGAAAAATCAAGAGCCCAAACTTAGATAGTGGTTGAGCATCACAGTAGTTCTGAGTTAGAGTTCTTGTACCTATTACTCTTGAGAGCTGCGCACTCTCTACATGGATAGGTTTCGGCTTGAGTGTTGAAGAGTTGTTGTCTTCACCGAGCTAGATCTTTAGCAACCAAGAGTGATTGTGGTTCGCGAAGGTCAACCAAAGGTTTGGAGATCGCTGACAAGTATCTACCACGAGTGAAATCAACTGAAGTCTGATCAGCTTTGAGTTGAAGGAGAATAGGGTGAAGAGAGTTTATCTTCCGTGTTAAGTCACAGCCCCTCTGTCGTGGTTTTAACACGGCAGATGCCCTAGTGAAAGGACTTAGGTGTGGAGCCATCGCAACTAGGTTAGCTTGAAGGGGTTGAGCGGGACAAAGGACACAAGGAGTTACCCAGGTTCGGCCCCTCACAACGAGGTAAAAGCCTACGTCCTGCTTCTAGTTGTATTGTTTGAGTTTCGATTACAAGGGAGCAAATACGCTTGACCTAGTTCTCGATTGCTTGTTTCCTCAGTTAACCCGCCGTCGGGTCTCACCTTTATATACACAGGCAGAGACCCGAAGGCTTACAGAGTCCCGACCGGCTCACACCTCGTGATCGGCTCGGTTTCTAACTAATCCTGCCTTACAGAGAAAGCCTTCATACGGTGATTCACAGGCCCTGGTCTTGGGCCTTCACCATGCCTTGCTCCAGAGCCGCCGTCTTCATACTTCTCCTTGGGCCTCCTTGGACCTTCTTCTTGTTAAACCGCCAACGGTGTAACCCGGCCCCTCCTGGGTAGGTCACACCTCGGAGTTATATCCCAAACATTAGGCCCCAGGTTGATTTGAACTTGTTCATATCAATCTTCACTGTTTAACTTAGCAGAAATGCATCAGTACCGAATCTTCATCAGGTCGCTATAACCCGCCATGACATCATATAAGTAGAATCATTGTAACCCGCCATGACGTCATATGCATTAATTCCGCACAAGACCCAGGATATTTGAACGGATCTTTAACTTAATGGGCTTCCCGAGAATCGAGGCGCCCGCATTGTTATCATAATCATTTTGCCTCTCGATTTTCGTGCATGCCATCCTTTCACTTCCTTATAAATAGGGACAGGGGGCCCTCTCTTTCACTTTTTACCCCCGCCTCTGCCTCTTCTTCTTCTTCTTCCTCGCGATGACCGACACCTCCGGAGCTCCACCGCCGCCGTTGACTGCATCAACCTTGGCTGCCGCATCAACCTGACTTCGACCAGAAAATGGCGGCGCCCCTCCGCTGTTCATCAGCATCTCCAGGTACCCATCTCATTTTTCCTCACATCTGCATTAGGGTTTCTGCAGTTCTTCAGTGTTCATCGGTGTTCATCACCCTTGCCTATAGTTCATCAACCATGCCATCTTAGCGGAACCAAAACGCGATGCCAAAGTCACGCCTTACTCCTTTTTAATATCTGCTATCAAATATGGATCCTCTTCCTACTGTTGAGATTCACTCCCCATGTTGTAGTTCTTCCACTGTTTTTAGGGCTAGTAATTTTCTCCTGTTTCTCTAACGGCTGTAGATCCGAAATCATAGGCAGAATCTATGAAACTTGTTTGTCCAGCAGTTAGCGAAATATTATCCAATTTCCAGATCTTGTAACCATCTGCTCGACCACTGTTGTATGGGCGGTTCAAATGATACTTTGTAACCTGCCAAATGCCAGCCGGCTTACCTTATAAGTTGTTTAAACCGCCAGTACTTATCCAAGCTCGATACTATTCGGCTCATATCTCGCTGGTTTAATCATGCTATTTTATTTTCTGCAACCATTAATCGGCTTACCAATCCTTGCACATAACCAATTTTGCATAATAAATTTGCTTTGTTCAACCATCGGGCGGCTCATCATCCCAAATTTGACCCTCCATGATTTCCTTTCTAGGTTTTCATCTGATCAAAATGACTAAGACTGTCACCTCGTGCGATTGGGTCGCCTCCACTGTCACGGAGCAAACTCTTGCAGAATATGTTCAAGTGGGCTTCCTATCAGCCAAAGATGTTATCCATTGGCGAGCCCCAGGAACAGAAGTTAGACCTCAGCCGAAGGAGGGCGAAGTCATTGTTTTTGCTGATCATATGAACTGTGGTTTCTCACCACCCGGCTCAAAATTCTTCCGCGATGTACTGCACTTTTTCAAACCTCATCCCCAAGACATTGGACCAAACTCCATTTCCAACATCTGCAATTTCCAAGTTTTTTGTGAAGTATATCTTCAAGAAGAGCCCAGTGTTAACCTTTTCAAAGAGTATTTTTATTTGAACCGCCAGACCGAATTTACAGATGGACCTGTCGGTGTAGTAAACAGGGGGGTGTTCACTACCCCTGGACACGCACCGGCGAGTCGCAGCCTCCAGGCGGGAAGGACATGGCAGAGGAGGAATCCACCCAAGAGTACATTCGAAGCCCGGTTCCCGGCAAGGTCTACTTGCCGGGAATGGGTCCACGCAACACCGGCAAGGCAGAGCTGGCAAGACAAGACTCCAGGCGGATCGACCAGAAGATCAAGTCTACTACTGCCGGCGAGATCAGGGCCGGCAAGCTCAGGACTCGACAAGACTAAAGATAAGGCCCCGGCAAGGTTCTTGCCGGGATGACCAGCTGAACCCGGCAAGGCTTGCCGGGGGACAGCTAGACTGGAGACAAGGCCCCGGCAAGGTTCTTGCCGGGATGACCAGCTGAGCCCGGCAAGGTTCCTGCCCGGCAAGGTTATGCCACTATGCTGCTGCTCCAGTGCGGCCGCCAGCATGGCACTCTGGACCCTTCTCCAGGCATGCGTGGCAGAGCACTGTGCCAAGCGGCGCTGATAGGATGGCCCCTTTTCCCATCCCCAAGAAGCTAAGGGACACCTAGACAGAGCATTTAATGTGCTTGTCCTGACCCGTCAGTGATAAGCATGTAAATGTTGTAGCAGAGTACTTGCCGCGGCAAGGTACTTGCCCCGGCAAGTCATTGGCTGCGGCAAGGTATTGGCTATGGCAAGATAGCAGCTGCGACAAGGTACTTGCCCCGGCAAGTTACCTTGCGCGGCAGGCTATTGGTTGCGGCAAGCTATCAAGTGCGGCAAGGTCTTGCCGCGGCAAGCGTTACTGTACCACTGTGCTACTGTGCTGCTGCTCCAGTGCCTCTGCCAGCGTGGCGCTCTGGGTCCTTCCAAGCGTGTGTGGCAGGGCACTGTGTAGACGGCGGTGCTCTGTAGCTAGCGGTGCAGGAGCAGGTGGGATAGGCTTTTCCCACGTCCAAGACGTCCGGGTACATGTATCTGGACAGCTAAGGCATGGGCATTTAATGCCCTTGTCCCCTGCCGTCAGTGGTAGGTAGGACATGTCATCCTAGTAATAATGGCCTTACTGTAGCAACTTTCCACCTCTACCTTTACTGTTTGCCACCTGTTGGTGACCCCTTTGTGCGTATAAAAGGAGGCCCATAGGCAACGTGGAGGGAGGGAGGAACTGGGAGATGGAGAACTCCAGTATTGTACGCAGCTACTCGGTACTGTAGCGCTCCTGGAGCTAGAACAATCATACAGATAATAAACCAAAAAGCAGGAGTAGGGTTTTACGCATCCGTGCAGCCCGAACCTGGGTAAATCTCTCTCGTGCACTGTCGTGTTCTTCGCTAGATTTGCTCTTCGTGCGACCGTCTCTCCCTGCCGAACGAAAAGGGGTCCTTCCCTGGGTCCCATAGGTGATCGCGGATTCGTCCCCGACATCTTTGGCGCGCCAGGTAGGGGGTGAGGGGCTGCGCGAACCGGATCTGGCGATCAGCGCGGCAGTTTCTTCATCATCTTCACCGCCATAGCGTCCAAGAAGAAGGGCCTGAACCTTCGCAAAAAGCTAAGTTTTAAAGCTTTAATTACTTTCTGCTGTTAAGTCTTATCCTGGACGATATTTTTGTGCATAACCTGTGCGCGAAGGAGCGCTCCTGAAACATTCTGCGCTCCTGGTTGTTTTGGGTCCGCCCAACAGTGCAGACGCAGCTGCGATTGTTTCTAAGGCGTTAAGCTCCCGAAGAGGCGGCGTTCTCGATAGGCTGCTGAACAGGACCCGATCCTAAGCGCCATCGACCGGAACATGCGCATTCGGGGAGCATTCCGGCAAGCGTGGGGGGCTCACTGTGCAAAAATGCAGTCGTTTAAGGAGAAGGACTTAGCGAGTTTTATTCTAAGGTTCCTGCGTAAACCCGTATGCTGAGGAGCCTTCCCGGGGCTAGTCGCGCTCCTAGTTGCCTCGAGTCCACTCGGCAACCTGAGCAGCTGCGCCAGAGCCGGGAAGGTAAAACTTTTCGGGAGGCGGCGTTCCCGGCAAGCTGCTAAGGATCCGTTCCTCAAAGCGCTGCTGACTGGATCATGCGCACCGGAAAGTGTTCCGGCAAGCAAGGGAATATTCAGCAGGAGTCAAGATTGCAGCGAATCCGACATTAACCAGAAGCTAATCAACTTGTTGTGCTCAAACGCTGTTGTGGCATTTCATGCCCAGTCAGTGTTGCAGGAACACGCATGGAAGGCGAGCTCGGGGGCTGGCAGCGCCCCATAGAGTAACCCCCTGAAGAGCCTCCCCGGCAACAAGCTTGCCGGAAGCTGGCGTTGAGAACGTCAAGGTTCTCCGCCAGAGTCAAGAGCCTTCCCGGCAACCCCTTGCCGGAAGCTGGCGTCGAGAACGTCAAAGTTCTCCGCCAGAGTTAAGAGCCTCCCTTGCCGGGGGCTCCGACAACCACTCTTTGAGCAAGAAACAAGCTCGGGGGCTAGCGGCGCCCTAGCAGAAAAAGCTAAGTTGCACAGATTTTTTGGCAATTGCATTCATTTTACTGTCCTCACTCGCTTCTTACACCTACACGCGAAGGAGCCTTCTCGGGGCTAGTTGCGCTCCTAGTCGCCTCGAGTCCGCTCGGCGATGTGAGCAGCTGCACCAGAACCGGGAAGGTAAACCTTTCCGGGAGGCGGCGTTCCCGGTGAGCTGCTAAGGACCCGATCCCCAAGCGCCGCTGCCTGGAGCGTGCGTACCGGAAAGCTTTCCAGCAAGCGTGGGTCGTCTTGATTGATTCCTCGTTCTCGTATATCGACCTGCACGCGAAAGGACCTTGCCGTGGTTAGTCCGCGCTCTGGTTTCGCCTTGAGTCCGCTCGGCAAACTTAGCAGCTGCGTTCTGGCCCGGCAAGTCGCCTTGCCGGCGGCGGCGTTTCCAGCAGGCTGCTAAAGACCCGCACCTAGCGCTCGCGGCAAGCGTGCGCACCGGCAGGGTTTCCAGACAGCGTAGGGTACAAGATACGTGCAAGGACGGAATCAATCAAGGGGGAAGCATGCATTCATTTAGCATGAAGGAATATCTCTTGTGCCATAAAGCTTGGCCTAATCAAGGTAAATTGTTTCTTTATGCGTGCCATTGCAGCAACAGGGTTGCGACCTCCAGGCGGGAGGAACGGCAGGGAACAGATCTACATGTTGCCGGTATGCGTCGTTGGGCCTAGCCCGGACAACCACTATGCACGCCTGTCCGGCCCAGGCCCGGGGGCTCCTGTCGGTGTAGTAAACAAGGGGGTGTTCACTACCCCTGGACACGCACCGGCAAGTCGCAGCCTCCAGGCGGGAAGGACATGGCAGAGGAGGAATCCACCCAAGAGTACATTCGAAGCCCGGTTCCCGGCAAGGTCTACTTGCCGGGAATGGGTCCACGCAACGCCGGCAAGGCAGAGCTGGCAAGACAAGACTCCAGGCGGATCGACCAGAAGATCAAGTCTACTACTGCCGGCGAGATCAGGGCCGGCAAGCTCAGGACTCGACAAGACTAAAGATAAGGCCCCGGCAAGGTTCTTGCCGGGATGACCAGCTGAACCCGGCAAGGCTTGCCGGGGGACAGCTAGACTGGAGACAAGGCCCCGGCAAGGTTCTTGCCGGGATGACCAGCTGAGCCCGGCAAGGTTCCTGCCCGGCAAGGTTATGCCACTATGCTGCTGCTCCAGTGCGGCCGCCAGCATGGCACTCTGGACCCTTCTCCAGGCATGCGTGGCAGAGCACTGTGCCAAGCGGCGCTGATAGGATGGCCCCTTTTCCCATCCCCAAGAAGCTAAGGGACACCTAGACAGAGCATTTAATGCGCTTGTCCTGACCCGTCAGTGATAAGCATGTAAATGCTGTAGCAGAGTACTTGCCGCGGCAAGGTACTTGCCCCGGCAAGTCATTGGTTGCGGCAAGGTATTGGCTATGGCAAGATAGCAGCTGCGGCAAGGTACTTGCCCCGGCAAGTTACCTTGCGCGGCAGGCTATTGGTTGCGGCAAGCTATGAAGTGCGGCAAGGTCTTGCCGCGGCAAGCGTTACTGTACCACTGTGCTACTATGCTGCTGCTCCAGTGCCTCTGCCAGCGTGGCGCTCTGGGTCCTTCCAAGCGTGTGTGGCAGGGCACTGTGTAGACGGCGGTGCTCTGTAGCTAGCGGTGCAGGAGCAGGTGGGATAGGCTTTTCCCACGTCCAAGACGTCCGGGTACATGTATCTGGACAGCTAAGGCATGGGCATTTAATGCCCTTGTCCCCTACCGTCAGTGGTAGGTAGGACATGTCATCCTAGTAATAATGGCCTTACTGTAGCAACTTTCCACCTCTACCTTTACTGTTTGCCACCTGTTGGTGACCCCTTTGTGCGTATAAAAGGAGGCCCATAGGCAACGTGGAGGGAGGGAGGAACTGGGAGATGGAGAACTCCAGTATTGTACGCAGCTACTCGGTACTGTAGCGCTCCTGGAGCTAGAACAATCATACAGATAATAAACCAAAAAGCAGGAGTAGGGTTTTACGCATCCGTGCGTCCCGAACCTGGGTAAATCTCTCTCGTGCACTGTCGTGTTCTTCGCTAGATTTGCTCTTCGTGCGACCGTCTCTCCCTGCCGAACGAAAAGGGGTCCTTCCCTGGGTCCCATAGGTGATCGCGGATTCGTCCCCGACAGGACCTTACTTAGAACTCGGCAGAATTTCAATTCAAAGGCGAAGAGATGCTATCTTCCCTATAGCCTCACTTCCCAGTCATCCTAAGGACTAGAACCAGACCTGGTTTTATTACCTGGACACTTCTCCATCTGACGAAAATCCTCTGTCGGGTTTCCGCGACTGCCGGCTTAGCCTAAAACATCCTCTTCCAGACCGGCTCAGCACTGCTGAACGTGCTAAGTATATGCCTACCTTCTCAAAAGTAAGAGCCTTGCTGGCAAATGGATTAACCGGAGTTGATTTGGTCCGATGCTGGGTCGCTTGGAGGATCATACCTTCAAGCCGCTGGACCAGCTTGATGTGCACATATACTTTTGATGTAAAAGACCCACAGCATTACTGTCAAGTGCGTCTGGCGGACAAAGATATCAATGATATGACCAAGACGCTGCTCGGGGAAAGCTTAGAGAGCTGCAGCAAGACTGGGTTGAATCCCTTCTGCACTCTTAACCCGGCTCCAGATGTAAGCACTTCAACTCAATTTTTCTTTAACCATTACTTATACTCAACTGCACATTCCTTATTTTTATTTGCCTCTTTTGCAGGCTGACTCTTCTTTCTGGAGCAAGAAGTTGCAAGATAAGCCAGCCAAAAAGGCTAGAGGAAAGACCAAAGCTTCCAAGAAACCCGCCAACAAGAAAACCGACACAACAGCGCTATTTGCACTGAACGATGATGAGTCGGAGGTAGAACTTGATTCTCTTGGCTCCTTTTTTATACATCTTATTGACATTGACCCCTCTCAGGATGACGCGGAGACCAGCCAAGCAGACGCTGAAGAGGTAACTATTATTTCCTCCGACTCAGAGCCTTTGCCATGACAGAAACTTAGGCAAGTGACCCGGAAAGTGAGGTTTTCCCACCCTTTAGCTTACTTGGATCCAAACTTTATTTTGAAGAAACAATAGCATGAAGCCCAGCGTACAACCCGAAACAACAGAGGTGGAGAGCTTTCCGCCGGCTTACCCAACACAATGGCCCCTCGCAAACGCCGAAAAGAGGTGCCACAGAATTTAACCCTCTCCTTTCCAAAGGCAGGTCTTATCCGTCAACCACTTAATCCTTCCGACTCAAATTATCAGGGAACCTCTCACTCCTCTTCCGGCGACTCTACTGGGACTCAGATTCCTCTCTTCAAAGTTGCCCCTGGGTGAGGATATTTGACTTCTTTGTTTTTAATGCTTTACAAGCTGATATATTAACATCCTCATGTGTCTTACTTTCAGCGGTTATAGCCAAACCAAGCAAGAAATTGAAGATGAACAAGTCGATCGAAGACCCGAAGATCACTGAGCCGGAGAAGCAGACAACAACATCAGAAGCTTCTCATCATGCTTCTGAAGCCGCTACCGATGACCTGCCACCAGAGACTCACGATGTCACAGTGGATCCAATGGGTGTTGACCCGTCTAGTGCTAAGCCACCCAGTCCCATAAAACTTGCTGAAGAGACTCCTTCACAACAAACTACTGAGGATGTCATCATTACTGGCACCGGTTATGCTGAACCTGGGAACCCCACCATTCTAGCCAAGCATTCTGCCAAAGAAGAGTTAATTGAAAAGAACAAGGCCAGATTTGATGTTGCAAATTACTCCCACTTGGGCGTCAGTGAATTATACTCTGGTTATCTAAACCAGCTGCATACTGGTCGTGATCTGGAGGCGGATTTAGTCAAGAAATTGCGACAGAAATATGAGGTATGAACATCTGTTTCCCTTGCATATATAATCATCCAGCCCCCAAGTCTTATCCATAGGAAAAGATATATTTGAGTAGGGTTAAGACTTGTCCATATGTCACTGCAATCTCTAAAGTCATAGCCCTCATGGGCCGGCTTATCTTGATAAAGATGAGCCGGATCATTTTCATTACTTTGAGAGAAAAACTTAAGACCATAGCCCTCATGGGCCGGCTTATCTTGATAAAGATGAGCCGGATCCAAAATAATATACTGCAAAAAAGAGCTTCCGCACACATTAGCCCCCAAGTGTCAAGTGCTTTGCTTGCAACGTGCTTGAGACTTGTATGTATATTGTGTCCTGACAAATATGTTTATAATTGTTTAACTCGTACTTGCAGGATGCCTTAACCCAGGCTGAATCCCAATTGGTCGATTTAAAGACCAGGCTTGAGCATCAAGAAGCTGAAACACGCAAAGTTGACTCCAAGCTGAAGTTCAGTCTGGAGGAAAGCGAGAAGCTCAGAGCTGGGTTTTCCACAGAAAGAACCGCCTGGGATAAGGAGAAGGCCGCTTTAGTGCAAAGAGCAGAGACTGCTGAATCTTCTTTGAAAGAGACCACTGCAGAACTGACTGGCTTAAAATGCCATATCTCACACATGACAGCTGCTATCTTTGGTAAGTAACTCGGGATGCTTTAACCATTTCCAGTATTTAACTTTTAACCTGCTTGGCGACTTATCTGCGTGCTTATTTAACAGGCCTCAGGAGTGCCAACCTTGGCCAGGATATGTTGGTGAAACTGAAGGTGGTTTATACTTTGGTGGAAAAGCTGTACACAGGTGCTCAGCGAACCATAGCGGCCATCTCGCATAGTAAACAGCCACCTTCACTCATCAGGGAGGTACTAGATAAACTATCTGTCATGCCCCAAAGAATTTAAGAGATAAAGCGATCATCCACCAGAGCTGGTGCTATTACTGCTTTGAGCCGGGCTAAAGCATGGCAAGCAGAGCTAGACCGGGAGGAGATGGCCATCGGTTGTCCTAGCTTTAAAGAAGATGGATCGCCTTTTGATGCAGCAGATTTTACAAAGTGTGTGAGAGAGATGCGTCCCTTGGCAAGCAAATTGGCCGAAGAGATGGATTTGTCTAAGTATCAGGCGGCTTACATGATGGAAAACTCAGAAGTGAAGGCGTCGGCTTATGATATTGTGGATCTCATTCCTCCAACACGTAAGCATACTTTTGCTCCTGATGTTGATCCGTCCACACTTATAGATGATGAAGCTATGTTCAAAGCCTTAACTGGCATCGACTGGACATCACCTGACTTCCAGACGATGGACGAAGAAGAAGAACTGGCGCAGGATAACCCGGAGTCTTCAACTCGCCAGGACCAAAACAACTGAGCCAAGGGGCAGCTTTCAGACCGCGGCGTAGAGCTTCTTTTGAAAAAACTCTTAATCCTTTGGGCTTGGGAAAGCCTTGTAATAGGCTAGTTGAAACAATGATCTGTCATGCCATTGTTCATGTGCATATTTAAACCACCGAGCTTGATATTTATCACCCGCCACTTGTGCATATAATATTATCAATCATTGAGATCAGATCAAGCATCATCATACTTCCTGCACACAAGGTAACGGTATATTTCTGGCAGTTTACGCCAGGGCAGGTCACAAGTATCTTTGAAAAAAAACCCTGAAATAATAGTCTTTGATAAAGAAGACTAAAGGCTATTTAAGCCGGAAATATGCCCGTGACTCAAAGTCGAAAGCAGGGCGGGTTAGAAAAAAGCATAAACATTCATTCAAATATGACAAGTCATACCTGTATATTGATATCATAATGACGCTATAATAATTGTAATCCAGTATGGGTATTAACCCGTAAACATGAAAGATCATGACTTGAATTTATTCAAGGCAAATCATCCTGGTGACTTAAAGTCTGCTTATCAGGGCGGGTCATTTGTCGGCATTCTGGGAATGGGGGTACCCAGACTTGCCTGCCTGCGGCCCACGGCGTGGCTCCATCGATGGCCTGGTACGGCCCACCTTCAACATCAACAACACAAGACCCTCGCGAGGGGCCAAGCCTCGCGAGGCGGACGACGCCAAGACCTCCAGAAGGAGCGGCTTCCTTAGGCTGGGTCCTAAGGAGCGGAGATTTCTATGCGAGCCCTCGCCTCGTGAGGCTCGGATGACACAAGCCATGACGACCAAGGCCAGGCGGGCGCAGTACATCAGGTTTCCTCTTCGGTGCTAAAGAGGCAAGCGCAGGCGCGGAGTCCCGAGGAATCAGCCGAAGGTTTCCATTTCCATGCAACAAGACCAAGACCGCCAGGATGGCAGGACGGAGGTCATCGCTGAGCCCACCACGGCGTCACGACCAGAAGCTTTGCAGGCATAGACCACCTTTCATCAGGATAAGATGTACTTGTTGTCTCCCTTTGAATTTGGCCGGTGTGGGATCCCTTCCCGCCTTCGTTTTGGGGGAAGAGGACCAAGGCCACTATAAATATAGCCTAGCCACCACCTTAGATGGGGACGGATCATTCAGACCATCCTCGCCCTCACCAGCTCACACAAACACAAGAACACACCTCCTGAGGTTGTTCTCCCTCTGTACTAGTTCATCCTCAGCCCATCTCGAGGCCAATCCACCACAAAGCAGGAGTAGGGTTTTACACCGCAAGGTGGCCCGAACCTGGGTAAATTGCCTTGCTCCATTTTCTTCCAGTTCATCGAGCTAGGCCGTGAGATCGACGAGTTGGCAGACTGGGGAGGTTGAGTTCTTCGCACGCACCCTAGAGTTCGAATCTATCTTGGGTCTGCAGAGCCCTGAATTCGACATTTGGCGCGCCAGGTAGGGGTGCGTCGAAGATTCGCCTCTCCGTCCGCTGCACTCCACCCGTGTCGTTCGGCTCTCTTGGCGAGCACCGCTCCACCGATCGGACTGACGGGTGCGTTCGGAGGCGCCATGGGTCTCCGAGCTTTCACCCCCGCCTTGCGACGGGTGCAGTGGCCGCCCAAGTTCAGGCCGGAGCTGCCGCCTCGATACGACGGCGTGGTGGACCCGGCGGGGTGTCTCCAGGCATATGCGGAGGCTGTTTTGGCGGCCGGCGGCGATGACAAGGCCATGGCAAACTGGCTACCCATGGCCATTACGGGCGTGCCACGCGCCTGGCTCATGGGCTTGCCAGAGTCTTCAGTGGCCTCCTGGGAGGAGCTGCGCGGCCTCTTCATCGCGCGCTTCGCGGCGCCAGCACCCCACGCCATCGCAGCCCTCCTCTGCCGCTCACAGGCGCCGGCCTCAGACCGCCACGTCAAGCAGTTCTTTCGCCAGGTGGGCGCCGCCCACGTACAGCGGGGAGCGCCACCAGGCTGGGTGGCGCCTAAGGCCGACCTCACCTTCGACTCCAGGGACCACCCTGCGACCATGGCTGGCGCCGGCGCGCTCCCGATGTTCTATACTCCCACCATCTGCAACGTAGCAGTCACCAGGACCCTCATCGACGGTGGCGCCGGCCTCAATGTCCTCTCCGTGGAAGCATTCGGCCTGCTTCATGTGCCCCACGGCCGGCTCCGCCCCACCAAGCCTTTCTCTGGAGTCGTCGACGGCTCCACCTGCCCCCTAGGGCAGATCCGCCTCCCCGTCACCTTCGGCACCCGCGACAACTACCGCATCAAGCTCATCGACTTCAACATCACCTGCATCGGCCTGCCGTACAACGCCATTCTCGGGTACCCGGCCTTGGCCAAGTTCATGGCGGCAACCCACCCTGGCTACAATCTCATGAAGATGCCGGGAAGCAGCGGCGTCCTCACCGTGGCGGGAGACACCAAAGATGCGCTCTCGGCCCTCAAGCACGCTTTCAGAGCCGCGGCGGCCGCGCGGCCAAGCAAGGACGGAGTCCCGGAGGGCCCGGGGGCTGCACCAGCAAAGAAGAAGCGGTTGTTCTCTTAAGACCGGGCCGAGACGTAGCAGGTGCCAGTCAATGAAGACCGGGCACTGGGCTCCACCTTCACCATAGGTGCCGGCCTCCCACCAGACCAAGAGGAGGCGCTGGTCAGCTTCCTATGTGCGAACAAGGATGTGTTTGCGTGGGAGGCGGTGGACCTGGTCGGGGTTCCACGTGGAGTAATCGAGCACCACTTGATGGTGTGCCCCAACAAGCGACCGGTAAAGTAGAAGGCGCGGCGGCAAGCCTCGGAGAAGCAGTTATTCATCACCCAGGAGACTCACAAGCTACTGGAGGCCGGCGTCATCCAAGAAGTGCGGCACCCAGACTGGCTCGCGAACCCAGTCATCGTCCCCAAGAAGGGCTGGAAGGAGAGCATGTGCGTCGATTTCACCAACCTCAACAAGGCCTGTCCTCAAGACCCTTTCCCTCTCCCGCGCATTGACCAGATCGTTGACTCCACCGCCGAGTGCGATTTACTGTGCTTCCTGGACGCCTTCTCGGGCTATCACCAAATCAAGATGGCGGTGCAAGATGTTGAGAAAACAGCCTTTCTAACCCCGTGCGGGGTGTACTGCTACACCTGCATGCCATTTGGGTTGTGCAATGCGGGAGCAACCTTCCAACGGTTGATGCATATCACCCTGGGACCGCAGCTCGGGAGGAATGCTGAGGCGTACGTCGATGACATAGTGGTGAAATCTCGGGAAGCGAGATCTCTTATCGAAGATCTGGAGGAGACGTTCGCCAGCCTGCGCCAAGTGAACCTACGACTGAACCCAGAAAAGTGTGTGTTTGGCGTTCCGTCTGGCAAACTGCTGGGTTTCCTAGTGTTGCACGGAGGGATCGAGGCCAACCCAGAGAAGGTCAAGGCCATAGAAAGAATGAGTCTGTCGCAAACCCTCAAGGAAATGCAGAAGCTGGCGGGCTGCGTAACCTCGCTCGGGCGTTTCATCTCCAAGCTAGGGGAGTGCGCCCTCCCCTTCTTCAAGCTGATGAAAAGAAAAGGCCTGTTCGAGTGGACTCCGGAGGCCGACGCAGCCTTTCAAGACCTCAAGAAGTACCTCACCAGTCCGCCGGTGATGGTGGCACCGTGCCCCCTTGAACCATTGGTGCTTTACCTGGCTGCCATGCCTCAGTCTGCCAGCACGATGCTGGTGGCGGTTCGGGAGGAGCACCCGATCAAAAGCTCACGGGGAAGCACCTGACGCCTGTTTGGGGCGCCGCGGCCTCAGGACGGCGCTCCTGAGGCCTCGGCTGCCCCGCCAGTCAACGGCGCTCCTGAGGCTCCGGCTAATCCTCCAGACAACGAGACTCCCGAGGACGGAGTTCCTAAGGCCACACCTGCCCCGATAGATGACAAGGCTCCTGAGGACCCTCAGCCCCAGGAGGCGCAAGACTCCGCCAAAGCCTCCACCCTCGTCGAGCACCCGGTGTACTTCGTCAGCATAGTGCTACGTGATGCGCGGGCATGCTATCCCATGCCGCAAAAGCTCTTGCTCGCGCTCCTCATCGCCTCCCGAAAGCTGCACCACTACTTCCAAGGCCACCCCATCAAGGTTGTCTCAGCTTACCCCCTGGAAAGAGTGCTCCGAAGCCCTAATGCCACGGGGAGGGTCGCCGAATGGAACATTGAACTGCAGGCGTTCCAGTTGGAGTTCAGCACTACCAGAATCATCAAGGGTGCGGCCCTCGCCGACTTCGTGGCGGAATGGACTAATGTTCCCGACCGAGAAGTGGGTGAGGACCGTTCCCTCTCGCCGGGAAGCGAAGCACCATATGGTTGGGTCATGTACTTCGACGGCGCATTCGCACGTCAGGGCGCAGGGGCTGGAGCCGTGCTCATCTCGCCCACCCAGGACAAGCTCTACTATGTCGTGCAGCTCTGCTTCCAGCAGGGCGAGAAGGTCTCCAACAACATTGCGGAATATGAAGGCCTGATCACCAGCCTCAGGGCTGCGGCGGCTTTGGGGGCGAGGCGCCTCACCATCAGGGGCGACTCCCAGCTCCTCGTCAACTTCTCCAACAAAGCGTACAAGCCGAAGGACGAGCACATGGAGGCATACC
This sequence comes from Thinopyrum elongatum, assembly GCA_011799875.1. Classification (NCBI taxonomy): domain Eukaryota; kingdom Viridiplantae; phylum Streptophyta; class Magnoliopsida; order Poales; family Poaceae; genus Thinopyrum; species Thinopyrum elongatum. The sequence goes on along the minus strand of CM022303.1, from coordinate 284,894,871 downwards.
TCGAGAAGGTACGCAAAATTGAGAAACGATTCTTGGGCCTGGAATTGCAGCACGTGCCACACGGCACGAACAAGGAGGCGGACGACATAGCCCAGAGGGCATCTCGGCGTCTACCTCAGGAGCCTGGCGTCTTTGAGGAGTGGCTCTTCAAGCCATCGGCAGCTCCCCCCGCCGCGGGACCAGCACCGCCTCAGGAGGAGCTCCCCCAGCACCCCTCTCAAGCGCCCCAGCTTGCGGCCCGACCTCGGGAGCCCGCCTGCTCCTCGCGCTTGAGCCTCAGGAGGGGTGCTGGACCGAGGAGGTCAAGGCGTACCTGCTCCAAGGCACCTTGCCTGAGAAGGAGGAAGACGCAGAGCGTGTGGCCCGCCAGGCCACCGCGTACTGCATCCAGGATGGTGAGCTCTACCGAAAATGGCCAAACGACGTTTCTCTACGATGCATCTCCAGTGAGCAGGGATGCGAGCTGTTGGCTGACATACATGGCGGGGACTGCGGGCACCACTCTTCATCGCGCACCCTCATGGGCAGGGCGTTCCGCAGCGGATTCTACTGGCCCACGGTGCTCAATGATGCCACTGAGCTGGTAAGATCCTGTGATGTATGTTAGTTCCATGCCAAGCAGATCCACCAGCCCGCCCAGGGCCTCCAGACCATCCCGCTCTCATGGCCGTTCATGGTCTGGGGGATCGACATCCTGGGGGCCTTCCCTCGAGCGCCCGGGGGCTACCGCTACCTCTACGTCGCCATCGACAAATTCACCAAGTGGGCGGAGGTGGAGGCCGTCCGCACCATCCCAGCCGGCTCGGCCGTCAAGTTCATCAAGGGCCTCATGAGCCGCTTCGGGGTCCGTAATCGCATCATCACCAACAATGGCTCGCAGTTCACCAGCAACCTTTTCAAAACATACTAACCTTGGAACGCAGATATGCTACGCTTTGGTGGCACACCCTCGGAGCAACGGCCAGGCTGAGCGGGCTAACGCAAAGGCCTTGAGGGGCCTCAAGGCCAGGACCTTCAAGAAGAAGCTCGAGGCCTGTGGCAGGGGCTGGCTCAATGAGCTCCAGTCCATGTTGTGGTCCATTCGCACCACCGCGACCAAGCCAACGGGCAAGACTCCATTCTTCCTCGTCTATGGAGCTAAAGCGGTTCTCCCTCACGAGGTCAGGCATCGCTCCGCGCGGGTCTTGGCATTCAACGAGGCACGCCAGGACGCCTTGCAGGGCATGGACCTCATGTTGGTCCAGGAACGCTGCCGCTAGGCCGCACTCCAAGCAGCGAGGTACCAGCAGGCGCTGCGGCGGTACCACTGCCGCAGCGTCCGCTCCAGGACGCTCGAGGTGGGTGATCTCGTCCTGAGGCGGGTGCTCTCCAGGGAAGGGCTGCATAAGCTCTCGCCCATGTGGGAGGGCCCGTTCAAGATCGCCCGTGTCTCTAGGCCTGGCGCCGCACGCCTGGAGACGCAAGATGGGATCCCCATCCAGAACGCCTGGAACATCCAGCACCTCCGGAAGTTCTACCCATCAAGAAAGGCCCCACGCCTGTGAAGGTCTCCGCTCGTGACACTCTCACGTAATAATGAGTTGGGGCTGTACACGCCCCGGAGTCTCTTGAGCGTCGCGCCTGGGCCTCACGGGGGTTCCCACCCACGTCCTAGTGGAGGCCCCATGCTCCGCACTGATGGGAAGACAAGAAGACTAGTCTAGGTGCCGGATGCGGCTGTTCTTTTGCTTGCTCTCTGTAGCTGGTTTGCAACTTCTTGAATGAATTTGGAGCTTTCGCATCTTCCATTCGCCAGAGTTGGAATTTTCTTTCTTTCTATCTTTGTTCGCCTTTCTAACCAAGTCCTAGGAGGAGCGGCAGTTGCCCGTCGCTCTTCCTTGCGTGTCCCGCATGCGGGGGCTAGGTACGGTGTGCACACGCCTGGGCTCGCCCGCGACCACACCTCGCCGATGCCTTGCTGCCCAGCTTGGCACCCTTAATCCTCGCGAGACGCCCTCGAACGAGCTCGTGGGCATGCGTACCCTCTTGAGTCCGTGCCTCCGGGCATCGCGACATGGTGTACCAGCCACAACCAACCCACGCTCGGGGGCTTGCGCGAGGTAGGACGAGACGCCTCATGAGGCCTTCTAAAAACTCTGCAGCTATACAACGTCTCCTGAGGCTCGACGGCTCCTGAGTCATCAGGAAGGAAGCCCTTGGAAGATACCTCTGGAAAGGCACGCCCTCGCGACATGGGAGACTACCACAAGCACATCGAGCTAAGTTACCCTAACCACACCTAGTAGAAACATGGGTATCACGGCACAATGTAAGAATAACAAACATCGCATAGTGGTGCAAGCGCCGTGGTTCATTACACACCCCAGCAGGGCCCTCTACTTTTTTTTCAAATGCAGGAGAAAGGAAGGGAAAAACAAAAGCGGGCCGCACAACTGCAGCAGCTCCCGAGGCAAGGCTCCAGCAGCGCTGGAGGAGGAGCCGCCGCTGCTGGAGGAAGCGCGGCCGTCGCCAAGGGCAAGCTCACCCTCGTCATCGTCGCGGCCGTCGCCAAGGGAAAGCTCATCGTCGCTGCAGCCGTCTTCCGGGCAGCACCCCGCACGACGGCCGTCTTCCCCAAACACCCTCACATAGAGGGTCGCAAGGCCGTCGTACCTGAAATGGAGGGTGCACCTCCCGCTCAGGCCCCGCGTGCAGGCTAACGCCTGCCAACCGCGGGTCAAGGAAACGTTGCCCGCGGCGGTGACTTCGACCCCCGCCCATGAGGCCCTGCTGCAGCTGCTGTCAGCCTGCAGCCAGAGGCCATCAAGCCCCGCGGTCGGCAGTGCACCCACGAAGAAGCGCGGGAGTAGGAGCCAGGTGCCAGCGGGCCTCTCCGACCATATGACAAACTCTGGGAACGCATCCACCGAGTGGGAGCACGGCCGAGGAGGCCGAGCGACCATAGCGCGCCTCCCCCCATCGCAGGAGCTGCCCTGTCCTCGGCAGCTCCCACCGCGAGAGGAAGCGCCAACGCAGCTGCCTAAGGTGATGCCCGCCCTCGAAGAGGTGTGCCCGTGCCCCCAAGGGGCCACCACCGGGGTCGCGGCATACTTGCGGGGGCGACCGCGGCCTCTCTTGGGCGGCGGCGAACCCGGCCCCTCCTTGGGGGCCTTCCCCTTTTCCACGACGGAGAACCTCCTCGTCGGTGCCATGGACATTTCAGCAAGACGGCGAGACAAGGAAGAAGAAGAAGAAGTGGGCAGCAAGAAGATGGAGATGAGTAGGGGCTCTGCCCCTCCCCTCATTTATAGCCAGAGGGAGGCCAACCACCGGCCTCCACGATCCCCAGTAATGATGATCTCTCTGCATGCATCAGGCTCTAGTCAAGTCAAACAGTTGCCGAGGCTGCGTGGGGAAGCGGAGATGCCCACGTCTCATCAAGCGCCATGCGTCGACCAAGGCCGTAGGCGGTTGGGGCCCGCGGCGCTCCACCCTTGCCCCTTGGCTTCGCCTCGAAGCCAAGTCCGAGCGCGCCTTGGGCCCGGGGGCTACTGTCAGCATTCTGGGAACGGGGGTACCCAGACTTGCCTGCCTGCGGCCTACGGCGTGGCTCCATTGATGGCCTGGTACGGCCCACCTTCAACATCAACAACACAAGACCGTCGCGAGGCAGACGACGCCAAGACCTCCAGAAGGAGCGACCTCCTTAGGCTGGCTCCAGAGGAGCAGAGATTTCTATGCGAGCCCTTGCCTCATGAGGCTCGGATGACGCAAGCCATGACGACCAAGACCAGGCGGGTGCCAGCGGGCGCAGTACAGCAGGTTTCCTCTTTGGTGCTAAAGAGGCAAGCGCAGGCGTGGAGTCCCGAGGAATCAGCCAAAGGTTTCCATTTCCATGCAACAAGACCAAGACCGCCAGGACGGCAGGACGGAGGTCATCGCCGAGCCCACCACAGCGTCACGACCAGAAGCTTTGCAGGCGCAGACCACCTTTCATCAGGATAAGATGTACTAGTTGTCTCCCTTCGAATTTGGCCATTGTGGGATCCCTTCCCGCCTTCGTTTTGGGGGAAGAGGACCAAGGACACTATAAATATAGCCTAGCCACCACCTTAGACGGGGACGGATCATTCGGACCATCCTCGCCCTCACTAGCTCACACAAACACAAGAACACACCTCCTGAGGTTGTTCTCCCTCTGTACTAGTTCATCCTCAGCCCATCTCGAGGCCAATCCACCACAAAGCAGGAGTAGGGTTTTACACCGCAAGGTGGCCCGAACCTGGGTAAATTGCCTTGCTCCATTTCCTTCCAGTTCATCGAGCTAGGCCGTGAGATCGACGAGCTGGCAGACTGGGGAGATTGAGTTCTTCGCACGCACCCCAGAGTTTGAATCTATCTTGGGTCTGCGGAGCCCTGAATCCGACATCATTAACCCAATACGCTCAAGTATGAGTCATAGAATCAAGGGTACATGGCCTGAATTGTGAAAACCAAATGTTAATAGGGAAGAAAGATATGAATCCAAAATTTTCAGAAAAAACAGAAAACCAAAAAAACAAGGCTTTCATAGGCCAGCAAGCCTAAAACTCAAGTGCTTTCATGGGCCGCACAGCCACTGAGTTAATCCTTGCACACCTATAAGCTGGCCCTCACATGACAAACCGCCATTTTAACCTTAATGAGTTCAGGGTCTTATTTAAAAGATTGACTGTCAAGAGTATGGCGGGTCATTCCAGGATTACCTGGGCGGAGTAACAACGACATACAGGCAGGATAACCCAGAATTTGGTGTTTACACCTGGCATGTAAGCCTGATCAAAAGGGTAAGCATAGCTATGCTCATTGAGCAGGAAGCCCCCAAGTGACCGGCAATAAGGCATGTAAGCCTGATCAAGAGGGTAAGCATAGCTATGCTCATTGAGCAGGAAGCCCCCAAGTGACCTGCAATAAGGCATGTAAGCCTGATCAAGAGGGTAAGCATAGCTATGCTCATTGAGCAGGAAGCCCCCAAGTGACCTGCGAGAAGGCATGTAAGCCTGATCAAGAGGGTAAGCATAGCTATGCTCATTGAGCAGGAAGCCCCCAAGTGACCTGCAATAAGGCATGTAAGCCTGATCAAGAGGGTAAGCATAGCTATGCACATTGAGCAGGAAGCCCCCAAGTGACCTGCGAGAAGGCATGTAAGCCTGATCAAGAGGGTAAGCATAGCTATGCTCATTGAGCAGGAAGCCCCCAAGTGACCTTATGAACAAATAATAAAGACTCAGATACTTAGAATTGAAACGACAGAGGCCCTGAATTATCAGGGATGCCGGCTTTATTATAGTGATCATAATATGTACACTAAAGAAAGTATGTACAGCACAAGAGCCGGTGGCTCAGGTGTAATAGGGCCGAAGATGAGCGATGTTCCACGGCCGGCGGGTCTCCTCCTCTGACGTGCGTGAATCCTTGTGTTCTTGAATATCAATGATGTAGTATGACCCATTGTTCAGGTTTTTGCTGACCACAAAAGGTCCTTCCCAAGGCGGGGATAACTTATGCATATCTGTCTGATCTTGGATTAGCCGGAGCACCAAGTCGCCTTCTTGAAAGGTCCGGGTCTTAACCCGGCGGCTATGATAGCGACGTAGATCTTGTTGGTATATTGCCGAACGAGCCGCCGCAAGGTCACGTTCCTCATCCAACATATCAAGAGCATCCTGACGCTCTTGTTCATTAACAGCTTCAACGTAAGCCGCCACCCGGGGCGAGTCATGACGGATATCGCTTGGAAGAACCGCCTCTGCCCCGTAGACCATGAAGAAGGGCGTGTAACCTGTTGATCTGTTGGGGGTGGTGTTGATACTCCAAAGTACTGAGGGTAACTCCTCAACCCAACAACCTGGCGTCCTTTGCAAAGGGACCATAAGCCGGGGTTTTATCCCTCTCAAGATTTCTTGATTGGCCCTTTCAGCTTGACCATTGGACTGGGGGTGGGCTACAGACGAGACGTCAAGACGAATATGCTCTCGTTGACAGAACTCTTTCATAGCACCTTTAGATAGATTAGTGCCATTATCAGTTATTATACTATGAGGGTAACCAAAGTGGAAGATCACCTTCTTAATGAATTGAACCGCCGTTGCCGCATCACACTTACTGACCAGCTCTGCCTCAACCCACTTGGTAAATTTGCCAACCGCCACCAAGCGGTGGGTCTTTTTATCCTTAGACCTCTTAAAAGGCCCAACCATATCCAGCCCCCAGACTGCAAATGGCCAAGTAATTGGAATCATCCTCAATTCTTGAGCCGGCACATGGGCTCGTCTAGAAAATTTCAGATAGCCATCACACTTGCTAACCAGATCTTCTGCATCAGCATGAGCCGTTAACCAATAAAACCCATGACGAAAAGCTTTAGCCACAAGATATTTACAACCAGCGTGATGGCCACAATCTCCTTCATGAATCTCCCTTAGAATCTCACGACCCTCTTCAGGAGAAACACAGCGCTAGAACACACCTGTGACACTGCATCGGTGTAACTCGCCATTCACAATAGTCATAGACTTAGACCACCGGGCTATTTGCCTGGCCAAAGTTTCATCCTCAGGTAACTTGCCCCGGGTCATATAAGCCAAGTACGGCACCGTCCAGTCAGGAATAGCATGAAGAGCCGCCACCAACTATGCCTCCGGGTCAGGAATTGCAAGGTCTGTTGGGGAACAGAGCATGCAATTTCAAAAAAATTCCCACGCTCACGCAAGATCTATCTTGGAGATGCATAGCAATGAGAGGGGGAGAGTGTGTCCACGTACCCTCGTAGACCGAAAGTGGAAGCATTAGCTTAACACGGTTGATGTAGTCGAACGTCTTCGCGATCCAACCGATCAAGCACCGAACATACGGCACCTCCGAGTTCAGCACACGTTCAGCTCGATGATGTCACTCGAACTTTTGATCTAGCAGAAGGTCGAGCGAGAGTTTCGTCAGCATGATGGCGTGGTGACGGTGATGGTGATGTGATCCGCGCAGGGCTTCGCCTAAGCACTACGACAATATGACCGGAGGAGTAAACTGTGGAGGGGGGCACCGCACACGGCTAAGAGAATAACTGTTGTGCTTTGGGGTGCCCCCTGCCCCCGTATATAAAGGAGGAGAGGGGAGAGGGCTGGCCTAGGGCGCGCCCAAGTGGGGGGGAGTCCAACTAGGACTCCCAGTCCTAGTCGGCCCGCCCCTTCCTTTCCAACGGAGGGGGAAAGAGGGAAGTGGAGGGAGAGAGAGAGGGAGAAGGAAAGGGGGGCCGCGCCCCCTCCCCTTTGTCCAATTCGGACTCCACATGGGGGGGCGCGTGCCACCTCCTGCGGCCTGCCTCCTCCTCTCCACTATGGCACATGAGGCCCATTACTTCCCCCGGGGGGTTCCAGTAACCCCTCGGTACTCCGAAAAATACCCGAATCACTCCGGAACCATTCCAGTGTCCAAATATAACCTTCCAATATATCAATATTTACCTCTCGACCATGTCGAAACTCCTCGTCATGTCCGTGATCTCATCCAGGACTCCGAACAATCTTTGGTCACCAAAACACATAACTCATAATACAAATCGTCATCGAACGTTAAGCGTGCGGACCCTACGGGTTCGAGAACTATGTAGACATGACCGAGACACATCTCCGGTCAATAACCAACAGCGGAACCAGGATGCTCATATTGGTTCCTACATATTCTACGAAGATCTTTATCGCTCAAACCGCACGACAACATACGTCATTCCCTTTGTCATCGGTATTTTACTTGCCCGAGATTCGATCGTCGGTATCTTCATACCTAGTTCAATCTCGTTACCGGCAAGTCTCTTTACTTGTTCCGTAATGCATCATCCTGTAACTAACTCATTAGTCACATTGCTTGCAAGGCTTATAGTGATGTGCATTACCGAGAGGGCCCAGAGATACCTCTCCGATACTCGGAGTGACAAATCCTAATCTCGATCTATGCCAACCCAACAAATACCTTCAGAGACACCTGTAGAGCATCTTTATAATCACCCAGTTACGTTGTGACGTTTGATAGCACACAAGGTGTTCCTCCAGTATTCGGGAGTTGCATAATCTCATAGTCAGAGGAATATGTATAAGTCATGAAGAAAGCAATATTAATAAAACTTAACAATCATTATGCTAAGCTAATGGATGGGTCTTGTCCATCACATCATTCTCTAATGATGTGATCCAATTCATCAAATGACAACACATGTCTATGGTCAGGAAACTTTAACCATCTTTGATGAATGAGCTAGTCAAGTAGAGGCATACTAGGGACACTCTGTTTTGTCTATGTATTCACACATGTACTAAGTTTCTGGTTAATACAATTCTAGCATGAATAATAAACATTTATCATGATATAAGGAAATATAAATAACAACTTTATTATTGCCTCTAGGGCATATTTCCTTCAGTCTCCCACTTGCACTAGAGTCAATAATCTAGATTACATAGTAATGATTCTAACACCCATGGAGTCTTGGTGCTGATCATGTTTTGCTCGTGGAAGAGGCTTAGTCAATGGGTCTGCAACATTCAGATCCGTATGTATTTTGCAAATCTCTATGTCTCCCTCCTTGACTTGATCGCGGATGGAGTTGAAGCGTCTCTTGATGTGTTTGGTTCTCTTGTGAAATCTGGATTCCTTCGCCAAGGCAATTGCTCCAGTATTGTCACAAAAGATTTTCATTGGACCTGATGCACTAGGTATAACACCTAGATCGGATATGAACTCCTTCATCCAGACTCCTTCATTTGCTGCTTCCGAAGCAGCTATGTACTCCGCTTCACACGTAGATCCTGCCACGACGCTCTGCTTGGAACTGCACCAATTGACAGCTCCACCATTCAATATAAATACGTATCCGGTTTGTGACTTAGAGTCATCCGGATCAGTGTCAAAGCTTGCATCGACGTAACCATTTACGACAAGCTCTTTGTCACCTCCATAAACGAGAAACATATCCTTAGTCCTTTTCAGGTATTTCAGGATGTTCTTGACCGCTGTCCAGTGATCCACTCCTAGATTACTTTGTTACCTCCCTGCCAAACTTATGGCAAGGCACACATCAGGTCTGGTACATAGCATAGCATACATGATAGAACCTATAGCTGAGGCATAGGGAATGACTTTCATTTTCTGTCCATCTTCTGCAGTGGTCGGGCATTGAGTCTTACTCAACTTCACACCTTGCAACACAGGCAAGAACCCTTTCTTTGACTGATCCATTTTGAACTTCTTCAAAACTTTATCAAGGTATGTGCTTTGTGAAAGTCCTATTAAGCGTCTTGATCTATCCCTATAGATCTTGATGCCCAATATATAAGCAGCTTCACCGAGGTCTTTCATAGAAAAATTCTTATTCAAGTATCCTTTTATGCTATCCAGAAATTCTATATCATTTCCAATCAACAATATGTCATCCACAAATAATATTAGAAATGCTACAGAGCTCCCACTCACTTTCTTGTAAATACAGGCTTCTCCAAAAGTCTGTATAAAACCATATGCTTTGATCACACTATCAAAGCGTATATTCCAACTCCGAGAGGCTTGCACCAGTCCATAAATGGATCACTGGAGCTTGCACACTTTGTTAGCACCTTTAGGATCGACAAAACCTTCTGGTTGCATCATATACAACTTTTCTTTGAGAAAACCATTAAGGAACACAATTTTGACGTCCATTTGCCAGATTTCATAATCATAAAATGCGGCAATTGCTAACATGATTCGGACAGACTTAAGCATCGCTACGGGTGAGAAGGTCTCATCGTAGTCAACCCCTTGAACTTGTCGAAAACCTTTCGCAACAAGTCGAGCTTTGTAGACAGTAACATTACCGTTAGTGTCAGTCTTCTTCTTGAAGATCCATTTATTCTCTATGGCTTGCCGATCATCAGGCAAGTCAACCAAAGTCCATACTTTGTTCTCATACATGGATCCCATCTTAGATTTCATGGCCTCAAGCCATTTCGCGGAATCTGGGCTCATCATCGCTTCCTCATAGTTCGTAGGTTCGTCATGGTCTAGTAACATGACTTCCAGAACAGGATTACCGTACCACTCTGGTGCGGAACGTACTCTGATTGATCTACGAGGTTCGGTAGTAACTTGATCTGAAGTTTCATGATCATCATCATTAGCTTCCTCACTAATTGGTGTAGGCATCATGGGAACTGTTTTATGTGATGAGCTATTCTCCAATTCGAGAGAAGGTACAACTACCTCATCAAGTTCTACTTTCCTCCCACTCACTTCTTTCGAGGGAAACTCCTTCTCTAGAAAGGATCCATTCTTAGCAACAAATATCTTGCCATCGGATCTGTGATAGAAGGTGTACCCAACAGTTTCTTTTGGGTATCCTATGAAGACGCACTTCTCCGATTTGGGTTCGAGCTTATCAGGCTGAAGTTTTTTCACATAAGCATCGCAACCCCAAACTTTAAGGAACGACAACATAGGTTTCTTGCCAAACCACAATTCATACGGTGTCATCTCAATGGATTTAGATGGTGTCCTATTTAACATGAATGCAGCTGTCTCTAATGCATAACCCCAAAACGATAGTGGTAAATCGGTAAGAGACATCATAGATCGCACCATATCTAATAAAGTACGGTTACGATGTTCGGACACACCATTACGTTGTGGTGTTCCAGGTGGCGTGAGTTGTGAAACTATTCCACATTGTTTTAAATGAAGGCCAAACTCGTAACTCAAATATTCGCCTCCACGATCAGATCATAGAAACTTTATTTTCTTGTTACGATGATTTTCCACTTCACTCTGAAATTGTTTGAACTTTTCAAATGTTTCAGACTTATGTTTTATTAAGTAGATATACCCATATCTGCTCAAATCATCTGTGAAGGTCAGAAAATAACGATACCCGCCACGAGCTTCAACACTCATCGGACCGCATACATCAGTATGTATTATTTCCAATAAGTCAGTAGCTCGCTCCATTGTTCCGGAGAACGGAGTCTTAGTCATCTTGCCCATGAGGCATGGTTCGCAAGCATCAAATGATTCATAATCAAGTGATTCCAAAAGTCCATCTGCATGGAGTTTCTTCATGCGCTTTACACCAATATGACCTAAACGGTTGTGCCACAAATATGTTGCACTATCATTATCAACTTTGCATCTTTTGGCATCAATATTATGAATATGTGTATCACCACGATCGAGATTCAACAAAAATAGACCACTCTTCAAGGGTGCATTACCATAAAAGATATTACTCATATAAATAGAACAACCATTATTTTCTGATTTAAATGAATAATCGTCTCGCATCAAACAAGATCCAGATATAATGTTCATGCTCAACGCTGGCACCAAATAACAATTATTTAGGTCTAAAACTAATCCCGAAGGTAGATGTAGAAGTAGCGTGCCGACGGTGATCACATCGACCTTGGAACCATTTCTGACGTGCATCGTCACCTCGTCCTTAGCCAATCTTCGTTTAATCTGTAGCCCCTGTTTCGAGTTGCAAATATGAGCAACAGAACCAGTATCAAATACTAATCTCGATCTATGCCAACCCAACAAGCACCTTCGGAGACACCTGTAGAGCATCTTTATAATCACCCAGTTATGTTGTGACGTTTGATAGCACACAAGGTGTTCCTCCAGTATTCGGGAGTTGCATAATCTCATAGTCAGAGGAATATGTATAAGTCATGAAGAAAGCAATAGCAATAAAACTTAACGATCATTATGCTAAGCTAACAGATGGGTCTTGTCCATCACATCATTCTCTAATGATGTGATCCCATTCATCAAATGACAACACATGTCTATGGTCAGGAAACTTTAACCATCTTTGATGAATGAGCTAGTCAAGTAGAGGCACACTAGGGACGCTCTGTTTTGTCTATGTATTCACACATGTACTAAGTTTCCGGTTAATACAATTCTAGCATGAATAATAAACATTTATCATGATATAAGGAAATATAAATAACAACTTTATTATTGCCTCTAGGGCGTATTTCCTTCAAGGTCCTCCTCCATCGGTAACTTAACTGAAGGGTTATTCAATATATCAAGAAAAACATTGGGTGGCACCGGCTTACGCTGAGACCCCAACCGGCTTAAAGCATCAGCTTCCTCATTCTTTCTGCGATCAACATGTTCCATCTGATAACCTTTGAAGTGACCAGCAACATTATCAACTGATCGGTGATAAGCTGCCATGAGTGGGTCTTTAGAATCCCAAGTGCCAGAGACCTGCTGAGCCGCCAAGTCTGAGTTGCCAAAGCACCTGACCCGGCTTAGATTCATCTCTTTGGCCACCTTTAGGCCATGAAGCAAGGCCTCATACTCAGCTGCATTATTAGTGCAAGGAAACATAAGCCTTAAAACATAACAAAATTTGTCACCTCGTGGGGAGGTCAAAATAACTCCAGCCCCTGAGCCTTCCAATTGCCTGGACCCGTCAAAATGAACAGTCCAATAGGTATTATCAGGCTTCTCCTCAGGCGTCTGCAACTCTGTCTAGTCATTGATGAAATCCACAAGAGCTTGAGACTTGATAGCTGTCCTTGGCATATATTTCAAACCATGGGGTCCCAGCTCAATGGCCCACTTGGCCACTCGGCCTGTAGCTTCTTTGTTTTGAATAATATCGCCTAAGGGAGCAGAGCTGACCATAGTAATAGGATGACCAAGAAAATAATGCTTCAACTTGCGACCCCCCATATACTAGCTTCTGCCAATGCGGGTATCTCTGTTTAGACTCAATTAAGACCTCACTGACATAATAAGATGGCCTTTGAACCGGATATTCCTTACCCGTTTCTTTCCTTTCCACTACAATTGCCACGCTGACGGCTCTGCTGTTAGCAGCGACATATAAGAGCAAGGGCTCCTTCTCAACAGGAGCTACAAGAACCGGCAGCTCAGCTAACTGTTTTTTAAGCGCCTCAAATGCCTCATTAGCAGCATCACTCCTGACAAAACGATCTGTTTTCTTCATCATCTGGTACAGAGGGATAGCCTTCTCTCCCAGGCGGCTTATAAACCGGCTTAAAGCTGCAATACGACCCGCCAAACGCTGGACATCATTAATGCACGCTGGCTTAGCCAATGAAGTGATAGCCTTGATTTTCTCTGGGTTATCTTCAATACCTCTCTCAGAGACCAGAAAACCCAAGAGCTTGCCTGCAGGCACACCAAAAACACATTTGGCCGGGTTAAGCATCATCTTATAGACCCAGAGGTTATCAAAGGTCTCCTTCAAGTCATCTAGCAGAGTCTCCTTCTTTCTGGACTTCATAACAACATCATCCACATAAGCATGAACATTGCGTCCTATCTGGTTATGAAGACAATTCTGAACACAATGCTGATAAGTCGCCTGGGCACTCTTGAGTCCAAAAGGCATAGACACATAGCAGAAAGCTCCAAAAGGCGTGATGAAAGCCGTCTTCTCTTGGTCTTTAACTACCATCTTGATCTGATGATAACCACAATAAGCATCCAAGAAGCTCAAACGCTCACAACCCGCCGTAGCATCAATGATCTGATCAATACGGGGAATAGCAAAAGGATCAGCTGGACAAGCCTTATTAAGGTCTGTGTAATCCACACACATACGCCAAGTGCCATTTTTCTTAAGTACTAGCACCGGGTTAGCCAACCACTCAGGGTGAAAAACTTCAACAATAAACCCGGCTGCTAAGAGCCAGGCCACCTCTTCTCCAATGGCCTTACGTCTCTCCTCATTAAAACGACGAAGGAATTGTTTGACTGGTTGAAACTTGGGATCAATATTGAGAGTGTGCTCAGCGAGTTCTCTCGGTACACCTGGCATGTCTGAAGGCTTCCATGCAAAGATGTCCCAATTCTCACGGATGAACTCGATGAGTGCGCCTTCCTATTTTGGATCCATATTAGCACTGATAGTGAACTACTGAGATGAGTCGCCAGGGACAAAGTCAACCTGCTTGGTATCATCCGCCGATTTAAACTTCAACAAAGGGTCATGCTCTGTGGTAGGCTTCTTCAACGGAGTCATATCAGCCGGGTCAACATTGTCTTTATAAAACTTGAGCTCCTCCATAGCACAGGCAGACTCAGCATAAGCAGCATCACCTTCTTCACATTCTAAGGCTATCTTCCTATCACCATGCACTGTGATGGTACCCTTACGACCCGGCATCTTAAGCTGCAGATACACATAACAAGGCCATGCCATAAACTTGGCATAAGCCGGCCGTCCAAACAAAGCGTGATAGGGACTCTTGATTGTAACCACTTCAAAGTTCAATGTCTCAGCCCTGTAATCATGTTCATTGCCAAACGACACTTCCAAAGCTATCCTGCCTACTGGGTATGCCGACTTACCGGGCACCACCCCATGAAAAACTGTAGAGGATGGCTTAAGATCTTTGTCAGTCAAATTCATACGGCAAAAAGTATCATAATAAAGGATATTGATACTACTGCCTCCATCCATAAGCACCTTAGTGAATTTATAGCCTCCAACTTGAGGGGCTGCCACTAAAGCCAGCTGACTATCAACCCGGGGTGGGTGATCCTCACGACTCCATACAATTGGCTGCTCTGACCATCGTAAGTATCGAGGTACGGCCGGCTCAACTGCACTCACTGCTCGCTTATGAACCTTCTGATCTCGCTTGCACAAGCTTGTGGTGAAAACATGATATTGGCCACTATTCAGCTGCTTTGGATTACTCTGATACCCTGACTGTTGTTGCTAATTGCCTTGGCTGAGCTACTGGCTATAGCCGCCCTGATTGCCCTGACCTTGAAATCCTGAATTTGAGCCGCCACCTCCAAAGCCGGGGCCGTGTGAGCCGGATCCTGACCCGCCATGTGGGCCATTATTGTTATTGTAATCCTGATAAGAGCTAGAATTCTTATACTCCTTCATGATGAAACAATCTTTCCACATGTGAGTTGACGGCCTATCTGGATGACTATGCTCTGGGCAAGGCTAGTTCAACATCGCCTCAAGGTTGAAGTTTGGCCCTCCCAGCTGAGGTTGTGGTTTTCCCTTACGACGTTGACCGTCATTCTGTGTGTTGGTATTGGCCACAAAATCTGACCCGCTGTCAGATTGCTTGTGCTTGCCATTGCTTCCCTGGTTATGCCCTGTCATATTTGGTTGCTGCCCCTTACCATTGATGTTCTTCTTCCCCTTATTGGACTCTTCCTCGTCTGACTCAGGGTCCTTAGTGTTATCTGAGTCGGCATATTTGATGAGAGCCACCATGAGCTCTCCCATGTCACTGCAGTGATGTTTAAGCCGCCCTAGCTTCTGTTTGAGGGGGATGAACCGGCAATTTTTCTCCAAAATTAGGACAGCAGAGCCGGCGTTGATGCTATCCGATGAGTGGATAATAGCTAAAACCCGGCGGACCCACTGGTTGGTTGACTCATCCTCGCGCTGGACACAAGCGTCTAGGTCGATAATTGACACAGGCTGTTTGCACGTGTCTTTGAAATTCTGAATAAAACGCGCCTTCAATTCAGCCCATGAGTTGATGGAGTTGACAGGTAACCCTTTCAGCCAAGTTCGAGCTGGCCCATCGAGCATCATGGTTGTCGGCGTTCTGGGAATGGGGGTACCCAGACTTGCCTGCCTGCGGCCCGTGGCGTGGCTCCATCAGAGGCCTAGTACGGCCCATCTTCAGCGGCGGCAACGCAAGACCCTCGCAAGGGGCCAAGCCTCGCGAGGCAGATGACACCAAGACCTCCCGAGGGAGTGGCCTCCCTAGGCTGGCTCCCGAGGAGCAGAGATTCCTATGCAAGCACCCACCTTGTGAGGTTAAGATGACGCAAGCCATGATGACCAAGGCCAGGCGGGCGCCAGCGGGCGCAGTACAACAGCTTCCCTCTTTGGTGCTAAAGAGGCAAGCGCAGGCGCGGAGTCCCGAGGAATCAACCAAAGGTTTCCATTTCCGTGCTACAAGACCAAGACCGCCAGGACAACAGGACGGAGGTTATCGCCGGGCCCACCATGATGTCACGACCAGAAGCTTTGCAGGCGAAGACCACCTTTCATCAGGATAGGATGTACTATTTGTCTCCCTTCAAACTTGGCCGTTGTGGGATCCCTTCCCGCCTTCGTTTTGGGGGAAGAGGACCAAGGCCACTATAAATACAGCCTAGCCACCACCGCAGAAAGGGGTCGAAGGATCGAGCCATCCAATCCCCCACCAGCTCATACCAGCACAAGAACAAACCTCCTGAGGCTGTTCTTCCCCTGTACTAGTTCATCCTCAGCCCACCTCGAGGCTAATCCACCACAAAGCAGGAGTAGGGTCTTACACCGCAAGGTGGCCCGAACCTGGGTAAACTGCCGTGTCCCTTTCCTTCCTTGTTCGTCTAGCTAGGCCGTGAGATCGACAAGCTGGTAGACCGGGGAGATTGAGTTCTTCACACGCACCCCAAAGTTCAAATCTTTCTTGGGTCTGCGGAGCCCTGAATCCGACATTTGGCGCGCCAGGTAGGGGTGCGTCGAAGATTCACCTCCTCATCGGCTGTACCTCACCCTGCTGTTCGGTTCCCAAGGCGGGCGTCGCTCCACTGACCGGGCGGTCGGGCGCGTCCGGGAGTGCCACGGGTCACCAGGCTTTCTCCCCCACCCTGCGGTAGGTACGATGGCTGCCAAAGTTTAGGCCGGAGCTGCCGCCTCGATACGACGGCATGGCACACCCGGCAGGGTTTCTCCAGGCGTACGCAGAGGCTATCTGGGCAGCCGGCGGCGACAACGACAAGGCCATGGCGAATTGGCTCCCTATGGCCCTTATGGGGGAGCCGTGTGCCTGGCTCCTGGGCTTGCCGGAGTCTTCGGTGGCTTCCTGGGAAGAGCTGTGTGACCTCTTCATCACACGCTTCGCGGCACCGGCACCCCACGTCGTCGCGGCCATCCTCGGCGGGTCGCAGGCGCCGGCCTCGGACCGCCACGTCAAGCAGTTCTTTCGCCAAGTGGGCGCCGCCCACGCGCAGTGAGGAGCCCCTTCGGGCTTGGTGGTGCCTAAGGCCGACCTCACCTTTGACTCAAGGGACCACCCCGAGACCACGGTCGGTGCCGGCGCGCTCCCAATGCTCTGCACCCCCACCATCTGCAATGTAGCAGTCACCAGGACCCTCATTGACGGCGGCGCTAGTCTCAATGTCCTCTCCGTGGAGGCGTTCGGCCTGCTTCATGTGCCCTATGGCCGGCTCCTCCCCACCAAGCCTTACACTGGGGTCGTTGATGGCTCCACCTGCCCTCTAGGGCAGATTCGCCTCCCCGTCACCTTCAGCACGCGCGACAACTACCGCACCGAGCTCATCGACTTCGACGTCGCCCGCATCAGCCTCCCGTACACCACCATTCTCGGGTACCCAGCCCTGGCCAAGTTCATGGCGGCGACCCATCCTGGCTACAACCTAATGAAGATGCCGGGAAGCAGCGGTGTCCTCACTGTGGCGGGGGATACCAAGGATGTGCTCTGGGCCCTCAAGCTCACCTTCAGGGCCGCGGCGGCCGCGAGGCCCAGCGGGGAGGGGGCTCCGGAGGGCCCGGGGGCTGCACCAACAAAGAAGAAGCAATTGTTCTCCCAAGACTGGGCCGAGACGAAGCAGGTGCCGGTCGACGAAGACGGAGGATCGGGCTCTACCTTCACCATAGGCGCCAACCTCCCTCCGGACCAGGAAGAGGCGTTGGTCAGCTTCCTCCGCGTGAACAAGGATGTGTTTGCGTGGGAGGCGGCAGACCTGGTCAGGGTCCCGCTTGGGGTAATCTAGCATCACCTAATGGTGTGCCCCAACGCACGCCCAGTAAAGCAGAAGGCGCGGCGGCAAGCCCCGGAGAAGCAGTCATTCATCATTCAGGAGACCCGCAAGTTACAAGAGGCCGGCATCATTCGGGAAGTACGGCATCCAGATTGGTTGGCGAACCCAGTTATCGTCCCCAAAAAGGGCGGGAAGGAGCGCATGTGCGTTGATTTCACCAACCTCAACAAGGCTTGTCCTCAAGACCCGTTCCCTCTCCCACGCATTGATCAGATCATCGAATCCACCGCTGAGTGCGATTTACTGTGCTTCCTGGATGCCTTTTCGGGCTATCACCAAATCAAGATGGCGGTGCAGGATGTTGAGAAGACGGCTTTCCTGACCCCGTGCGGGGTGTATTGCTACACCTGCATGCCATTTGGGCTACGCAATGCCGGGGCGACCTTCCAGCGGCTGATGCACATCGCCCTTGGCTAGCAGCTCGGGAGGAACGCCGAGGCATACATCGATGACATAGTGGTGAAATCTCGGGAGGCGAGAACCCTTATCAAAGATCTGGAGGAGACGTTTGCCAGTCTGTGCAAAGTGAACCCGCGGCTCAACCCGGAAAAATGTGTGTTTGGCGTCCCGTCCGGCAAGCTGATGGGATTCCTGGTGTCCCATAGGGGGATCGAGGCCAATCCGGAGAAGGTCAAGGCGATAGAAAGGATGAGTCCACCGCAAACCCTCAAGGAGATGCAGAAGCTGGCGGGCTGTGTGACCTCGCTCGGGCGTTTCGTCTCCAAGCTAGGTGAGCGCGCCCTCCCTTTCTTCAAGCTGATGAAGAAGAAGGGCCCGTTCGAGTGGACTCCAGAGGCTGAAGCGGCCTTCCAAGACCTCAAGAGGTACCTCACCAGCCTGCCGGTGATGGTAGCACCGCGCCCCCTCGAACCCTTGGTACTCTACCTGGCCGCCACGCCTCACTCTGCTAGCGCGGCGCTCGTGGCGGTCCGGGAGGAGCGTCTGGTCAAGGGCTCGCGGAGCAGCACATCGCACCCGGTCGGGACGGCGATCCTAAGGCCTCAGTCACCCCTCCGGTCAGCGAGGCTCCTGAGGACGGAGCTCCTAAGGCCACGGCTGCCCCGACAGATGCCAAAGCTCCTGAGGTCCCCTAGTCTCAGGAGGTACAGGACCCCGCCAATGCCTCCACCCTCGTCGAACACCCAGTGTACTTCGTCAGCACGGTGCTACGTGATGCGCGGGCGCGCTACCCCATGCCACAAAAGCTTTTGCTCGCACGCCTCATCGCCTCCCGGAAACTGCGTCACTACTTCCAAGGCCACCCCATCAAGGTTGTCTCGGCTTACCCCTTGGAGAGGGTGCTCCGGAGCCCTAACACCGCAGGAAGGGTCGCCGAATGGAACATTGAACTACAGGCGTTCTAGTTGGAGTTCAGCACAACCAGGATTATCAAAGGTGCGGCCCTTGCTAACTTTGTGGTAGAGTGGACTAATGCCCCTGATCGAGAAGTGGGCGAGGACCATTCCCTCGCGCCCAGAAGCGAAGCACCAGATGGTTGGGTCATGTACTTCAATGGAGCATTCGCGCGTCAGGGCGTGGGGGCTGGAGCCGTGCTCATCTCACCCACCCAGGACAAGCTCTACTACGCCATACAGCTCTGTATCTAGCATGGCGAGAAGGTCTCCAACAACATCACGGAGTACGATGGCCTAATCGCCGGCCTCAAGACTGCGGCGGCTTTGGGGGTGAAGCTCCTCACCATCAGGGGCGACTCCCAGCTCCTCGTCAACTTCTCCAACAAGGCGTACAAGCCAAAGGACGAGCACATGGAGGCATACCTTGAGAAGGTACGCAAAATTGAGAAACGATTCTTAGGCTTGGAGTTGCAGCACGTGCCGCGCGGCACGAACAAGGAGGCGGACGACATCGCCAAGAGGGCGTCCCGGCACCAGCCTCAGGAGCCTGGCATCTTTGAGGAGCGACTCTTCAAGCCGTCGGCAGCTCCCCCCGCTGTGGGACCCGCATCGCCTCAGGAGGATCTCCCCCCGGCGCCCCTCTCAGGCACACCAGCCTGCGGCCCAACGTCGAGGGCCCGCTTTCTCCTTGCGCTCGAGCCTCAGGAGGGGTGCTGGTCCGAGGAGTTCAAGGCATATCTGCTTCGGGGCGCCTTGCCGGAGAAAGAGGAGGACGTGGAGCGTGTGGCCCGCCAGGCCACTGCATACTGCATCCAGGACGGTGAGCTCTACCGAAAGCGCCTGAACGATGTTTCTCTATGATGCATCTCCAGGGAGCAGGGATGCGAGCTGCTGGCCGACATACATGGCGGGGACTGCGGGCATCACTCCTCCTCACGCACCCTTGTGGGCAAGGTGTTCCGCAGCGGATTCTACTGGCCCACGGCACTCAGTGACGCCACTGAACTGGTAAGATCTTGTGAGGCTTGCCAATTCCATGCTAAGCAGACCCACCAGCCTGCTCAGGGCCTCCAGACCATCCCGCTATCATGGCCATTAGCGGTCTGGGGGTTGGACATCCTGGGCCCGTTCCCTCGAGCACCCGGGGGCTACCGCTATCTCTACATCGCCATCGACAAGTTCACCAAGTGGGCAGAGGTGGAGGCCGTCCGCACCATCCCAGCAGGTTCGGCCGTCAAGTTTATCAAGGGCCTCGTGAGCCGCTTCGGGGTTCCCAACCGCATCATCACCGACAATGGTTCTCAGTTCACGAGCAACCTTTTCAAAACATATTGTGCTAACCTTGGAACGCAGATATGCTATGCTTCGGTGGCACATCCATGGAGCAACAGCCAGGCTGAACACGCCAACGTGGAGGTCCTGAGGGGCCTCAAGGCGAGGACCTTCAAGAAGAAGCTTGAGGCCTGCGGCAGGGGCTGGCTCGACGAGCTCCAGTCCGTGCTGTGGTCCATCCACACCACCGCAACCAAGCCCACGGGAGAGACTCCATTCTTCCTCATCTATGGAGCCGAGGCAGTCCTCCCTCACGAGGTCAGGCATCGCTCCACGCGGGTCTTGGCATTTGACGAGGCACGCTAGGACGCCTCGCGGGGGAT
This sequence comes from Thinopyrum elongatum, assembly GCA_011799875.1. Taxonomy (NCBI): domain Eukaryota; kingdom Viridiplantae; phylum Streptophyta; class Magnoliopsida; order Poales; family Poaceae; genus Thinopyrum; species Thinopyrum elongatum. Next base: position 284,874,023 of record CM022303.1, on the reverse strand, counting down.
GGACCTCATGCTGGGGGAGGAACACCGCAGCCAAGCCTCGCTCTGAGCAGCGAGGTACCAGCAGGCGCTGCGGCGGTATCACTGCTGCAGCGTCCGCTCCAGGACACTCGAGGTGGGTGATCTCGTCCTGAGGCGGGTGCTCTCCAGGGAAGGGCTGCATAAGCTCTCACCCATGTGGGAGGGCCCGTTCAAGATCGCCCGTGTCTCCAGGCCTGGCGCCGCGCGCCTGGAGACGCAGGACGGGATCCCCATCCAGAACGCCTGGAACATCCAGCACCTCCGAAAGTTCTACCCATGACCAAGGCTCCGCACCTGTCAAGATCTCCACTTGTGACACTCCCACGTAATAATGAGTTGGGGCTGTACACGCCCCGGAGTCTCCTGAGTGCCGCCCCTGGGCCTCACGGGGGCTCCCACCCACGTCCTAGTGGAGGCCCCATGCTCCGTGCTGGTGGGAAGACAAGAAGACTAGTCTAGGTGCCGGACGCGGCTGTTCTTTTGCTTGCTTTCTGTAGCTGGTTTTCGACTTCTTGAATGAAATTTGGAGCTTTCGTGTCTTCCATTCGCAAGGGTTGGAAAATTTCTCTCTTTTCTCTCCCCGCAGTGTTCGACCTTTCCGGTCTTGCCTTAGGGAGAGCGGTAGTTGCCCGTCGCTCTTCCTCGCGCGCTCCGCGCGCGGAGGCTATTGGTACAATGTGTGCGTCTGGGTCCGCCTGCAACCACACCTCGCCAAATCTTCACTGCCTCAACCTTGGCGCCTTAATCCTCGCGGGATGCTCTCGAACGAATTCACGGGCATGCGCGCCCTCTCAAGTCCGTGCCTTCGGGTATCACAACATGGCGTACTGGCCACAGCCAACCTATGCTTGGGGGCTCGGGCGAGGTATGGCGCCTCATGAGGTTTTCTAACCCTGCAGTCACAGGGCGCCTCCGAAGGCCCAACATTCCTCGAGTTCTCAAGAAGGAAGCCCTTGGAGGACGCCCCTGAAAGAGCATGCCGTCACAGCGTGGAAGTCTGCCGCGAGCACATTGAGCTAAGTCACCCTAACCACATCCGGTAGCAGCGCGGACATCACGGCATAGTACGAAAATAGCAAGCATAGCATAACGGCGCAAGCGCCATGGTTCATTACACGCCCTAGCAGGGCCTTCTACCTTTTTTCAGTACAGAAGAAAGAAAGAAACAAAAGCGAGCCGTGCGACTACAGCGGCTCCCGAGGCTCGGCTCGAGCAACACTCGAGCTCAGTCGGAGTCTTCCTCCTGCTTCACCAGGGCGCGCCGGCGATGCAGCTCGTCGTCCTCCCCGGTTTGAGCCCGGCGGCGAGGCGGCTTGTCGTAGTCACCGTCACTCAAACTCTGCCCAGAAGAGGAGCCCCCGTTGCTGGAGGTGGCACGGCCGTTGCCAAGGGCAAGCTCATCGCCAGCGACGGTGCCATCATCGTCATCCTCGTTGTCGCTATCGCTCTCCGGGCAGCACCCCAGGCGCCGGCCGCCTCCCCTGAAGACCCTGACATAGAGGGTCATGACACCATCATACCTGAAGTGGAGGGTGCACCTCCCATGCAGGCCGCGCGCACGGGCAAATGACTGCCACCCGCGGTTCAGGAACACATCCCCAGCAGCAGTGACCTCAACATCCACCCATGAGGCCTTGCTGCAGCAGTCGTTAGCCTGCAGCCAGAGGCCGCCAGGCCCCCCGGCCGGCAGCGCGCCCGCGAAGGAACGCAGGAGCTGGAGCTAGATGCCCGCTGGCCTCTCCGACCACACGACAAATTCCGGAGGCGCATTAGCCGAGTGGGAGCACGGTCGTGGCAGCCGGACGACCGCCGCATGCCTCCCCTCATCGCCGAGGTCGCTCTGTCTGCGGCAGCCCCTGCCGCGGGAAGAAGCTCCACCACGGCTACCGGAGGCAGCGCCGGCCATCGAAGGGGCGCGCCTGTGCTCCCGAGAGGCTGCCGCTGGAGTCGCCGCGTGCTTTCGAGGCCGCCCGTGGCCCCTCTTGGGCGACGGCGAGCCTGGCCCCTCCTTAGGGGCCTTCCCCTTCTGCACTGCAGAAAACCTCCTCACCGGCGCCATGGATGCTTCGACGAGACGGCAAGACAGAAGAAAGAAGAAGGAGCAAGCAGCGAGAAGATGGACATGACCAGGGGGCTCCGCCCCCCTCCATTTATAGCCAGAGGAAGGCCAACCGCCGGCCTCCATGATCCCCAGTAATGATGATTTTTTTTCATGCAGCAGGCTGTTGTCAAGTCGAACGGTTGCCGAGGCAACATGGGGAAGTGGAGAAGACCACGTCCCATCAAGCGCCACGCGTCGACCGGGTCCGCAGGCAGTTGGGGCCTGCGGCGCTTCGCCCTTGCCCTTTGGCTTCGCCTCGAAGCCAAGTCTGAGAGCGCCTTGGGCCCGGGGGCTACTGTCAGCGTTCTGGGAACGGGGGTACCCAGACTTGCCTGCCTGCGGCCCGCGGCGTGGCTCCATCAGCGGCCTGGTACGGCCCATCTTCAGCGGCGGCAACACAAGACCCTCGCGAGGGGCCAAGCCTCGCGAGGCGGATGACACCAAGACCTCCCGAGGGAGTGGCCTCCCTAGGCTGGCTCCCGAGGAGCGGAGATTCCTATGCAAGCGCCCACCTCGTGAGGTTAAGATGACGCAAGCCATGACAACCAAGGCCAGGTGGGCGCCAGCGGGCGCAGTACAGCAGGTTTCCTCTTTGGTGCTAAAGACGCAAGCGCAGGCGCGGAGTCCCGAGGAATCAGCCAAAGGTTTCCATTTCCGTGCTACATGACCAAGATCGCCAGGACGACAGGACGGAGGTCATCGCCGGGCCCACCACGACGTCACGACCAGAAGCTTTGCAGGCGAAGACCACCTTTTGTCAGGATAGGATGTACTATTTGTCTCCCTTCAAACTTGGTCATTGTGGGATCCCTTCCCGCCTTCGTTTTGGGGGAAGAGGACCAAGGCCACTATAAATACAGCCTAGCCACCACCGCAGAAAGGGGTCGATGGATCGAGCCATCCAATCCCCCACCAGCTCATACCAGCACAAGAACAGACCTCCTGAGGCTGTTCTTCCCCTGTACTAGTTCATCCTCAGCCCGCCTCGAGGCTAATCCACCACAAAGCAAGAGTAGGGTCTTACACAGCAAGGTGGCCCGAACCTGGGTAAACTGTCGTGTCCCTTTCCTTCCTTGTTTGTATAGCTAGGCCGTGAGATCGACCAGCTGGCAGACCGGGGAGATTGAGTTCTTCGCATGCACCCCAGAGTTCGAATCTTTCTTGGGTCTGCAGAGCCCTGAATCCGACAATGGTGAAGTACTTGGTGCACACAGCGTCGTTAACATCCAACATCTCCATAGCCAGCTCATAGCTTTCAATCCATCCCTCAGGCGGAAGATCCACTGTGTAATTAGGCACCTTGCGAGGGCCCTTAAAACCTTTGGGCAGACGCTCATTACGCAGAGCCGCCACTAAGCATGGCACACCCACCGTTCTGGAGGTCATCCCGGCCTGCACAGACGCCAAAAGGTTCTGTGGAATCTGATGGTGAGCTGCCAGTTCTGCCTCTTGACGTGCCCTTGCTTGATCCATCATAGTCTGAACATTATTATCATCGCGCGGCGGGTTATGCCCATGGGGCGGGTCACGGCGCCGCTCACTGCTGGAAACCGTCGGCGATTCAATGCATCGGCTATAACTTCGACTGGGGCGCGGAGTTGAATGAATCCGCTCACGGCTGTACGAGTAAGCCGCCTGTTGAGCCACAGCCATCTGAAGAAGCTCCACAGCCTTCCGGGCCTCGACCGCTGTGGGAGACTCGCCTTCTGCTGGAAGAGCCGCCAGTCATGAAGCCGCGGCAATCATGTTATCCAGAGGGTTGGAATAATGACCCAGCGGTGTTGGCGCTCATTGATGCGGAGCCAAAACCACATGAGGCGGGTTCGGCACTCGAGGCTGAGTCACTGCCCCTGTCACAGGCACCTCAGCGGCCCTAGTGATCCCGGGCGGGTTACTTGGCCCCGCTCCGGGTGTATTAAAAAGATTCCTTGCTTCAAACTCCGGGGGTAGACGGCTCTGGTGCCTTCTTTCCGATCGATCTATCCAAGAGTTCATACTAAAATAACACCAAATAATTTCAGATTCATAATACTCAATCCAACACAAAGAACCTCAAACAGTGCCCCAAGATTTCTACCGGAGAAACAAAGACCAGAACGTGCATCAACCCCTATGCGTAGATTACCCCAATGTCACCTCGAGAATCCGCGAGTTGAGTGCCAAAACATATATCAAGTGAATCAAAATAATACCCCATTGTCACCATGGGTATTCATATGCAAGACATATATAAAGTGCTCTCAAATCCATAAAAGTATTCAATTCGATAAAACGAAATCTCAAAGGGAAAACTCAATTCTCAACAAGATAGAGAGGGGAAAACACCATATGATTTGACTATATTAACAAAGCCCGCGATACCTCAAGATCGTGACATCTCAAGAACACGAGAGAGAGAGAGATTAAACACATAGCTACTGGTACAAACCCTCAGCCCTGAGGGTCGACTACTCCCTCCTCATCATGGTGGTCACCGGGATGATGAAGATGGCCACCGGTGATGATCTCCCCCTCCAGCAGGGTGCCGGAACGGGGTCTAGATTGGTTTCTCGTGGCTATAGAGGCTTGCGGCGGCGGAACTTCTGATCTAGGGTTACCCCCGAGGGTTTTGGAATATTTGGCAATTTATAGGGCGAAGAGGGGGTGCGGGAGGCCACCGAGGTGGGCACAACCCACCTGGACGCGCCTGGGGGCCCAGGCGCGCCCTGGTGGGTTGTGCCCCCCTCGGGGCACCCCCACGTGCTGCTCTGGCCCATTGGATGTCTTCCGGTCCATAAAAAATCCACAAAAAGTTTTGTGGTGTTTGGACTCCATTTGATATTGATTTCCTGCGATGTAAAAAACAAGCAAAAAATAGCAACTGGCACTGGGCACTGGGTCAATAGGTTAGTCCCAAAAAATGATATAAAGTTGCTATAAAATGATTGTAAAACATCCAAGAATGATAATATAACAGCATGAATACTTCATAAATTATAGATACGTTGGAGACGTTTCAGTCATAGCCGCGGCAGTCGATGAGTTCAGCATCTGCTGCATACCCGCCATAAAGATAGCAGCCCTGCTTGGCGACTCATAGGGGTCCGGAATACTGTCACCATCGGAATAGCCCCCAAGCCCGCCATCCTGTAGCTGATAGATTGATTCAGTCTCGTCGGTTGAAGACTCATCACCTAAATAGATGGATGTCTCCTCGCCAGACATAGAACCTTCTCCGAGATTCGCCCCATGAACAAAGCCAATGAAGGCACGCTTCCTGGAGGATTCGATCTTGGTGGGTCGTGCGCGCTGAGCCATCTCGAAGGTGTCGGTGCAGATATCCAGCTCAGGCTCTGACTCTCCAATCTTGCCAATGAAAACATGAATTCCGCCGAAGGGGACCCGGTACCCGTACTCGATTGAGTCGGCCTCGGGACCCCAGCCAGCATCCTCGATGTAGAGCTTGCCACGGTGAATCTTGGTCATCCGGCCCACGACGTATCCCTTGATCCCTGAGAAGCTGCCCTTCAAGAACTCGAAACCACCGTGCTCTGGCCCCACGGTGGGCGCCAACTGTCATGGTTTTAACACGGCAGATGCCCTCGTGAAAGGACTTAGGTGTGGAGCCATCGCAACTAGGTTAGCTTGAAGGGGTTGAACAGGACAAAGGACACAAGGAGTTACCCAGGTTCGGCCCCTCACAACGAGGTAAAAGCCTACGTCCTGCTTCTAGTTGTATTGCTTGAGTTTCGATTACAAGGGAGCAAATACGCTTGACCTAGTTCTCGATTGCTTGTTTCCTCAGTTAACGCGCCGCCGGGTCTCACAATTATATACACAGGCAGAGACCCGGAGGCTTACAGAGTCCCAACCGACTCACACCTCGTGACCGGCTCGGTTTCTAACTAATCCTGCCTTACAGAGAAAGTCTTCATACGGCGATTCACGGGCCCTGGTCTTGGGCCTTCACCAGGCCTGCCTCCAAAGCCGCCGTCTTCATACTTCTCCTTGGGCCTCCTTGGACCTTCTTCTTGTTAAACCGCCAACGGTGTAACCCGGCCCCTCCTGGGCGGGTCACACCTCGGAGTTATATCCCCAACACCCTCCAACTAGATGTAGCCCTTTGGTAGAAGGGTGAACTGGTCTACCAAATCTCTCTGTCACCATAGAGCACCACTGGTTCAATTTACTTCACTGCATTACTTTCGGCAGTATTCATATGTGCTCTGTGACGATAGTTATCTGATCAGTTATTTTCTGTTGCATATCAGTTGGCTCCACTCTTGTTGTGACAGTTATCATTCGTTCCTCACATTATTGCACCCTCATCATTCTGTCATGCTACCTTAGTTCTTGTTATCCTCTGTGATGTGATCTTTTACATCAGTATAGTCATTCTTCGTAGTTATCCATCGCAGTTCAATTATAGCTCTCTGTCATGATATTATTTCTGTTGGCGTATTGCACTACCATCGTTATCATCAAGCCTGTTGTTTCCTATGCTCGAACCATTATTGCATCCTACATCGAAGGTTTTGTTCCTCAATAGCAAGCTTGATTGAGTTCGTATCTACCGAACCTTATTTCCGCTGCTGTGTTTGGGATCAATTCAAAACATTCACAGGAATTTTTGAATCTCCCATTCACCCCCCTCTGGTCGATATACTCTCGGTCCTAACAATTGATATCAGAGCAGGTACTCCATGTCTCTGTTTATTAAAGGTCTAACGTCCTTGGAGTTTTGAGTATGTCATATGCAGGTAGATCCTCGCACTCTGAAAGATTTCCTATCTTCGACGGAAATGACTATCTCTGCTGGAAAGAAAGAATGAGAATCAGAATTCAAGACATCAATCTAGAACTGTGGCAGATTGTGGAAAATGGATACACTATTCAGCACCCTGATGCTCCAACCCCTGATGACAAAGCTATGCTACGGTTGGATGCACAAGCGAAAGACATTATTTGTGCAAGTATCTGAAAGGAAATTTTCATTCAGTTCCGAACGCTTGACACTGCTAAGCAACTCTGATATGCCATCAAAAATGCTCATGAAGAATTCATTGCCAGAACAGACCCTCACACTCAAATGCTTCGTGCCATGTTTGTTGGTTTCAGAAGCCTTCGAAAAGAAAGTGCTACGGAACTCACTGATCGATTGACAAATATTTTTGAAAGACTTCATCAATGAGGAGTAACTGATATAACCGATAAAGATGAGGTCAACGAGCTGCTCAGTGCTCTTGAAGCTACCTTCAATCCCATCATAGCAGAAATTAAGCAAAGACCAGATTATGAAGAACTTCACTATGTAGAGGTCATGTCGCTATTGTCACTTCACGAAGAAAAGATGGAAGTAGAAAATGCAGATCAAGAATATTCTTCAGAAGGTGAAGGAGAAATTCTCTCAAACTATGGCAGTTCACACGAAAAAGAAGATATTGAGAACCAACACACCATCATCAGAGAACTAGAGATGCTAACAGAAAGGCTAAGTGATCTTAAAAGACAAAATTTATGCCTCATCGATGATGACGAATTTGACTTGCCTAAATCATCAAGAAGGTTACCTCCGAAAGAAATGAAGTGCTTCAAGTGCAAACAATTCGGTCATCTCACAGCAGACTGTCCCTGCTAGGAAGGAAAACCTAGCAACAAATGGAAATATCTTCACTGTAGTGGTTTCACATGAATGGATCGTCATACTAAGCTCTCGAAGAAAAATGAATCCTCCTCATCTTCTTTGACGAGACCAGTCACTGACATGAAAGCTAGAGCAACCATTGAGTCAAATATGAAGAGAATATCACGGCTGAATAGAGCATGTGCCGATATGACCCTGGATTCTAAAGAGGAGGCGACAGACTCTGAATCAGATGATGAAGAATTTCACAGAAGGATAGGAAGGAGCAATGCCTTCATTGCCTATGAATCATCAGAAAATTCACTCGAATCAGACTCCGATGATGATGCCTCAAGTGATGATGAACCAATCACATTCTATCTCATGGCAAAAACATCTAAGGATCAGGTATCAGCAAAATACCAAAAATCCATGAATGGATATTCTCCTGAATACATTGCCTATGCTAAACTGGTCAAGATTGCAAAATATCAACATGATGAACTTGAAATGCTTGGGAAGAATCTTAGGAAAACTGAAGTATTACTGGTCGAAGAGATGGAGAAGAATCAAAAGTTGATGGAATGGCATGATGCTTTTTCCTCAACTATTGATGATCTTTCCAACAAATATGATTCTCTTTCAGTCAACTTCAAGAGTTTATCTGATGAACTCCTTAACAGGAATCAAGAACTCGAGTCTCTGAAAGAATCTCATAACGAGTTTGTGAAAGAAAAAGCTTCTCTCTTCGCCGAGCAATCTGTTCGGCTTCCTGATGATTTTGTGCCTCCTTGCTTAAAATGCCTAGAACATAGTAATGCTGATTCTCATGCTAAAACTTCTAATGTTGTCATCAAGAATATTGCAACTACTACGAATGGTATCACTAACCCCTCTTCCGAGGAATTTGCTGCTGTTACTGAAGAAAATTGCAGGCTAAAGGACTTGCTTGAGATAGGAATGCTAAGGAGCCTAAAAGGGCATCAAACCCTCTGTGATGTGCTCAAGAAGTCAATACTACACAAAAATCCTCGAAAGGAAGGATTGGGTTTCAAAAGAAAACTCAATTGATGGAACCTACTGGACCCAAACAGTATCCTCGAATGAGTTGGGTTCTTGCTAAAAGCAAAACACTCGAACCTGTAATTCTATCAGGATATGATAATCCCATTACTATTGTTTCTGATGAGTCTGATGACTCGAACTACAAATTCTTCAAACAACAGAATGGTAAGGTTTTCTCTCGATATGTTCGTACTAACAGCATGTCTGGTTCACCCAAGAAGCAAATCTGGGTGAAGAAGTGCATTATTGAAAATCTATCTGTCGCTACTAACTTGAATATGCAGAGTAATTCTCTTCGAGACAATGATTATCATTTGCAGAATGGCACAGGAAAACTTTCAGATGGGTATCGATCAAACCCTTGACAGAAGGAATACATGCGTATCTCCTCAAATCATTATACTCATGTCTCTGGAAATACTTCAATGCATATTCATATGATTACTCTCTAAGTGCACATGTGTCCTGCAGATCTCGCTGAAAGAATACTCCTGCTTAGACGAAGCAAAAGAGATCCTCGTTGCCCACGCAAGTGTGGGTTGCGAAAAAGAACTAATACTCTCTTGCAGATATTATCTCAGGGATTCCATTCGCTTATTCTTTATCCTGAGATCTATTTTGTTGGTGCTAGTTCCTTGTATTTATTTTCTTTTGTTTTCCCTATTTTTTTGTTGTGTTTATGTTCTGTTCGTATATCAACTCTCTCATAGCTCCGTGGTTCTGTGTTTTTCTCTCATTTGGCTGAGTGTTTTGATTCGGACCCTGTTATCCCTCTATTCTTTCTCATCCAACCTATGATGTCCATCATAAACATGCAACTTGATCTGAGGAAGATTTCACTCTGACATCCTTGGTCGTGAATGAAATCAACTTCGAACCTTAATCTGTTTTTGGTGTTTGCCCTTCTTCAAACCTTTCGGTCTTCCATTCAGTTTCCGAGATTTTTGCAGGAAACGACTGCCACGTGCCCATGATCTCCACAATCGTTATCGTGTCCATTGAATGTGGAACGTCCCGCGTTTGTTGGCCGTAGATCTCAGAGAGGTGGTTCTGCACTCCTGCTATATATACTCCTCCCTGTGTCTTCTTCCTCTCTAGTTTGTCATTCCTTCATCCACCTCATCCCTAGCCCGAGCTCGAAGCAACGTCATCGAAGCACCTCGCTGTGCAACTCCGGTGAAGTCTCACCGTCGTTGGTCGCGCCAGTGCGGTAAATCCTCTCCTCCGCACTGCCGTAGTCGATCCTAGCTGCCAAGTTAGGGTGCCTGGATCTAGAACTGGCCCTATCCCTTCTCTGTTCTAGGGCAGTTCATACTGACACATTTTTCTTGATTTATTTTCTTGTTGTAGATCCTTAGGGTTAACTAGGTAATGACTGGTACGGTTTGTAGTTTTCCCCACGTACTAGTTATCCTGGATCTAGGGCTCATGTATATTCCTCTTGAAAGATTAGATAGTTGTTACTCTGCCTCATATGGCATGTTACAATTCTATCGATGATATCTTCTCAAAGTATACCATGGATTCCTCTGTTGCATGCTTCCGAAAAACTTTCTGTTTTCAGTCAAAATTGCTTCTGTGCATGTTTACGACCCTACCCTATTTTCCCTCGCATCTATTCTGCTTCACAGGTTGGTTATGGCTCATGGTTCGGAAGAGCAGTTTGGTTCTGAAGAAGAAATGCCTCAGTTTCCTCCCTTGTCTGAACGATTGAAGTTGACTGGTGGAGTAAAAGCTTCAAAGCCACCAAAGATACCGAAGAAGAAACCTGAGTCTGAATCCGAAGAAGAAGATGATGATATTCCCTCGGCTCACAGTCAGCCCGAGGATGAACTAGTCATAGATGCAATGACTCTTTTCTCCGATGGAAATCCAAAGAAAGGTGGTTGTGGCAGAGAGAAGAATACAACGGCAGAAATGTCTGATCCCGAAAGCTATAAAACTCCACCTGGAGTTGAAACCACAACTGAGAGAAATAACAGGCTGCAAAGGATTCGCCGTCACTGGGCGAAGAAATGGTTTAATCATGAGAATTTTCGAAGGAAATATCAAATTCTGTTTGCATTCACTCCACCTTGGAACGATTGTATTGCTGAAAATTGCCTTGGCCCGGATGATGAAAAAGTCAGGCCACCTCCAACTAAAAATGCTCATCCTGACTCCATCAAGACAATTGTTGATTTTCCCAAAGAAGTGGAAAAGAGAGCAAAGGCCAAAGCCAAGCATGAAGCAAGGGCTGCGAAGAAAAATCAAGTCGAAGAGAGAAACGTCGTGCCGACTCAGCAAGATGTACAAGAGAAAAAGGATCGTGCCTCTGCCCGAAAAGAAAGCAAGGCAAGGAAACCAGTTTCCCCTCGAGCTCCTAGAAAGAAATATGTTGCCAGAAAATCCAAGAAGGCAACTTCTGCCTCATCTGATGAATCCTCTAATGAAGATGTTCCCGAAGAAATACCCATGTATGATCAATGAGCTCTCCTAAACAAGCCATACCAAACTCCCTCACCAGTGAAAGTTTCACCCCCCACTAAGGATGTCACCAAGACTTGCACCCGCTCCATTCTATGACAAACCTTCAGGTTCTGCCGCCCCTTGTGCGAAGAGAAAGCTGCTGCCTAAAGAGAAAGCTGTTGCTTCTGTCAAGAAAGCCAAAACGAGTGTTCCTGCTTCCACAGAGGAACAGAAATATGACTTTGATCTCCTGATTGATGTTATTGAAAGTGCTGCCTACGATGCAAAATCAGTTGATTTGAGAAGTTTGGGTCTTCCTGATGATGTTACCAAGCTGGTAACGAAACATTTCGCTGAGCTGGGAAAGATGACCAAGAAACTGAACCAGGCTGTCGAGGACAAGAAAACCCTCGAGCAAATGAGGAAAGATGCCAGTTCTGAATCCGAAAGGAAAGGTCTGAATAAAGAAATACTGGATCTCACAAAAGCTCTAAGTGTCATGAGAAATGACAAGATTGAATGGCACTCGCGTCTAAAAAGGGAACGGTCTCAGCTGTGTGACTGAAAGAACGATGAAATTGATCGCTAGGCTAATCTTGCTCGAATAAAGGAAGAGAAACATCAAAAGGCTAAGGCTAGGGCTAGCAAGCTGAAAGGAATCAAGCCTCCTCGCCCTCAGACAGTTGTTGATGCTCCAATTGATTCAAGCACTCCTCTGCTGCAAGTTCCACCATCCCCACCTCATGTGGATGAACCCATGCATCAAGCCAGTCATGTGCAAGTTGACATTACTGCTGCTGCTTCTCATGTGGAACCAGATGTCGTGGATATCTTTCTGAACAAATCTGATGAAGAAAATGCTCAGCCTGAGCAGCCAATGATGATAAAACCGATGAAGAGATTGGGGTTGAAAAGGCAGTTTCATCACCTCCGAAGGAAATGCAAGTTGAGCCTTCCGGATCCAACCAGAAGGAGAATGAGACGATTGAGGGGGGCTAATTTATTCCTGAGAGAATACCACCCCGGTCACCTCATCTGGTGCCCCTACCCAGATGGAGGCTGGTCCTGCTCCTGCTTCTACTGCTTCATGGATAGAAGAGGAAGAAAAGAAATCTGAAGAGCCCATGGCTCACGATGGAAATAATGCACCCATTGTACCCCAAGAAACCGTGAAAGAAGCTATTGTGACCCAGGCGTCTGAAGAAGTTGTTGTGCATCCCACCGATGAGAATGCACCGAAAGAAAAGGCCCTAGTGCCTGATAGTCAGAAAACCGTTGAAGGAGTTCCAGCGAAGAAAAATGATGGTCAGACTAGTGCCTCAAAGCCGTCTGCACCAGAGAAGTTGAAAAGACCCCTTGCTCCACCAAAGCCCATTGATGAAGATATGCCAGCATTTGATGATGCTAGGCCCAAGGCAGTGAGTAATGAAGAAAATCTGAAGTATCCCTAGGAAACATTTCCCCTGTTCCCTACTGAAGATGGCCCAAATGGTCCTGCTTTCAATGAGCAGCTTCACCTTTCAAAGCTAGCATTCTTTGGGACCAGCCCGTATGAAGGAGAAAGAACTTTGCTGTCACCCAGGTTCTGGACAAAAGAGCAGGTTGTATATTATGCTCGGATCCTATTTGGCAAGAATCGAATCTTCAATCACAAGATTCTGAACTTCACTGAGCTCGAACAAATACCCTACTTTCATCACGCCATCGAACATATTGAACATGCTTTTCTGAAGGGTTTTCTTCGCTTCAATCATGGATGGAATAGAGAAGTTATCCTTCAGTTCTATGCCACTCTCTACATCTCAGGAGAACTTGGAGATAGCTCTACTTGGATCCTCGAATAGATCACTAGAGAAGAAAATATAAAGTGCTCGGCTGATCAGTTCCTTGCTCTGTTAAATCTTCCTCGATGTGAATTTGATAAAGAACAATAACATAGGCTACACTACTGGGAAGTCTCTGAAGCACAACTTCACATGCTAATGGACCCCAAACTGGTTGGAGATGAATGCATTGATATAGATCCTAAGAAGTTGGCCTATGAGAACAAAGTGATGTTCTACATCCTCTGCAATTCTCTCACGCCAACCAACAGACCAGAAACTATCAATGGTATCGTGGGAAATGCTCTTCTAGCCATTTCTCAAGGAATTCGTTTTGATGTTCCAGATCTATTCATTCACAACTTGGCTTGTGCTGCTGATAGCCCCCAATCATTGAAGCCATATGCCCCTTGGATCATGTTTGCAATTGAGCAGCTCATTCATGAAAATTTCTTCTGCCGTCATGTTCTGAAAGTTTTCATGCCACCAGTTCGTGACACTCTCTGTATCGTGAAGGATATTGGCAAAGGAAAGGCACCTGTTGATGTTGTTGGTGCTGCTTCTGCTTCTGAAATTGCTCTGAAAGTTAAGAAAGCCAAGGTTGAAATCCCTCATGAAGAAAATCCATCTGTGTATGAGATTTGCATTCACACACAGCAAGCTCTAGAAAGTCACATCAAGCTCGATCATAAAGAAAGGCTGGAATTGATGTCTGAACTGAATTTGCTTCATAATTATGCTCGCCAAACCCTTCTGCATGAGAAGGAGCAAAAGTAGCACTCTTGGACTCTTCTGAGGCAGCATTATTCTTGGAAACAGCTAGCTGCTAAAGGCATCAAGAAAGAATATGACTACCTGGAGTTATTTGCAATACTTCGCATCCGAAGACAAACCCCTGTGCTCCCTCAGCATTCTGCATCCACTGATTTGTTGTTTGTCGAACCAGATGATGAAGTCAAAGGCACAGCTGGAACACTTATCTTCAAGCCAGATGCACCTCGCACCATTTCTTCCGAAGGAGTTCCAAAAGCCCATGCTGCAACACCTGCTTCAGCCTCGACCATTCCTCGCTCTGCGAATTCTGATTCGTCAAGCAGTGCTAATTCTGATTCTGAGGATTCTTCGGACGTGTAGTTCCTCGTATGCATTATCTTTCCTTTTTGACACTTGTTGACAAAAAGGGGGAGAAGATCATCGAGTGATAGATGAACGGGGTATTTGCAGGGTGTTTTCATTTGCCAGTTGCTTTTCACAGTCGAACTCTTTGATGTTTCTCGAAAAAATTTCTTGTTCAACTTATCGCACCGCCTCTGGTGTTGGAATACTCGATCGCCATGTACTGTTAATAACCCACCCCCCGTAATGCTACTTGCTTCCAACTATTTTTTTGCAGGTGCTATCGAAAGTTTACTCATATGCAATGATTATCCTCGATAATTATCTTTCGAGCAGGGAAAGTGAATGTTTGCCAAGGAGGACAGAAATTCATGCTTCTCTAGTCAGAGACATTTTTTTCCTTGAAACTATGTGTGTTATAGTTGGATATGCTATGACTATTATCTCTCGTTATCTAACCTCGCAGGCAAAGAAAGTCAGCTTTAGTTTAAAATCTCTTGAGATTTATCTATATGACTGACAAAGTGTTTTTCCTCACATATAACCTTCGTATCAACTCTGTTGCAGGAAAATTTCGTCTGAATCTAAACTCCTCCGAGCAATATCCTTTATTTCCCTTGCTTTGACAATTCTCGAGTATCTATCTTGCAGGGAATTTACATCTCGTGTGGATTCAAATCGTGTTCTGAGAAAACTTTCATGATATATACCTCATCACAAATCATTTCAAAAAAATTATTTTATCTTATTCTTTTCAAAGATTGTGTGACAGGAATCATCTCAGACTCTATCGAGTGCATTGAAAGAGACCACAAATGAGATCTTATGTCAATGACACTCATACGAAGATTCACCTTGCTTCCTTCCTATTTCACTACGCACTCAAGATGCATATCTTCAGGGGGAGCGATGCTTTATCTTCATAATTATCTCGCGTCGTTTTTTATCCTTCACATTACATTCCATTCATTATCTATCCTTCGATGTGTTCTGTTTTGTCAACAATCATCCAAAAAGGGGGAGATTATTGGTGCAATATCTACCTTCCTATGTTTTGGAGATTGTTGACAAAAACAGGTATGGACTGGTTTGTTTGCTAGTGCATACAGAGAGAAATAGTCCATATAGAAACCGAAGAGAATGTTGTCTCCGGTGCCAAGTTCGAGGAACTTCATCGAAATATATCTACGTTGCAGAGAAGAATGAGCTACATCTATTGAAGATATGTATACGAAAAGATTGCTGTGAAGAAATTATCCCCTCTAAATATTACTGCTGAAGGAAAGCATTTCCTTTGGTGGTGTTGTCCGAAGAAATTAACTGCAGTGAACGGAAGTCGAAGAGAGATTGAAGACATAGTATTCTTTTCGTCTTTCTTCTTTGGTTCATTTGAGTCATAGGACCTCAATACTATTAAGAACGATATAGCTTCTCAAAGCTTAGATCCGCTGTGATGCTTAGCCCAAAACCTATGAAAGTTGCGAGAGAAATCTCTTTGTGTTCCGAGCAAATACTTGCCAGCAAGAGACTGTGATCTTCTTCGCTGCGAGAGATTTGTCTCAGACCGAGTAGTTAGCATTACTTGCTCCGTAAGCAATGTTACCGTTCTGCTCAAAATCCGACCGTTGGACTCATGTCGTTCGGCCATTGGCTGCTCTCGATGTCCAATTTGGTCATTTCCCATCAGGGAAGGTTGCGGCTATAAATAGCCACCCCGCACCGGCTTTGTCCGGTGGCTGCTCCGCTTAAGATTTCTGAGAAGATTGATTTGAGCACCCCCTCTCCAAGCGATTTGAGTTTAAGATCCACGGAGAGAAAAATCAAGAGCCCAACCTTAGACAGTGGTTGAGCATCACAGTAGTTCTGAGTTAGAGTTCTTGTACCTATTACTCTTGAGAGTTGTACACTCTCTAGACAGACAGGTTTTGGCTTGAGTGTTGAAGAGTTGTTGTCTTCACCGAGCTAGATCTCCAACAACCAAGAGTGATTGTGGTTCGCAAAGGTCGACCAAAGGTTTGGAGATCGCCGACAAGTATCTACCACGAGTGAAATCAACTGAAGTCTGATCAGCTTCAAGTTGAAGGAGAATAGGGTGAAGAGAGTTTATATTCCGTGTTAAGTCACAGCTCCTCCAACCAGACGTAGCCCTTTGGCGGAAGGGTGAACCGGTCTACCAAATCTCTTTGTCGCCATCGAGCACCACTGGTTCAATTTACTTCACTGGATTACTTTCGGCAGTCTTCATATGTGCTCTGTGACGATAGTTATCTGATCAGTTATTTTCTGTTGCATATCATTTGGCTCCACTCTTGTTGTGACAGTTATCATTCATTGCTCACATTATTGCACCCATAATTCTGTCATGCTACCTTAGTTCTTGTTATCCTCTGTGATGTGATCTTTTACATCAGTATAGTCATTCTTCGTAGTTATCCATCGCAGTTCAATTCTAGCTGTGTGTCATGATATTATTTATGTTGGCATGTTGCATTACCATCGTTATCATCAAGCCTGTTGTTTCCTATGCTCAAACCATTATTAGATCCTACATCGAAGGTTTTGTTCCTCAATAGCAAGCTTGATTGAGTTTGTATCTACCGAACCTTATTTCCGCTGCTCTGTTTGGGATCAGTTCAAAACATTAGCAACAATTTTTTAATCTCCCATTCACCCCCACCCCCTCTCGTCGATATACTCTCAGTCCTAAAAATTTCTTCAAAAACTTAAAGCACACCGTGCTCAAAAAGAAATAAGTGAAGCACTAGAGCAATTCCATAGCTCAAAAAATTTAAGTGAAGTACATAGAGCAATTCTAACAAATCATAGCATAATTATGGCTCTCTCAAATAGGTGTGTCCAGCAAGGATGATTGCGACAAACTAAAAATAAAAACAAACAAAGACTCATATAATACAAGATGCTCCAAGCAAAACTCGTGATATGTGATGAATAAAAATATAGTTCCAAGTAAAATTACCAATGGTTGTTACAAGAAAGAGGGGATGCCTTCCGGGGCATCTGTTGGTGTCTAAACCAACGGATCTCGGGTAGGGGGTCCCGAGCTGTGGATCTAGGATCGATGGGAAACAAGGGACAATGAACACGATGTTTACCCAGGTTCGGGCCCTCTCTAAGAGGTAAACCCCTACATCCTGCTTGATTTTATTTGATGTGTATGATATGGTTACAGAGTCGATCTACCTCGAGATCAGGCGAGCTAAACCCTAGGTTGATGGGGTGTTGGATGTTGTTCTAGCCCTAAAGACTAAAACCCTCTGGTTTATATAGACACCAGTAGGGTTAGGGTTACATACGATCGGTTACAACAAAGTAAAGATCACGCTAAATCTTGACTTGGAGGGCACACCACGGCTCCAAAGATCTGTTGTCCGGTCATGGGTCCACACCCTAGTTCGGCTCCACAGTAGGCCACCAATCCGTCCCATAAGCGATAGGCCGGCGGCCCGACAACCCCTTAATCCAGGACTCCCTCAGTAGCCCCCGAACTAGCCTCCAACGCCAGGGCTTGTGTCCAGAATCCGCATATCCAACGGTCTTCGACTTGCGAGGCAAGTTCTCCATCTTGTCCTGTGCATGCTCGGAGTTGAGTGGTGTCCAGAATCTAAAGTATTTATTTTACTTAGCCTCGAAGGCCAAAGTGCTCAAGTGTGAACAGTGCCCTCGTCTGACAACTTTTTGGCGAAGGGTCACGTCCGGTCATAACACCGAACGGTTGGAAGTTCTTGATACGCGGCTCGAGGTCGCCCCTCTATTGGCACGTCTTATCAAGGCAGAGATCATGCCCCATTTTTTAGGGGATATGATTAATGATTTCGAGTACCCCACCCGCGCATAATGTCGTGAGCGTATCGGGAAGTGGAGAGGCATGCGGCGTGAAAAGAGGAAACCTCGGCTCCTCCGTGGCCCATAAAAGGGGAATAGCTGCAGTTACCAGCCTACGCCTTCTTCCACCTCTCGCTGTCGCCTTTCCAATCTCAAGAGCTCCAGCGCCCTACTCTACCTTTCCGCGGAAGATCTCCTTCCCCGCTTCTCCCTAACTTCGGCAATGGCCGGATCCGGTGCCAATGGCAAGTGGGGGGCCTCCACCATCACCAACAATGATATCGAGGAGCTGAAGCAAGCCGGCTACTTGCCGGCCGATGTCGCTCACCGGGCCCCCGAAGAGGGCCAGGTCATCCCCATGCCCAAGCCAGGCGAGAGGGTGGTGTTCCTCCCGCACTTTATCCGGGGGCTGGGTTTTCCTCTACACCCCTTCATGAGGGGGTTAATGTTCTTCTATGGGCTAGATTTCCACGATCTAGCCCCCAACTCCCTCCTCCACATTTCAGCCTTCATCATCATTTGCGAGGCCCTCTTGCGAGTTCAGCCGCATTTCGGCATGTGGCTAAAAGTGTTCAACGTCAAGCTGAAGGTGTTCGGCGGCGCCCAGGCGGACTGCGGGGGAGCGATGATCAGCAAGCTCACCCGAGTTCAATGGTCAGAGGGCATATTCATCGACACCGTCAAGGTGTGGTAGAAGGAATGGTTCTAGATAACGAAACCACAGGATGCGGCCTGGACGGCGGCTCCCGAATTTAGATCCGGACCTCCAGCGAGGCTGACCTCATGGACCAAAAAAGGTCTCGACTGGGGGTCCACCAATGAGGTGAGATGCTGCAGAAACGCGTTGCCAACATGATGGAGACCGGCGCCAAGATGACCAATGTGGTCCAGATAATGCTTCGTCGCCGTCTCCTTCCTTGCCAGCAGAGGGCCACTCCAATGTGGTCCTACAAGCCTGAAGACTCGGCCACCGTACAATATTTCTTCGGTACTACCCACGACAAGGTGTGGAAGTTGTTGTTCAAACCCCAGAAGGAGTGGTCGACCAAGGAAGAAGACATCGGTCTCGACGCCACAAATCCCCCGAAGGAGGTAATCGATCTTTTGCCCAATTTATATTGGACTGCACAAAGTTTGATCTAAGTCTCTTTTTGTTGCCTCCACAAGGCTGGCTTGAGAAGGCCAGGAAGATCAGTAGTCCGGCTCCGCTGCCCGAAGAGCCTCGGTTAGCTCAATTAGCGAAGCTGCTGGTCGTGGCGCCTTACAAGGCGCCTGAGAAGAAAGGGAAGAAGGCGAAGGATCTGCCGGAGGCCAGGGGAGGCTTCCGCTTGAGAGGTCGTCCGGACACCAAGTGCGGAGACGCTGCAGACCTATCTGCCCAAGATGGGGAGGAGGAAGAAGATGAAGAGGAAAGCACCTCCTCCCACTCCAAGAAGATGGCGGCATCCAAGGACGTCGAGTAGGAGCAACCTCCTCGGGCCCAGAAGAGGCAGTGCAAACCCAAGCTGGTCCTGCCCGACAGTTCGGACTCCGATGAGGAGTCCGTGGCGTCCGAAGAGGTCCCAGAGAAGGAGCTCAGGGTCAATCCCCCTACCATGAGGTGTGAACCTTGACATTCTTTGCTTATTTGATTTTACCAGTCCCTTACTAACGGAAACTGATTGTGTGATATCATAGCCCACCGTGCAGCCACCCTGCCGAGCAGACCTCGGAGGGGACCTCTCAGCCCACTGAACTAGCGGACAGCGAATCGGCGTCGCGATCCGCGCCTCCCCTGGTCCCTGAAGAGGCCGGGGAGGTGCTGTCCTGAAGGACCCCTCCCCGTCCGAACACGGGGGAGGGGGCGATGCAATCATGGCTGAGGTTGATGCCTCGGTCACCAAAGACCAGGAGGGTGTGCCCTCTTAGCGAATACGGGAGGAGAGTCCGGACCATCGAGGCCCTCCCACCCAGCTGCACCTGAGCCCCCAAGGCCCTCACAGGTGCCGGTCCCGCCTTCCGATGGAGGGGGGGTTGAGGTCCCGCCGCCCGTGCCGAACACCAACAGCCAGGCGGCGACGGGCTGGCCTGACGCGATGGAGGAGTTGGTGAACAGCTCCGCTATCATTGACGAGCACCGTGCCCTTATTGGTGCAGTTCTATGGGGTGTTTGGTCTGTCCATACCGGACTGAACGATGCCGTCCATGGCCTTTTGGCGGGCTTCAAGGTGAGTCAGGTAATTATCTTTTCCTCTCAAAGCAGATTTACCTTTTTTAGCCAAGGCTCAAGCAAGCCGTATGCATAACAGCCCCCGAGACTCTGTAAGGATTGCAAAAACCTTACAAAGGGTCGAATATCCATAGGCCAGTATTTAAAGTGTAATGATTGATTTAATATCGCAGGCATCATCCTTGGCCGTGGCTGCTAATGCCGCTGCTCTGGAGGAGATGGATCGGAAGCTTAAACGCTCCAATGAAGAGCTTGACCTCGTCAACAAACGGCTTGATGAGGCGGAAGGTAAGCCCCTATCAAAATGCATAGTTAACACCGCCGGACACCTACATTCCGGATTGTATGCTAAGCACATGGTGTTTGATAATTGCAGCTACTGCCGCGGAGGTCGAGGGTCTCAAGGTTGCATTGAAGAAGGCCGAGGCCGAGGTGGCCGAAAAGAAAGCGGCTGCCGAAAAGGCGGTGGCCGAACTTGAGATGGTGAAGACCGTCAGCGAGAAGCACGAGGCTCGAGTGGCCAAAGTGCAGGTGGAGCTCAAGGATGCCATCACGGAATGTGAGGCCCTTGAGCAGAAGCAAAAAGAACAGTCCTCCAAGCTATCCAAGGCGGAAAAAGAGCTCCGGGAGGCCAGAACGGAAATGCGGGGTGTCCGGGAGGAGCTCCGCCAGGTGAAACAGATCGCAGATGGTAAGAAGTACTTACTGCAGAGTGTTTTTGGCTGCAACAGGTTAGCCTTGCTGACGCGGGTCTGGCGCTCCGCGGGCGTCTTCGCCGAGCTTCCGAAGAGTGCGGCGGCTGCAGTAGAGCACTACGCCACGCGGGAGGAGGACTCCGAACAGCGGCTTTTCTGGTCGCTGTTCCAGGCGCCCAAGCACCCTCCCCTCCTCAGCAACCAGATGAAGCAGCTGATGGAGCTACATCGGATGGTCGAGCCAGCCCTGAAGGATCTTTGCGTCCGGCTGTGGCCCACAGAGCCTATTTCGAATAGCTACTTCGGCCTGGTGCAAAAGTTGCGTGATGCATCGCCCTGGATGGATACCGTGAAGCGTTCCGCGTGCCTCGAAGGAGCTATGCTGGCCTTTGCGAAGACCATGGTTCATTGACCTAAGATCAAGCCAATGGACATGGCCACTGGTCCCCCACCGGTTGGAAAGGAGCATCGCCGCCCCGAACTGTATTTCACACAAGTTATGGATGGTGCTCGGGCAATAGAAGGTCAGTGCTCAAAAGATGTAATCATCGACTGATTGTATTAAGTTGTCAAATGGACCTTGTGCTTTATAATGCGGCCCGTTTACATGTTTTAAACTATGATGATTTTATTTTGACTCATGTGCGGCCGTTTGTTTATTCTAAAAGTTACCAGTCGTCGGCTTCAGCCCCCAAGTGAATAATACGAGGGGTGTTTCATCTCCGCAATGTTGCCCTTAGCCTACGTCTCGGTGCCCGAAGGTGGTAGTGCGTGAGAGAGACTAGGCAATCAGACTATGTGGCTTTATTGCTTTCACTTAGCCATAGGAGCTTGACTGCGGGAGCTAATGACTAGCCCCCAATACTTTGTGATGTACTGGGTAGCCGAGGCATGCCTTTGTAATCACGTGGTTTGTGCTAGGATGAACCCTGTGTATGACACGGATAAATCACCAACAATTTTTTAAGTTTAACACTTGTCATCGGATCGCCGACCAGTTCACGCTACTATGATAGTTAGTTTTCGGCTTTCTCCCATGAGGTGCTTAACTGGGCTAGCCAAAAGAACAATCGCAGGGGTTCTCCCTTTACCTTCTTAGCCGAACGTGCGGAACATAAGAAGGTAAGCACAGGAGCCGGGCAACCCAACTATTGACCCAACACATAGTTCGGAACTGATGCATATACTGCAATATCCGAGACGCCGAACACATAGCGGAGAGCGGCGCCGGACTTGGTACGTGGAGCTGATGGAGATATCATCCTCCTGGTCAATTAACCGATTTTTATTTGTTACACAATGTGTGCATGCCCAGCTGTTCGAAGAGCAAAAGAGAAAGAGAAAAAAGAGGGCTAGATAATGCGGATGCCCGAACACCGTAAAAGATGTTTTTTATTTTCCATAAGCTCTAGACGTCTATCCGTACAATTCAAACTGTCGAGGCATTTATGATAAGTATGAAAAGAAAAGTTTACAGAGAAAGGTTTACACAGGGCCTTGATGCATGGGTCGAAGCCTCAACTATGCCCTGTTGTACGTCTGCGCCTTTGTTTCTGCTAGGTGAAGGGGGGTGAATTGGACGTTTGTATAAAACCATGCATGCTGGCGAGGGGGGCCTTCAATAGGAACCTTGAGAGGTAGCCTTGCCGTCACAGCTTGACGCTGGGCATGTCTGGAGTCATACCCGTTGTCGTCCGAGGACATGGTGATGCCCTAGTTCGGTTGAGCCGAACACATGGTGTTATTTGTTCGATATAAGCCACCACGGCCGCCCATGGTATCTTGAGTGCGAAGTTGTGCTGACGAGGCACGTAGAGCGCGATGATGGTGGGAGTGTCGTGGGGAGCGTATCCCTATTTTGCGGCGTACGCAGGCGGGCTACCATGATGGGGACCGGGCTCTAGCCCGTTTAGTTGTATCTCTGGCCTTTATGGCGGGCTGATACATTGGCCCGTTGGCGACGGCTTGGTCTTCGGCCGCCAGGGCCGCAGTATGTTCCTCGGTCCGGAGTGAGCGCTTTGTATTGCCGTTGGCCGTCATGACGCCCGCGGGGCCACGCATCTTCATCTTGAGGTACGCATAATGCGGGACAGCGTTGAATTTAGCAAACACCATTCGTCCGAGGAGGGCATGGTAGCCGCTACAGAAAGGGGCAATATCGAAGATCAAATCTTCACTGCAGAAGTTGTCTGGTGCGCCGAATACTACTTCTAGAGTCACTGTGCATGAGCAGTGGGCTTCTACGCCCGGAATAACCCCCTTAAAAGTAGTGTTACTGGGTTTGATCCTTGATGGGTCCATCCCCATCTTCCTCACAGTGTCTGCAGATCAAATTGAGGCTACTGCCTCTGTCCATGAGAACTCTTGTGAGGTGGTACCCATCGACAATGGGGTCGAGTACCAGTGCCGCCGATCCTTCATGACGGATACTGGTCGGATGGTCCCTACGGTCGAAGGTGATCGGGCAAGCCGACCATGGGTTGAACTTTGGCGCTACGGGCTCGACGGCGTAAACATCTCGTAGCACGCGCTTCCTCTCCTTTCTTGGTATATGGGTGGTGTAGATCATGTTCACCGTCTTGACCTCCGGAGGGAAGGGTTTTTGGCCTCCACTGTTCGGCCTGCGGGGCTCCTCATCGTCCTTGCTTCGAGGGCTTTTGCCAGGGTCTCCGGCTGTGAGCTTGCCGGCTTGTTTTATCACCCAACAGTTACGGTTGGTGTGGTTGGCGGGCTTCTCAGGGGTGCCATGGATCTGGCAAGGCTTGTCTTGGATTGCATCCAACTTGGTTGGGCCATCCTGGTTGCCTTTAGAGGGCTTTTTCCGTGGCCCGGACTTCGGGTTACCGAATCCGGCATTTACTGCCATCTCGTCAGCTTCGCCGTTGTTGTGGAGGTGTTTGTTCTTGTTCCGTCATGGCTTCCTGTTCCCGTCCCAGACTTCTGAGGTGTCGGGGGTTTCGGGGTTGGTGCTTCTACGAGCCAGCCAACTATCCTCTCTGGCGCAGAAGCGGCTCATTAGGGAGGTAAGTGCTAGCATCGTTCTCGGCTTGTCCTGGCCGAGCTGACGTGCTAGCCATTCATCCCGAATACTATGCTTAAAGGCGGCTATAGCTTCGGCGTCCGGACAGTCAACGATCTGGTTTTTCTTGGTCAAAAACCAGTTCCAAAATTGCCGGGCTGACTCACCGGGCTGCTGGATTACGTAGCTTAGGTCATCGGCGTCCCGGGGCCGGACATAAGTGCCCTGAAAATTAGCTCCGAAGGCCTCCTCGGGCTCCTCCCAACATCCTATGGAGTCTTCCGGAAGGCTATTCAACCTGTGTCTAGCCGGACCTTTGAGCTTTAGCGGTAGGTACTTGATGGCATGGAGGTCGTCTCCACGTGCCATATGAATGTGTAGCAGAAAATCTTCAATCCATACGGCCAGATCTGTTGTCCCGTCATAGGGCTCGATATTTACAGGTTTGAAACCTTCCGGGAATTGGTGTTGCATCACTCTATTTGTGAAGCATAGAGGATGAGCTGCGCCCCTGATTCAGGCTACATCGCGCCGGATATCGTCAGTCATCCGGGCTCGCTGCAGCTCCCTAGCTCTATCGTTTCGGTCTAGCCAGGCTTGGTATCCGTCCCGTCTAACGAGAGGATTTCTTTTAGGTCCGTAGATGGACCTTGTCAGACCTGCCCAAGCGTCCATGTCACGATGTATGTCGTACTCGTAAGCTGGCCGTAATGGCTCCTTGACTTGACGGCGAGGGTGAGTGGGAGGCTATTCGGCTTTATCAGCTATCCGGTCCCATCCTCGAGGGGGGCGGTCCGGCTGTTCTGCCTATGTGTACCTTGGAGGTGCTTCCCTATGGCTTCGTCATCGAATTACGGTGGTAGTCATTACTTCGGGTAGCTTTTAGTCTGTCGCTCGTGGTCGTACTCTTCTTCGGCAGCTAGGACCTTAGTCCATCTGTCATTAAGGGTATCCTGTTCGGACTTTATTTTTTGCCGTTGTTTCTTCAAGCTTCGTGTGGTGGCAATTAACTGCCGTTTGAACCGCTCTTGATCCAGTGGGTCTTCGGGGACGATGAAATCCTCGTCACCCAGACTGACCTCCTCCTCGGAAAGGGGAAGGTAATTGATCTCTTCGGAGTCATTGAGGTCTTCGAGATTGAGCGGGTCCTCATGCTCCTCGTGACCATCTCATGGTTGTTCATCGGCGTCGGGGTCGTCGAGGTTGTCAGCATTGTCCACAGTGCCATTCTCTCCGGTGTCCATGTTGCTCGCATGGCTTCAACGCGCCTTGGAGCAGCGATGTTGTCTACGGTGCTTTGGCGGCTCATCGCTGGGCCTGCTGTTATCCTTCCTGGGAGTGTCATCATCATCTTTCGGGGTGTCCACCATGTAGACATCGTAGGTAGACGTGGTCGTCCAGCGACCGGTGACAGGAGGGCAGCATCGGTGTTAGCCGTGGCTCCACTATCCTCGTCCATGTATTCGGCGTTTACCGAAGTGTAGTCCAACATGTCGGTTAAGTCTTCGACTGTGGCTACTAGGTGGGTCATGGGCGGGCTGTAAAATTCCCTATAATTCACCTCGAGGGGTTGTTGAACGCAGGACGGGGGTGGATCCTCCTGAATAGCCATCATCTAGATTCGGTCCAGCACCTCATTTAGTAAAGCGAGGTTCGCCGGACTGGTACGCGGTGGCCGCTGAGGGCCGATCTCCGACGTGGCGGGGCAAGGAATGATCTGGGTCCGGGCTGGATCCCGGTCTTCAAGGGCCGAGTCGAGCTCAAGGCATGGCTTCGGCTTTACGGCCGGATAGGCATAAGAGACCGAGGACAAGACCTGGTCTTCGGACATTGTCTCCATATTGGGGCTCGAAGCCAAGTTGGTGAGGGGGTGTTCGGCCAGGGATGATTCCTGACTTCTGAACGTCGACCCGTCGCTGGGCCTCAAGGCCAGAGGCATGTCATGAGGAGAGGGTTCGGCCGAGAGTGACTCTTGGCGCTCGAACACCGCTTCTGCGTCGAGGCCTGAAGCTGGGTCTTCGGCATGCGTCATTAGCATGGCTGAAGGGGATTCCCAGTCTCCGGACAGGGTGGAGCCGTCCGAGCTCGAGGCCGGCAGGAGGGTTGAGGCCGATCCGCAGATCGAATTGAGGGAAAGCTCCGGAGCGGGCACAGCAGGGCCCATGGGGGTACCGGGCAAGGCTGCGAATCCGGCGAAGACTAGATCGCCTCAAGCGTCCGCGACGTACTCCAAGTTGCCGAATCTAATCTGGTGCTCGGGGGCAAAATTGTTGATTTGGTCTAGATGACCAGTTGGGTTGGCGTGCAGCATGATGTTGTCGAATGCGAAGAGCTGACCGGGGACAAAGAGGTCCCCGGAGTTGACGCCATCTCCGATGATTAGGCGAGCCATCGATCCTTCGGTGACCCAATAGCGGAACTCTCAGTGAAAGCACCAATGTCGGTGTCAAAACTAGGGTAGGGGGTCCCGAGCTGTGGATCTAGGATCGATGGGAAACAAGGGACGATGAACACGGTGTTTACCCAGGTTCAGGCCCTCTCTAAGAGGTAAAACCCTACGTCCTGCTTGATTGTATTTGATGTCTATGATATGGTTACAAAGTCGATCTACCTCGAGATCAGGTGAGCTAAACCCTAGGTTGATGGGATGTTGGATGTTGCTCTAGCCCTAAAGACTAAAACCCTCTGGTTTATATAGACACCAGTAGGGTTAGGGTTACATGTGATCGGTTACAACAAAGGAAAGATCACGCTAAATCTTGACTTGGAGGGCACACCATGGCTCTGAAGATCACCTGTCCGGTCATGGGTCCACGCCCTAGCTCGGCTCCATAGTAGCCCACCAATCCGGCCCATAAGCGATAGGCCGGCGGCCCGAGGACCCCTTAATCCAGGACTCCCTGAGCATCCCCAAGCTTAGTTGCTTGCTTCTCCTTGAATATTAACTTGGGATGCCATGAGCATCCCCAATCTTAGGCTCTTTTCACTCCTTATTTCTTCATCCACTGTGATCTCACCCAAAACTTGAAAACTTCAATCACACAAAACTTAATAAAACCTTCGTGAGATCCATTAGTATAATAAAGCAAATTGCCACGTTAAGTACTATTGCAAACCCATTCATATTTTATTATTGCATTTTACCTACTGTATTCTAACTTTACCATAGCTTATACCCCCTGATACAATCCATAGATTCATCAAAATAAGCACACAATGCAACGAAAACAGAATCTGTCAAAAATAGAACAGCCTATAATAATCTGGACTTTCACCATACTTCTGTAATCCAAAAATTCTTAAAAAATAGGACAACGTAGGCAATTTGTATATAAATCTTGTGTAAAAAAATTAGAATTTTATCACTCTTCTGTGGTTTTTAACAATTCTGCTACTGGGTGTAGAAGTTTCTGTTCTTCAACAAGATCAAATCAACTGTCACCCAACATGATCCCAAAGGCTTTACTTGGCACAAACACTAATTAAAACATAAAAACACAATCATAACAGTAGCATAATTGTGCAAACACTCAAGAACAGAAAGAAAAAGGCAAAAATAAATTTTATTCATTGGGTTGCCTCCCAACAAGCGCTATCGTTTTACGCCCTTAGCTAGGCATAATGCATAGATTCAAGTATTGTCATCTTTGGTTTTTGCCCCCATAGGTTGCCCTCATGATTGATTCATATGGTGGCTTAATTCTTGTTCTAGGGAAGTGTTCCATACCCTTTCTTAGTAGAAATTGAAATTTAATATTCCCTTCTTTCATATCAATCACGACACCTATAGTTCATAAAAACAGTCTACCAAGTATGATGGGACAAGACGGATTGCAATCAATATCAAGAACAATAAAATATATGGGAACATAGTTCCTATTTGCAAGAATAAGAACATCATTAATTCTTCCGAAAGGCTTTTTAATGGCGGAATCCGCCAAGTGCAAATTAAGAGAACATTCTTCAATATTGGTAAGACCAAGCACATCACATAGAGATTTCGGAATTATGGAAACACTAGCACCTAAATCACATAAAGCAAAGCACTCATAATTTTCAATCTTGACTTTAATGGTAGGTTCTCATTCATCATATAATTTTCTAGGAATTGAAATCTCTAATTCTAGCGTTTCTTCTAAAGCTTTCAACATTGCTTCTAAAATATGTTTAATAAAAGCTTTATTTTGTTCATAGGCATTGGGTGAATTGATCATGGATTGCAATAAAGAAATACATTCAATCAAAGAGCAACTATCATAATTAAAGTCTTTGTAATCCAAAAGAGTGGGCACATCACTAGTTAAAGTTTTGACCTCTTTAAACCCACTTTTATCAATTTTTTCAACAAGATTTTCACCCTCCGAATTATGAGGAAGCTATCTATCTAAAGTTGACTCTTCTTCAGTCCTATTTTCATCAAGTTTAGCATTACTAAACAAGGAATCAATAGAAGAAACACCGATCATTTTAAGATCTTCATCATTGTTATGAAAGCAATTGGTAGAAAACGCTCTTTCTAAAAATTCTCTTTTAGCTCCAAGCATAGCGGTTCTTTTCTTACTTTCATCCATAGAAACATATAAAGCTTTAATTGATTCATTGACATCAACCTTAGGTGGAAAATTTTTAATCTTGAGATTTTCTACATCATGGGAAATTCTATCAATGCTTCTAGACATATCATCAATCTTATTCAACTTCTCTTCTATCATAGTATTGAAAACTTTTTGAGCATTGATAAATTCATTAATATTACTCTCAAGATCAGAGGGGTTCCTATTATTATTGTAAGAAGAATTACCATAGGAATTGCCATAATTATTAGAGGAATTTCCAAGAAAAGGCCTAGGATTAAAATTACCTCTATAAGCATTGTTATTCAAATTGTTTCGCGAGACAAAATTCACATCTACGGGATCACTATTTTGCTCAATCAAAGTAGACAAAGGCACATCATTAAGATCAATAGGAGCATTTTTACTAGCAACCAATTTCATAAGAGCATCAACTTTTTCACTCAAAGTACTAATTTCTTCAACCAAATTAACTTTTTTACTGGTAGGTGCTCTTTCGGTATGTCATTGTGAATAATTTGCCATAATATTATCTAGCAATTTAGTATCTTCACCCAAAGTAATCTCCATAAAAGTGCCACCCACGGTGGAATCTAACAGATTTCTAGAAACAAAATTCAATCCCGCATAAAAAAAATTATGATCATCCAAAGATTTAAACCATGAGTAGGATAATTTCTTAGCATCAATTTCATTCTTTCCCAAGATTATGCAACATGTTCATGCTCAAGTTGCTTAAAATTCATGATTTGATTTCTAAGGGAAATAATTTTCGCGGGCGGAAAATACTTAGTAATAAAAGCATCCTTGCACTTATCCCAAGAATCGATACTATTGCGAGGCAAAGAAGAAAACCAAATTTTTGAACGATCCCTCAAGGAGAAAGGAAATAATTTCAACTTCAGAATAATATTGTCCACATCTTTTTTTCTTTTGCATATCACACAATTCTATGAATGTGTTTAGATGGGATGCGGCATCCTCATTAGGAGTACCGGAAAATTGGTCTTTCATAACAAGATTCAACAAAGCGGCATTAATATCACAAGACTTCGCACTAGTGGCGGGAGGAGCAATCAGAGTACTAATAAAATCATTGTTATTAGTATTGAAAAAATCACACAATTTATTATTTTCTCGAGACATCATGACTACGCAAACAAGATTGCAAGCAAATAAGAGATCTGACGAGAAAAAGGCGAACGAAAAAGGAGGTGAATAAAACGGCAAATTATTGTGAAGTGGGGGAGATGAAAACGAGAGGCAAATGGAAAATAATGTAAATTGCAACGAGATGAGATTTGTGATTAGGAACCTGATAGATGTTGATGGTGTCTCCCCGGCAACGGCGCCAGAAATCCTTTTGACGTGGCTTAGCATTGCGTCGGTTTTTCCCCAAAGAGGAAGGGATGATGCAGCACAGCTACGGTAAGTATTTCCCTCCGTTATGAAACCAAGGTTACCAATCCAGTAGGAGAACCAAGCAACACTATGTAAATGGTACCTACACACAAAGAACAAATACTTGCAACCCGACGCGTAAAAGGGGTTGTTGATCCCTCTATGGTAAAAAGGTAGATTAAATTGTATGAGATTGGATAAATAGATCTAGCAAGAACACAAAATAAAATAAGTAAAGAAAAAGTGCAGCAAGGTATTTTTGGGTTTTTGGAATAATAGATCTGAAAACAATATGATAAAAGATAGACCCGGGGGCCGTACATTTCACTAGTGGCTTCTCTCGAGAAAATAGCATACGGTGGGTAAACAAATTACTGTTGGGCAATTTATAGAAGAACAAATAATTATGACGATATCCAAGGCAATGATCATGTATATAGGCATCACATCCAAGATTAGTAGACCGACTCCTGCCTGCATCTACTACTATTACTCCACACATCGACCGCTATCCAGCATGCATCTAGTGTATTAAGTTCATGGAGAAACGGAGTAATGCAATAAGAACGATGACATGATGTAGACAAGATCTATTCATGTAGGAATAGACCCCATCTTTTTATCCTTAATAGCAACGATACATGTGTGCCTCGCTACCCCTTCTGTCACTGGGTGAGGACACCGCAAGATCGAACCCATCACAAAGCACCTCTTCCCATTGCAAGAAAAATCAATCTAGTTGGCCAAACAAAACCAAAGTTTTGGAGAAGAAATGTGAGGCTATAAAAATCATGCATATAAGAGATTAAAGAGAACTCAAATAATATTCATTGATAGATCTGATCATAAACTCAAACTTCATTGGATCCCAACAAACACACCGCAAAAAGTCATTACATCAAATAGATCTCCAAGAACATCGAGGAGAACATTGTATTGAGAATCAAAAAGAGAGAAGAAGCCATCTAGCTACTACCTACGGACCCGTAGGTCTATGGTGAACTACTCACGCATCATCGGAGGAGCACCAATGAGGATGATGAACCCCTCCGTGATCGTGTTCCCCTCCGGCAGAGTGCCGAAATAGTGCTCTAGATTGGATCTCGTGGTTCTGGAACTTGCGGTGGCTAGAATTGTGTTTCGATCGCTCCCCTAGGGTGTCTGGAATATCTGAGTATTTATAGAGCTGAGAGGTGGTGGAGGAGACCTCCATGGGCCCCACCACCCATCAGGGCGCGCCAGGGGCTTTTGGCGCGCGCTGGTGGGTGGTGGGCCCCATGGGCCTTCCCCTAGGTTCTTCCTCGGCTCCCAAGTTGTCTTCTAGTCCAAAAAAATCTCCAAAAAGTTTTGTGGCATTTGGACTTCATTTGGTACTGACATTCTGTGAAGTAAAAAACAAGCAAAAAACAGCAACTGGCACTGGGCACTATGTCAATAGGTTAGTCCCGAAAATGATATGAATTTGCTATAAAATGAAGGTAAAACATCCAAGAATGATAATATAACAGCATGGAACAATCAAAAATTATAGATATGTTGGAGACGTATCAGCTAGCTATGCCAGTTAAACATGCTCGTTTACCCGTTGCATGTGTTGCTCCTGCCTTTCGTTAACACATTCTAGTGAATTGTCCTATGTACTTTTACCATGCAATCTGTTCCTCTAGTGTATATGTTCTATATGTCGTGCAATGTGGTGCTCACTTATTAACTGTTTGATTAATTTGTTGTCGTGTTCAGTTAACTGTTTGGTTCAATTCTACAATGTGATGTTCAATTCTTCTGGGTGCAATTTTGTATTGTCTTCCATGTGAGAAATAAATCGAATTTGGTGTACAAAATACATGAGAAACAAATACAATTGCTATATTTCCAAGTTGTCAAGCATGCTTGGTTTGGTTAACTGTCTGATCTTCTAGTATGTTATATATTATGCAATATGGTGCTCAGTTAATGTTTGGTTCATTTGTTGTGGTGTTTAGTTAACTATTTGGTTCAATTCTATAATGAGATGTTCAATTATTGTGGGTGCATTTTTTTATTGTCTACCATGTGAGAAATAAATTGAATTTGGCTGTACTAAATACATGAGAAGCAAATACAATTGCTATATTTCCAAGTTGTTAAGCATGCTTGGTTTAGTTAACTGTCTGATCTTCTATTAGGAGTATGTTATATTGTGCAATGTGGTGCTTAGTTAATGTTTGGTTCATTTGTTGTGGTGTTTAGTTAACTGCTTGGTTCAATTCTGCAATGCGATGTCCAATTGTTGTGGGTACAATTTTGTATTGTTATGCATGTGAGGAATAAATCGAATTTGGCTGCACTTAATACATGAGAAACATATACAATTGCTATATTTCCTAGTTCTTAATCATGCTTGGTTTGGATAAATGGCTTTTCCATGTGGCTTGAATTAATCTGATGAATCTGCAATGTGTTTATTTTTCATCAACATATTTTACTGATAGCATGCCAACCCTCAATTAACCTGATCACTAACTACCTTATATGTGTTGCAGGGAAACAATGGGAAGCACTGAGGTTTACAATCGAGGTTTGCACATGCATGGTCCTTTGTCTAATAGCACATTATTGTGCAATTGCAGGAACCATTCTAATATTTAGGTTTTTAACAATTTGGTCTTGCACATGTAGGTCCTGCTGTCAGAGGTTTTGACCCACTGTTCGACCCTTTTTGCATATGGGGAAATGAGTTGTCCATGAATATTAGTCAAGTCAAGAAACTCAAAAAGATTGTTAGGATAAAGAAACTAGCGACAAAAAACAACAAGATCTTTGTGTGCACAATGAAGAAGACATCAGTTCAATACAGAATGGTACTAACTATTATACCTTGTCTTTTTTATTCCTTTGCGCCATTTAAAATCTAGAGATGATATTTATGCATATCATTGTTTTCAGGCCTTTCCAAAGCAGTTCACTGATGATTACCTCTCAAACTACTTGTATGGTCAGGAGGTGAGGAAGGTATTCATACAACACCCACGATACAATATTGAAGTCTTCCTGAAGAGGACGAAAGATGGACGGTCAATCATCCACAGGCACTGGCCTAAAGTTGCAAAGACCTTCAACATCAATGAAGGCTCAATATTCGCCTTCCGCTTCACCAGTTTTCCAGATGAGATTCATCTGTCTATGTACCGTCTATGATGCTAAATTCGAAAGGTTATATATGTTGCATGTGAAACTTGGTGATGGTGCATTGTGTAATGGGGTAGCTAGCTATATGCCTATATGGTGTAACTGAGTCCTGAAGCTATATGATGTTGTACTCTGATGTATTTCAATTATGAAATGGTTCCGTAATATGAAAATGAAATATATTGTGTGCTTAATATGAAATGTCAATTTGATTAATAAATGAATTATTAATAATAGGCCAATTAGCCTGCTAATTGGGTTTTTCTATTGCAAACAGTTATTGATAAAACACCGTGGGCGATGACCTCAGACAACGCACACGGTTTCTAGGAAGAAAACATGTTGGATCAATGAACAATCACACACGACTTCCTCTTGAAAACTATTTGCGTTAGGCCACCTTGCGCAAACGTTTTCCACATAAAAAGTGTGTGTGATGAATAGCCTATGCCACACAGTTTCTTCTATGCAGCATGCGTGATGCATTCAATAACGCAAACAATAAAATTGGTAATATCGTCTGCAATGGCAACGCTATCACAGACGATTTGATGGGGTAAATTGTGTGTGATGTAGGTGCGAACGGAAACGTTTGTCTGGGATTTATCGTGTGGGGTGTATATATGAACGGAAACATTCTTCTTGGATTGACTGTGTGGGATGTACATACAAATGGAAACGTATTCCGTTTATTGACTGTGTGGGATGTACATACGAAGGGAAATGTTTCTCTGTGATTCACTGTGTGGGATGAACTTACGGATGGAAATGATTGGGCATGTATAATTGTATGCGATGGCTAGCCCGATCGCACACGAGCTCATTTTGTGCAGCGTGTGTGACCGGAGGGCCTATCCCAGACGGTTTCTAGGTCATGTGGGGAGGACCCCCCTATCGCCCACACTCACTAGGCGACGGTTCAAAATGCCATCGCGGAAAGGGGTTAAAAACCGTTTGTATAGCAGCTCATTGTATCAGTGCAAGACAATGTGCATATGTCTCAACATGTAATCAACAAGTTGAGACTGGAGGTGCAGATATCAGATGCACGAGTCAAAAAAATGAAACAAGACACTAAGGCAACCACAAAGGAGTTGGAGATTTTGCAGACTGAAACTTGTGCTATCTGAATCCGGCCAATCCTATTTTCTGAAGAGATTATAGTTCAAATGGTAAGCTCTGTTGATGCGCGTCCATGATGTATGAGCTTTATTTGCCCGGTGTATGTAATTTGTTGTTTGTGTACGCTTTATTATCACTGGTGGCGAACTATGATGCCCAGTGGATGTAATATGATGTAATTTCTTTATTGTATAGTGTAGGATTATTCTTCGTTTCTATAATTTAATCTCTTTATTGTATAGTGTAGGTTTTTTGAGAGGGTATAGTGTGGTGTAGGATAATTCTCTGTATATGCTATCGTCGAAATGGGGGCCAACACGCCCAATCATTACTTGGACGCCATCCGAACGAACAAACGTGGGTAGTCGTAGCGGGCCTTAATTGAGCTTGCCAACTAAATAGTTAGTGCATCCTAATCTATGTGGGCTCATAATGGCCCCGATGGCTCAATCAACTAGGCCCGTTAGATATAGTGGATTTTGTCCTCGAATGTGGGTCCATCGTAAAAAGGGCCCTTACTAGGTCGTTAACAGGCTGAAAGAACGATAGGGCCACAGTAATGGAGACGGCCCACGGGCCTCTAGCAGGCTGAAATAAGCTTCAGTTTTGTCTCTATCCATTTCCATGTCGGGCCATAAAGAGGTATAAAGCGTTTTAGGCCAAAAGGGGCCCAATGTACAACATAGGCTTTTAATAGGCCGAAAGTCGGGTCGGGATGGAATTGTGCCGTGGAGAATGTGGGCCGCTAGTGGACCCAAAGTCAGGTGGGACCGTCAAAGGCCCAACTGTTGTGCGGGCCGTTAACAGGCCGAAAGACAAAATGGGCTAGAAATTGGCCCAAGTACCCAATGGGCAAAAAAAAGGCCGAAAGACGTAGCTGCGGGATGTTGGCCCATCTCTATAATGGGCTACTAACAGGCCGAAAGAAACTCGGGCCGCAATTGAGCCCAAATACATAGCGGGCTATTAACGAGCTGGAACTGACGATGGCCCGGGATGGTGTCAAATCCATAATGGGCCTTTGACTAGCCGATTTTGCGTAACTTGTATGGGTCGTGGTTGTGAATGGGCCAGATGCAAGTAGGCCGGTAATGGGCCGGCCCGCTTATTTTGACAGGCCCAGCCTTTTAACCTAAATGGGCCACTGTTGGGCCTTACCATGTGTTGATGTATCATAGGCGCCTCCTGTCCATTGGACGGCTGACATCTGTCGTGGCGAGGAGCTAACACATGTTTCCTTCGGCCAATGAGAATTTTACACGTGGAAAAATCGCCATTGGTCCGGGCTGTTATCAGGTTGTCGGATCCAAAACCGGACCCGATAGCTTAACGGTGACCCGTTACGGTGGATGCCACGTGTCAGTTACCCTTGACGAAACCACTTCCATGACGCGTCGATTATCGTCATTGAAGTGGACACTTCCGTGATGAGAATTTGAGTATTGTCATGGAACACCTCTATGACAGCACAGGTATGACTATCTTGATTCTGCCATAAAATCGTCATGGATGTACATGCATGACAGAAAACGTGACCTACTATGACAAACACGTATCATCACGGAAGTGTTTTTTGTAGTGCTAGCTCCGCACTTGATTCACCATCTGTTTTAAGTAGGCTTGCGACACCACCACCTGCTATTCAATCTGATATGTCACAAGTGATCGATGATACTACTTCTGCTATAAATGAAACTTGTGATGATGCTAGTACTCTACTTGATAATACTGTGTCACTAGGTGAATTTCTTGATAAACAACTTGCTAAAGCTAAAGAAATTGAGAGTGTTGAAATTGATGAAAATTATGATTCACCTATTTTGCCTAGCTCTCCTACTAGAGTTGAAATGCCTAAGATACCTGATGGTTATGTTATGGATGGGGAGATCACTAGAGAATCTCTTGCTTGTAATGATAGATAAGATGATAAGAAATCACTAAGTAAACTGAAAGAAAAGTCTATGATGGAGAAAATGAAATATGATCCCAAGTTTGCTACTTCTCCTATCTTTGTTACCGATGAGGATTATGAATTCTCTATCGATCCTGAATTAATTACCTTGGTTCAATCTGATCCTTTGCATGGTTATGAAACTGAAACTGTTGTGGCACACCTTACTAAGTTAAATGATATTCTTAAGTTGTTTACTTTCTCACTAAAGGGCGATGCTAAGAAATGGTTTAATACACTTGCTCCTGGTTGTGTGCGTAGTCCCCAAGATATGATATATTACTTCTCTGAAAAATATTTTCCTGCTCATAAGAAACAAGTTGTCTTACAGGAAATATTTAACTTTGTGCAGATTGAAGAAGAGAATCTCCCTCAAGCTTGGAGGAGGCTTCTCCAATTACTTAATGCTTTGCCTGATCATCCTCTTAAAAAAATGAAATACTTGATATCTTTTATAATGGACTAACCGATGCTTCTAGGGATTACCTAGATAGTTGTGCTAGTTGTGTTTTCAGGGAATGAACTATTGAACAGGCTGAAGAACCATTTACTAATATATTAAAGAATGATAATGATTGACACTTCCTGAACCACCGCCTAAACCAACTCCAAAGAAGAGAGGTATTCTATTCCTTGGTCCTGAAGATATGCAAGAGGCAAAGAAATCTATGGAAGAAAAGGGTATTAAATCTGAAGATGCTAAGAATTTACCACCTATTGAACAAATACATGGGCTCGACACCCGGACATAGGTAGTAGAGGTAAATTCTCTTATTAGATTTGATGAAGGAGATGTTCCTTACAATAAATCTGCTAGTCAATGCCTGGATGAATTTGATAATTACATTGTTAAGCAAGAGCATTTTAATATGTATGTTAGCAAGAAATTGAAACGTAATGCTTTCATGATTGATCATTTGAGTGATTTGATTTTTAGAATTGCTAATGATGTTAAAGGTTTAAGTAAGCATTCATTCATGGTCCATACCCAGTTAGAACAAATAGCTAAGTCACAGAATGATTTGCTTAATAAAATGAATGGTCATGTTGTTAGGGTAATGACTAGAGGAGGTAGAATGACTCAGGAGCCTATCTATCCTAAAGGTAATCCTAAGAGAATTGAGAAAGATTCTCAAAGAATTAATATTGATGTACCTTGTTCATCTAAGAAGAAAAACAAAAATAAAAATGATAGAACTTTGTATGCTTCTAGTTAACCTATGATAGAAAAACCTTCTGAGAATAGTAAAGATGTTTCTGTTTCTAACGTTGAGACACAATCTGGTAATGAACATCCACCTGGTGATAATGATAATGCTAATGATAATGATGCTCATGTTGATGCTCAACCAGATAATGATGTAGAAATAGAACCTGCCGTTGATCTTGATAACCCACCTCCTGAGAATAAATGATATGATAAGAGTGATTTCATTGCTAGGAAACATGGTAAAGAAAGAGAACCATGGGTTCAAAAACCTATGTCTTTTCCTACTAAACCACCTAGAAATAAGGATGAGGAATACTTTGAGTGCTTTATTGAAATGCTTAGACCTTTCTTTTTCACACTCATTTGACTGATATTTTGAAAATGCCTCCATATGCTAAATATATGAAAGATATTGTCACTAATAAAAGAAAGATACCTGAAGCTGAAGATTCCACCATGCTTGCAAATTATTCTTTTAAGGGGTAGTACCTAAGAAGTTAGGTGACCCCGGAATACCTACTATACCTTGCTCCATTAAAAGAAGTTATGTCAAAACTGCCTTATGTGATTTAGGAGCCGGTGTTAGTGTTATGTCTTTCTCTTTATATAGAAGACTTGATTTGAATAAACGCACGCCTATTGAAATATCTTTGCAAATGGTTGATAAATCAAATGCTATACCTATCGATATTTGTGAGGACGTCCCCGTTGTTGTTGCAAGTGTCACTATCTTAACAGACTTTGTTATACTTGATATGCTCGAGGACGACAACATGTTGATTATCCTTGACAGACCCTTTTTGAATATTGCAGGGGTTGTTATTGGTTGCAACAAAAGCAAGGTCACTTTTCACATCAATGGTAATGAGCATACGGTTTATTTTTCGAAGAAACAAAGTTTGGTGAATGGTATCAACTATATTGAAAAGGTTTCGACAATTACTATTGGAGGTTTCAAATTCCCTCTTCCTGTCATCAAAAAGAAACATGAAACGGCTATTGTTGGGGAGATGCATATCCCCGTTGACATAACTTAGTGTTATACGAAAATTCTTTGGTTTCATGTTGCTCAGAAATAGTTTGTTAATAAGACTTGATCAACCTTATTAATGGATTCTTTTTCAGGGGCATGTGGTCGATGAATTTAGTAAACACAACCTACTGTACCTACTGTTTGCTCTCTCATAGTTGTAGTTTAATAAAGTAAAATGCCATGATTTTACTATTTTCTGAATTATCCGTGCAATAAAAAATGGCCCAAAAATAAAAGTGCTCAGAATATCATAATATTTTAACACGATTTTTTCTGGAAGATTTAAGAATTTTTGGTACTGAATACATCCCAAGGGGGTTCCCCTGTTGCTCACAAGGCAAAAGGGCACGACCACCCCCCTCGACGGGCCAAGATGCCTTGTGGGGTACACAAGACCCCACTCACTTATCCATTCAGCCCACTTCATCCTCTACCTCTAGAAAAAAATCTCTGTAGCTCTCTCCCTCGTGTTCTTGCTCCCAAACCTGGGATTTTTTATCTCTTTGCTCGGAGCTTCATTTCCGAAACTGTTTGGGGGGATTGCTCCTTAGTATGTGACTCCTCTATTGCTCCAATTAATTTTTGCTTTAGTGGATTATATTTTGCATAATTTGTTGTTATTGGTGCTACTGAAAATGAGCTTGAATGTTGAATTCTTTGAGTTCTAAGTAGTTTGAATGCTTGATATAGCCTCTAGACATTCATATGAGTAGTTGTTATCAATCTTGTGAAGTTTTGTTGACATCATTTTGTGGTCCAAAAATTTCAAAAATTTGTTCTTAGTAAAATGAACTTCTTCCGAAGAGGTTCCTCGAGCTGGAGTCCCAAGTGAGTCATCGGAGGTTCCCCGGACCTTGACCTTCATATCCCACGTAGGACGGAGGTTCGACCGTGTGAATGGCCACACAACACCTTCATGAACGAAGCGGGGTTTTGATGACCCACAAGTATAGGGGATCAATCGTAGTCCTTTCGATAAGTAAGAGTGTTGAACCCAACGAGGAGCGGAAGGAAATGACAAGTGCTTTTCAGCAAGGTAATTTCTACAAGCAATGAAATTGTCGGTAACAGATAGTTTGATAGCAAGATAATTTGTAACGAGCAAGTAACGGTAATGGTAAATAAAGTGCAGCAAGGTAGCCCAATCCTTTTGTGCAAAGGACAGGCCAAAACGGTTTCTTATAATAGGCAAAGCGTTCTTGAGGGTACACGGGAATTTCATCTAGTCACTTTCATCATGTTGATTCGGTTCATGTTCGCTACTTTGATAATTTGATATGTGGGCGAACCGGTGCTTAGGTGTTGTTCTTACTTGAACAAACCTCCTACTTATGATTAACCCCCTCGCAAGCATCCGCAACTACGAGAAAAGTATTAAGATAAAATCTAACCATAGCATTAAACTTTTGTATCCAAATCGGTCCCTTATGAAATAGCGCATAAACTAGGGTTTAAGCTTCTGTCACTCTAACAACCCATCATCTATTAACTACTCCACAATGCATTCCCTTAGGCCCAAATATGGTGAAGTGCCATGTAGTCCATGTTCACATGACACCACTAAGGGAATCACAACATACATATCATCAAAATATCGAACACATATCAAGTTCACATGATTACTTGCAACAAGATTTCTCCCGTGACCTCAAGAACAAAAGTAACTACTCACAAATGATAATCATGCTCAAGATCAGAGGAGTATTAAATAGCATAATGGATCTTAACATATAATCTTCCACCAAATAAACCATATAGTAATCAACTACAAGATGTAATCAACACTACTAGTCACCCACAAGCACCAATCTAAGGTTCTGGTACAAAGATTGAACACAAGAGATGAACTAGGGTTTGAGAGGAGATGGTGTTGTTGAAGATGTTGATGGAGATTTCCCTCCCCAAGATGGGAGAGTTGTTGGTGATGATGATGACGATGATTTCCCCCTCCGGGAGGGAAGTTCCCCTGGCGGAATTGCTCCGCCGGAGGGCAAAAGTGCTCCTGCCCAAGTTTCGCCTCGAGACGGCGGCGCTTCATCCCAAAAGTCCTCCCCTTATTTTTTTTTCTTGGTCAAAATGACTTATATACCAGAAGAGGGGCGCCGGAGGTGGGCCGAGGAGGGCACAACCCACCAGGGCGCGCCTGGGGGGCCTGGCGCGTCCAAGTGGGTTGTGCCCACCTGGTGGGCCTCCTCCGGTAGTTATTTGCTCCAGTATTTTTCTTTCATTCCAAAATAATTCTCCGTAAAGTTTCAGCTCATTTGGAGATGTGCAGAATAGGTAACTCTGACGTAGCTTTTCCAGGTCCAGAATTCTAGCCACCGGTATTCTCGCCCTTTGTGTAAACCTTGCATGTTATGAGAGAAAAGGCATTAGAATTACTCCAAAAAGCATTATTATGCATAAAAACATAGTAAATAACAGTAGGTAAACATGATGCAAAATGGACGTATCAGGTTTCACCAAGAGTTTGCACAATTCATTGCAAATGTCGGGTTGACGGACTTCCTCGCAGATGATTGTGACCAATACCACCTCCTCACAAATTCCTTTGTACAAATTTTTTATTTCATGCGTAGGCTCGATATTCACATGGTACGTTTTGATTTGTATGGTGAACATCATGAGATAACATTGCGGAATTTTGCGAGATATGTTTGATTCCTTCTGATGGGGAACTGAGGGAGCCTCGACCAGAGGAGTTCGAGGTTCCTCCGTACTTTAACTGTGGGAGAATATAGGGGCGTGTCGAGAGCCCGAGCCACTAGCTTGCATTTTCCAGATGTGCACTACTTTGCTTTATTCATAGGAAAATGTTTGACTGCTAGGGAGGAAGGTGGTACGCTCAGTGCCCCTGACCTTGCCATTTTACGCCATGCACTTCACAGCGACAACACTTATAGTTTGGGAGCCATCATTGCACGTCGTTTACACACTAACAGGACTAGGGGTAAAATTCATGGTGGTATTTATGCTACTCTCCTAGTGAGACATTTTCATGTTGATATATGCCATAACGATTATTTGCTTCCCAGGATTTACCTAGATTACTAGTCTATGATAGATCACCACTTCATTGATAACCCTGAGCCTCCTCACCACATTCATTATAACTTGGTATTTACTGAGGATACTCGTGATATTATTTCGTTGCATGCACCCTCTTTGCTTGATTCTCATGCCAGGCACGGTTACGTCATCATGCCACCAGATATCATTGCTTACAAGAACGAGCTGGCTGCGGCGAAGAATGAGACCCAGCCTTGGGACGCTTGAGTGCCTCCGCCTTGCCACTTTCCTACCGGCCCCGATGGATACTACGGATGGTGGTTACCAAGTTAGGACAAAAGCCTAAGCTTGGGGAAGTACATTCTTTCACGGACATTCTATTCATGTTCACACATTCATTTCAGTTGTTGGTGTTCATCCTCTTTCATTGTATAACCCATGTTAGTTTTATTTTCGCTTTCTTCTTGTATGTTTGAAAAACTTCGAAAATCCAAAAATATTTCTCACTTATTTTTGGTTTTTCGTTCTCGTTTAATTAGTTTGTAGTACTAATAGAAACCCAAAAGGATTTCTCATTTCTTCCTTTACTTGTTGGGAGCTTTCCCGTGTAAATAGTTTTTCTTGTTTTCGTTTTTCCTTTATTAATTTGCTTTCTTTAGAAAAACTAAAAACTCCAAAAATATTTTAGTATGTTTCTTTGAGTTTCATTTCTTTTTGTTGAGTCACCATATGGAGAAGACCATGATGAAATTGTTGAGTGGCTCTCATTTGCTTTGTTGTTTATCCAACGAAGAGCCAACATTACTTTGTCTTCTCCCTTGAATAAATGTTTGCAGATTCCAGCTTAGTCCACGACACTCTTGCACTATTATTATTTTCATATCATTCAGTTGTGCAAGTGAAAGGCAATAATGACGATAATTTGATGAAGTGATGGTAGCAAGGAAAAGCTGGTATGAACTCTTCTTGTTTTTGTTTTTGTAAATATGTTCAACTCAGTATCCATGATTCAGCCTATTACGAGTAAACATGCTTGTGAGGACAATTAGAGATTATAATTGCTCATGCCATGCTTAAGTAGCTAGGAGTGGATAATGATTTATCTTGAATATCAACATGCATTAAAATGGTTATGATGTGGTATGTTAGTATGGTATCCTCTGAATGTTTCAAGTGGCTTGACTTGGCACATGTTCACACATGTAGTTGAATCAAAACCAATGCAGCCTTCACGATATTTATGTTCAGAGTGTTTATATCCTACTCATGCTAGTATTCAGTGTTAATTATTCGCAGTGCATGATTATGGTCGTTGTCGCTCTCTAGTTGGTCGCTTCTCAATCTATTTGCTAGCCTTCGCGTGTACTAAGCGGAATACTGCTTGTGCATCCAAATCCTTAAACCAAAGTTGTTCCAAATGAGTCCACTATATCTACCTATATGTGGTATTACTTTGCCGTTCCAAGTACATCTGCATGTGCCACCTATAATCCTTCAAATAAGCATCTATTTTGTGTGCCTATACCGCTCATGGAGCGATATGGGGTGGTCAGTATCTTCCATGCTAAATGGCATATTCTCAATATGGGTGTTTATTCACTTGTCATTGCACGAGAGAGGCTGGTAATTGGGATGCCTAGTACTGTAATCAAAATAAAGAAAAAATATAATGAAACAAACTCCCCTGGAAAGTTGATTGTTTGGAGGGCGCCCGTGGATTCGGCTAGCCATGGCTTGTGTTTGTATGGTGGAGGGGTAGTAAACTTTACCTTTCTGCTTGGGAACCGCCGATAATGTGTTTAGCATGGAAGATGTTGGAAATCCTCGGTCGTGACGTTGACAGAAAAAGCATACCTCTCAAAATTATATTTATCTCTGACTTAAGCTTCGAGCTCTGGCACCTCTGCAAATCTCTGCTTCCCTCTGCGAAGGGCCTATCTATTTACTTTTATGTTATTTACTTTTATTGTTGAGTCATCACCTTCTCATTTTAAGCACCAATCCTAAGAGCGCTATTGTCATTCTTATGCATTGAGTATAGTAAATGTTGTGTGCATCATGATTGGATCTCTTCTACCCTGAATTACAGTGTTTAGTCGTTGCTTGAACTTCAGAGGTGCTCTCCATTTATGTTTTGCAGTCTCAGAAAGGGCTAGCGAGATACCATGTTATCATATTATATCATGATTGTTTTAAAAAATTGTTGGCATTTGAGATATGTTATTATTGCTCGCTAGTTGATTATGCCATTGATATGAGTAAATGTGATTTCTAAGTGTTATCATTTGCATGGTTAGTTCATGATCTTTGCTGGAAACTTGGGTGCTATTTAAGCTTATAAATGGGTACAAGAACAAAAGAGTTAGTAAAAGTTTTTCTTTATCACTTTCAGTTTGTCAACTGAATTGCTTGAGGACAAGCAATGAGTTAAGCTTGGGGGATTTGATACGTCTCCATCATATCTACTTTTCTAACACTTTTGCTCTTTTGGACTCTAATTTGCATGATTTGAATGAAACTAACCCAGACTGATGCTTTTTTCAGCAGAACTACCATGGTGTTGTTTTTGTGCAGAAATGAAAGTTCTCAGAATTAGACGAAACTTTTTGGAGATTTTTAATGGAATATATAAAAAATGAGCGAAGATCCACCAGAGGGGGGCCACCAGTTACCCACAAGGCAACAAGGCGCGACCACCCCCCAGGGCGTGCCTTGTT
The DNA here is from genome assembly GCA_011799875.1 of Thinopyrum elongatum. Lineage (NCBI taxonomy): Eukaryota > Viridiplantae > Streptophyta > Magnoliopsida > Poales > Poaceae > Thinopyrum > Thinopyrum elongatum. The sequence continues at coordinate 284,829,899 of CM022303.1, read as the reverse complement.
ACCTTGTGGGACCCACGAGGCTCCGCTAAACCTAATTCCGGTGCTATAAATTCTATTTCCCCGAGAACAAAATAGGAGAAGATGTTTCATCGCATTTTACGATACGAAGTCACCGCCACCTCATGTTCTTCATGGGGAGGGCTGATCTAGAGTTCGTTCGGGGCTCCGGACAGGGGGATTCATCGCCATCCTCATCATCAACCATCCTCCATCAGCAATTCCATGATGCTCACTGTCGGGAGTGAGTAATTCCTTCATAGACTTGCTGGATGGTGATGGGTTGGATGAGATTTATCATGTAATCGAGTCAATTTGTTAGGGCTTGATCCCTAGTATCCACTATGTTCTGAGATTGATGTTGCTATGACTTTGCTATGCTTAATGCTTGTCACTAGCGCCCGAGTGCCATGATTTCATATCTGAACCCTTTATGTTTCCATGAATATATTTGAGTTCTTGATCCTATCTTGCAAGTTGTATGCACCTATTACATGTTATGATCTGCATACCCCCAAGGTGACAATAATTGGGATTCTTTCCGGTGATTATCGTAGTATGAGGAGTTCATGTATTCACTAAGTGCTAATGCTTTGCTCCGGTTCTCTATTAAAATGAGGCCTTAATATACCTTAGATTTCCTTATGGACCCCGCTGCCACGGGAGGGTAGGACAAAAGGTCATGCAAGTTCTTATTATAAGCATGTATGACTATATACGGAAAACATGCCTACATTACATTGATGAATTGGAGCTATTGTGTATCGCTCTAGGTTGTGACTATTACATGATGAATGTTATCCAACACAATTATCCATCACTAATCCGATGCCTACGCTTTTCACATATTGATCTTTGCTAAGTTACTTTCGTTGCTGTTGCTGTTACAATCACTATGAAGCTGCTACTATTATTGTTACCGTTACTATTGCTACTGCTACTATTGCTATCAAACTATCATACTACTGTGCTACTGATCACTCTACTGCAGATATTTAGTTCTCTAGGTGTGGTTGAATTGACAACTCAACTACTAATACTTGCAAATATTCTTTGGCTCCCCTTGTATCGAATCAATAAATTTCGGTGAAATACTACCCTCGAAGACTATCGCAATCCCCTATACTTGTGGGTCATCGAAGCAAACATAAATAAATATCAAGAGACTCAAATATTTTCAATGAATAATTTGATCATAAACCCACAACTCATCTGATCCCAACAAATACACCGCGGGAATTACATCGAATAGATCTCAGAGGAGGAGATCATTGTATTGAAGATCAGAGAGAGAGAGAGAGAGAGAGAGAGAGAGAGAGAGAGAGAGAGAGAGAGAAAGAAGCCATCTAGCTACTACCATGGACCCGTAGGTCCAGAAGGAACTACTCACACATCATCATGGAGGCAGCACGGTTAATGAAGATTGCCTCCCCAATGGTTCCCCTCTAGCAGAGTACCGGGCCTCCGGATGGGATCGCGGAAGAACATAAGCTTGCGGCGGTGACAAAATTGTATCGGGTCTCGCTTCGAGGGATTTTGGAATATTAGGGAATTTATAGGCCAGAGATTAGGTCAAACGGAGCCTCGTGTATCCCACAAGTGCTGATAGTGCCCCCCCAGGGCGCGCCATGTGATCTTGTCGCTCCCTCGTGCGTCTTCTGGTCTCTCCCCGAAGTTTCATCGTGTTTGGACTTCGTTTGGTATGTTTTTCTACGAAACAAAGAAATAGGCAAAAAAAAACAGGAACTGGCACTGGGCACTAAGTTAATAGGTTAGTCCATAAAAATAATATAAAATGGCATATAAAGCATACAAGAATGATAATATAATAGCATGAAACAATCAAAAATTATAGATACATTGGAGACGTATCACTTGGCAAAGACCCTTCACACCCGATCAGAAAATAGCAATTAAGAATGTACCCCATGTCTCAGTCGGGCAAGGCCAACGCCACCCGGGTGGATGAGCTATTAGTTTCGGCACCTCAATCATACCAAACATGATAGCCAGGCACACAACAGCGTCCAAAAGGCTGACAAACATTTGAAAACACGTCGTCCAGTCAGGGACCATGACGGCATGCTGTCTGTCCGGCTAGCGTGGGCATTGGACAGTTAGAACAGAGAAAAGCGTTGTTCATTGTTGCTGGGCAGGGAGGAAATTGCACAAACCACCAACTATTTGCGTCAAAATTGCACAAAACACATACTCTTCGGGTTTGTTGCAAAAAAAACACCTATTAGTGTAATCTATTGCAGTTAGGTCTAATCCATAATTCGATTGTGTTTACATGGTCTCCAACAAATGGGTCCTCCTTGTAGGTGTACATGTGGAAAAAAAGCCAAGTAAGCCGGCTTGGACTAAAAACATCTAATATCTCCCGAAACTATGGTCAAAATGAGACAAAAAATTCCAAATCAATACTTGGTTCATATATTATTTGTTGTTCTTTTGTTTTTATTGAAAATGTTTAAGTTTCAAGAAAAATCAACTGAGCCAACAAACTACCAATGTCTCCCAAACATGTCAAAATAAGCTAATTTGTTCTCAAAACATTACTGGGTATGTTGTATGTTTCACTGATTCTTAGAAATTTTTTTAATGTTTAAGTTTTAACAAAAAATTATAATGGGCAACTAAAATTGCAAATATTAGCAGTTTTTCTTGGTCGCTAAAACCATAGATTTTCCTTTGCCACGTGTGCACTTACAAGCGGAGTCCACTCATTAGGAATCATGTTAACATAGTCAAACAATGGATTAAATCTTACTACAACGGGTTACACTAACAGGTGGTGTTTTGTGCGATAAACCTGAATGGTAGGTGTTCTTTGCAAAATTAACCCAAATAGTTGGTGGTTTGTGCAATTTCCGACATTTAGCAAATAAGAGCCCACACCCACCAACAAGCAGAACCAGAAACAACTATAGCCAAAAGCACTGTGTAAAGCTTGACTGGAAAAATAAAGGAAACACAAAAGAATTAGAAAACAAGGCGAGATGCAAAAAGACCAACGAAAGAGCGGGATGAACAGGCTGGCCGATGAAAAACAAAAAGCGCATCACACACGCGCACAACCTCGTGTGCGCGAGAGGCACTTGCCCGAGATTTCTGCCCACCCAATTTTTTGATCCCCATGTCGCCGAACACAAACAACTGCCCGATAAAAACGTAAAATGCATCACAAACGTATGCGGCCTCGGGCGTTCGACAGGGGGCTGCCCGAGCTTTCTGGTAACCCCGTTATTGGATTCCCCTACCCGGGTTTATTTCTAGTTGCTGGGTAGACTACCCGGATGGCCCGTTGCCCTCTCCCTACATGCACCACCTCGTCGCTGCTGGAAAGGGGATTGCTCGAGCTTTCCGACCACTCAGTCGTTCCACACAGCCAATGTGACCACCATGCAACCCAAAAATGAGAAGATGGGATACCCCCCCACGGACAACGACCCGAGGCACCTTTACTCAACGACGACAAGAACAGAGCAATGAAACAATGGCAAGCACATGGTGCACCAGCTAAATTTCAACACACAACCTAACTAAATGTAGTGCAGCAATGTGACCACCTACACGAACCCAGTCCGAGAAGGGGCATGGCGAACCCCGAGGTCCCGATCCACAAAGGAGAGAATGGCATGCATTATGTGCACACCAATCAACAATAGAACGTAAAAGTGCCAAAAAAACACAAACGAACAACGTGGAGGGCATTCTCGCCCGTGGAGTCTCCCTGGAGGCGAATGCTCCAGCATCCTTTATAGGAGTAATATACGAGAGGAGATACCACTTGTAAAGGGTTGGCAGATTTTCTACCAAAGCCATGTACATGAAGAACACAAAAGATTAGGAGTAGGGTGTTACACCTCGTCGATGGCCCAAACCGGGGTAAATTTGCCTCTTGTGTTGCGTGGACTGAGCGGAGTGTTTTCACCCATAGCCGAACAATTTGTGAGCTGCATCGTATCTCTGATCTCGATGATCACACGTCAAAAGTGGCCTGGTATGCTCGGATCCCTTGATTGCATGCACTAGAGATGGAATAACTGCCCATATGCTATACACAGGCAATATCATGACCATGTTAAGAAGCCCAACTTCATTCTTGAAGCAGTTGCATCAAGGACCTCTGAATTTGGCACGCTTTCTTTGGCATGCCTGAGTATCACAATGACATCAGCGTGTTGTAGCGGTCTCCATTGTTTGTTAGGTTGACTGAAAGACATGATCCTCCATGCAACTATACTGTCAATGTGCATGACTACAACATGAGATACTACCTGGTTGATGGTATCTATCCTCCCGGTCTTCATCAAAACCATCTCTGAGCCAGTTGCTCAGAAAAGAGCTCACTTTGCCTAAAGACAATGATCTAGAAAGGATGTGAAGAGGGCATTTGGAGTGCTCCAAGCCTGTTTTGCATTTGTTCAAGGAACTACAAAATTATGGGAACCAGAGATGCGGTTGGTGATGACAACTTGTGTCATCATGCACAACATGATTGTGGCGGTTGAGGGTGAAGGAGTTGGCGGAAGTCTGGAATTTGAGAACATGGGTGATCCTATCCAACTTCCAACTTAGAATCCGGCCAAGTCTAAGGAGTTTGTTCAAATGCATCAATAGATTCGGCATCGAGCAACTCATGAGCAGCTTAATAATGAGCCGATTGAGCATCTGTGAGCGGTTAAAGAGGACAACTAGAACATAAGTTGAATTCAAATTTGACTATTTTATTTGAAAACTTAATGTTTGGATTGTAATATTAAATTTGACCTAGTGTTGCATTTGAATACTTTCACTACTCGAAGAATTATGCTCATCTATAGTTATTTTGGAGTTCTGTGGACTTTTTATGAAAAATGACAACTTTATTAATTAGAAATAACGGTTACATCATCTATAAGAAAAGGTACAATATCGCCCGTAGGCTCCTCAAACCACTCATTTATTCGCTCCCTATTATAGTGTTCAAAACTAGTGAGAGGAAAATCACACGCCAAAAAATAGCAGTCATCAAAAACTGCCGCCGCCGCTCCCGCAGATTGTCCTCAATTCTTCATTTTGTCGATGACTTCCATATTATCAGAGTTTATTACCAAACGGTTGCATCCCGCCTTTTGTGCCAGAGATAAGCCAAACCTTAGAGCCAGAACTTCTGTTGTCAGAACATCCACACACCAATCAATCTTCCAATTTCCACCGACGATGAAATTTCCTTTATCATCTCCAAGGATAGCTCCTGTTGTGCCCCTGTGCTGGTCATGATCAAAAGATGCATCAACATTCAGCTTAACAAAATTGATAGGAGGTTTACTCCATCCCCCTCATTTACTGGTCGCATTAGGGGAGTAAGATTTAACAAAATTAGTTGTTATAGCCCAGACCCCCATAGATGTGTGGTATGCATCTTGGAACTTTCCCACACGGACCAGCTTACGTCTATGCCACCATAGATACCACGTGGTTATAGCGATCATTTCATGTACATTCTGGAATCTCAAATTAGATAGGTCCTGGTGTGGCATAAGGAGTAAGAATTCAAGTACAGCCTCACCCGCACGATCGATAACACAAACTTCTTTAATCACCTCATTCATCCCCAACTTATCCCAAACTTGCTTCGCTTTCTGACAAAGAAACAGAACGTGCTTTGTATCTTCTGGCCCATTTGAACATGGTGGGCAAATTGGCGAAACTTTCATGTGTCTATTTGCAAGCGTAACACCGCACAGGAGAGTTCCATGCAACGTACGCCAAATAAAAATATTTACCTTTGCCGGACACAAAAGTTTCTAAATCTTACACCAGATGGGGTTAACATTGGTTCTACCCATACCGTTTGTATATTGCAATTCTCTCCCTTGTTGATGATTCCATTCCGCCAAATAAGCAGATCGAATGAACAAACCATTATTTGTATAGCTCCAAGCAATTAAGTCCACATATTATGCATAGAGAGAGGAATAGCTAGAACTCTTTGAGCATCAATTGGCCACATTGTTTGCCACCAAATCTTCATCCCAAAAATTCGTGACTGGATCAATAAGATCTGAAACCTTGGACAGAAGGTGCCCTCCTCTAGGAGTAATAATCTTCCTATTTGCACAATTCGGGATTCATGGATCTTTCCAAATATCGATATCCGACCCATTTCCAACTCGCCAGATATATCCATTTTTCAATGAGTTAACTTCCGCCATAATGTTTTGCCACGTAAAAGAAGAGCCCTTTTTTAAGCTTGCATTCGTCAAATCGCCATCGGGAAAATATTTAGCTCAGAGGCACATAGAGAATCTAGATTGTCAAGGAGACACCAGACTTGTTTAGCTAGTAATGCTAGATTGAAACAATGAATATCCCGGAATCCCGTACCTCCTTTATTTTTTGGAACATGCATCTTCCACCAAGCCATCCGATGTATCCTCTTCTGATTGTCCTCGTCTCCCCACCAAAGTTGTGACATCACCCCAATGATTCCTTTGCAAAAAAAATAGGAATTCTAAAGACGTGCATGGCATAGGTGGGGATAGCTTGTACAATAGATTTGAGAAAAACTTCCTTCCCTTCATTAGATAACAATTTTTCTTTTCATCCACTATTTTTTTATAATACGATCCATCAGGAATTGAAAACACTAGCTTTTGTCCATACCCACATTGGCAGGCAAACCCAAGTATTTGTCATTGAGAGCTTCAGTCATAGTATCCAGAATCAAACAAATTTGCGCCTTATCTTCCACTTTCGTATTGGGGTTAAAAAAGATGCTAGATTTTTCAACACTCACCATCTGCCCTGAGGCAGCACAATAAGAGTCCAGGACTGATTTCAAGGCCTCCGCATTTCATGGTATTGGCTCGCATAAGAATCAAAGAATCATCGGCAAAGAGGATATTCAAAATCGATGGGGCATCTCTGCTAACCTTTACTCCAGACATGTTTCCATTCTCCTCCACATGAGCAAGAGAGCAGTCAGGCCCTCTGTACATAACAAGAATAAGTAGGGGGGATAGAGGATCTCCTTGCCTCAAATCTCTAGTTGGTTGCGGACTTAAAAAAAGGAGCGAACGTTTGATGGATAAGATTTGATGGCCCGCTCCCATATGTGTGCACGGACGGATATTGAATCCAATTTGGGGGGCGGATAGTGAATCCGATTTGGGGATGGCGTTGGAGATTCCCTTACCCCTTCGTTTAACCCGGTGTTTTTTTTTAAATCAAAATAACCAAACTACAGTGGAGTACGAACCGAGAAAAAGCAATAGTGGCGACATATTGGGTTCTGACAAAATCTACAACATGTGAGGCCTCCTTTGGTTCATAGGGTAGGAGTATTATAGAGATAAGAAACTTGTAGGAAATGAGATTTCATGCATCTCAAATCCTATGAATAGAAATAGAAAAAGAGATGCCCTTTGGTTCATATCATAGAAATTTTTCCATCAAGTCTTAAATGTTTGAAATATGGAGGATAGGGAGAATTCCTCCGTAGAAATAGAAATTCATTCCTATAAACCAAAGGATTCCAAAGGAATTTTTCCTATAATATTCCTCCAAATCAATGGGCCCACACGTCAGTGGCCCAACGGCAGGGCACCGTACGTCAGAGGATGCCTCTCCGTGTTCACGACGTCTCAGGCATGTGGGCCAACGGCACGTCAGAGGAGCTGCGTGAACACATCCTTGGTGAACTGGTTGAAATATTCAGGCCACTAGGCATGTTCAACGGTAGAGTACTCCACCCAAACATCTGTTTATGAACTCTCTCCAACTGATGAAATCATTTGCTCGCATTTTGGCATTTCTTCCGCTACAGATTCGTCGTTTAATTGCTGTACACATCACGGCAGATAAACATATGGATGTTGCTCATCCAAGAAGCTTGATTGAATAAAGTTGACCCCACCATCTAGGTAAAACAGAAAGTTTCCTGCCCAGCTAAATAATTGGTAACCACTCTTTTTCTCGTTCAAACCAAACTGACATCAATTCCAACCTAAAAGCAAATAGGGGGAAAGGAGAGATCAATTGTATATGCTATAGATTGTATTACTCAAACCACGCTGTAGACGAGTTTACTGAACAAGGCAAACTTAAAAGCGTATTTAAAGAGCATTTTTATACCCCATAAAAGCCAATTGACATATAATATGATAATCTAATAACAAGGCTAAATTTGAAACAACTGAATATGTAATTAAGTAGTGATGTCATTTGATGTATTCTGCTTTGAGCTAAATCACTACACCATAATTCTTCTTGACAGTAAAACAAAATTACTGCTCGTCGGAATGTAAAGAAAAACGAAGTTTCAAATGGCTAAAAATAGAATTCTGGCACATAAATAATTTTCGAATTATATCTACTAGTGTCATGACGAACACTTTACTGTCGTACAATGGTTGGCAGGACAGAACAATCTTCATGAACATATGCACCTATCAGTTGATGAAGGATAAAGAGCATCTCATATAACTTAGTTGATCTTATTGCACCCTGAATCGCTGCCTAAGCTTGTCAACATGTGGCATTAACCATTAACTGGTAGTGAACTTCCAAAAAAATTGGTATTCCACAACTCCTGGATTGAAGTGAACTTGCCAGAGTTCTTTACCCCGGCACTTTCCATCATTGATTTTAAAAAAATTGTCGCTCCTCCTAAAGTATTCAGCCTCGGAAGACAATATGAAGTTCAGGTATTGCTCACTCAGATATGATCTAAAGTACAGCAGCAAATGCTCAGTTTGCATAGCAGCAAAATAACAAAAGCAAACCCAGTAGTTCTGTAGTAATGCTCAAACAGGCTTTCTTGATTGGGTATCAGAATAGTACTGTCAAAATTCTAATATAGCCATGACCTTAGCACTATATCAGACCCAAATATAAGTCTGGAACAGCCTCTCTGTAGGTCATGACTTCAAACAGCAATACTAACTTGGAATTTCAACTTTTCTTATACGTTCCAAAAAATCCCCAGTTAATTTCCTCAATTCCGTCCGAAAGAGCCTTGAACTATCAAGAAGGGTGCTTTCAGTCGGTGACACTCTGGCAACAAGAACAAAATTTTCACCATTACCAACATCTATTTCATATAACTCAGAGAAAATCTGGTGAAGAACATCAATCAGCCCTTTGTAGAAGGATGCATCAGCAGCAGGAGGGATTACATTCAGTACCAGCACTCCATGATGATGTAGAATTCTGCGTGCAGCAAGAAGGATGCTTCTATGGGTCATCTCCAATGGCGGCGCACTGACACCACACATAGCATCAGGGGAGTCAAGATCCACCATAATTGCACTGAATTTCGAATCAGGCTCATCTCCATGTGCAAAATCCTGAACCATTTGAATAGCATCGCCAACACGTACATGAAGGAACTTATCCTCCACCAGTCCAAAATAGTTCCTTGCAACGTCTAGGACAACACAATCAGCCTCGACGCCCAGTACATCGAAGCCAAGTCCCACCCTGATGGACATTGGAAGAGCTCCACCACCAATGCCAGCGCAAAGACACTTCGGCCTTGCACCTGAACGAACATTCTCCTCCACGGATGAGTGGATGAGTGCAAGGCCGGCAACCATGGCCTGGAGGTAAGGCTGGACTAATGGTCCACCCACCTCAGGCTGTAACGAACTAGCAGGCCCCTCCTCCAATTCCTCCAACAACGAAGAAGCAGCAGCAGCAGACATTGGCCGGGCAAGGCGCACCTGGGTCTGTATAAGGCACGGCATGCGCTTGAAACGCAGCCTCCGGCGCAACTCGGCCGGACCAGGAGAGCAGTCCACGGCCACATCCTCGACAAGCATCTCGCCGACGACAGGACCGGCGACAACCTGGACAGGAACAAGCCGAAGGAGGTCATCGTGGAAGGAGAGCAGCGGAACGTCAGGGATGGCACCGTTGCCAAACGCAGCCCTGGGGCAGAGTGCCACGAGGAGGGGGAGTAGCCGCGCGCGAGCAGGATCCGGGTCCGGGCGAGCGGGGGCGCAGCAAACGACCCGAGGGGAGGGCGTGGGGATCTCTGGGCCGACGAGTATAAGACGAGAGATTGTGCACTGGGATCGGGAGGAGAGGAGGAGATGGAACTGCCCGGCGCGGGTGGAGAAGATCCAGTCGCGGTGCCGGCCGGCCGGGATGAGCATCGCCGCCGTCCGCGGGGCGGGCGGGGATGGCGCCGCAGGGGCAGGGGAGTCGACAACGGCCACCCGGAGGAACTCCGCGTGGTCGTCGGCGTCGCTGTAAGGGTTGGATGCGTCGTGGAGGAAAGGGTTGGGGAAGGAGAAGGAGATGAAGCGGGAGGGCTCGATGTGCTGCAGCTGCACCTCCATTGAGCCGCGAGGGCTTTCCGGCGGCGCGGGGTGACGGAGACGGCGAGACGTCGAGCGCTGGCAAATGGTGGGGATTTTCCTCTCTCAATGCGATTTTTTTTCAAAATATGACAAATTTTATAGCAAATTTAAAAACTAGCGGGCTGGAAAAAAAACCACAAATAGCACCCCGTCGGCCAGTCGGCCTCGTGGCGGCCGAGGGGAGGCCTGTCGGCCTAGTGGAGGCCGAGGGGGGCCTGTCGGCCTCCAGGAAGCCGACGAGCTCCTGGATAAGGCCGACAGCTCCTTTCTTCTTCCTTCCTTCGCTGCTTCTCCTCTCTCTCTCGTTTATCTCTCTCGTTTCTCCACCCCCGCGCCGATCTCTTCCCTCGTCCACCCATTTTCATATCCAACCCGCAGAAACAATAGATCATAGCATTCTCCGTCGGTGTACGTAATTTTTTTTTGCTATGGTGTAGTTTTTTGTGCGTTGTGGTGAGGAGGAGGTGGTGGTGGTGAGGAGGCTGTGGTGGTGAGGAGGAGGTGGTGGTGAGTTGGAGTTCCGGTGGTGCAAGTAGTCCGCGAGGTGGCCGGTGCCGCTGAGTTGAAGAGAGGACGAAGAAGAAGGGGACACACGCGTCAAAGGTATACCATTGTTGTCACAAATATTTTTGTAGCCGGTAATATTTTTAGTTAGTGTAGCCGGTAATATTTGTAGTTAGTGTAGCCGGTAATATTTTTTTTAGTGTAGCCGGTAATATTTTTAGTTAGTGTAGTTGGTAATATTTTTTTTAGTGTAGCCGGTAATATTTTTAGTTAGTGTAGCCGGTAATATTTTTTTTTAGTGCAGCCGGTAATATTTTTAGTTAGTGTTGCCGGGTAATATTTTTTTTAGTGCAGCGGTAATATTTTTAGTTAAGTGTTGCCGGAATATTTTTTTTAGTGCAGCCGGTAATATTTTTAGTTAGTGTTGCCGGTAATATTTTTTTTAGTGTAGCCGGTAATATTTTTAGTTAGTGTAGCCGGTAATATTTTTTTTCATTGCGATTAATGAGTAGGTGGCAATGTCTGACAGGTGAAAATGTCTGAATCAGTAAATTTGACTGTTTACTACGGCCCTGGTAATGTTTGATATAATGAGTTGGGGGTTGATCTTAGCGAGTTTAAAAATGGCGTCATGACACTTTCAGACCCGAACAGAATGGACATTAGACAGTTGAAGTACTGGTTGACTACTAGTTTTGGGCTGGATCCTGAAGTATGTTCCGTCAGTATTCATGCATTGTGGACGAAATCCTGTAAAAATGTGAAGTGGGAGTTGATGCCGATAGATAGGAGCCAGCATTGGTTGACCCTGTTAAGTCGTTGCCGAGACAGAAGAATCCCCCATATGCCCTAGTGCAACCTGTGGCGAAGGAGGAGAATACCGTACAACTCCACGTGGGGTATGAACCCGGGCAGGGTAGTCAAGTGGCTAACGAGATTTATTTATCCGGGTCACAGCCACAGGATGTGGATGCTAGCCAAGAGTCAGACTACGTGCCACACAATGTTTGTGGTCATGATACTAGGCAGAGTCAGTCGATAATATTAGCTGGTTCTGGTGTTGCTGATGGGGATGAGGAAGGCGATGAAATGCAGAGGGTGATGGAGGAAGAGGACGAGGATGGATTTGTGGAGGATCTGGATTCTGAAAATTCCGAGGATGAAGTGGAGGTATCGATTCCTTCTGCATGGGATTAGGACATATCCATCGGCCTTACGGTCAACGATGGCCATGAGACTCCATGGCAGTATAATCTGAACCAAGTCCAGATAGGGGCTATGTTTGATACAAAGAAAAAATTGAAGTATGCGGTGATAAAGTGGGCTATGTCTACGCAGAGGGTTTTCCGGACACACATATCAAGTCCAACAAACTATACCGTGAAGTGTGCTGAAACAGGTTGTCCTGCGAAGGTGCACGGGCACGTGCCGAAGTATAACATCCACTGGTTGTCACCAATGTGGTCCCACATAATTGTGTGAGAAAAAACCTGTTGGTTCGTCATCCAAACCTGACTTCAACTCTCATTGCGCAACTCATGTATACTGAGATAGTGGAGAAAAAAGATATGGAAGCAAAACACATCCAGACAGCAGTGAAGGTCAGATGGAATTATGAGATTCCTTATGGGAAGGCTTGGAGGGCTAAGCGGAAGGCTATGGAGGAAAGGTTTGGGACGTTCTTCGACTCATATGATAATGTTGTCCGTCTCCTTGACATACTGAAGGAGAGGAATCCCGGCACTTATGTTAACATACAACACACGAAGTTGGAAAGTATACCAGATTTCAAGGTGTTGAAACGAGTATTCTTCTCTTTCGCTATGTGCATCGAAGCTTTCCGGCATTGTCCTCCTGTGATGTTTGTGGATGGTACATTCCTGACTGGTCAGTACAAAGGGCAAATCCTGACTGCTATTGGTGTGGACGGGAACAATCAAATCATCCCACTTGCCATGGCATTTGTGGAGGGTGAGAACTTTCCGAGCTGGGTATGGTTCTTCCGTCAAGTTAAAATTGCGATCGTGAAAGACCGACCAAACGTCTGTGTCATTCATGACAGACATGCTGGTATATTGAAGGCCGTGAAGACACTAAGGAATCCAACAGCTGACGAACCAACACCTTGGAAGGACTTGCAGAGCCGGTGGTGCATGTGCCATCTTGGGGCTAATTTTTTCTCACAGTTTAAGAACAAACGGTTGATGAACTTGTTCAAAAAATTATGCAACCAGAACCAGCAGCGCAAATACGAATTTATTTGGTCAAAACTAGATGAGTTTACTAAGAAGCAGGTCCGTGCGAGGAAGAAAATGGAAAAAGATCAGGTTAAATTAGCAGCACTCATCGCGGAGCTAGAGGAGCCAGTAGGTCTTTGTGACTTGCCAGCAATTGACCCTCCTAATACTCAGAGAAAGAAGGGCAGGGCAATAAAGAATTTTTCTGAGTGGATAGAGAAAAAGCCTCCGGTGAATTGGTCTTTGCTGCATGACACCCATGGAGCTAGGTATGGCCACATGACAACCAATCTTGCAGAGGTGTATAACTTTGTACTCAGAGGGAATAGAGCATTGCCACTCACAGCTATTGTAGAGGCTGTATTCCATGGCACTTTGAGATATTTCAGAGAAAGGCACGAGTTAGCAAAGAAGCATATTGCAGATAACCAGAACACACCTTATTGTAGCCGTGTCATGGAGTACATGGCAAAGAAGATAGAGAAAGCAAAGAAGCACACTGTCAGACTCATAGGTAATCAGGAAAGGAGGTATGAGGTTCAGCTTCCTACAGATGGTTTTGGTTCTGCAAATGAGGTGAAGACGCACGAGGTAAAAATTGGAACGGAATTTTATCCAACTTGTGAGTGTACATGCAACAAACCGAAGTTGTTGCACCTGCCTTGCTCACATGTGTTGGCTGCCTGTGGCCAGATTGAGTTGGACGCTATCTCCTTCGTGTCCCCATACTATTTAAAAGATGCAGTACTCAATGTCTGGACAGGTGAGATGACAGGGTTTAGAGTCGTCGGCAATTTCAACAAGGTAAACGATGGGCAGAGAGTATACATTCCGGATCCAGAACTTCGGCGAACAAGCAGGGGCAGACGTAAGGTAAAGCGCATCCGAAACGATATGGACCAATCTGAAGCTGGTGGAGCAACCAGACAATGTTTGCTATGTGCGGCTTATGGGCATAGGATGAAATATTGTCCCGACCTGAACAAAGACGGTGCTTCCACATCGACGAGTGCTTCTACATCGACGACTGCAACAACAGTAGGAAGAGGCGGACGTGGTCGTGGCAGTCGTGGTGGTCGTGGCAGTCGAGGCCGAAGGGGCGGACGAGGAAGAAATAACTCGCAAGCTATATAATGTGTTGGACTATGTTTTAATTTGTAATATGTGTTGGACTATGTTTTAATTTGTAATGTGTGTTGGACTATGTTTTAATTTGTAATATTATTTGACTATGTTATAATTTGTAATATGTCTGGACTATGTTTTATTTTGTAATATTATTTGACTATGTTTTAGTTTATAATATGTCTGGACTATGTTTTAATTTTTAATATGTCTGGACTATGTTTTAATTTGCACCTGAGATTTGTTGTTTGAATTGCAGATATGGCTTCGTATCCGTTGCTTAATCGTAATATTGATAGAGGGCACCGGGCCGCACTTATGGAAGCGGGCAAGAACTTAGACGTGTTGGTCACTCGCACCCCAAAGTCTAACTGGATGATACACCATTCATGGGTTAATAGGTATGTGTCGGTATAATGACTTACTATGTTTGACATCATTTTAATAGCCGCTAACTGTATGCTACATTCTCTTTATTTTGTAGGTTAAGTTGGGCTGGACTTCTACCCTTGGCACGGCTGGTTGAGGGTACATTGGATGAGTGGGTTGAACATCCGCAATTGGATGAGGCAGGTGAACCAATGCAGTTACGCAAGAGGCAAGTGAAACGTTTCTCTTACGACAAGTCACTCATTACCTGCTTAGTAGATAGATGGAGACCAGAGACACATACGTTTCACTTTCCCTAGGGAGAGATGGCGCCTACTTTACAGGATGTGTCTTACTTGTTGGGATTACCTCTGGCCGGTGCTGCCATAGGTCCTTTAGAGGCAGAATCTGGTTGGCTAGCATCGATGCAGGGCCGTTTTTTGGCTGCGGTGCCAACTGCTAAGGTCCTAGACAACGATACTCACGGGCCTCGTTTTAAGTGGTTGACCCAGTTTCAGGTAACCTTCATAGCAAGTTTAAAAACTGATGTTTTCATTGTTGTCCTCATTGCATAGTTCAAACAATCTTTGGTTTCTATGTAGATTGTCTCCTTAGGATATCTCAATGTTCAGTTGTCAGAGGCACAGATTGACCGATCCCTAGAGGCATATATTTTGTGGTTGTTCGGCAAGACGATGTTCACGGAGAACCACGTGACCACTGTCGATGCACGACTCATCGGTATTGCACGAGAGATAGCTAACGGACGTTGCCCTGGGGACATTCTGCAGAGGAGTTTTGGTTCTGCTGTGTTAGCGGCTACGTACAGAGGCCTGTGCAAAGCTTGCTCGTTGAAGGCTAGAAAATCAGGTATTACAGGATGTCCACTATTGTTGCAGCTCTGGTCATACGAGAGATTCCCTATTGGTCGACCCTATGTCTACGTTGATAGACCTTTTGGTTTGGAGGACATGGCTGGGACTTACGTGCCTGCTATCGGTGACTTGCCTACTATGGGATCTGTTTGGACACGGAGAGAGGTATTTTCATATTAAGTAACAACATGAATTACTAATGCTTATTTCTTGCCATTCAATAGTATTACTAATGCTTATTTCTTGTCATGCACAGAGACAGTTCGCGCATAGCCAGGTGAGGGGCTGCTACCCCTCCTTCACGGCGCAGTTTGATAGTTTGCACGAGGATCAAGTTATCTGGGAGCCATACTCCCATCAGGCTATATTATCCAGGTGTCCAGTTGGGATTTCTGGATTGTGCACTAGAGATCGGCACTATTGGATGACCAAGGCCAAGTTGGTGTTCGACGTGACGGTTGAGGAGATGGCTCTTCATAGGGTGATGAGACAGTTCGGCCTATGCCAAGAGCCTGACATTCCAGTTATTCCACACTTACCAGATCACGTGCACAAGTAAGTAATACTATTTTAGTTCTCAGGTCTGCATTCAGAATATCACTAATCATGTAACGCGCATGTCAATCTCAGGTACAGTCGCGCAGGAGGAAACAAGTCCCACGATTCTTGGCTTCGCGACATTAGCCCTTACGTGGACGAATGGACTACTGCGCCGACAAATATCTGGGATGAGGTTCGGCCCTTCGACTGGGACAAGTTCGGGTTGTATCTGCAGAGTTACCGGCATAGCACCAGGATGTACTTGGTTCCATCAGCAGCTCCTGATCAAATCGAAGCCCCTCTCACCAGCGATATGTACCCAACTGCCTCTGTTATGGGAACTAGACACCACGCGGTACGTGCTATGGTTCTCACATGTTAAGTTTTTTCTTAACTTGAACATATACAATTGGTTGACTATTCGTGTTGTCTGCCATACAACAATGATCTAATTGGTTAACTCTCCGTGTACAGGGTGACTTGACAAGCGAGGCGCTAGAGGAGGTTTCCGCTTTAATGCAACGCTTTGAGAGGGGAGATAATATCCCACCACGAGAGAACGTCTCATGGTTGAGGCGTCTTGATGAGAAGCTACGGGGGATTTACGCAGCTGTTACATGTAGACGATCTTCGGATGTTGCTATTCCTCGTCCAGCACATCGTCCGCCACGCCACTCTCTGCAGCGTTCAAAACATCGACCCTCTGTGCAGCATTCAGAACCACGACCCTCTGTGCAGCGTTCACAACCAGGGAGCTCTTCCTGGCAGCAGACACCTCCTTCACAACCAGGGAGCTCTTTCTTCCAGCAGCCACCTCCTTCAGAACCAGGGGGCTCTTCCTGGCATCATCAGATGGACCTAGGTAACACTACTTTGTACATTCTTTTAAACATTGTAGGTTCGCAAATCAATTTTACATGTTTTACTTTACCGCAGTCGGCAGCCAGTCGCAGCCGTTCATGCATTCATCAGAATCGTCAAACGGGACATCAAAAGTGGGAAGTTGATTGTAGGATTTCTATTCCTCACTCTCGTATAGGTGAACTTGGTTCGTTCAATGAAAAGGGATAAGAAGGATCCACTGGGAATGAATGGGAAGACTGGGGTAGTATCTTCATTAGCCGGAAGGAATTAGTCTCCCCCCAAAAAAGGCGTGAGAGGACGTTGCAGATGTCCGGGACGGACCCATAGTCCCCGCTACTCTCCTCATAGGATACTTATCAAAAGCTCAATTTTGTACTGGATCGGGGCATCCTATTAGTAAACCCATTTGTCCATTTGTCATAAATTACTTGTCAAAGATGGGATATCTTGGCTGCCGTGAATGATACTGAGCTACCGGATCTCGGGACCATGGTGAATTATCTACCATGCAATGGGGTCTGCTTTGTAAAACAAGTAAAGTGCACGAAGACGTGTCAAAGGGAAGGAATAGAACTTGTTTGGCTGTTCGACCCGCGTCGGTTGTTGATATTGGATGAGATAGCTCGAGAAGGGAACAAAGAATTCCAACTGGCTGTGGCGAGCGCTCTCCTACTGTTAGTGGCTTAGCTTCGGGGCTCGACTCCTCGATGGAATAAAGATAGAGCTATTAACCCATACGCCCTCTTGTTTAAGGTTTCATAGTTTAGGCAACTACAATTCCTGGCACTGACTCATTCCTGTCTTCTTCAAAACCGAAACGGATAGGTTGTCTTAAAGATCATTTCTATAGCGAGAAGGAGGAACTTTCTTACTAAGGCAACTCGTAGATTTGAAACGCATTCATCTTTCCTTTTTCTTGAACAGCTCAGTCAAACCAAGCAGTGAACAAAGTTAGTGCAAATGTGGCCCGCCCGTTCTATCTAGGCTGGTGGCTATACCAGCGAGCTCCAAGGAGGGAGGAGAGAGGGAGGCAAGAACCATGCTTTCAGAGAAGTGGCGGTCCGAATCCACTCTGACAAAATAAAATAACAGACTAAGCCGTGCCGTAAGGGGGGCATTCTCCACACGGGACGGGGCCAAGGCCTTCATGTATGGGTGACAGATCGGCCATAGGAGTACTCCGGGATATACACCAGGCACGGAAGAAGGGCCGAGAACCTTGCGGAAGCCCTGCGCAGAGTCCAAAGCTCCAGCTCAAAGAGTTCAGGAAGACCAACCATCCACACCTTTCCGTCGACATCTACTAAGGCTTCAGCTTAAGTGGGTTCAGCCGCCCCAAATCTGATTCGATCCAGGGTTATATATCATAAAGGGCTTCGACAAGGGGTTTGATTCGTTCTTTGAGCAAAAAGATAAGGTCGGAATACCGGAGTTCTTTCTTTGCATACGCTCACGGGTATCTGAGCAATTCTTCCTGTTGCTTTTACAAAACTTCCCTCTTGATGCTAAACCATAGCTCTAACTGAGTCAAATTCCACAATTTCTAAGAACGATATGCTTTTTTTCATTTTCCACTGTGAAAGCTTCTCGTTCGTGTGGAGAATCTCTCTCCTTACTCAGGATTTCTTTATCTTCGAGGCGAGGCATATTCATATGTCGAAGAAGGCATTTTTATTACTCCTATTGAAGGAGGCAGTGGTCCAATTGGCTATTGAAGTCGGTGGATTCTGCCCAGAGTAATCTCTAAAATAGTGAAGCTCAACCCAAGTCGCTTCTTCATCTCCAGGAATCCGGTAAGGTACTTTTGGAACACCAATGGGCATAGTACAGTCCAGTCACCGATGCTTAGTGGTGCTGGTTCGTTCTTAGCCGGCGACGACGATGATGATGACCGAGCTGCAAACACCTATGAGTTCTCGCAGACAGTTCTTCACACTCCACCACCACCATTGACGCAGGAGACACAGACAGACGAGGTTATCTATGGTCGTGGTAATCGTCGGCGTCATCCACCGGCTGATCGCTTATCGCCTTCCGGTCCTCGTCCGAGGAAGACCCAGATTCGTCGTCGTCCCCCCCAGTGATATCGTTATCTATGTATGAGTCGTTAAATATATTAGTTTCAGACTATTCGCATATGTTACTATCGCACTTGTTTCTATCTGATCAGGATACATATATTGTTTTATGTATGCGAGAGACATATTACTATTAATCCGCATTGTTATTCGAGTTACATTTCCAAAGAGACTGCAACCGATAATTAAGATACAAGTACATCTCACATAAACGGTAGGACTGAACTTACAAAATACAGCTTACATACTACATGAAGGCATCATCGTCATCCTCCGTCGCTGCAGCACTCTTGCCCTTCGACGATGCGGTACTCTTGCCCTTCGACGATGCGGTACTCTTGCCCTTCGACGATGAGGTACTCTTGGCCTTGGTGCTCGGCATGAAGATATCGTCTTCGTCTTCGTCTTCGCTGTCGGCAGTCCATAAATATGTATGCTTTGCTGCAATCCTTATAAAATTTTCACTCTTCGTCTGCACTACCTTCTTCCACCTTCCATGCAACCTAAGAAGTTCTTTACGTACCTCCTCATAGGTCCTTTCAGGCCACCCAGACCTACGTAATGCGTGAGCCAACTCATTCTGTATGGTGTCACTACAGATGAGTTCGTCCCATGGAACTATCCTATTGTCCATCCTGAAATTTGTGGCTAGCCTAAGAAGACATTTGCTCATCTCAGGGTGAAAACTACGATCGAAAGGATAATCGGACATCTCGACTACACTAAAATGGACTGCTTATCCAACTCCGTGTGAAGGGGGTTTTATAGGTAGAGAGGAGAAAATGGCGGGAAAGAACGACTGCGGTATGGAGGGAAAGGTGCCGGGAACATATGGCGGGAAGGGGTTGGCGGGAAACGGGTGGCGGGAAGGGGTTGGCGGGAAACGGGTGGCGGGAAGGGGTTGGCGGGAAACGGGTGGCGGGAAGGGGTTGGTGGGAAACGGGTTGCGGGAACATATATCGGCACAGAGTTGGCGGGAAAATATTGAGGGAAATGAGGGGGAATGGTTGTGCAACAATTATAATGAATTTATTTGTAAAAAAAAACACTTAGAACCCCTCGGCCCACAGCACTGCCTACTACACTACACTGCACTGCCTACTCACCTTACTGTCAAGGGGGTTTTATAGGAAGAGAGTAGAAAATGGCGGGAAAGGGTTGACGAGAAAGGATGGCGGGAAAGGTAGCATAAATAATATTTATACAATATTTATAAGACGGGCAATCGTTGTACATCATTAATAAGTCAAATTTCACAAAAAAAAAAACATTTCGGCTTACCATGGGCCAACAGGAGCCCACTCGGCCGTGTGGAGGACTCGTCGGCTTCGTGTAGGTCGACAGGCCACTAGTCGGCCTACTGGTGGCCGACAGGCCCCCCATCGGCCTACTGGTGGCCGACAGGCCCCCATCGGCCCACCCTAGGCCGACAGCCCCCCCGTCGGCCCAGCCCAGGCCGACAGGGTGCTATTTCTGATATTTTTGCATTCTGCCCAATAATTTTCAAAAAGGCTATAAATTTAGTCATAGTTTTGAAAAAAAATCCTCTCAATGCATCGCGGGACCAACAGCAACAAAGGACGAGACGTCAAGACGGCAAGAAGTGAAGGCTATCCATGTGACAAATAATGCCCTAGAATTTTTTATAGATTCTCTCTAAGACCAGTCATAATGGTTAGTAACTTAGACTAGTAACATACATATGTTACTAGTTTATGTTACTACCTCTATAGTGGGGAGTAACATATGTGTGGTGTCATGCAACACTTCATTTATTAGGTTGTAGACTCATCTTGTCATGGTATGTGTGATGTTACAGTAACTAGCTATGTTACCACATGCCTCTCTTTCCTTATTAATTACTCGTCACATTATCTGTTTTGCCTAGAGACGTGTGATGTTACCACCTATGTTACTCCCACTGTGGGTAGTCTAATGTTCTGATTTCATTCTTGTGTTGTTTTAGCCTGAATTTTTCTTCTTGTGTTGTGTTGATATAATTTTTCTTTTCGTGTGTTGTTTGATGACCTTCTTAGTTTTTTTTTAACCGAGGCAAAAGATTTACCTCGTATATTAATTAAAAGAGGATAAAAGAGTTATAGAGTTAGAATAAACCCCATATTACAAAAGGATTACTCTCCCGGCATGATCAAACGCAACTTCTTGGCCCCTACGGTAGCCCAAAGCACCGCTTCGCATTTAATATTGGCTAGAGTTACGGAGGGTGAGGCATTTTTGTGACGGAAGACCTGTGCATTTCGCTCGTTCTAGATGGTCCAAGAGGTAAGCAATGCAAGAGATGCCATCGCCTTCCTGTTGGGAACGGAAGAGTCGGAGAGGCCAATCCACCACTCCTTGGCGGATCGGATTTGGTGCCAGACATAGGTGTCGATGCTTACGAGCTGAAGCCATTCCTTGTTCATGCCCCAAAGCCGAATGGTGAACCAACATTTGAATTAAAAGTGGTCAATCGTTTATTGATCACGTTTGCACAAGGGGCATAGTCCACAATTTGCCCACTGACAGTGTGTTTCCACACAATCTCGTCCTCAATATCCTGCTGCAGATGGAAATCGCAAATGGTAAACCAAAGTTGCAAGAATTGGGGGAAATGAGCTAGCGAGGAGTTGGTCAATTTGATCAGCGCCTCCCGGATTTTACAACTCTTTCTTGCAGAAGCATCATAAATTAGAGCAATGTCCCTGAGTTTACGGCCTTGCACCCATGGAGCGTCCAAGAAAGGTGTGCAGGCACCATTGCCAACATTGATGGTCGTGAAGTCGTAGAAGAGATCGTGATCCTTGTCATCACAGGGGTTTTCCAGACCGACCCACATTTTTTACGGCTCCTTCCGCTCAAACCAAGGCCATCTTAGCCTCAGAGCCCTCGCGAATTTGTCCATGTTGAGCACTCAAAACTAACTCATACCCCATGTTCTTAGTTCTTGTATTGAATTAATCAGACATTACCAGAATGTTTTGGAGGAAAAATGCAGATCAATCAGACCAGAGTTCATGAACAAGGGGAGAATACCATTTCTTCATTTAGAACCTGTAGCAAGTTACAGTAGTTGACATCTGAGTATGTGGCAAACTGTTACATCAGGCAACAATGACATATACTACATGGCAGCAGAAATTATGGGTTGGCTATGTAGATTGCAAGGCCAACAAAACATGAGGACTACAAGACTACAACAGAGACAAAAAGTATGAATTGTTCCTTATATTCATGTTCGCTCGACCTCGGAATTTCAGAGCCTAAATTATCGTCAACTGTCATCCTCAGCATCTGTATTCATAAGCCTGACCGAGAGGAGAAAAATCTCGGTCCCGCAGCACCAGAAACTACATTGGTCATTCATACATGTGATCTCAGTTACCAAGGTTGACCCCCATCTGAGCTGCTGCAGGCCTGGTTGGGTAGAAAGCCGTCTCCGAAGTCACCAACCAATCTCATTTGCATTTCTTCCTGTGGAGAAAGGATCCTGATGCACCGCACGCAGTTCAGAAAATCCCTACACACGCAATGCTTTGTTTATCAGAGTGGCTCAATAGCCAGACAGAGAGTAAATGAATGGGCATTAAAATTGAAGCCAAAGTGCAGCAGAATGTGTTTCTTTGATTTTATTTTATTTTATTTTTTGAGAATGTGTTTCTTTGATTTTGGGGTTTCTTTGATTTTTCTTTTACAGGTACATATTCAGTTGAAGTTATAAACTATCACAGGCCTTTCATTGTACTCGACAAGCTAATTTAGCAACCAGCGAATGAACCGTTAGTTGATAGCTACCCATTCCCCAAGGTCATGTCCACACAAATTGCCTAAAGCCACCCATCAGCTTTATCTTTTAGTAGTTTTGCACATTTCCGGAAAGTCATGCTAGTAAGTTTCGTATGCAAAAATTAGAAACAAGCTCATGGAGTTTTACTTACTCCCATGGGTCATCACCAACTAGTAGAACATCCTTCTCATGATCTTCATATACTAGTTTCCAGCCAACTCTACTTTGGTCACCAAGATGCCCCTCGATACCAAACATCCGCGCAATGTCATGCTTCAGTTCATCATACCCTGAATAACGGTTCATGTCGATAGACCTCCCTACAGCACCACGTTTGTGCACCTGCATATAGTACTTTGGTCAGGAAAGATCTTACTGCAAGAGTGAGACAGTGCACTCGTATGTACGCATAAACAATGCTAGAAAGTAGAAACACAGAAAGAAATATGATAAGAGCCTAAGGATAAACTCTTCTAACATTAACGACTTTGAACATTGACTTCCTGTGCACAGTAAAGTGAGCATATAAAATTTCAGGTCATCTTTTTGCAAGGAAATTAGTCAGAGAAAATTCTATATAGGTAGGAAGATCTAGAGATAAATATATAATTACTTAGATTCTACAAGGTGAAATAGTTTGTTTCTTATCTACAACGAAGTATTCCTGTGGTGTGCAAGAACCTATGACTACGGGCGTCATGAGGCTGGAGTTGATGGCCAGGTGATTGATGACCAATTTGGGTGGCTATCGTGTAACAGACTGTGGCTTTTTTTATCTCTTGTTTATCTATGTGGCTTGCCGTTCATCTGTTGGCTTCCATTATCTCGGAAAAATCCTGATGTGACTGTAAAATGACACACTGGAGCAAAAATAACAAACCTTGGTGTAGGTTCGCATGCGTTGATGTGCAGGAGCCGGTGCCCTGGAATTTCTATTTAAGAATGGGGGATCATTGATTGCAGAATCTATAGAATTGAATCCCATGTCAGCAACTCCAAGTGAATGTGAAATCATTGAAGATGATAACTCTTGTTGAGAATCCTTCGATGAAATGTAGTTAGAAATGCCATTTCCAGCCATCTCATCCATGAATTTATCATTTTCAATGCTATTCGCAAGCAAGGCATCTGCATTAAGTGGTAAGCCCAGTTGGCCATCAATGTTCACCCCAAATAGAAGGTTATTTGTTGGGTCTGAAATCTCAAACTCGCTATCTGGAGCTGTGTCCCTCAACAGCTGATGCTGATCGAAGGATGAAGATGGAAAGTTTTGTTGCAATGATCCATCAGCCTGAGAAAGGCAAACCGAAGTAGCTGAGGAGGACGTATCCAAGTAATCAATGTGGGGGTTGTTTATGTAGTCTCGTTCAGTAGCTGGCCCTTGTTCAATCATCTTGGGAATCATTATTGTTGGCTTCACACTCTGGTAAGACTTCATTTCCTGTTCAATTGTAGGGCACAAGACAACAGATGATTGAGATGTTTTTGCTGCAGTTGGTAAACTCTGGTTCTTGGAGCTACTTGGGATGGACTGCAAAAGAACATGATTAGTGGTAGTGGATGGTGATGTTGACGAAGACGGAACTTTATCTGTCCTCACTGACTGCATTCGACCAGCCACATTCAAAGAGCTAGCACCCATGGAGGTAATGATATCTGATTTTGCAACGGGAATGGTACCCCTAGGCGAATCTTCAATCGGTTGGTGAGACTGGGCCTTTTGTTGCGTTGCATACTGGATGGTGTTGCTGTTGTGAAAACCAACAGTTTGGGTAGCTCCTTGCACACATTGCTGAGGATCTGACTGAGAATTTACCACTTGTTGCTGCAAATCAAAAAGCATTTTCTGCTGCTCCATGGTCAGATGTTGCTGTGAATGTAGAGCCTTTAATAATTGAAGTTTCATTTGATGATCAGATAGTTGTGTATTCATGTTCGCATCACTGGACACATGAACAGGTTGTATCTTCATTTGCCGCTGCTCCTGTACTGAGTGTTGAACCTGCTGATGATGTTGAGGTTGTTGCTGTTGTAGCTGTTGCTGTAAATGTGGTTGCTGTTGCTGCAGGACCTGGATTTGCTGAAGGCCTCCCTGAAAGACGGTATGACTCTGGACCAGAGGTTGCTGTTGCTGGAGTTGAGCCTGGAGAATCACTCGAGGTTGCTGGAACTGAGCTTGGACAACATGTTCAGGCTGTGTGACGTTTAAGTTAGCCTGGCTGCATTGCACTGATTGAGTAACTGTATGCTGCTTCTGGTCAGAATTGCAATCTTGATCTACCTTCTGTGGCACCATATTATTTCCCAGTTGGTTTGGTGTAGCTATAGCTTTCGCTAACTGTTCAGCCTGTTGGTTTTGCTGAGGTAGTAACGAGGAGTTGAACTGGATGTTATTTTGTTGCAGGAATTGGGGCTGGAAGCTGATTTGCCTTGATATATCAGCTGCAGACAAATTTTGCACATGTTTGCCAGCTAATGAGTTTAGCAACTCTGGTTGCATTACTGTGCCGGGTAGTGACAAGTTCTGCTGCATATTCATCCACTGAAGTGACTGAGCTAAGTTTAGACCAGGCACTATGCTGTTCTGAGTATTCATATATTTCTTGCATATCTCCTCACCAAGCCATGGCATGGTTCTCTTAAAAAGATTATCCATTCCAGAGCTATCATCATCTGTAGATATAGTTTTTTTTATCAAAAAACCTGAGTTGTGCATCAAAGGACTTGTTATCTAGTTATTTGCTAGAAGGATACGTGGTCGGGAGTTTTCGGTGATACAATGAAGATACATGCATTATTCATGAAGAAAGCAGAACTGTAGTTCCGTGGTTACCTATCATCCCAGGTTGTCTCGCACGCTTTGCAGTGAATAATGGTGTGGGATAGATGAAGAATGGAGCGATGACAGGCTCAATGTCCCAAAGGGAAACCCTGGTGCGTCTTTCACTTGGTGCTGCTTCATCCCATGCAACCTGCTCATACATACTACTAATCTCAGCAAAAATAAAGGGGATGTCTTGTCAGTTTGGCAGGTTTAATTTGTATGGATTAGACCAAACCTGAATATTGCGCCACTGAGAGTTTTTCCACCTTACAGGATCCAGATCACTTATGCCAGTTATTGTACCCATGTACCTGCAGGCAGATATCACAACTTAATAGTTTTTACAAAAACTTATTTCTTGTATAAAACTTCAAACACATAAAAGCATGAGCATGCGCACAGCAAACTGACAGTTAATAGAAAAGGTATACTACAAACTCCAAGGATATTTTAAAAGTGATCTCGAAGTAAGAAGGACGACTACTCAATCTACAAATTAGGTAATTTGGAATCTATACCTTCTTGTTCCAGATTCTTCGGTTTCAAACATCATTCTAAACCGCATGCCAAGAGATAATTGGTTGCCATAAACTGCCTTCTGGTACTTGGCAAAAGGAATCACAAATTCTGAAGGACTAGCCCTGAAGAAACAAAAGGCAGTCCAATTGAAACTCTAGTATATCACCTATTCACCTGTGAAAACTCGCAAATGATGGTATTTACCTTGGGTTATAGAATATTGTAAATTGGCTGTTATTTGCTGCTGCATGAGCTGCAGCAGCAAGAACTCCGATATGCATGCTATCACTAGACAAGACAGATGATGAGAGGTTAGTAGGTTGCCTATTTGCTCGCCTGATCCCCAAGAGGAGTTGCTGTTTTGCATCCCTACAATCACAAGGGAATAATCTTAGTGGCACTAATTACCTTTACAGATAAGTTTATTTGTTACATCAATTCTTGAGCAATACAAAGTCAGGAAAAGCTGACTGTCCAACAAATAAATAGAGACCTCGGCATCAACATTTTACCTAATAAATAAGACTGAATCACCAGCAAGAAGTCTCTTTCCACTAATAAATAGGCTCCAGCCAGTAGTCAGAAGATGCCTTTTAGGCTGGCCTGGTGAAGAGGAAGAGAAGCAATCATAAAATTAGTGCATTATTCCTTTCAAAGGAAAACAGTAAAATGGATTAAATCATGAAGGAAAAGAATTTTAGGCCAAAACAAATACATGGTATTAAAATATGGGCTTGGCTAACTTCCACCAGCTTTCATTCATGCGTCGAGAGGAACTAAAAAACATTTGACTTGCCTCTAAATATATGACGGAATGTCCAAATGGTATCATGTAAATCCCTGGCCTGGAGTTCCTGAGCAGGAGGTTGCAATGAGAAGTCCTACATGTAGTACAGCTTGAACAAATCAGAACAAACCAAAAAACACTCAACACATCTTTTTACATCAGAAGTAAACTATCCTTACAAGACGAGGGAAAATCCTCTCTGCAGCACGCCGTGGCACGGAGAATCCTCCATGAGTGCTCGTATCACTCGCGGTCAATGTTTTGCAGAAGAATTCTGTTTGTGGCTTGTTTTGTTTCAGGGTAAGCTCTGATGCCAGCAATATCTCCTTGTCACACTGTGCCACCTAGCAGTTACAGTTCCCAAACCATTTTTAGGCAGGAACTATAAAACCATGGCAGTACTTGATTTCACTGAACTTTAGGAAGTGACACTTACATTGCTAACTGGCTGGAGAGTCATCCGAGCATAAACTTCATCCGTGTCAGGATCAGACTGTCAAGTTTTGTCGAGAGAAGCATCACGCTAAAAGGTTAGATCATCCGCATAGAAGAGCACAGAATGCGCATCTGGTGTCCACTTAGTGGTATCTGTTCAAAGTGGTAGTGGTTACCTGCATAGTGACGCTGTGGAGGATGCATATCAGCTTTGATGGAAGATTTGGATAGCTTGGAATCTGCGCGTCTGCATCCTTTCGCATAGATGCTGCCACCTGAAATTGGGCATCAAGGAATAAGGACTTCTTTTTGCCCTGGAACTCCAGGCCACTTGCATACAACTTGCAAATTTGCAAGTGGTTTTGGTAATAATGTGATTTTAGTGGACTCTCAACTGAACTTGTACACAGAAAACAGGAATTACTCCTATGAAACTTCGCGCTAAATCAGAAGCATCCATCTCTAATTCCCTCTAATTCTTTCATCATAGTTCTGGTCCAACATGACAGTGACACAGTGACAACCGGGGTATCATGTGAGTGCCCATCAGAGATAACATTAGCACGGATATGATCAAGTATGAACCAAGCCCAAAAAAGGTTGCATGTCCACAGAGTTGAGTTGGAACAGGTTAAGACCAAAGCTCTAGGTAGAAATCCAGCTCCCAAATTTCTCATCTTCTATTCGAATTTTTTTTCCAAGATTCTCTCACACTACTGAAGAAAAGTAAAGGTCACTGGAAAAAGAATTAGATTTCCCTCTCTAAATCAATCAAGAACTACTAAAATAAAGCAGTTGTCTGTCTGCAAGACGAAGCAGGGAGGCTCAAGAACCATGAGTTGACTATGGCTGTCTGCTGCCAGCCGCCGGACACGGAGACGAAGCGACCATGAGGCCGCTTCGTGCTGGCGGCTATCCCGGGGAGGGAGGAATCATCAGCGCTCCCGCGAGCACGAGGCGGCCAGAAAGGGACAAGAGCAAGACGCCCAAAAAAAGGGAGCGTTTTTTCCTCGTCCAGAGAGGGGGAGGAAAGCAACAGCTTTGATCAGCAGGAGTCATCGGAAGCACCGTACCTGCTCGCTGTGTCCCTGCGGGAAGTAGACGACGAGGCTCCCCGGCGGCGGCAGCGCCACCAGCGGCCCGGCGCACGCGTACCACAGCTCCTGGTTCACCCTGCTCCCCCTCGCCCCCTCCCCGCCGCCGGCGCCAGAGCCCTCCGGCGCCGCCATCGTCCGCGCCGCGCACCGCCGCGGCCCGGTCAGTCACTGGTGCCCCCGCCTCCGCCGCCGCCGCCCGGGGGGCATCGGCGGGTCGCCGGCGAGGGTGGGAGGGAGGGGGGAGAGGAGGAACGGAGCAGCTCCCGAGGAGAGGAGAAAATACTCGGGCGGAGCGACGGAAAGAGCAATATAATACTACGCGAGAGCGCCGTGCTGTGGCGAGTGGGCAGTGGCGGAGCGCGCTGGCCGCCGTACTGCTTGGCTTTGTTAAATTGCCTGCAGGCTTCGATGATTAGTTCATTGATTGGTTAGCTTAGCACGGGCGCGGGATAATTGTTTCTCCGGGAATCAGGCGTGCGTACAAGCTTTCGAGGGGGGCAGGGCACAAGGCGCAGGAATCAGGGGGGAATGTGTGAAACGAAATGAAAATCTGCGGAGCAATAGAAAATTCTGCAGGGCGCGTCGAAAAGAAAGAAAATATTTTGCAGGGACGGAACCTAGGGAAAATGATTCGATTCTGCAGTCCGAAAGCCGCGTTAACTTTTTCCCAGAAATACAGAGGGCGTGCCGCGGCGATACACGTTTCCTCCGTTTCCAATCATACGGTGGAACTGACCAAGTGGCTGACTAAGAGCGTGTCTCTAGCACGCTCCTTAAAAACGCGTAAACGGTAAAAAATCCGGCAACTATATAGGTTTGGTCTTTTTTTACCAGACCAGAGCCCGTATGTCGTCTGGCCCGTAAATGATTTTACGGTGGCCTGCAAACCCCTCCTCCGGTATATCTATGGATTTGCGGTGAGTATACGGGGCGAAACCCTATCCCGTGCCGCCGCAATACCCCCTCTTCCCTCTCAATTTCTCACCGTCGGTGACTCGAATCTGCCGCCGTACTCCACCATGTGGCGCGGGATGTGGAGATCGGGCCGCCGCTCCGGCGGTAGCGACGACCCCGAGCGGCAGCGGTGTGTCAGAGCCGGCACGAGGAAGCGAGCGCGAAGAAGTACATGAACCGCGCCCTAGAGCCGCCGCCGTCGCTCCTCCGCCGCGAGACAGATGAGTACGACTGCAGGCAGGCATGTCTGTCCTCCGGCGTGAGCAGCTCCTCCGCCGCGGGCAACTCCGTCGGGGGGTCGAGCTCCCGTACGCCGCTCCTCATGCCGGTGAAAAGGGAGCCGGAGGAGCTCCCGCCGCTCCGTGCGGTGAAGAGGGAGCTCGAGGCGGAGCCGGTGCGGCCGAGCGGTGGCGTCATCGGGCCGGAGGATTTCCTCCCCCGGCGGAGGCGGAGATCTTCGAGCGGGCCATCGTGTCACGCAGTGCGCGGGAGGAGGAGGAGGCGGAGCAGCGCCGTCGATCTCTAGCCGAGCTCGACGACGTCCTCCTCAAGCAGGGGCTCGCCAAGGCGCAAGACTTCGACGCCAACCTCGAGGCATGGCGCCGCGAAGCCAAGGCGCAGGACGACATCTACGTTGACCTCGTCTCCTCCGACGACGACGATTGAACTCCTCCGCCGCCGCAGCATCGCTGCCGCACCCGGATGGCTCCGGTGAGCCAAATTTTGGCAGTAGGGTTTACGGTGGCCGCTGCTCCTCCGATCTACTTTGTACAAATATGCTATGTATGAAATCTGTATGATGATCAAGTACTATGAACGCTGCTAGTTTTACTGAAGTAGTTCGGTTTCTCCCACGAAGTTCTGATGTCAAAATTTACAGGTTCATTTTACGTTTCTGTTCTGCCGCCGCTATTTTCGGCCCGTATCCGAGGAATTCTGCGAACTGTAAACTCAGTTTACAGGTCCGCGTTTTAAGGGGCCTGCTAGAGATGCTCTAAACCAAGGCAAGGCGCAATAATACACTATTTTCGGAGCTCAGCCACGTGTTTGAATGTGGCCATCAGAATTTCTTTCTAAGTTTGCTTCCTAAATAAAAGTAGTTTCTTTGGCCTTTTCTGTTTTCCTGTTCTTGCCATGTAACCGTGGTGTTTTCCTCTTAATGAATGAAAAGCAACATCATGGTTGTGTTTCGTCAAAAAAAAAATTGTAATGAATCTGTGATATGTTTTCCCATTTTTGTTGTTTCATGATTTTGGAAGCATGAAATAAACGATGTTGTGTCGTTGTGCAAGGCATGTGCGTGTTTCTCCTTCTCTTTGAGATTATGTGTATGCCTTTTATTTGAGCACACGACCTATGCGAGGCATCGACGCACCCCCCCCCCCACCCACCCCCCCCCCCCCCCCACCCACAAGCCGTCTGATCACATGCACATGTACGTTCAGGATCAACTCGCCAACTCGTGGACTCGATTGCCAACTCGTGGACTCGATTGTCCCTTCTAACCATCCTTCGCTACACACACGTCCGAGGGATTGGGCCATTCGTCACATGTTAATATGCAATTTGATAATTTGCCATAGTCAGTAGCTAGGTATGTATAGGGAGGCATGGAGTACATATGATGAGCTACAACAATGGTTGTAGGGCGTAGCATAGCTAGGTTAAGAGATAATTGAGCATGCCATGATGTCATTAAGATTTCATAAATGGCTTTACTTCTTTATTTTTTTGATAATTTGTCCGATTTTGAATTTTTATTATATGCCATGCTGATAGCTGGAACCCATTTTTGCCACTAGAACTGACCCTTTTGCCCTTCTTCTCTACTTAGCAGTCTGTGACCTGGCCTGGTCGTCTTGTCTTCCTTCCGTCACACTTGTTGTTAAAAGAGGGCATGAAAGTGTTTATGGGAATTGGATGAAGGAGAGGATGGGCAGCAGAAGAAGTTAAAGGTTACAGATGTTGGGAACGGCTCTGGGGAGTCCGTGAATCTGGAAAACACTTCCCTTGGGGGAGATGCAGACATAAGAGCATCTCCAACAGGCGCCCAAAAACTGGGCCGCGTGCTAAAATCCGGGTTTTTTTGGGCGCCGGACAGCTCCAGCAAAAGCTGTAAAACAGTGCGCGCGCAAAAAAGGATTGGGCACGCGCTGAAAAACGCTATCAAAAGCTGCAAATTTGAGGCGGCGGATTGCGCGCGCTTCACAATTTACACTGCGTGTTTTTTTGGGCGCGCGTTTTTGGGCATCTGCTAAACCAACGTTGGGTCCGGCGCACTAAAAGTGCTACAGTGGCGCGCTAAAACTATTTTGGGGCGCGAAATTTTTGTTTACCTGTTGGAGATGCTCTAAAGATTGCTTTTGATTCTCATGCAGCTATCTTATCTGAGAAGGGAATTGTGGTCATGCCTAACTATAGCACTGTGATACAGAGATACAAATTTTCCACTCGCTCACAGGTTGATCAAGAGCTTTTGATTTCGTTTGATCATGGGCATGACCATAATTGCCGGCAACATTTGAGAGCACAATGTTGGTAGAACTATCGTGTTGAATTGACACAAGATGTTTGTTATACTTAAGAGATTATATCGTCTGAAGTCCTTAGTTCATAACACAGGAGTTATCGTATGTATGGTTCCTTAGACCATGAGAGTATCAAGTCACTCCATACCGGGAGTTGCACTTTGGGGTTGTTCTATCGTCATCCGTAACAAGGTGATCATACCAGCAGCTTACGGGTTTATCGAAAACGTATGACGAAGGACTAGATAGCTCGAGACTGGAATTTGCTCCTTCGATGATGGAGAGATATTCTTAGGGCCCACTCGGTGTGACGGCATCTATCATCATCTGGCTAGACACAGATGACTATGTCACAGGGATGCCGGAACACGACAACGAGAAAGAAGAACAAAACCAGTAACGAGGAGACCGGTATATATAGTGAGCATGTGTCTGACTCATGGGGATGCCGATATATCTCACCTCGTGTTTGTAGCATATCGCTAAGAAAAGAGAATAGCATAGGATAACCAACGGTTCACTCGAATATCATTTGTGTAAGTATAGGGATCAATATGGATGTCCACGGTTTCGCTATTGGTCATCGAACGAAAGGTGTTTTTGTATTTTACCGAACCAGCAGGGTCACACGCTTAAGAGATTACGATCTGCTGAGTTCTATAGGAGTTAGCAATTTGAGAAAATATTATGTGAATAGTTTCGAGAATAAAAGAAATCGTTTCGAGAGAAACCGGAAGCGTTTGAGGGAGTACCGAGAATTCGTATATAGGTGGAAATTGTTTCCACTTACTTCAAATATAAATTATAAAGGGCTACAATATTATTGTGAGGTCCCGGGAATTTATTTAAAGTCAATGGGCTAAAGAAAATACATAAAGGCCTATTAGGGGAGAGTTAATGGGCCCTAAGGCCCGTCAGTGGAGGCGCCCCAAGGGGAGGCCGAATTGGGAGGTGAAGTTGGACGACAGCTCCTATTTGGCGCGCGGTCGTGCTCTAGCCACATAGCGCGCACTCCTCCCCCCTCCCCGGGTGTATGGGCCGGCCCATTTGAGGTTTATTCCCCACCGGTTTTGGGAAGGTTCTAGAACCTTCCTTGAACCGGTTTTTTGTTTTTTTCTCTACCGGCTTTTCTCCTTTTCTTTTTTGCTTTTCTTCCTATTTTTTTTATTTGTCACCTTCCCTTTTTATTTCATTTTCATTTATTTTTATTTTTCTTTTAAATTTTTAAGAGCATCTTTCAAATTTTAGAACTTATTTAAAACATGAACATTTTCCGAATTATGACATTTTAAATTTGCAAACATTTTTAAAATCATGAATATTTTTTTATTCACAATCTTTTTTCCAGATTTGTAAACATTTTTTGAAATTGTAAACAATTTTTGAAACTCATGATTTTTTTTAATTAACAAACATTTTTTAAATTTTGGAAACAATTTTTGAAGTTCAAAATCAGTTTTTTGTTTGACGAGCATTTTTCTAAAATACATGAATATTTTTTGAATCAGCGAACAATTTTTGAACCGGTGAAGTTTTTCTTGAAATTTGGGATTTTTTTTGAATTTTTTTTAAAATTCGCGAACATTTTTTGTTTTTTGAACAGTATTTAAAAATTCATGAACAAGATTTGAACTCGCAAAATTTTGTTGAAATTCAGGAATTTTGTTTTAATACATGAATATTTTTTTAAAAATCATGAATTTTTTTTAAGATCGAACAATTTTTCAAAATCACGAACATTTTTTTAGTCCACAACCATTTTACGATTTCTTGAACATTTTTTGAAATCTATGAACCTTTTTTTGGAATTCACGATCATTTTATGATTTCTTGAACATTTTTTCCAAAATTCTTATTTATTTAGATATTTGGAACTTTTTTAAAACCCCGAATTATTAGAAAAAGAAAAATAAAAAATAAAAAATAAAAAAAGCTAAAAAATGAAATAAAAAAGGAGTCGTCCTGCCCCACGCATGGGCCGACCTAAAAGAGCGTGCTGGGAGAGCGAGGGGTGCGCGCTGCGTCTCCCCCTAGCGCGCCGCGCGCTGTATAGGAGGTCCTGAGTTGGACTCCAGCTCCCCTAGGGCCGACACAAGGGGAGGGGAACCCTTCCCCAAGTCGGCCACCTCCTCCCCTCTCCCTTACACCTATATATGCTAGAGGTTTTGACCCCTTTGAGACATAAGTTTCTCCTCTAGTTCTCTCTTGTTCTAGTTCTTGTCTAGTTTGATCTGGACTGTATATAGTTCTAGTTTTTTCTAGTTCCACACAATAGAGAAGCCCTGTGAGGTTCTCTTCTCCCTCCTCTAGTTATCAGACGAATTCTAGTTCTGGACAATGAAGTGTTGCTGGATCGTGAAGCTCGTATGTGTGTAATCCGTAGAGAGGTTATGCTTTCGGTATTATGTTCGAGGGATCGTCATGGACGGTTCCTGGGACTTCAAGTTTGACCTATGCCAACTCTTTCTTCTGCTACAACTCAAAGTTGGTAACGATCCGATCTAAACCCCTCATGCATCTTTATAGTGTTGCAGGACCTTGATCCATATGACGATTTTTGTTTGTTTTCTACTACGTTTCCTAACATTTGTTAGCAGGCAAATCAGGTGGGATCTTGCTAGGTGTTGATTCTAAGCTTTTTGATGTCATATGTAGAGACAATGGGGATCATTTTGTTCGCATGCAGATCAGGGACAAGAAAACTCATATTGAGATGATGGTAGCAACAGTTTATGGTCCTGCACAACCTGAAGGGGAAGATCATTTCTTTACTGAACTTGCACAATTGTGTAATACGAGCAAAGATCTTTTGAGTTTGGTGGTGATTTGAATATAATCAGGAAATGTTGTGAGAAGAAAAAATCTTGTGTACTACCTAGATGGAGCCATACTTTCAATTCCAATATTCAAGTTGATGGTTTCAAAGAACTGGCCCACCATGGTAGATTATATACATTCACTAACAATTTGTAGGAACCCACCGTTGAGAGACTGGACATATTTTTTGTCAATAAAATTGATAAAAGGTATGCCCTGATACGTCTCCAACGTATTTATAATTTTTTATTGTTCCATGCTATTATAGTATCAATCTTGGATGTCTTATGTAACTTTTTTGTGGTATTTTATATCATTTTTAGGACTAACCTATTAACCCAGTGCCAAGTCCAGTTGTTGTTTTATGCTTTTTTTGGTTTTCCAAGAAATCAGTACCAAACGGAGTCCAAACACTACGAAACTTTTTGACGATTTTTTGGGACAAAAGATACCCTAGAAGATTCGGGAGGAGACTAGACGAGAAGCGAGGAGACGGCAAGGCAATAGGGCATGTCTGGGGGGGTAGGCGCGCCCTGATGCCTTGTGGGCCCCTCGTGGCTCCGTCTGGCCTAATTTTACCTTTATAAATTCTCTAAAATCAGGAAACCAACAGGGAGCCATCCCAAACACTTTTTCCGCAGCCGCAAGTTTCTGTTCTTCCGCGATCCCATTTGGAGGCCTTTTCTGGTACTCTGCCGGAGGGGGAATCGATCACAAAGGGCTTCTACATCATCCTTGTTGCCCCCCGATGATGCATAAGTAGTTCACCACAGACCTACGTGATACGTCTCCAACGTATCTATAACTTTTGATTGTTCCATGCTGTTATATTATCATTCTTGGATGTTTTACAATCATTTTATAGCAACTTTATATCATTTTTTGGGACTAGTCTATTGACATAGTGCCCAGTGCCAGTTGTTGTTTTTTACTTCGCAGAATATTAGTACCAAACAGAGTCCAAACGCAGCAAAACTTTTTGAAGATTTTTTTTGGACCAGAAGACACCTTGGGAGCCAAGAAAGGACCAGAGGGGAGGCCCGTGGGGACCACAAGACACCAGGGCGCGCCCAGGAGCCCAGGCGCACCCTGGTGGGTTGTGGGGCCCATGGAGGTCTCCGGCACCGCCTCTTCGCCCTATAAATTCCCAAATATTTCAGAAACCCTAGGGGAGTCGACGAAACATAATTCCAGCCGCCGTAAGTTTCAGAACCACGAGATCCAATCTAACACCATCACGGAGGGGTTCATCATCCTCATTGGTGTCTCTCCGATGATGCGTGAGTAGTCCACCATAGACCTACGGGTCCGTAGGCAGTAGCTAGATGGCTTCTTCTCTCTTTTTGATTCTCAATACAATGGTCTCTTGGAGATCTATTTGATGTAATGAGTTTTTGCGGTGTGTTTGTTGGGATCCGATGAAGTTCAAGTTTATGATCAGATCTATATCTATGAATATTATTTGAGTCTTCTTTTGATCTCTTATATGCATGATTATTTATAGCCTCGTATTTCTTCTTCGAATCTTTGGTTTAGTTAGGCCAACTAGATCGATTTTTCTTGCCATGGGAAGAGGTACTTTGTGATGGGTTCGATCTTACGGTGTCCTCATCCAGTGACAGAGGGGGCAGCGAGGCACGTATGTATCATTTCTATTAAGGATAACAAGATGGGGTCTATTCCTACATGAATAGATCTTGTCTACATCATGTCATCGTTCTTATTGCATTACCCTGTTTCTCCATGAACTTAATACACTAGATGCATGCTGGATAGCGATCGATGTGTGGAGTAATAGTAGTAGATGCAGGCAGGAGTCGGTCTACTAATCTTGGACGTGATGCCTATATATTGATCATTGCCTTGGATATCGTCATAATTATTTGTTCTTCTATCAATGCCCAACAGTAATTTGTTTACCCACCGTGTGCTATTTTCTCGAGAGAAGCCACTAGTGAAATCTACGGCCCCAGGACTATCTTTTATCATATTTGCTTTCCGATCTATCTTTTTCCATATTTGTTTTCAGATCTATTATTCCAAAAAAACCAAAAATACCTTGCTGTACTTTTTATTTATTTATTTTATTTCGTGTTTTTGCGAGATCTATTTATCCAAAATCCTACAAACTAATCTATCCTTTTACTGAGGGGGGATTGACAACCCCTATTATGCGTTGGGTTGCGAGGATTTGTTCTTTGTGTGCAGGTGCCGTTTACATGGTGTTGCTTGGTTCTCCTACTGGATTGATACCTTGGTTTCATAACTGAGGGAAATACCTACCGTAGTTGTACTACATCATCCCTTCCTCTTTGGAGAAATACCGACGCAGTTTCAAGCCGCATCACTACGGGTCCATAGCTAGCAACTAGATGGCCTCTTCTCTTTCTTTGATCTTCAATACAATGTTCTCCTCGATGTTTTTGGAGTTCTATTCGATATAATCTTCTTTTGTGGTGTGTTCGTTGGGATCCGATGAATTGTGGGTTTATGGTCTAAATATTTCTGAATATTAATTGAGTCTTCTCTAAACTCTTTTATGCATGATTGTTATAGCTTTGTATTTTTCTTCGATCTATCCGTTTAGTTTGGCCAACTAGATTGATTTATCTTGCAATGGGAGAGGTGCTTTGTAATGGGTTCAATCTTGCGGTGCTCTATCTCAGTGATAGAAAGGGACAAGACACGTATTTGTATTGCTGCCATCAAGGGGAAAACGACGGGGTTTATTTATATTGATTGGGTTTACTTTGTCTACGTCATGTCATCTTGCTTAAGGTGTTACTTTGTTGTATACTTAATACCCTAGATGCATGCTAGATAGCGGTCGACGGGTAGAGTAATAGTAGTAGATGCAGACAGGAGTCGGTCTACTTGTCTCGGACGTGTTGCCTATATACATGATCGTTGCCTTGAATATCATCATAACTATGCGTTTTTTTATCAATTGCCCAGCAGTAATTTGTTCACCCACCGTATGCTATGTGTTCGAGAGATAAGCCTCTAGTGAAAACTATGGCCCCGGGTATACTTTTATCATATATAAAAACACAAAAATACCTTGCTGCAATTTTATATTTTATTTACCTATCACTATGAGATTTAATCCTTGCAAGTAACCGCCGAGGGGATTGACAACCCCCTTGTTTGCATTGGGTGCAAGTATTTGCTTTTGTGTGTGAAGGTGCTGCTAACGAGGTTTTTTGTGGTTCGCCTACTAGATTGATAATCTTGGTTCTTAACTAAGGGAAATACTTATCTCTACTGTATTGCTTCATCCTCTCCTCTTCAGAGAAATCCCAACGCAGCTCACGAGTAGCATGCCCAAAGTGTGTAGAATTGATAACAAGGTAGCATGAATCATACAAACACTGGTACAGCGAGGTGCTATACAAACGACTTTTAACCCCTTTTCGCGATGACGTTTTGAACCGTCGCCTAGTGAGTGACTGCGATAGGGGGGTCCTTCCCACACGACCCAGAAACCATCGGGGATAGACCCTCCTGACACACATGCTCTGCAAAATGAGGTCGTGTGCGACGGGCGAGCGATCAAATACGGTTATACGTACAGTTGTGCTACAAAATACAATTATATAGGCCAAATCGATTCCGGTCGTAAGTACATCCCACATAGTCAGTTCCGGCTAAACGTTTTTGTTCGTATGTACATTCCACACAGTCAATCCAAGGAATACGTTTTCGTTAGTATGTACATCCCACACAGTTAATCCAAGAAGTACGTTTCCGTTCGTATATACATCCCACATAGTCACTTCAAAGAAAACGTTTTCGTTCGTAGGTACATCACACACAATTTTCCCCATTAAATCATTTGTGATAGCATTGTCATTGCACACGATATTAACAATTTTATCATTTGTGTTATTGAATGCATCACACACGGTGCGTAGAAGAAACTGTGTGGCAAATATTGTCCATCACACACACTTTTTATGTGGTAAACGTTTGCGCAAGGTGGCCTAACGCAAACAGTTTTCAAGAGGATGTCGTGTGTGATTATTCATTGATCCAACACGGTTTATTCCTAGAAACTGTGTGCGCTGCCTGAGGTCATCGCCCATGGTGTTTTCTCAATAACCGTTTGCAATAGAAAAACCCAATTAGCAGGTTAATTGCCCTATTATTAATAATTCATTTATTAATCTAATTGACATTTCATATTAAGCACACAATATATTTCATTTTCATATTAAGGAAGCAGGATTTCATAATTGAAATACATCAGAGTACAACATCATATAGCTTCAGCACTTAGCTACCCCATTACACAACTACACTAGCACCAAGTTTCACATGCAACATCTATAACCTTTCAAAATTAGCATCATAGACGGTACATAGACAGATGGATCTCATCTGGAAAACTGGTGAAGCGGAAGGCGAATATTGAGCCTTCATTGATGTTGAATGTCTTTGCAACTTTAGGCGAGCGCCTGTCCATCCTTCGTCCTCTTCAGGAACACTTCAATATTGAACCGTGGGTGTTATATGAATACCTTCCTCGCCTCCTGACCATACAGGTGGTTTGAGGGGTAATCATCAGTGAACTGTTTTGAAAAGGCCTGAAAACAAGGATATGCATAAATATCTTCTCTAGATTTGAAATGGCGCAAAGGAATTAAAATGACAAGGTATAACAGTTAGTACCATCATGTAGTGAACTGATGTCTTCTTCATTATGCAGACAAAGATCTTGTTATTTTTTGTCGCTAATTTCTTTATCGTAATAATCTTTCTGAGTTTCTTGACTTGACTGATATTCATGGACAACTCATTTCCACATATGCAAAAAGGGTCAAACAGTGGGTTAAAACCTCTGACAGCAGGACCTACATATACAAGACCAAATTGTTAAAACCTAATATTTAAAAACAAGAAGTGGATAGGTGTGTTATTAACTGCAACATGCCTAATATTTAAAAACAAGCAAACATAGTCATTCAAACTTGTATTGTGCAGGTCCAAGTACACTAGTTATTGGCCCTGTTTGGATCTATGGGTTAGAGTTAGTTTGAGCTAGTTTGGGCTCAAATAGCCCTAAAGTATCCAAACATGAGGGCTAGTTTAAGCTAGTTGTGTCTAACCCACCCAAAACAACTATCCCAGCCAAGAGGTGCTGATTGGGGCTAGTTCTCCTAGTGCATTTATTGTCAATCTAACACTGTCATCCAAACACCTCTTTGGCTAGAGTTAGTTCAGGGTTGGTCATTGTTAGGTATCATTGTTATTTAGGAAACGTAGGATAGCGTAGGATTTATTATACCTTGACTTATACTCCAAGATGACCATGTACTCCTATATGTATGCCCACGAGGCTCAAGCAATACAATCAACTATTCCACCAATCTCTCTCTCTCTCCCTTTTAACTATCATGAGCTAGAAACTAACTCTAATCTCTAGCTAAGTTAGAGTATCCAAACAGTGCCATTGTTAAATCAAATGGAAAGGCGTGGTAAATACTCCCTCTAGTCCTTTTTACTCTGCATATAAGAATTGTCTGAAGTCAAACTTCATAAAGTTTGACCTTATTTATATGAAAAAATATCAACATCTACCATGCTAAAGTTATACAATATGAAAATTTAAGTCATGGCACATGTACTGATATTGATTTCATATTGTGAATGTTGGTATTTTTTCCCTATAAAGTTGGTCAAACTTTACGAGGCTTGACTTTAGACAAATCTTATATGCTAACTAAAAAGATTCGGAGGGAGTTCAACATGCTTAACAACAACCAAATATAGTCATTCATAGAGCTATTGTTAAAATTGGTATTGATGAAATTGAACTGCACAGTTCATACTAGCACATATAGAACATCACACTGTTAATAGCTGAAATAAACAAGGCATACTACGAACAACCAAAGATGGCAATTGAAACTGGACATATGCTAACTACAAAGAACCGAACAACCATAAACCGTAGAAATAAACAAGGCGTAAGGTCAGACTTGCCAGCTGAGGATCCCAAGCCAGCGTCGCAGAACGTGTCCTTCAGAAATGACAAAAGGGGCTCCATGGCGACGAAGGATGGCAAATTGTTCATAACGAGCCGCAGGGGATCAGCGGCAGGGCCATCAATGAGATCGACGGCTGTCGAACCCGAAGGGTTGGGGGTGGGCAACTTAACCTGTGACATAGCCTGCGTCAAGCTGTCGGTGTCGACGACCTCGATGTCGTAGCCGGCATCCGCGACATGCCAAAATACTTTAGCCCGCTGATTGAAAGGCTCAATCCAGGTCCAGTCATCGTCGTCAGCTTCCTCGGCAGCCACCTCGCCGACTTCGGGCGAAGAGGCCGCGGTAAAGCTCTTTTGGGCCATTCGCTCCTCGAGCTCCTCGGGAAGCGTAGCCGAACTTAGGCTGCAACGCTCTGGAGTGGGGGAGGGGGTGAGGATGGGGATCTCTGGGAAAGGGGGCATTTTGCAGGCGTCATCTAAGAAACTCAGGGCGGCGAGGGTATGTATATCGGTGGGTAAACTGCACGGGCAGACCGACAGAGGTTGACGATGGAGGCGGCGCGGCGGCGGCGGCGACCTAGCTAGGTTTGGAGCGTGGGAGGGGTGGTGTGTATGTGTGTGAGCGGGGGATTTGGGGTGAGCGAAGGATTTGGGGTGTGTGTGTGGAGGGGGTCCAAGGTGGTGTTTGAGGAAATGCCGCGGGTACTGAAAATTTTACTAGGCGGGAGTAAAATGGCGGGGCTACCGAAAATTTGGATCAAGGGATCGAAGCAGAGCGGGGTGGGAGTAACGAACATCACACACGGAGGGATGCAGGCGGGAATAAAATGTCGGGGCTCCAATTCAAAAAAAATCCGGGGCTACTGAAAATTTGGATTAACTGATTGAAGCAGAGCGGGAGTAACAGACACCGCACACGGTCCACACATACGAATCGTGTGCTATCAAACAGAAAAACCCTCTACGCGGGTAGATATTTTCGAGATTACGAGGCAGTAGATATTTTCGAGAGCGGGAGACAAGCCTGGCGGAGCCCAATCTACTGTGTTGATGTGAGTGACTGCAGGGGCACGGGCGTGGCACACAGGCAGTCTGACCGAACCATGTCTGCTGCGTACCCAATCGCAGACGGTTTCTGCATCCAACTCATGTGCTGTTTATAAATTTGGTAAAAAGAATAATGCGGGAAAGGGACAGAACACGAACACACTTGCATGTGGACCAAATATATGTATGAAAAGGGTGGTTTGATGTTCGAATACCCAATGCACAACTTTGATGTGGCACCTGTCGCACAAAGCGCATAGTATTGCTAGTCAGCCACCCCCTTCGAACCCCACTTCATGTCGGCGGTAAGGGAATCCTAGCTACGAATGCATGCCCCCAGATAGTTAGGTTTGAAATCTCACCCTACTGTAACATAAAACATATAGGAGTCCATCATATATATGGTCAAACTCCCCCTTTCGCTTCCGGACAAAGGTGGACCGTGTCCCGACCCACAAATGTGTGCTTGTGGCAGGAGATGGGTGAGAACACATACGAACCACCTGCGGGTGGCCCTATACTATATGTATGAAAAGCGTGTGGTGTGATATTTAACTATACCATTCACAACTTTGATGTGGCACGTGTGCCTCGCAAAATAACCGGACTTCCCCGACCCCACGAAGGTTGCGGGTAGTGCGAAGTACCCCCCCCCCCACACACACATGTGTCGGGGGGGGGGGAATCTCACCAAGACGTACTGTAACATGGACCAAACAGAATCCAACTTGATCGTACAACCTCTCCCGCTCGTTGTTGGTCAAAGTGATGGACGTCCACACGGCCCCGCAAAATGGGCTAGCTTGTCGCCGATAAACTCGCGAGGGAGTACTGTCTGAAGACAAAACCCACTATGTGCATGTGGCCCAATTATGTATGGAAGTGGTGTGTGTGGTGTTTGAATACGCAATGCGCAAATTTGATGTGGCACCATGCTTTGGAACCATAAAATCCCCACACTGATCGAGGGTTCACGATGCGTAGCATGCATGCACTCAAACTTAATTAGGCCTAGAATGATTGACCTACTACTATACGGTAACACGAACCAAAGAAGAAGAATCCACCTTGGTAACCTTTCTCGTCGTCGGTCGAAATGATGGACGTCCATGGGGGCCCACAAATATATATAGGCTTTCCGCCCATATATAACCAAGCGGGTGAGAGTGTGCAAAGATAACCATTGCATCCATGTGTCCCAAACATATTTATGGAGGTGCGTGATGCATGCATATGTGTTGAATTAATACCTAATGCACAACATTGATGTGGTGCATGCGTTCAAAATCGCACAGGTCCCCACACAGAGCAAGAGGTTCATGACGTGTCATGTGCTCGCCCCTCCCCCCTCGATCTAGCGGGATGGATTCATGTGTACACATGCGCTATTATATATGTAATCTCGCCTATATCGCGAGACAAGCAAAAAATTAATCCCCTCCTAAGTCAAAATAATTAACGTCTCGCGTTGTCGGTGAAAGTGATGGACCAAGCGGGCCGACAGATGGAAGCATCGCCGATAACCATGTGAGTTAGTGCCACAGGACAACTACCATCGCTTGCATGTGTGCCAAAACATATATATGGAGAGGTGTATGGTTGTGATGTTTTGAATACCTAATGCACAACCTTTGATGTGGCATTTTCCTCAAAAACCGCAAAGTCCCCACATAGAGTAAGGTTCATGTGTGACACCTAGTATATGTTGGTCCCATCTCCCCTTCGACATGTACTATATATATACTCCTACCCTAACACAACCCTAAAAGAATTAATCCTCCGTGTTCGTCAAATGTGCCTCTCTCTCGTTGGGCCAAAGTGATGGAGGACGACCTCTCGCGGGCCCACAGATGGAAGCGCCGCATGCGAGTGAGTTCCTATAGGGCAACCACCGTCTGCATGGTATTGCGTGGTGTTTGAATATACCAATGCACAACTTTGATGTGGCACCTGCCTCGGGAACCGGAAAGTCCCTACATGGAGCGAGGTTATGACACACACACACACACACGCACGCACACACACGTATCCCGCACCACCACCTCCACTCTGAGGCATGTCAAACTTTTTCTGTAGTGAACATGTGAACAAAGGAGTGTCGTGTTAAAGTTTAAAAAAAACAGAGATAATTCGACCCGTTTTATACATTGATTGATTTCCTAGTGATTTAATGTGGAAAAATCAAATTTGAGCTACATGTGCACCAAAATGGATTGCAAAATCATATGTGTGTCCCTTGGTGCATGTTTCCCCGTGAAAAAAAATTCAAAATATTGAGAATATTGATTTTTAAAATTCAGTAAATCCAAAACTTAGTTGAAATTCATGAAACTTATCGTGGTGTCATATATGGACACCAATAGACTGTGATATTGTATTTTTTCGTCAAATTTGAGACAAGTTTTGATATAATCTACTTATAAACGAGAGATTATTAATA
Organism: Thinopyrum elongatum; assembly: GCA_011799875.1. Classification (NCBI taxonomy): domain Eukaryota; kingdom Viridiplantae; phylum Streptophyta; class Magnoliopsida; order Poales; family Poaceae; genus Thinopyrum; species Thinopyrum elongatum. Next base: position 284,785,734 of record CM022303.1, on the reverse strand, counting down.
ACTGGCAACCAATATCTCATACGGAATATTTATTCGGACCGTGTGCGTTAGACCGTGTCATGCTTCGGTTAAGCAGTAAAGTTGCAGAATGAATCATCAAAAAACAAAAAATATATACGTGCCACACGCCCCGTGTGGCATGCAAGCAGACGTGAGTTGACGAGACGCATGTGAGCAGTCCGCCGCGTAGGCAGACCGGGAGGCGTGCGTGCACGCGTGTGAATTGACAGGAGGTGTTTTCGCTGCGCAGTGTCACCGGGAGGCGTGCGAGTAGCTGTGTGAAATGATGGTATAGGAATGCCAGAAGTCCGCCGCGCAGGCTCACCGGGAAGCGAGACAACCTTTGACCGCTGCCCGCCTCGCTCCCACTGGTCCGTATTAATGGCGCGCCCGAGCGGCCGCACCCCCCATCCTTGCCACACACACAATCCTCTCTCTCCGCCCGCATCCTCGACGCCGCTTGATACGTCTCCAACGTATCTATATTTTTGATTGTTCCATGCTATTATATTATCTATTTTGGATGTTTTATATGCATTAATATGCTATTTTATATGATTTGTGGGACTAACCTATTAACCTAGAGCCCAGTGCCAGTTTCTGTTTTTTCCTTGTTTTAGAGTTTTGCAGAAAAGGAATACCAAACGGAGTCCAAATGAAATAAAACTTTCGCGATGATTTTTCTTGGACCAGAAGACAGCCAGGAGACTTGGAGTGCAAGTCAGAAGAGCCGCGAGGCGGCCACAAGGGTGGAGGGCGCGTCCCCCGACCGTGTGGGCCCCTCGTAGCCCCTCTGACCTAGATCTTTCGCCTATATATACTCTTATACCCTAAAAACATCCAGGGGAGCAACAAAAACCACTTTTCCACCGCCGCAACCTTCTGTACCCGTGAGATCCCATCTTGGGGCCTTTTCCGGCGTCCTGCCGGAGGGGGAATCGATCATGGAGGGCTTCTACATCAACACCATTACCTCTCCGATGAAGCGTGAGTAGTTTACTTCAGACATACGGGTCCATAGCTAGTAGCTAGATGGCTTCTTCTCTCTCTTTGATTCTCAATACAAAGTTCTCCTCGATGTTCTTGGAGATCTATTCAATGTAATACTCTTTTGCGGTGTGTTTGCCGAGATCCAATGAATTATGGATTTATGATCAGCTTATCTATGAATATTATTTGAATCTTCTCTGAATTCTTATATGCATGATTTGATATCTTTGCAAGTCTCTTCGAACTATCGATTTGGTTTGGCCAACTAGATTGGTTTTTCTTGCAATGGGAGAAGTGCTTAGGTTTGGGTTCAATCTTGCGGTGTCCTTTCCCAGTGGCAGTAGGGGCAGCAAGGCACGTATTTTATTGTTGCCATCGAGGATAAAAAGATGGGGTTTTCATCATATTGCTTGAGTTTATCCCGCTACATCATGTCATCTTACTTAATGCATTACTTTGTTCTCATGAACTTAATACTCTAGATGCAGGCAGGAGTCAGTCGATGTGTGGAGTAATAGTAGTAGATGCAGAATCGTTTCGGTCTACTTGACACGGACGTGATGCCTATATTCATGATCATTGCCTTAGATATCATCATAACTTTGCGCTTTTCTATCAATTGCTCGGCAGTAATTTGTTTACCCACTGTAATAATTTCTATCTTGAGAGAAGCCTCTAGTGAAACGTATGGCCCCCGGGTCTATTTTCCATCATATAAGTTTTCGATCTACAATTTATGTTTCCTATTTCTTTTACTTTGCAATCTTTACTTTCCGTTCCATAAACCAAAAATACCAAAAATATTATTTTACCGTTTATCATCTCTATCAGATCTCACGTTGCAAATAACCGTTAAGGGATTGACAACCCCTTTATCACGTTGGGTGCAAGGTTGGTGTTTGTTTGTGCAGGTATTCGGTGACTTGAGCGTTGCCTCCTACTGGATTGATACCTTGATTCTCAAAAGCTGAGGGAAATACTTACTCTACTTTGCTGCATCACCCTTTCCTCTTCAAGGGAAAAACCAACGCAAGCTCAAGAAGTAGCAAGAAGGATTTCTGGCGCCGTTGCCGGGGAGGTTTACGCCAAGTCAAGTCAAGATTTGATCTCCCGTCAACTTGCCAATTTCTGGCGCCGTTGCCAGGGAGATCTATGCCAAGCCAAGACATACCAAGTACCCATCATAAACTCTCATCCCTCACATTACATTATTTTCCATTTGCCTCTCGTTTTCCTCTCCCCCACTTCTAAAATGATTTTCGAAAAGATTTTGCCTTTTCTTCGCCCTTCTTCCGTTCGTCTTTTCGTTTGCCTTGATGTATTATTTGGCTCGTTTGCTCGTTTGGTTGGAATAATTGTGTATTTATTGCAAAATAGAGAACCTAAGATTTATGGATCCGCATCCGCTTGCCAATCTTTTTAAGAGATCCAATTATGATGAACCAATTGCTAGTGAGTTTTGTGCACTAGATTATCTTTATGAAGTTTTGCTTGAAATTCGTGAATCTGAAAATTGTGATGAAGTACTTTATGAAGTGATTCACGATAGATCTTTGAATAAAAAGCATGATTGCAATGATGTTATTATAAATTCTATTAATGTCAATTATGCTAATAATATGCAAAACCCTAAGCTTGGGGATGCTAGTTTTGCTATGCCTACTACTTGTTGCAATGATCATGATTGGGGTGATCCTTCTTATGATCTTAAAAAAAAATTTAAGCCCCATGATGAATATGAGATTGATAATAATGTTTGCCATAATGTTGAAAGTGGGTTTGGAAGAGTGTCAACTTTAGATCCCACGTATTTGGAGAATGTTCAATCTTATGAAATTTTTGATAAAAGTGGGTTTGGAGAGGTCATGACTTTAGTTAATGTTAATCCCACTATTTTGGAAGAGTGTCAACTTCACATGCATGTGGATCGTGTTGAGAATATGTTATGTGATAGCTATATTGTTGAATTTTCTTATGATCCTACATGTAATTATTATGAGAGAGGAAAATATGGTTGTAGAAATTTTCATGTTACTAAATTACCTCTCTTCATGTTGAGATTGCTATCGTCTCTTTCTTCTTCCTTGCATATGCTAGTTTTTGCTTGCCTTGATAATTTGTTTGCTTATAAAATGCCTATGCATAGGAAGTATGTTAGACTTAGATGCGTTTGTCACATGTTTTATGATGCTCTCTTTGTGCTTCAATTCTTCTCTTTTATGTGAGCATCATTGAAATTATCAATGCCTAGCTAAAAGGCTTTAAAGAAAAGCGCTTGTTGGGAGACAACCCAATATTTTTCCTTGCTGTTTTTGAATAAATATTTCATCTAGCCTCTGGTTAGATGTGGTTTTGTGTTTTAATTAGTTTTTGTGCCAAGTAAGACCTTTGGGATGGCTTACGGTGATAGTTGATTTGATCCTGCTGAAAAACAAAAACTTTTGCGCCAAGTACCAGAATTGTTTAAATTCACTGGAGCATGTAATAACTATGAATTTTTTACACAAGATTTATATACGAATTTCCTATGTTGTCATAATTTTTAAGAATTTTTGGAGATACATAAGTATTGGAACAATTCAGATCTTCACAGACTGTTCTGTTTTTGGCAGATTCTGTTCTTTTATGTGTTATTTGCTTATTTTGATGAATCTATGGCTAGTATCGGGGGGTATGAACCATGGAAAATTTGGAATACAGTATATATTACACCAATATAAATAAAGAATGAGTTCACAACAGTACCAAAAGTGGTGATTTATTTTCTTATACTAACGGAGCTTATGAGAATTTCTATTGAGTTTTGTGTTGTGAAGTTTTCAAGTTTTGGGTAAGGATTTGATGGGCTATGGAATAAGGAGTGGCAAGAGCCTAAGCTTGGGGATGCACAAGGCACCCCAAGGTAATATTCAAGGATGTCAAAAAGCCTAAGCTTGGGGATGCCCGGGAAGGCATTCCCTCTTTCGTCTTCGTCTATCGGTAACTTTACTTGAGACTATATTTTTATTCACCACATGATATGTGTTTTGCTTGGAGCGTCTTGTATGATTTGAGTCTTTGCTTTTTAGTTTGCCACAATCATCCTTTCTGTACACACCTTTTTATAGAGACACGCATGAATCGTGATTTATTAGAATGCTCTATGTGCTTCACTTATATCTTTTGAGCTAGGCAAATTTGCTCTAGTACTTCACTTATATCTTTTTAGAGCACGGCGGTGGTTTTATTTTATAGAAATTGATGAACTCTCGCACTTCACTTATATTATTTTGAGAGTCTTTAAAACAGCATGGTAATTTGCTTTGGTTATAAATTTAGTCCTAATATGATAGGCATCCAAGAGGGATATAATAAAAACTTTCATATAAAGTGCATTGAATACTATGAGAAGTTTGATTCCTTATGATTGTTTTGAGATATGAAGATGGTGATATTAGAGTCATGCTAGTAAGTAGTTATGAATTTTAGAAATACTTGTGTTAAAGTTTGTGTGTCTCGTAGCATGCACGTATGGTGAACCGTTATGTAACAAAGTTGGAGCATGAGATATTTTTTGATTGTCTTCCTTATGAGTGGCGGTCGGGGACGAGCGATGGTCTTTTCCTACCAATCTATCCCCCTAGGAGCATGCGCGTAGTACTTTGTTTCGATGACTAATAGATTTTTGCAATAAGTATATGAGTTCTTTATGACTAATGTTGAGTCCATGGATTATACGCACTCTCACCTCTCCGCCATTGCTAGCCTCTCTTGTGCCGCGCAACTTTCGCCGGTGCCATAAACCCACCATATACCTTCCTCAAAACAGCCACCATACCTACCTATTATGGCATTTCCATAGCCATTCCGAGATATATTGCCATGCAACTTTCCACCATTCCGTTTAAAATGACATGCTTCATCATTGTCATATTGCTATGCATGATCATGTAGTTGACATCGTATTTGTGGCAAAGCCACCGTTCATCATTTTTATACATGTCACTCTTGATTCATTACACATCCCGGTACACCGCCGGAGGCATTCATATAGAGTCATATTTTTTTCTAAGTATCGAGTTGTAATTTTTGAGTTGTAAAGTAAATAAAAGTGCGATGATCTTCATTATTAGAGCATTATCCCATGTGAGAAAATAAAAAAAAAGAGAAAAGGCCAAATAAAAAAAAGGAGAAGGCCAAAAAAAAATGAGAGAAAAAGAGAGAAGGGACAATGTTACTATCCTTTTTGCCACACTGGTGCTTCAAAGTAGCACCATGATCTTCATGATAGAGAGTCTCCTATGATATCACTTTCATATACTAGTGGGAATTTTTCATTATAGAACTTGGCTTGTATATTCCAACGATGGGCTTCCTCAAAATGCCCTAGGTCTTCATGAGCAAGCAAGTTGGATGCACACCCACTTAGTTTTCTTTTTTGAGCTTTCATAAACTTATAGCTCTAGTGCATCCGTTGCATGGCAATCCCTACTCACTCACATTGATATCTATTAATGGGCATCTCCATAGCCCGTTGATACGCCTAGTTGATGTCAGACTATCTCCTCTTTTTTGTCTTCTCCACAACCACCGTCTATTCCACCTATAGTGCTATGTCCATGGCTCACGCTCATGTATTGCGTGAAAGTTGAAAAAGTTTGAGAACGTCAAAAGTATGAAACAATTGCTTGGCTTGTCATCGGGGTTGTGCATGATTTAAATATTTTGTGTGATGAAGATGGAGCATAGCCAGACCATATGATTTTGTAGGGATAAGCTTTCTTTGGCAATGTTATTTTGAGAAGACATAATTATTTTGTTAGTATGCTTGAAGTATTATTGTTTTTATATCAATATTAAACTTTTGTTTTGAATCTTACGGATCTGAACATTCATGCCACAATAAAGAGAATTACACAGATAAATATGTTAGGTAGCATTCCACATCAAAAATTCTGTTTTTATCATTTACCTACTCGAGGACGAGCAGGAATTAAGCTTGGGGATGCTTGATACGTCTCCAACGTATCTATAATTTTTTATTGTTCCATGCTATTATATTATCTGTTTTGGATGTTTTATATGAATTAATATGCTATTTTATATGATTTTTGGGACTAACCTATTAACCTAGAGCCCAGTGCCAGTTTCTGTTTTTTCCTTGTTTTAGAGTTTTGCAGAAAAGGAATACCAAACGGAATAAAACTTTCGCGATGATTTTTCTTGGACCAGAAGACACCCAGGAGACTTGGAGTGCAAGTCAGAAGAGCTGCGAGGCGGCCACAAGGGTGGAGGGCGCGCCCAGAGGGTAGGGCACGCCCCCCAACCTTGTGGGCCCCTCGTAGCCCCTCTGACCTAGATCTTTCGCCTATATATACTCTTATACCCTAAAAACATCCAGGGGAGCAACAAAAACCACTTTTCCACCGCCGCAACCTTCTGTACCCGTGATATCCCATCTTGGGGCCTTTTTCGGCGTCCTACCGGAGGGGGAATTGATCACGGAGGGCTTCTACATCAACACCATTACCTCTCCGATGAAGCGTGAGTAGTTTACTTTAGACCTACGGGTCCATAGCTAGTAGCTAGATGGCTTCTTCTCTCTCTTTGATTCTCAATACAAAGTTCTCCTCGATGTTATTGGAGATCTATTCGATGTAATACTCTTTTGCGGTGTGTTTGCCGAGATCCGATGAATTGTGGATTTAAGATCAGCTTATCTATGAATATTATTTGAATCTTCTCTGAATTCTTATATGCATGATTTGATATCTTTGCAAGTCTCTTCGAACTATCGATTTGGTTTGGCCAACTAGATTGTTTTTTCTTGCAATGGGAGAAGTGCTTAGCTTTGGGTTCAATCTTGCGGTGTCCTTTCCTAGTGACAGTAGGGGCAGCAAGGCACGTATTGTATTGTTGCCATCGAGGATAAAAAGATGGGGTTTTCATCATATTACTTGAGTTTATCCCGCTACATCATGTCATCTTACTTAATGCGTTACTCTGTTCTCATGAACTTAATACTCTAGATGCAGGCAGGAGTCGGTCGATGTGTGGAGTAATAGTAGTAGATGCAGAATCGTTTCGGTCTACTTGACACGGACGTGATGCCTATACTCATGATCATTGCCTTAGATATCGTCATAACTTTGCGCTTTTCTATCAATTGCTCGGCAGTAATTTGTTTACCCACTGTAATAATTTCTATCTTGAGAGAAGCCTCTAGTGAAACCTATGGCCCCCGGGTCTATTTTCCATCATATAAGTTTCCAATCTACAATTTCTGTTTCCTATTTCTTTTACTTTGCAATCTTTACTTTCCGTTCCATAAACCAAAAATACCAAAAATATTATTTTACCGTTTATCATCTCTATCAGATCTCACATTGCAAATAACCGTTAAGGGATTGACAACCCCTTTATCGCGTTGGGTGCAAGGTTGGTGTTTGTTTGTGTAGGTATTCGGTGACTTGAGGGTTGCCTCCTACTGGATTGATACCTTGGTTCTCAAAAGCCGAGGGAAATACTTACTCTACTTTGCTGCATCACCCTTTCCTCTTCAAGGGAAAAACCAACGCAAGCTCTAGAAGTAGCACCGCTCTCAGTCCTCAGAGCCGTCAGTGTATGAGGATGCCGCTGAAGCGCCCCATCGGAGGGAGTGGCGACGTCGGGGCTGCTGAAGCACCGGAGCATGACGTGAATATGGAGACATAGGTTTCTGTCGCCGCCGACGAGGTGGAGAACGAGGCTGCCAACAAGCGGAGGCGGGTTGAGAAAGAACCGCAAGGGACTCCAGCAGGCCTAGACTTCATCAGCAGCCTCCTCAATGATATGTTGACAGTCATCATATCCCTCCTCCCAATCAAATATGGCGCGAGGACAACTGCCCTTTCCCGGCGGTGGTGCCCCCTATGGCTCTCCACCCTTCTCGACCTCCTCGACGCCACGAGCTCTGCCATGGCTATCGCAAAAGCTTGGATGCGTTCTCCCAGATCCTCGGCGGTCACCATGGCCCAACAAGAGGCCGTATCACGGGCAAGTTCCGTTCCAACGGCAAGGACCGAGCCAAGCTTAACGAGTGGTTCCGATCCCCCACCCTAGATCAGCTCGAGGAGCTCAGTTTTAATGATGGGCATATGCGCTCGCTGCCAACGTCCGCGCTCTGCTTCGCGCCCACGCTGCCCCTCGCCAAGTTCATGAACTACCATTCCCCCCCCCCCTTAATGACGCGCTCGCTCTTTTTCTACCACGACTGAAGCACCTCAAGCTTGTCGCCGTCTGCATCCCAAAGGATGACATGGAGCGCCTGCTCTGCGGCTGTACTGGACTCGAGTTCCTTCGTCTTCAGGCGATGAATTGGTCGAGTAGCTTCCACATCACCTCCATGACTCTCCGGACTATTTATGTGTGTTGCTGGTGCTGCAACGAGAGATCACAAAAGGTGGACCACAATATGGTCATTGAGGACACACCTTCACTTGAGAGATTACTTGTAGTTGATCAACAAGGTCCAACAAGAATCAATGTCATTTCTGCGCTGAAATTGACAGTGGTGGGCTACTTGTTTGTGAAATACTTTCAGGTACAACAGTCGCCTTCTACCTCTCCTTCTTGATATCAACATTATTTCTAATTTTGAAGATGTATGTTCGTCTGTCATCCAGAAAAGCTTCACCCAGATTCTGCGCACAGTGAAGGTCTTGGCACTAGAATCTATCGGCCCCACCCTGGACCAAGTTGCCAGTTTCCTGAGATGCTTTCCGTGCCTGAAGAAGCTGTATATCGAGGTGATGTTCCTTTCCTGTTAAATGTTAACCATAAGGGAGTTCAATTTTTGGCACCTTTTCCCAAGTTTACCATGACAATGTACTATGATTCCTGAAGGAATTTTGGAGGATTTCAGGACATACACCCCCACCCCATATTGGTTGCTTGATTCATATGGTTACAATCCATAAGCATTTCTCCTTTGGATTCATCTGTACTAGTTTTCTTAGGGAATTTTTCATCCACTCCAACCTCTTGTGAAGAAGGCTACATTTTTCTAGATTGTAATCAAATGCCCATGTTAATCATGTCAGATCGAAGATGCATGGCACATTGGTGCATTTTACAAATCCTGCAAACCAAATAGGCCTGTAGTAGTGTTCAAAACTGCATGTAGGCACTAACACGTTATCTTCTTTTGCAGATAATAATAGGCCCGGTGGTGGATAATGTTTATAACGACAATCACATCGAATGCCTGGATCTGCATCTCTCAAAAATTACTTTGAACTCCTACCGAGGGACCTTACTGGAGATTATATTTGCCAGGTTCTTTGTTGCCAGATCAAGGGTGCTGAAGGTAATGAGGTTGAACATGCATTTAAATAGGAAATATGAATGGTTTGTTGATCAGAGCCGGCAGCTACTGCAGAATGGAAGAGGCTATAAAAAAGCTAAACTTCGTATTGGAACTACATATGACAGAGTAATTGGAAGTCATTGTGTCAACCCCATACATGACTTGTCAGCGGCTGATCCCTTTGCAGAAATGACGAGGTTTTGAAACCGGCCTTACTATTTTTATTTTTAGTTTGTGAAAGAACATGTGGTGCCCCCATGTTTGGTTTTGGTAATTAATGACAATCTCTATGGACTAATGGTTGTCTTGAGTTATATTTGAAGGATTTGTCCATAGGAATTTCTTGAAGTCCATTTGTTGGTTTCAAGGAGTTTATATGTTGACCAATGTGCTATTCAAGGAATTATCCAAAGAGTCGTCATGTAGAAGACATGATACAAGGTTGATCAAGACTAAGTCAAGAGTGAATCAAGTTGATCAACACACAAAGCGTACAAGATGTACCGAGAGGGATCAAGTGATCCCATGTTATGGTAAGCATTGTCCATTACGCTCTGTGTACTAACCCATGATCTACGTGTGAGTTCTATGTGGGGTTAGGTTTGTTTCCATGGGTTTGGTTCAAGAGGAAGATCTCATACAACCCACGGAGGATGACATCAAGTGGTGATCGTCATCAAGATTGCGGTGTGCAAGTTCAAGTGGAGCATCACGAAAAGATCAAGTGCTTGAAGCTTGCCGTCCATTGTGGTGTCAATGGACTTGTGAAGACGGGCCGAAGAGTGGCTCGCCCATAGTGGAGTATGGGGGAGCAATCAACTAGTCTTCATCGAGCCAACACAATCAAGAAAGGTAGTCCAACTTGAGGGAGTCAAGATCGTCATCATCTAGCTCAAGTGGACGATGTGCAAGACAAAGGTTTGCCCTTGATAGATTTTCTATTTTACCGGTCTCATGGTGGTAGTTGGGAGCCCGGGTTTGTAACACCCCTATGTAATAAGCACTGTGATCATCTGCTAATATTGCCAAGTCACTTTTATTTGCAGTGCCTAGTCACATTGGTTAAAGATTCAAATCAAATCCTTCTCTGAAAATCAACTCAAATTCAAAAGTGCAAAATGAAGTTGCCCAAAATATGTTGGAAAAATGTTCACCTTATAGCAAATAATCCAAAACTATTTGCTGTTAAGGAACACAACATCATCATCAACTCTAAATGGGCCTAATGCATTTTAAAAGAGCCAAAACAGCACTTAAATGCCTATTCATTTTTGAATAAATTCAAATGGGTTCCAAAAATGACCAAACTTTTTGTGGCAATGCTAGATATTGCAATACACTGGTGTGAGCAAGTTTCACATATTTACAAAATCATTTGGAAGCTCAAAATATTACTAAGCCCTCTCTGTAAAAAGAAAAAGCAGAAATAGAAAAGAAAGAAAAGGGGAAAGGTCACTGTGCACTGGGCCCAAGTGCACAGTGCCTGGTCCGGCCCATCTCCCTCTCTCCTTCACCTGCGTGTCACCACCGCCGTGGACGAGCGCGCGCACACCGGCAGCGCGTCGACAGCGCGACGGCCACCGACGCCCATGGCCCGTCAAGGGGATAAGGCCGAGCCAGTGCCTCCCCCTGGCCTCCCCATCCATTCCCTCTCCCTCTCCGTTGTTCTCTCCCTCAGATCCACCAGCGCCCGAGCGCCCGAGCCGCTGTGTCTTCGTCGCCTCAGCGGCCACCGTGCCTTCCACGCGGCCTGGCCGTGCTCGTCGGCATCGTCGTGGACTACCACGTCCTCTGGGGCCGCTGGAGGGAGCCGAGAAGCTCTGCATCGCCCGCATGCGCCGTCATCTTCCTCGGGTCGCCGGCGATCCCCTTCTTCCCCGGCGATGTTCTGCTGCTCCTAATCCTTCAAGGGCCAACTTGCGTGCCGCTCGGTGAGCTCCTCCGCTTCCTGCTCCTCCCCGTTAACCTCCTCGCGCGCCGAAGCTAGCTCGACGTCGCGCCCGTGAGTTCACCGCCGCAGATCACCTCGCTGCCGTGGTCTCCGATATAGACACGAGTGGCCGAACCCAGCATCGAGCTCCTGGTGCTCGTGCGAGTCCAGCGAGACCCCTAGCATGCCTCCCCGTGCCGTGCAGCGCCGAATCCGTCGACGCCCGAACTCTGGCGTCCGCTTCGCCACTCGCCACCACCATCTCCGGCCATTTCTGGCCAAACCGCCGCCATAGGTCGATGGGCGGGCAAGAGCCCATTCGAAAGAACCTAACCGCGCGCCAAATGGTGCCCCCTAGCGCGATTCCGACGCGCTCCGGTGATCGGCCGCCGCGTTTTTGGTCACCGGCGCAACTCCGGCGCCGGTCGCCGGCGTGGCTGGCCTGGGGCCGCCCTAGAGCCACTGCCAGTGGGCCCCGCAGGCCCCAGTTGACTGGGTTGACCCAGTCAACTGCTGACTGGGCAACTTTAACCCACTGAAATGCGGGCCCCACCGCATTTTAGTTCATTAAAACACTTTTATAAATAAAAGATAATTAATTAAGATAATAAGCCACTGACAGGCGGGGGTCCAGTAGTTAATTAGCTTCTATTTAGTTTAATATCAACCCTGTTAAATAACAGAGACTGACATGTGGGACCCACAGGACAGGTTTGACCTGGCCAGTGCGGCTGTTGACTGCTGACATCACAGTGATGTCATGCTGATGCAATAAACTCTTTTCTGCTGATTTAAACAATTCCAGAAAAATGTTATAATCTTTGAAAATCCGTAGAAAATAAACCGTAACTCGGATCGAAAAACTTTCTACATGAAAGTTGCTCAGAACGACAAGACGAATCTGATCGTGTCGTCTGTTTCCATGTCAGAACCCTCTACGTAGGAGAACCCGTAACTTTTAGCCTGATTCCGGTAGATGAATAGTGCATACATACCGGTTAATAAATCCAACTTAAATCCTAAAATAACTAAAATGACTTAGACATATCTTTAGGCAACCCTGCACTGCACCGTAGGCATGGCATACTCTGTGTTGCATATGTTTGCTGTGTGTTTATTTGTTTCCTCCCCCTCTTCTCTCTCGTTAGACCCCAACACCGACGTAGTCCCCAAGGCAGACGCCGCTCCGGAGTATGACTATGCCCCTGATAACCAGACCCTTGCTGCAGAGCTTCCAGGCAAGCACCCTCCTTTTGAGCATACCGATATCGCCTATTCTTCTCTCTCTTATGCTTGCATTAGAAGTTGCTGCTGTTACTATTATACTATTTCTGCTGCATAGCCTATTTATTGTAACCTGCTGTTGTTACCTACCTGCTTATCCTAAACTGTTTAGTATAGGCTGGGTAGAGACCCATCAGAGACCCCCACTTTGTCCCGACTGCCCCGCTGGATTATCAGAAGACCCGATCAACGGGATCGAAGACTAGGCCCCGGCACCGCACATCACTTCCCCCTTAGTTGCTCGACACTACTAGGTTACTATCGAGTGCCGAGGGTGATACCTCATCAGCACTTCTGATGTTAACCTTGTAGGTTAGTTCATCGGCTTTGGTCATCGAGGGTGATTCCTCCGTCTCCACTTCCGATAACGACACTGTCATGCAACTCCTCAAGAGTGGACCTCGAGGGTGATTCCTCCTTCGTTCACCTTGACGATAACATCAGGTGGAATTCCATCGAGGGTGATTCCTCAGGGTTCCCCTTGGTGTTAGACACACGGTTACTATGGTTACTATGACTTTACACTGAACCATGTTACTAAAGACGGGTCGGCCCTGAGGGGTACCCGCGTGAGCTTAATTGCGAGTGATGTGAAGTTGGGTTGACCTGGAAGGTGCCCGCGAGATAATTACGAGGCGTGGCCGGGCATTCTTAGCCCTTGCCGCAAGTCCTCGAGACGGGGCGATGGGGTCACATCGATCGTGAGTCTCTGCTCGTTACCGCGTGCTCCTAATCCACTAACGGTTTGGATATTTGATCCGAGGGGCCTCTGGCCTGATAGCACTAACCATCACGTGGGCATAGTATGGGCGTTCTGCGTCGTATGCATCAGCCGAAGCTTAATAGACGTCAACGAGGAGCGACGCGCGCCGAGTTGGACTGGTAACACCCTGCGCTTGTATAAGGGGGGCTAGGTCTGCTCTCGGCCGTGAACGTAACGTGCAGGAGTTCCCGGGGCGATGGCCCAAGACCCCTGGGGGCACAGGTTTAGTCCGGCGTGCTGACTTCTCTGTTAAGTCTAGGTCGGGTTGCGGCGTATCGTTTGGCCGAGGCCGGGCATGACCCAGTAAAGTTTGTCCGACCGGAGTTAAGCGAGCGTGGTGGGTAAGTTGGTGCACCTCTGCAGGGAAGAACTAATATATGCATAGCCTGTCCTACGGTAACAGACACTCGGAGTTGTATCCCGATCGATACAACTAGAACCTGACACTTGAGATGATAACTGGATAGTATGGCTCTGGGATTGCTTTCTCGCAGGGAGTCGAGGAAGGATCTCTGGGCGAGGTTGATGACACTACTGCTACTTTACATTATGCTAATCTGCACTCTTCTAATGCTGCAAGACCGCTGAAGATGTTGAAGATGCTAGTCTTCGATAGGACTAGGCTCTCCCCTCTATTCTGGCATTTCTGCAGCCCAGTCCACATATTCAGCCTTCCTTTGATAATGTTGCATATGTAGTGTAGATCCTTGCTTTGCTGAGTACTTCGGATGAGTACTCACGTTTGCTTTGCTTTCTTTTTCTCCCATATACGTTTGACGCAACCAGATGACGGAGCCCCTGAGACTGCTGCCCCCGCCGATGACTACCACTACTACCCCGAGGGTGGCTACTTCTACGAGCTTGCCGACGACCAGGAGTAGGATCGGAGGGTCCTAGGCAGGAGGCCTACGCCTTTCGATCGTATCTTTTATTTTGCCCCGCCTTTCTAAAGGCTTATCTATTTCTCTGTAATATCTGTACCCAGATATCTGATGCTTCCGCTGACGCTTGTATGCCATCGAGCTATGTATTCGAGCCCTCGAGGCCTTGGCTTGTAATATAAAGCTTGTATGACTTTTTTTATGTTTTAGAGTTGTGTTGTGATATCTTCAAGTGAGTCCTTAGGCTTGATCGTGTGCATTTGCGTATATGGTTAGTGCACGATTAAGCCGGGGGCGTCACAGGTTGGTATCAGAGCCGATTGCCTCTAGGATCCCCCTTTCCAACTCCTTGGCCGAAGTTGAGTCTAGTGGTCCAAAACTGTTTTACTAACTTGGTTGTGTGGCTTACGGTCCCACATCGCCAATTGGGTGGTATTAGGATCTTTTATTCCTCGTCTATACTCTGGGACTCTGATCTCTCTTCCTTTCGGTTCAAAATTTTACTAACTCCAACATTAGGTTCTCGTGATCACATCCACCCGGAGTTCTGAAATTTTCCCCCCTTTCTTCAAGATTGTGGGCCAGGTTCTGCTTACAAGATCCTTTTATCGAGGGCACCCTGTGTTGTCACTTGCAGAATCCTCGCTCCATCAGTTTTCTCCGACGTTGATGTAGCCTTTGCTATGTCTCGTTGTGTACTTCCTTACCGCGTGCCTGCGCGCCGCCTAGCATGTCTAGCTTTTGAAATTGCACCGTTATGTTGTCCGTTTGTAACCGACTGTGTATGGACCTGTATGTCTTCATTGACTACTGTTAATCGTCTATTACACTACTTATTTATCGTTGTGTTACATCATGCTTGTCGCTAAACACTCATAATAGCCTTTGCTAAACTACCCCTATTGAATTTAGCAGGATGGCTGACAATAATCCACCGCCGCCAGACTATATGGCTGCGATGATGCAACAGTTTGAATTGCACCGTCAGTTCGTGCAAGGGGTGATCGATCAGTTTCCCCCGTCCCAATGCCAACCATCAGCCATCTTCAATCACGCTGCCAGAGTTTGTGCGTCTCAACCCAGTGACATTTCGCAACACAGTTAATCCGCTGGACGCCGATGACTGGCTGCGTGACATCTTCTATGAGATGGAGTCAGCTGAAGTTCCTCCAGTCAGCTATGTCACTTTTGCGACGTACTTCTTGAAGGGACCCGCAGCACAATGGTGGGCCACCCACAAACAGACTCTGCCTCCAGATACTGTTGTCACCTGGGTGGAATTCAAGTCTGCCTTTCGTGCCCGATATATACCTCAAGCAGTTATAGCTCGGAAGAAGGCCGAGTTCCGCAACCTTGTTCAAGGCAACAATACTGTAGAGGTCTATCAGCGAGAGTTCCTTGATTTGTCTCGCTACGCCGAAAAAGACATCCCCACTGATGCTCGTAGGCAGGAGAAGTTCCATGATGGGCTACACCATGATATTCAGCTAGCCCTGCTCGTTCAAGACTATCCTGACTTCGCCACCTTGGTGAACAAGGCTATTATGGTCGAGACTAGTCTAAAGAAGCACAAGGAAGCGACCAGACGCACCCGTGAAGCGGGCTCGTCTTCTCAGAAGAGCCGCATATGGATTCCACAGAGCATGTATCATCCAACAGCTCCAGTGTACATGCCTGCCTATGCTGCACGTCGTCTGCCTCCTCCACCACCGAGGCAGCCTCTTCAAGCTGCACCACCTCGAGCTCCTGCACCACGTCCTGATAGTGGACTCTGCTTCAAGTGTGGCCAGCCAGGCCACCATGCCAGAGATTGCTCACAGAATCAGAATCAGCTAGCCCTTCCTCCTGCTGGCCGAGGTAATGGCCGTGGAATTAATCAGCCTCGCTACAACAATGTCAGGCCTTCTTATGGTCGTGGACAGAACTATCACGTCAACATGGCTGAAGCTCAAGATCAACCTAAAACTGTGATGGGTACACTTCTCGTTAATTCAGTACCCGCATCTATTTTATTTGATTCAGGAGCATCACATTCATTCATGTCAGAACATTTTGCACTTATGCATGATGTTAAATGCGAAACACTACACCAATCTTTAATGGTTAACACTCCCGCGGGTCAATGTCAAACTTCTTTGTTCAGCCCCGAAGTCACTATTGAAATTGAGGGGTTGAAGTTTCAGGCATTCCCAATTATCCTGAATTCTTCCAAAATTGATCTTCTTCTGGGAATGGATTGGTTGAAGGCTCACTATGCCTCAATCAATTGTGCCATTAAAGTGGTACACCTCCTGCACCCATCAGATGAGATAGTAAATTATCATGCTCACCTCACTCAAAATGCCAAGGCTCAGATTTATGCCTTGAATGCGCTAAACGCTTCTCCGCTTGAGGGGATCGAAAACATTCCAGTCATCTGTGACTTCCAGGATGTTTTTCCAGAAGAACTTCCAGGAATACCCCCTGCTAGAGCTGTCGAGTTTGTCATCGACTTGAAGCCTGGCACTACCCCTATTGCGAAGCGTCCTTATAAGATGCCTCCGCACCACCTTCTCGAGCTTAAGGAAGAGATCGACAAGTCACTTAAGAAGGGTTTCATCCGCCCAAGTTCCTCTGCCTGGGGAGCAGCTTCTCTCTTTGTCAAGAAGAAAGATGGTACGAATAGGTTGGTTCAAGATTACCGTCCTATCAACCAAGCAACCATTCAGAATAAATATCCGCTTCCCCGGATCAATGATCTTTATGATCAGCTTGCTGGATCATCGGTGTTCTTTAAACTCGACTTGAGGTTGGGTTATCACCAGATCCGTGTCCGTGAAGAGGATATTCCGAAGACCGCCTTTGTTACTCGTTATGGTTCCTACGAGTACACCGTTATGTCGTTTGGTTTAACAAATGCTCCAGCTACGTTCTCCCGCCTGATGAATTACATCTTCATGGATTACCTCAACAAGTTTGTCGTGGTTTATCTGGATGATATTCTGGTATATTCGAAGAATAAGGAAGAACATGTTGAACATCTTCGTCTTGTTCTGGAAAGGCTTCGAGAACACAAGTTGTATGCCAAGTACTCCAAATGTGAATTCTGGCTTTCTAAAGTAACCTACCTTGGACATGTGATTTCCAAGGACGGTATCGTTGTTAACCCGGAATGTGTTCAGGCTATTCTTGACTGGACTCCTCCAAAGAATGCCAAGCAAGTGAGAAGTTTTCTCGGCCTTGCAAGCTATTGCCGTCGATTCGTCGAGAACTTTTCCAAGATTGCCAAGCCCCTGACTAATCTGCTTCACAAAGGTGTTAAGTTTGAGTGGACAGACAAATGTCAGAAAAGTTTCTAGACCCTCAAGGACAAGCTAACTTCTGCTCCAGTGCTTGCTCCTCCAGATTCACGCAAGGACTTTGTGATTTTCTACGATGCCTCTCGTCAAGGATTAGGCTGTGTCCTAATGCAAGAACGAAGAGTAATTGCGTATGCTTCACGTCAATTGCGTCCACATGAAGAAAACTATCCAGTGCATGATCTCGAACTTGCTGTTGTGATCTATGCTTTGAAGCAGTGGCGACACTACCTTCTCGGTAATCGGTGTGAGATTTATACCGATCATCAGAGTCTGAAGTATTTGTTTACTCAGCCGGATCTCAATCTCCGTCAGCAGCGATGGTTGGAAACAATTACAGACTATGACTGTGGTATTTCTTATACCCCTGGCAAGGCTAATGTGATGGCTGATGCCTTAAGCCGCAAGTCCTACTGCAACAACCTCATGGTTAGGCGAGCTCAACCTCATCTTTATACAAAACTGAGCCAGCTGAATCTGCGTATTGTTCCCCAGGGTTCTCTTAATAACCTTGTGGTACAGCCAGATCTTGATAAAGCTGTTAAGAATGCACAAGCCAAAGATGCTAAAATTGATCTGATGAAGAAAGAGCTTCACCTTGAGAAGTACAGGGATTTCTCGGTTGCTGGAGATGGAACCTTGTATTTCAGAGACCGCATTGTGGTACCTCGCTTCGAAATTATGACTGACAAAGTCATGAAGGAGGCACATGATACACCACTGTCTATCCATCCGGGTAGCACCAAGATGTATCGTGATCTCCGCCAAAGATACTGGTGGTCCAAAATGAAGCAGGACATTGCTCGATACGTTGCTGAATGTGACGTTTGCCGTCGCATGAAAGCAAAACATCAGAAGCCTGCTGGAATTCTACAACCGCTCCCTATTCCTCTGTGGAAATGGGATAAAGTGCAAATGGATTTCATTACTGGCCTTCCTAAGTCACAGAAGGGTCACGATGCTATTCTTGTCGTCGTCGACCAACTCTCTAAGGTTGCCCACTTTCTGCCTGTCAAGGAGACTATCACTGCTAGCCAGTTAGCAGAGTTATATATCTCCAGAATTGTTTCACTCCACGGTATTTCAAAGGAGATCAGTTCGGACCGTGGCGGTCTTTTCACCTCCAAGTTCTGGGAAAGTTTCCAGCAAGCTATGGGAACTCACATTACCTGGAGTTCAGCTTATCATCCCCAATCCCAAGGCCAAGTCGAGCGAGTAAATCAAGTGCTTGAAGATATGCTTCGGGCTTGTGTTATATCTTTCGGTAAGAAATGGGAAGAATCTCTCCCGTATGCCGAGTTCTCTTATAACAACAGCTATCAAGCCAGCTTGAAAATGGCCCCCTTCGAAGTGCTTTACGGACGTAAGTGTCGAACCCCTCTGAATTGGTCAGAAACTGGGGAACGACCACTCGTGGGTCCGGATATTATCCAACACGCTGAAGAACAAGTCCGAATTGTCCGAGAAAATCTCAAAGTGGCTCAGGACCGCCAGAAGAGCAACTATGATCGCAAACGATGGGGTTTGACCTATCAACCAGGTGATCAAGCTTATCTTTGTGTCACTCCTATGAAGGGCACTCGTCGTTTCGGAATCAAGGGCAAGCTAGCTCCACGCTACATTGGCCCCTTTCGCATTGTTGCCAGACGTGGACAGGTGGCGTATAAATTGGAGTTGCCACCACAATTCTCTCATATCCACAACGTCTTCCATGTGTCGCAACTTCGTCGTTGCTTCAAGGAATCCCTGCACCGAGCAGTGGATCACGAGATACTCGAATTGCAAGATGATCTTTCTTATAAGGAGCATCCCATCCGCATTCTCGATGAAGTTGAATGTCAGACCCGTTGGAAGACGACCAAGTTCCTCAAAGTGCAGTGGTCGAACCATACTGAAGATGAAGCCACTTGGGAACACGAGGATCATCTTCAGGAAGAATATCCCGACCTCTTTCCTTCTACCTCCTGAATTCTCGGGACGAGAATCTCTTTTAGAGGAGGAGAATTTGTAACACCCCTATATAATAAGCACTGTGATCATCTGCTAATATTGCCAAGTCACTTTCATTTGCAGTGCCTAGTCACATTGGTTAAAGATTCAAATCAAATCCTTCTATGAAAATCAACTCAAATTCAAAAGTGCAAAATGAAGTTGCCCAAAATATGTTGGAAAAATGTTCACCTTATAGCAAATAATCCAAAACTATTTGCTGTTAAGGAACACAACATCATCATCAACTCTAAATGGGCCTAATGCATTTTAACAGAGCCAAAACAGCACTTAAATGCCTATTCATTTTTGAATAAATTCAAATGGGTTCCAAAAATGTCCAAACTTTTTGTGGCAGTGCTGGATATTGCAATACACTAGTGTGAGCAATTTTCACATATTTGCAAAATCATTTGGAAGCTCAAAATATTACTAAACCCTCTCTGTAAAAGAAAAAGCAGAAACAGAAAAGAAAGAAAAGGGGAAAGGTCACTGTGCACTGGGCCCAAGTGCACAGTGCCTGGTCCGGCCCATCTCCCTCTCTCCTTCACCTGTGTGTCACCACCGCCGTGGACGAGCGCGCACGCGTCGACAGCGCGACGGCCACCGACGCCCGCGGCCCGTCGAGGGGATAAGGCCGAGCCAGTGCCTCCCCTGGCCTCCCCATCCATTTCCTCTCCCTCTCCATCGTTCTCTCCCTCAGATCCACCGGTGCCCGAGCGCCATCGCCGCCACGTCTTCGTCGCCTCCACAGCCGCCGTGCCTTCCACGCGGCCTGGCCGTGCTCGTCGGCATCGCCGTGGACTACCACGTCCTCTGGAGCCGCTGGAGGGAGCCGAGAAGCTTTGCATCGCCCGCACGCGTCATCATCTTCCTCGGGTCGCCGGTGATCCCCTTCTTCCCCGGCGATGTTCTGCTGCTCCTAATCCTTCAAGGGCCAACTTGCGTGCCGCTCGGTGAGCTCCTCCGCTTCCTGCTCCTCCCCGTTAACCTCCTCGCGCGCCGAAGCTAGCTCGACGTCGCGCCCGTGAGCTCACCGCCGCAGATCACCTCGCCGCCGTGGTCTCCGATACAGACACGAGTGGCCGAACCCAGCATCGAGCTCCTGGAGCTCGTGCGAGTCCAGCGAGACCCCTAGCATGCCTCCTCGTGCCGTGCAGCGCTGGATCCGTCGACGCCCGAACTCCGGCGTCCGCTTCGCCGCTCGCCACCGCCGTCTCCGGCCGTTTCTGGCCAAACCGCCGCCACAGGTCGATGCGCGGGCAAGAGCCCGTTCGGAAGAACCTAACCGCGCGCCAAATGGTGCCCCCTAGCGCGATTCCGACGCGCTCCGGCGATCGGCAGCCGCGTTTTTGGTCACCGGCGCAACTCCGGCGCCGGCTGCCGACGTGGCTGGCCTGGGGCCGCCCCAGAGCCACTACCAGTGGGCCCCGCGGGCCCCTGTTGACTGGGTTGACTCGGTCAACTGCTGACTGGGCAACTTTGACCCACTGACACGCGGGCCCCACCGCATTTTAGTTCATTAAAACACTTTTATAAATAAAAGATAATTAATTAAGATAATAAGCCACTGACAGGCGGGGTCTAGTAGTTAATTAGTTTCTATTTAGTTTAATATCAACCCTGTTAAATAACAGAGACTAACATGTGGGACCCACATGTCAGGTTTGACCTGGCCAATGCGGCTGTTGACTGCTGACGTCACAGTGATGTCATGCTGACGCAATAAACTCTTTTCTGCTGATTTAAACAATTCCAGAAAAATGTTATTATCTTTGAAAATCCGCAGAAAATAAACCGTAGCTCGGATCGAAAAACTTTCTACATGAAAGTTGCTCAGAACGACAAGACGAATCTGATCGTGTCGTCTGTTTCCATGTCAGAACCCTCTACGTAGGAGAACCTGCAACTTTTAGCCTGATTCCGATAGATGAATAGTGCATACATACCGGTTAATAAATCCAACTTAAATCCTAAAATAACTAAAATGACTTAGACATATCTTTAGGCAACCCTGCACTGCACCGTAGGCATGGATACTCTGTGTTGCATATGTTTGCTGTGTATTTATTTGTTTCCTCCCCCTCTTCTCTCTTGTTAGACCCCGACACCGACGTAGTCCCCGGGGCAGACGCCGCTTTGGAGTACGACTACGCCCCTGACGACCAGACCCTTGCCGCAGAGCTTCCAGGCAAGCACCCCCCTTTTGAGCATACCAATATCGCCTATTCTTCTATGTCTTATGCTTGCATTAGAAGTTGTTGCTGTTACTGTTATCCTATTTCTACTGCATAGCCTGTTTATTGTAACCTGCTGTTGTTACCTACCTGCTTATCCTAAACTGTTTAGTATAGGCTGGGTAGAGACCCATCAGAGACCCCTACTTTGTCCCGACTGCCCCGCTGGATTATCAGAAGACCCGATCAACGGGATTGAAGACCAGGCCCCGGCACCGCACATCACTTCCCCCTTAGTTGCTCGACACTACTGGGTTACTATCGAGTGCCGAGGGTGATACCTCATCAGCACTTCTGATGTTAACCTTGTAGGTTAGTTCATCGGTTTTGGTCATCGAGGGTGATTCCTCCTTCTCCACTTCCGATAACGACACTGTCGTGCAACTCCTCAAGAGTGGACCTCGAGGGTGATTCCTCCTTCATTCACCTTGACGATAACATCAGGTGGAATTCCATCGAGGGTGATTCCTCAGGGTTCCCCTTGGTGTTAGACACACGGTTACTATGGTTACTATGACTTTACACTGAACCATGTTACTAAAGACGGCTCGGCCCTGAGGGGTACCCGACGAGCTTAATTGCGAGTGATGTGAACTCGGGTTGACCTGGAAGGTGCCCGCGAGATAATTACGAGGCGTGGCCGGGCATTCTTAGCCCTTGCCGCAAGTCCTCGAGACGGGGCGACGGGGTCACATCGATTGTGAGTCTCTGCTCGGTACCGCGCGCTCCTAATCCACTAACGGTTTGGATATTTGATCCGAGGGGCCTCTGGCCTGATAGCACTAACCATCACGTGGGCATAGTATTGGTGTTCTGCGTCATATGCATCAGCCGAAGCTTAATAGACGTCAGCGAGGAGCGGCGTGCACCGAGTTGGACTGGTAACGTCCTGCGCTTTTATAAGGGGGGCTAGGTCTGCTCTCGGCCGTGAACATAACGTGCAGGAGTTCCCGGGGCGATGGCCCAAGACCCCTGGGGGCATAGGTTTAGTCCGAAGTGCTGACCTCTCTGTTAAGTCTAGGTCAGGTTGTGGTGTATCGTTTGGCCGAGGCCGGGCATGACCCAGTAAAGTGTGTCCGGCCGGAGTTAAGCGAGCGTGGTGGGTAAGTTGGTGCACCCCTGCAGGGAAGAACTAATCTATGCATAGCCTTTCCTACGGTAACGGACACTCGGAGTTGTATCCCGATTGATACAACTAGAACCTGACACTTGAGATGATAACTGGATAGTATGGCTCTGGGATTGCTTTCTCACAGGGAGTCGAGGAAGGATCTCTGGGCGAGGTTGATGACACTACTGCTACTTTACATTATGCTAATCTGCACTCTTCTAATGCTGCAAGACCGCTGAAGATGTTGAAGATGCTAGTCTTCGATAGGACTAGGCTCTCCCCTCTATTCTGGCATTTCTGCAGCCCAGTCCACATATTTAGCCTTCCTTTGATAATGTTGCATATGTAGTGTAGATCCTTGCTTGCTGAGTACTTCGGATGAGTACTCACGTTTGCTTTGCTTTCTTTTTCTCCCATATATGTTTGACGCAACCAGATGACGGAGCCCCTGAGACTGCTGCCCCCGCCGACGACTACCACTACTACCCCGAGGGTGGCTACTTCTACGAGCTTGCCGACCACCAGGAGTAGGATTGGAGGGTCCTAGGCAGGAGGCCTACGCCTTTCGATCGTAACTTTTATTTTGCCCCACCTTTCTAAAGGCTTATCTGTTTCTCTGTAATATCTGTACCCAGATA
Organism: Thinopyrum elongatum; assembly: GCA_011799875.1. Lineage (NCBI taxonomy): Eukaryota > Viridiplantae > Streptophyta > Magnoliopsida > Poales > Poaceae > Thinopyrum > Thinopyrum elongatum. The sequence goes on along the minus strand of CM022303.1, from coordinate 284,762,247 downwards.
TCTGATGCTTCCGCTGACGCTTGTATGCCATCGAGCTATGTATTCGAGCCCTCGAGGCCCTAGCTTGTAATATAAAGCTTGTATGACTTTATTTATGTTTTAGAGTTGTGCTGTGATATCTTCAAGTGAGTCCTTAGGCTTGATCATGTGCATTTGCGTGTATGGTTAGTTCACGATTAAGCCGGGGGCGTCACAGGGTTATAGGATCGATTGCCGTACTATCAAGGGGGACTCTCAAGTTGGTAGCTTGATCGTATCGTTCGTAGAGAGCTCAAACCATTGCATCCTTGCATCATCTTTCTTGGTTCTTGTTTGGTTTTTCTCCTTGTGAGATTTGGAGCTTTTGGGTCATCTTAATGACAAGCTCGAGTTCATCGAAAACGGAGTTCACATGCATCTTCTATGATGTTTTCGATGTTGGAGGTTATGTCGGTTCTTCTCTGTTGGAGGTTTCACTTCGTTGTTCTGATGCTACTCGTTGTCATCTATCCAACAAGCTTGAGTTTGCTCAATTCGCAGCTCATTTGCAGAAGTTATGGCAGTTCAGGCGTTATTGCTTCCATATGTTGTGTTTGGGGTTTGCTTAATGCACCCCTGCGGTAGTACCGCTGTTGGCAGCGGTAGTACCGCCCTTGTCGGGCGGTAGTACCGCTTGTAAGCGGTACTTCTGCTGTCCAGTTCCGCGGCTTCTACCGTTGCTTATTCTGGGGTTCTGTTTTTCGTGTCGGGCAGTAGTACCGCCCGGTCGGGTGGTAGTACCGCTTCAGCAGTACTGCCGTCGTGCTCTGCTCTGCCCTGGCTCCTCTGCTCCCGTGTTCTGCTTCTCCCGCGGTAGTAGTGCTGGGATGAGCGGTAGTACCGCTTTCAAGCGGCACTACCGCCCCAAGGTTCTTAGCCGTTGCTCCTTTTTCCCGTTACTACCGCCCGAGCGGTAGTACCGCTCGTTGGAGCGGTAGTACCGCTAGTGTGCGGGCTGAGCTCATAACAGTTGGATTTTTCCCCTCCTATAAAAGGGGGTCTTCTTCCCCATTGAACCTTATCCCTTTAGCTCGTGTTCTTCCCCCATTGTTGACCTTCTTCGAGCTTGCTAACTCTCAATCCCTCTAATGATTCTTGCTAGTTCTTGAGGGAAAAGGGAGAGGAGATCTAGATCTACGTTTCCACCAATCACTTTCTCCTCTATGTGAGGGGAACCCCTTGGATCTAGATCTTGGAGTTCTTGGTGTTCTCCTTCTTGTTCTTCCTCTCATTTTTCTCCATAGCTTTTGTTGCTTTGGTGGGATTTGAGAGTGAGAGACTTGGGCACTCCGTGTGCCCTTGCCATTGCATTTGGTGCATAGGTTTGAGTTCTCCACGGTGATACGTGGAAGTTACAAGTTGACAAGCTTATTACTCTTGGGTGCTTGGTATCCTTGAGCTTGTTCCTCTTGGGTGCTTGGGCGCCCTAGACGGTTGGTGGTGCTTCGGAGCTCAATCATTGTGGTGTAAAGCCCCGGGCAAGCGTCGGGGTCTCCAATTAGGTTGTGGAGATCGCCCCGAGCAATTTGACGGGTTCCGGTGACCGCCCCCAAGGGTTGCCAAAGTGTACGGGTTCGGTGACCGCCCCCAAGGGTTGCCAAAGTGTACGGGTTCGGTGACCGCCCCCAAGGGTTGCCATTTGTATGGGTTTGGTGACCGCCCTCAAGGGTCCTTTAGTGGAATCACGACATCTTGCATTGTGCGAGGGCGTGAGGAGATTACGGTGGCCCTAGTGGCTTCTTGGGGAGCATTGTGCCTCCACACCGCTCCAAACGGAGATTAGCATCCACAAGGGTGTGAACTTCGGGATACATCGTCGTCTCCGCGTGCCTCGGTTATCTCTTACCCGATCCCTTTACATATGCACTTTACTTTGTGATAGCCATAGTGTTTCATGTTATATATCTTGCTATCACTTAGTTGTCTATCTTGCTTAGCATAACTTGCTTGCTCACGAAGACCTAGGGCAATTTGAGGAAGCACATCATTGTAATATACAAGCCAAGTTCTTATAATGAAAAATTCCCACTAGTATATGGAAGTGACAACATAGGAGACTCTCTATAATTAAGATCATGGTGCTACTTTGAAGCACAAGTGTGGTTAAAGGATAGTAGCATTGCCCCTTCTCTCTTTTCTCTCATTTTTTTATTTTGGGCTCTTTGGCCTTTTTTTTTCTTTTTTTATTTGGGCTTCTTTGGCCTCTTTTATTTTTTGTAAATTCCGGAGACTCATCCCAACTTGTGAGGGAATCATAGCTTCCATCATCCTTTCCTCACATGGGACAATGCTCTAATAATGATGGTCATCTCAGGACTCCTCTGACTTCATCTCCAAGTCCTACGTGTGTCTTCTGGTCCAAGAAAAACCACCGTGAAAGTTTTATTCCGTTTGGACTCCGTTTGGTATTTCTTTTCTGTAAAACTCAAAAACAAGGAAAAATAGAAACTGGCACTGGGCTCTAGGTTAATAAGTTAGTCCAAAAAATAATATAAAATAGCATATTAATGCATATAAAATATCCAAAACAGATAATATAATAGCATGGAACAATAAAAAATTATAGATACGTTCGAGACGTATCAGGATTTCAGACCATTGGATACAGAATCAATGGACAGCGTGAAGACATAGGCAAAGTTGTGAACATACTTTGCAAAAGGGGCCTTATACTTCAGTACAATCAACTCACAGTCCATTTTCGATCTTGCTTTCATTGTAGTGGGTTGGTTTTGATGAAACTAGGTGATTCCCCCACGCGTTACGGCAAGAATTTAAAGATTAATTTTAGATGAATTGTGTATGAAGAAAATGATCCAAGTCAAAAGCTACTATTTTTAATGTAGAAATGTTTTAGACTTGCACTGTGTGAGCAAAGAATATGCATGTGGTTTGCATGGGCTGTAAAATAGTGTTAGTGGATGCTGACATGACACACTTGATGAGGTGGAAGGCCGCATGTTGAGAGAATTAGAGTTAGTGGGGGTCAATTATTTAGGAATAGTAGATACAAGGTCTAACTGCATGCGTTCTAGACCAGTGGGATGCACTGGGGGTTTATTGTGAAGAAGTGCTTGGTGTTTTTTGCAAAAACGCCAGACCCTCGTCTTCCAGGCAAATTTATCCCTCAATTTTCTATCCAACGTCCCAAAATCAATCGGTGCACTGGGTTCACAAATAGCCCCGTTTCCTGGATACATTCTCGGCAGCAGCATCGGGGACGGCCACAAAGTGTCAAGGATGAAGTAGACGACATCAAGGAAGTAGACGAACTGAGCAACCACATGGATGTTCTCAAATGAATCTCGTCGGCTCTCTCCCGGGCAAGATCTTGAGAGATGTTGTTTCAAAAGTCTACTCTTCCTCTTCGCGGTGCACACCAAGAAGCGGATGGGGACGGCTTTAGAGACTGCGCAAAGCTCTAGAAAGGAAAAGGCGGCTCAGTCCTGTGTTTCCTCTCAATGAGAGGAGTGACCTCTCAAATGGACGTAACTAACCCCAAAATTGATGCAGAACTTATCAAGTCGTTAATGCTAACAATTAACAAAATAATTAATGTTCAGTTTCTAATGATATTTTTTTCTGATATATAACTTGTATTACGTTGCTCTATTTGTTAACCTAGAGATACGTAGAAGCCCTATAAACCGAAAAGGAGGTAGTACTTCGCCTTCTATCTGAAGATAATGCGCACACTGGACATAGATCCTAATTTGGCTCGGCTCGTTCATAAAACGCGACGCAAACATACGAGGCCGGAATGGGAAGGAGAGGAATAGTGTGTGTCCATATCCTGTTCTTAAACTTTAGTGGTGCGTAGAAGACCAAGCTCAGTAGGTGGAAATACACGTAGGGCCTTCTGTCTGCATCATTTCTTTTTAAGATTGTTAGAAGGGATAGAGAGAGAGAGAGGATTGACGTAATGCGTTGGATATATTATTGAGCCTCGAGGGCGAGTATATATTGAGTACAAGACTTGGAGGGCAAGACACCTCCTAGAGATAAGATAGAAACAATTCCTATCTAATCTCACAATCACTAAATACCAAATATATCCCTAACACCCTCCCCCCCTCCCTCCCCCGGCAGTCGTAGTGGTAGCATTGCGAACAACTGGAGCATCGCGGACGGTCAGACTGGAGAGAATAGCAGCGGACGGGGTGACATCCCCCCGCAGTCGTAGCGGTAGCATCCTGGACGGTGTCGCGTGGCGGATGCATTGACTGTAGAGGAAGCCGACGAGTTGCTCAAGCGAGGTGATAGCCCTCTATGCCGATGTCGATGTAGCCGAGAGCGTAGGGTGGTGTAGCCGTGGTCGAGGTAGTCGTGCGAGGGACGCTGTGGTCGATGTCGAGTCGGGGTGGCCGGTGTCGAGGTAGTCGCCATGGACCGGGAAGAAGAGCGGTGGCGGCGGCCTGAGGAGGAGGCGGCGGCTAGGTTAGGAGCCCGACGGCGGTGTTCGAAGTAGGCGAGGAAGAACCCGACAGCGTGACGAAGACCAGCGCGAACGGTGGCATTCCCGCGCCTAAGAAGGCAGCGCGGCGCATACCACGTAGATTCGACGCGCGGGGACGGCGGAGTGGACCGCGCACTGCCGCGATGTTAGAAGGGATAGATAGAGAGGATTGACGTAATGCGTTGGATCTATTATTGAACCTCGAGGGTGAGTATATATTGAGTACAAAACTTGAAGGGTAAGACGCCTTCTGGAGATAAGATGGAAACAATTCCTATCTAATCCCACAATCTCTAAATACCAAATTTATATCTAACAAAGACAAATCTCTCCACTTTAATTATCTTGCCACATAAGTGTTTGCTTATGGTATGGCTTAGCAGTAATGCAAGGTGGAACATCAAGGAAAAAAGACACTACGAGGATGTCTATCTGATACAACGTTCGCTGGTCCTTGGATGTAGACTATTGAACGTCCCTACTACACATCTCAAGGAAAAATATATTCACTAACTTAATTGACAAAATATGTGTTATATGCGATAAAAATTATATCACTGAGAACTTCTTTGAAATGTGAATCCGGTGATACCTTTTTTTAGTAGAGTGGTACGTTATTTAAACACACAACTAATATTTTATTCATTCAACTTTGCTTAAAATACATTCAAATCTTATAAACCCGAAGAGAGGGAGCATTATTTCTTGTGATTGAAATATTCAGATACCATTGGCGCCTTGCCGTGTTGGTCTTGCGACGAGCAAACAAACGAAGGGCATATGCATACGCATGTAGTACGAGCCTACTGTTCGCATATATTGCGGGCGAGTGACTCTGCACCTAGAGGCCATGTTCTTGAACAGGGCGTCCATCCAGAGCCAGGTACAATTAATGAACCAACACACCGATCAATAATTCTCCGTTTGGCTCTTTCCGATCCAAGGACTTGATCGATCACTCTCATTAGTTCCCAACTCGCTAGCTCAAGTAGGAAGGAACCGAAGCTCATGGACCATCCACACAAACTTAGCATATGCCGATACTACTATAGTACATGCTATGTATGTATATAAATGCCAATCTGCATTGCGTTCCGCGCATTCATCAGCGATCGATGGATGGGGGTGCATGCATGGGCCCTATTCCTAAATCTTATGATGCTCCCTCGTATGGAGGGCTTTTGGCGGGCGACCTCCATGGAGGTGGATATTTTTAAAAATTCAATAATTACATTTTGGAGTTTCAAAAAATTCTGAAATAAATTCTACACATTCATATGGAGGTATTCTACATGTGTATAAAATCTCACAACGAAATACATTATGGTGAGAGCTACACAAAAAAGAGAAAATCGTGCATTTCTAATAATGAACAGTGTTTGTACTGTTCATCAGTTTGAAAACCGTGATTTGTCTTTTTTGTGTAGCTCTCATCATAATGTATTTTATCTTCAAAATTTACACACATGTAGAATACATCCATGTTAACATGTATGATTTTTTTCAAAAAATTTTGAAACTTTAAAATATGTTTTTCGATTCGACCGCCGTTGGCATTTTGTGCTATGGAGTACTACTACTTGTCCATGATCTAGCCGGCTGAGCTGAGTTTGGTTCAGTTCAGTGAGAGAGCTGGCCATCGCCATGCATATTCGACGTGGCTAATCTTCCGCCACGAGCAGCGAATTTCTCGGTATTTGTATGCTCCGTAGTAGTATGTAGCAGCACATGCGTGCTCGAGCTAGCTAGCACAACATTCCTGTGGAGGTAGTGCAAGTCGTGATCAGGAAAGATATTCATCGGTGTTCTGTGTACTCTCTGTTCGACAATGTAGAGTGTATAGATTTTTCGAAAAGTTGAACTTTAAATTTTTTGAACAAATTTGTAAAAAGAACATATAATTCTAGAATACAAAATACAGTACATATTATTAGATACTCCCACCGTTTTTATTTACTCTGCATATTAGGTTTGACTGAAGTCAAACCTCGTAAAGTTTGATCAAATTTATAGAAAAATATAATCACTTACCATAAAAAATTTATACGATAGGAAAACACATTCAATGATGAATTTAATAGTATTGATTTGTTATTGCATGTTAATATTGTTGTTTATAAATTTATCAAAGTTTACAAAGCTTGACTTTGATCAAAACTAATACGTGGACAAAATAAAAACGAAGAAAGTACATCACAAGGCATACTTTCATATTGTATATATTCAGTATTGTAGTTATAAACAGGTTTATTAGTAAACTTGATCAAAGTTTGTAAAATTTAACTTAAAAAAAATTATATGCACTACATTATGAAATGAAAGAAGTATACTGAGCAGGAGATAACTAGTCCAACCAACTGATAGCTTCTTGCTGCGATCGACGTACATTCAATATGCAGGTAGCTTGTAGTCTTCGGCAGGCATGCAGATCGAGGCATGCATGGTGGCTATGCCCATGTTCCATCTAGAAACAACCTTCCGAAACCACGTTTTCGGTCTTTCTGACATTATGAGCCGCATTTTACACTATACAGTATCAATTATCAATCATTCCCCGGAAGGGGTCGGAAACGACGGAAGGAGCACGGAGATCCAAATGTCTGTAAACAAAATTGGAATTTGGTTTCGGTTGGGTTAGGGCATCTTCAACGGCGACCCATAAATTGTTTTCCGCATCCGTCCGCGGATCCGTTCGTGGATAGGGGATCAGTCCATGGATATGGATACAGGAGACCGTCATCCATTGCTGTCCGCATACATTTTAACTATAATTCGAACCAACCGGACGAAATACGTGCAAACACGGTGAATTTCATACAAACCGGATGAAAACATTTACATTTTGGACATATTTTAACTAAAAAAGTAAAACTATGTGCACGTCCGGCCGCGCGAAGCTCCATTCCCATAATACGGATACATTACACTAGTTTACGGCCTGCCGCGGTGGATCCCTTTGTCTTCCCCATGTTTGGCAGCCTGCTCATCGGACTCCCGAGAAGCCGCGGTGGATCCCTTTGTCTTACGATCGAAGGAACCTACACTCACTAATGATTCCCTAAGAAGGATACGACGACATCGTGCCACCGCCGTCGTGTCCACAAGTACAGACAAGGGATTTCCGCCGGAGTTCAAGAAGAAGGCGGAAGGAAACCCACGGGCGACGGCCCCGAGGGCCAAGGGGGGAGGCGGCACCCGCAGCAGTCGCTGCCACCGGCGCTAGAGCTTTCGTTCGGAACCTCCAAGACACCATGCCGCAGACCCTAGCCAACAAGGGCACCCCTAGGGGAGTCCCACCACGACGAAAAACCGAGCCCCCTTTTGGAGATGCCAGTGGGACATGCGAACAACCTTGGTGCTCACAAGCTAGGTGTGCCGGCCCATTGCGCAAGCAACGACCTGTGGGGTGCCTCATGGGCACTCAGGTGCCCACTCGTTATTATCTTCCAAAACAAATCTGATTTTATTTGAATTTTTTGATATTCAAAAATGCATGATCGTATTTTTATAGGCTCATGTACAATCCATGCACTTACATCCTTTGCTTGAATGTTCAGATTTTGTACTTAGTTAGGTTGGACTTAATTAGGTATTTATTTCTCTTATCCAAAGCACATATTAGATGCAAGAAAAGGAAAAGACCCTGCATAGTAGAGTAGTATATGCTTGCTCATGTTTTAATCAATTTGAATTATGGAGAGACTTATTCGCAAAAAAAGGAAAAGAAATATGAACCCCCTCTCACCACAAAAAGAGTCTCCCCCTTTCTCTAAGGTGTACATATGTTTTATCCGTGAGAGTGTGCGCCGTAGAAGGAACATAGAGGGAGATTGGTGGAATTGTCGATTGTACTGCTTGAGCCTCGTGGGTGTATATATATAGGATACATGACCATCTTGGAGTATAATACAAGTTAGAACAAATCCTACTCTATCCTATGTTTCCTAAACAATCACTATACTCAACATCCCCGCAGTCACAACGATAGCGACACAGATGGTAAGACTGAGAAGAATCCGAAGGCAAGCCGACGGACATTCCCCCACAGTCGTAACGGTCGACACATCGCGGAAGTCATGGCTGGAGTGAAAACCATGAGGTTGCTCAAGCAAGGCGGTAGCCCTTTTGTGCCATTGTCGAGGTAGCCGAGAGCGTAGGGTGGTGTAGCCGTGGTCAAGGTAGCCGTGCGAGGGACGCCGTGGTCGGTGTCGAGCCGGGGGTGGCCGATGTCGAGGTAGTCGCCGTGGAGCCGCGGCGCAAGGAGGCGCATGGGCACTCAAAAGTGGTGCGCCAGGAAGAAGAAGGTGTTGACGAGGCGTCACGCCGGGTTTGCCAAGCCCAGGGACACGCCATGGACGAAGGCATGCGTTGGTGTTGCCATCATCGGGCATGCGTAGACGAACGAAGTCGATGTTGACGAGGCGCCGCACCAGGCTTGCCAGGCCCGAGGACACGTCGTGGACGAGGGCACGTGTTGGTGTTGCCAGCACCGGGCATGTGTAGACGGACGAAGTCGATGTCGACGAGGCGCCGCACCATGCTTGCTAGGTCCGGGCACGTCGGTGTTGCCAACACCGGGCATACGTAGACGGGGACCAGGATGAGTTGTACGCCAGGTCGAAGGAGGTTAGCAGAGAAGGATTCGACAACGGTTGCGACGCCAATCGACGTGGGGTAGAAGGTGTTGATGTCGAGCGCGGTTGTCAGAGTAGATGAAGTGGTCGAGGAAGATGACGATTACCTTAATTATGTGTGGCCAGCTAGTTCTAACATACTATTAGTTGCAGTCTTGTGTTACTTACGGCCACCCTAGTTGGAACCACCGGGGTTTTTAGTCAGCATGATCTCTTCTACTACTCGGAATATATAGAATGGTCCTACAGATATATGCATGGTATATGGCTCCCAGTCCCAGCTAATCAATGGTTCGGCGATCAGTACCAGTACGGGAGCCAAACATGCTATCGATCGATCAGTACGTTCCATCCACACGTACTTCTAGATGGCAAAACTTCGGCCCGAAGCAAGCGAGCTCGACCAGACTTGATCAAAAGCGTCTCTCCGCCTAACTCACCAAGGATACACAGATACTACTACAAATACGTACTACCACACGTGCTTAATTCGCTCGTGTGTCCGCGCGTCGCATTTCGCGCCCAGCCCAAGCAAAGGAACGGTAGGCCGGGCTGTGGCTTTCTCCCTTTGCTGGCAGGGAGATCGAGCACGGCGCGGGGACCTGCACTGCACGCTTGCGCGCGCGCGCACACGGTGGTTGCACACCTTAACGCGGCCTGGTCCATGGACGTCGCGTCGGGAGTAATTTTCGTGTTTTGACCTTTTATGAAACCTATTCAAGATCTGACCTTAGTTTAATTTTTTTTCGAGATCTGACCCTTTTGTCACCGTCAGGGTCCATGGCGGTAGGAAACATCCCTACTGCCAAACAGACTGGCGGTAGCCTGTAAAACCCTACCGCCAAGGTGCTCGGCGGTAGGCACGAGCACGCACTATGTTCAATACTTAGGAGAAATTTGCGGTAGGACATGCAACCCTACCGCCATGGACCCTGGAGGTAGCAAAAGGGTCATATCTCGAAAAATTTTCAGACTAGGGTCAGATCTCGAATAGGTTTCAGAAAAAGGTCAAAACACGAAATTTAACCTTGCGTCGGCACCTACCGATCACCCGGCCCCATCCACTGGCCACAACGCGACGCAAGACTCACCGTCGACGAGCGGAAGGACCCATGCCTAGATACGCCTACGCGAAAAGCCGTGGCAAACCGCAACCGCAGTGCCGTTGGCGTTGGAGACGCATATGATATGACGTCGATGCGCTCCACACACGCAGGACGCCCCGGCTATTGTCAAAAAGCGCGCGGCCAGTTACTCAGGGGCTCGCTGACCCTGCATGCGCACAAGTGCCGGATCTCCATCTCCTTGCTGGATTTCCCACCTTCCTTCTGCAGACCCGATGTGAGATGCCATGTGACTGTCTTTTGCGTCGCGACGGGACATCACTAGTGATAGGATCGAGCATGATGAAGCCCTTCGATATGTTTTTCTTTCCTCTCTCCCAAACCGACTTGGGAAAGCCTTCAATCTCTGCCGGCGAGGCCGTGTGAAAGAACATGCGGTGCCCCCATGTTTGGTTTTGGTAATTGATGACAATCTCTATGGACTAATGGTTGCCTTGAGTTGTATTTGAAGGATTTGTCCATAGGCTTTTCTTGGAGTCCATTTGTTGGTTTCAAGGAGAGTTTGTGATGACCAAGATGCTATTCAAGGAATTACCTAAAGATTGGTCATGTGAGAGGTTGATCAAGACTAAGTCAAAGAGTGAATCAAGTTGATCAACACACAAAGCGTAGAAGATGTACCGAGGGGGACCAAGCGATCCCATGGTATGGTAAGCATTGTCAATTACACTTTGTGTACTAACCCATGGTCTTCGTGAGAGTTCTTTGTGGGGTTAGGTTGCGGTGTGCAAGTTCAAGTGGATCATCACGAAGAGATCACATGCTTGAAGCTTGCCGTCCATTGTGGTGACAATGGACTTGTGAAAATGTGCCAAAGAGTGGCTCACCCATAGTGGAGTATGGGGGAGCAATCAACTAGTCTTCATCGAGCGAACGCAATCAAGAAAGGTGGTCCAACTTGAGGGAGTCAAGATCGTCATCATCTAGCTCAAGTGGGCTTCATGCAAGGCAAAGGTTTGCCCTTGATATGTTTTATATTTTACCGGTCTCATGGTGATAGTTTGGAGACCGGGTTATAGGATCGATAGCCATACTATCAAGGGGGCTCTCAAGTGAGTAGCTTGATCGTATCGTTCGTCGAGAGCTCAAACCATTGCATCCTTGCATCATCTTTCTTGATTCTTATTTGTATTTTATTTTGAGGTTTTAGATCTTGTGGTTATCTTCGTGACAAGCTCTAGTACATCGAAAACGGATTTCATATGCTTCTTCTATCACGTTTTCAGTGTTGGAGGTTTTACCGGTCTTTTTCGAGGAAGGATTCTCACCATTTTCTCATGGGACTTTTCTAATTTGCTTCTTATTGATATTTCTACCAAGATTGTGTTAGCCCATGTCGTTAGCTTTCCAACAAACTTGGTTTTGTTGAATTCAGAGTCCGTTTGCAGAAGTTGTGGCAGTTTTGGTGTTCTGAAAAGGCTGCAGCGGTACTACCGCGGATTGGAGCGGATGTAATTTTTAACTACCGCTCCAGAGCGGTACTACCGCGGCTACTACAGCGGTAGTACCGCTCCGGACCAAAATCTCGTATTAGGTCCAGCGGTGGTAGGCACGGATGTATTTTTTTAGTACCGCTCGCTAGCAGTAGTACCGCTACCCTTTGCGGTAGTACCGCTATCCCTAGCGGTAGTACCGTGAGGACTAGCGGTAGTACCGCTCCGGCGGTTCTACTGGCCTTTTGCCTCCTCGCTGTTGTTTTTCAAAGGGCTACTACCGCCCTAACGGTAGAACCGCTCCTTGGAGCGGTAGTACCGCTCTGTGCGGGCTGTGAGGATAACGGTTGGATTTTTCCCCACCTATAAAAGGGGGTCTTCTTCCCCAATGGACCGTATCTCTTTAGCTAGTGTTCTTCCCCCATTGTTGACCTTCTTCGAGCTTGTTAACTCTCAATCCCTCCAATGATTCTTGCTAGTTCTTGAGGGAAAAGAGAGAGGAGATCTAGATCCACGTTTCCACCAATCACTTTCTCCTCTAAGTGAGGGGAACCCCTTGGATCTAGATCTTGGAGTTCTTCGTGTTCTTCTTTCGTTCTTTCTCTCATTTTCCTCCCTAGCATTAGTTGCTTTGGTGGGATTTGGGAGAGAATGACTTGGGCACTCCGTGTGCCCTTGCCATTGCATTTGGTGCATCGGTTTGAGTTCTCCACGGTGATACGTGGAAGTGAAGTTTGAGAAGCTTATTACTCTTGGGTGTTTGGGCACCCTAGAGCTTGTTCCTCTTGGGTGCCTTGGCGCCCTAGACGGTTGGTGTTGTTCGGAGCTCAATCATTGTGGTGTAAAGCTCCGGGCAAGCGTCGGGGTCTCCAATTAGGTTGTGGAGATCGCCCCGAGCAATTTGACGGGTACCGGTGACCGCCCCCAAGGGTTGCCAAAGTGTACGGGTTCAGTGACCGCCCCCAAGGGTTGCCATTTGTACGGGTTCGGTGACCGCCCTCAAGGGTCCCTTAGTGAAATCACGGCATCTTGCATTGTGCGAGGGCGTGAGGAGATTACGGTGGCCCTAGTGGCTTCTTGGGGAGCATTGTGCCTCCACACCGCTCCAAACGGAGATTAGCATCCGCAAGGGTGTGAACTTCGGGATACATCGTCGTCTCCGCGTGCCTCGGTTATCTCTTACCCGAGCCCTTTACTTATGCACTTTACTTTGTGATAGCCATATTGTTTCTTGTCATATATCTTGCTATCACTTAGTTGTCTATCTTTCTTAGCATAAGTTGTTGATGCACATAGGTGAGCCTAGTTGTTGTAGGTTTTGTGCTTGTAAAATTAACCGCTAGGTTTATTCCGCATTTGTTCAAGCCTTAACCGTAATTATTTTAAAGCACCTATTCACCCCCCCTCTAGGCGACATCCTCGATCTTTCAATTGGTATCAGAGCCTCGTCTCTCTTTTTAGGGCTTAACCGCCTAGAGAGTAAGGATGTCGACTAGGGGCTTAGGATTCTCTGACACTCTTAGTTTCGATGGCACAAATTTTGATGTTTGGATAATTCGCATGCTTAATCTCTTTAGGGTCATGGACCCAAATTTAGAGCGAATTGTAGATATGGGTTTTTCTCCTCCAAAGGATCCCCAAAGATTATCTTTAGAGGATGAGAAAAACTCTTATCTCAATGCTCAAGCTTCTAATGTGCTTTTCGATGCTTTGAGCATTGTAGTTATCTTTCAACTCATGCCGTTTCGGGATGCTCATGAGTTGTGGACAAAGCTTCAAGATAAATATGGCATGTCCAAGATTTGTGGGGATGATTGTCCTCCCTCCACCTCCGGTCGTATAGTCTTCTCAACTTCTTCTACTTCACCTACATGTGGTTTGCCACAAGGTAATGATATGGTGAGTATTGTTGGTCATTGCAATGATGATAGTATGATTATTGTGGATGATCCTTCATCACTATCTTATTGCAATGCTCCTTCTTTGGGCTTTAACACTTCGAGCACTCCAAATTTTTCACATGCTTGTGTTGATAGTCCTTGCATATCATGTAGAAATTGCTTGACTAAATCTCATGATGATATGCTTGCTATGTCTTGTTGCCATGATAAAAATGCATCTATTTCCTCGAATTGTTGTGCTAACAATGTAGAGGAAACCCAACACTCCATGGAACAAGATGTGGTTTTTAATGGTGCTTCAAGGGATCCTACATTATCATCTATTGCGTTTTGCCTTATGGCCAAGGCTTCAAAGGTATCTCCTACCTTGAACCCCAATATGTCTCTTGATGATGATGTTGATGCTAATGATGATGAGGATAATGATGAAGAGAATGATAATGTTGCCTCCTTAAAAACTAAGGGGGAAATGATTTTTAAAGCTCTTCATAAAAATAAAATTGCTCGTTCCAACTTCATGGAAATCATGTCCATTGCCATTGAGGGCAAGAAATATATTGATGAGTTGGAATCTCATCTTGAGGAGCATGAGGTCACCATTGAGAAAATGGAAGGTCATGAGCGTGATTACGCTAATGAGATCGCAGACCTCTCTCAAGCTCTTGAACTTGAACAAACCATCAAGGAATCTCTTGAGGTGACGTTTTCCCTAGAATTATCTAGAATAAAGGAATCCCGTGATAGAGCTCTCGAGGTGGCTAATGATTTCAAAACTAAAAATGCTAAGCTTGAAGTTGCTCATGCTAGACTCCTTGAGGATTTTGAGCACCTCGAAAATGGCTCAAGGGTCATCAAGGATGAGCTCATCAAACTCACCGAGTCTCATGCTCAACTTGAAGCTTCTTATTTAAAAGAGCTTGCCAAGTTGTCCTCTCCTATTGTTGTTAATGATGATGCTTGTGCTACTAACTCTATTACTTGTGAAGCATCCATTTTGAAGGAGAATGTTGAGCTACGGGCTCAACTTGAGTTGCTATCTAGCAATTATGGGAAATTGGAAGAAAGCCATGAAAAGCTCTCAAGCTCTCATGATGATCTTCTAGTATCCCATAATGTGCTAAAGATAGCTCATGAGGCCATGATTGCTAAGGTAACATCTAGTGAGCCTCATGTGGATACAAGCTCTACTTCTAGTCAAAATGCCTTATTGCCATGTGCTTGTCCTCGCAATTTCTCTACCCATAATGTTGCTACATCTTGTGATGAATTGCTTTCCTTGCCTTGTTGCTCCAACGATAAAGCGTATACTTCCTCTAGTACTTGTGTTGATACTAACCATGTAGAGGAAATCAAAGAGCTCAAGGCCCAAGTCAATTATTTGAAGAAAGACTTGGAAAAGAGTCATGAAGGGAAGTCCACACTCAACAATATCTTGAGTGTGCAAAAATCCCCCAATGACAAAGGTGGATGTAACACCCCCTGTCATTAGCTACAGTAATCACTTTTGATAATGACATGTCAGCAAGCCTAATAGTGCATAATCATCATTTGCATCATGTTGCATTTCAACTCCTAAGTCAAATTCAAATTTAAATAAAAGTGAAATATAAAAGTTGTCCAACATAAAAACTAAAATGTTCGATAAATAACAAATATTGCAGAGACTAGTCTAAAATTGTAACCAACAAATAATAAAGTAATTAGGTGGCACTAACATAATTAAAACAGCAAGGATTAATGCATATTTAATTATTATAAAAATTATGTGAACTCAAGTTGACTCCAAACCAATTTTTGGTAGGGGTAGGTAATGCCTAGTATTTGTTGGAGCAATTCCTATGTTTTACAAAATTCAATATGTGGCCTAACTATTTGCTAAACTGAGAACGTAAAATAAATAAAAAAAAAGATAAAAGAAAATGAAACAGAAAAAGGAAAAGAAGAAAAAGAGAAATCCCTTCCCCCCCGGCCCAACTGGACCAGCCCAGCTGGCCCGACCGGCCCACCCCTCCCCTACATGGCCTCCCCCTGGGGACCCCCCGAAACCCTAACCCCCACCCCGCCCCCTCACTCCCCCCCTCCTCCCCCCGATCCAGTTTTGGATCGGGCCCGTCGTCCGCGCCAGCGACGCCGCCGCCTCGCCCTCGTCCCCATCGACGCTCGACGCCGTCGCCCGTCGTCGCTCGCCGCCTCCCCCTCGCCGGACCTCCTTCGCCAGCCTGCTTCCTCTCCAACGTCGTCCCCGTCGACCACCCCGACCCCCGCTGCCCCGTCCCTACGAATCACGGTGAGGCCCCAGGCCTCCCCCTCCCCTGCCCCGTGCGCACGCACGCGCACTCCCCCGCGCCCACCTCTGCTGCTCGCGCTCCGGCCGCGCTCACCACGTCCGCTCGCCTCGCCGCGCGCCCGCACAGGCGCGACCGCGCCGGACCGCGCCTCCGCCGCGCTGCTGCTGTCGCCGTGCTCCGCCTCCCTCCCGCATGCGCCCGCCTCCGCGCCTGCCTCGCCGCACCTTGGCTCGCCGTCAGCAGCAGCTGCTGCCCCGCCACCGCGCGCGCACGCGCGCGTCTCCACTGCTCGCTGCCCGCGTCGGCCTCGTCCTTCCCCGGACCGCTCACCCCGCTCCGCCGCTCACACGCGCTCGCTCCGCTGCGGGCCTCGCCTCACGGCTCCCCACGCCGGCGCGCGTGCCCGTGGCCAGCGCCCGGGCTCGCCCCTGGCCGCGCCCGCACGCCCGCGCCCGCTGCGCCCTAACGGGCTGGCGCCCAGCGCCCGTCGCCCACGCCCGTTTGGCCCCTAGGGCCAATGACATGGGGGCCCCAGCCCCTCGAACGTTTAAAAAAATGAAAAGGAAAATAATAAAATTAATTAATAAAATTAATAATTAATTAATTAATTAATTAGTTAGTGAATTAATTAACTTAATTAATTAGTTAGTGAATTAATTAACTTAATTAATTCTGTTTAATTAGTCTAATTAAGTAGTTAGTTTAATTAAACAGTAATTAGATTAATTAAAACCCTAATTAAACTAATCAGTGTATGACGTGCGGGACCCACACATAGTTGACCCAGTCAACAACACTGTTGACTGCTGACATCAGCATGATGTCATGCTGACATCATCATTTACTATTCTGGATAATTCGAAATTAAATAATTAAAATAAATTCAGAAATGAATAAAACTTTAGAAAATCATATTAAATAAACCGTAACTCCGATGAAAATACTTTGTACATGAAACTTGCTCAGAATTCCGATACGAACCCGGATACGCCCTCCGTATTCCCGTCAGACGCCCGCAGCTATAAGAACATTGAACTTTTAGACCGATTTCGATAAATGAATAGTGCCCAACTTTAATTAAATAAATCCAAATAAATTCCTAAATTAACTAAATCATTTAGTTAGGCAGTAGAACACCCCGGCATATCATTTAGGCATGTCATACATATTGTTTGCATTATTGCCGTGAATTTATTGTTTCTCCCCCCCCTTCTCCTTCGATAGACGCTGAGACCGACGACGCTGCACCTGGATACGACTTCACTACCGACGAGCAGCCCGTTGACGACCCCTCTCTCTTGCCAGAGCAACCAGGCAAGCCCCCCCCCCCCTTTGAGCATTCCAGATATCGCCCATTATATTCTCCTGCTTGCATTAGATTTTGCTACTGTTAATGTATGCTCCTATTCTGATGCATAGCCTGCTGTTGTAACCTGTTCATTGCTACCTTACCTGCCTATGATCAACTGTTTAGTATAGGTTGGTAATGAACCATCAGTGACCCCACCACCTTATCCTTGATGCCCCTGCTTGATCATCGATGACTCGATCAACGTGATCGTCGACCAAAGACCGACACCTCACTTCACACCCCCTTAGTTGTACGACTCTGCGTAGTAACTATCGAGTGCCGAGGGTGATACCTCGTAATGCACTCCCGATGAATACTCTGCAGTGTAGCTGTTCGGTCGTGGTCATCAAGGGTGATTCCTCCTTCTCCACTTCCGATACGACTCTGTCGTGCAACCCTCAGTGTGAACCTCGAGGGTGATACCTCATACATTCACCCTGATGATTTCGTCGAGTGGAATCCGCCGAGGGTGACTCCTCGGGTTTTCCCCTTGATGTTATGACCACACAATTACTTGACCTTTGTTACAGGCGGGTCCACCCTGGTGGGTACCCGCTGGGGATCTATGATTTTCGGGTGTGCCGGAAGGGCACTCGAGTGTGACATTGTGGCGGAGCATCAGAGACTCTGATTGTCTCCGCTTGATACTAATTGAGCCTATTGGATTTGGGTGTGTGATCTAAGTGGGTCGACGTGCCCTATACGCACTACCACCACGCGGGATAATGGTTATGGGAACCTCTGTGAAGTACGTTTCTCCCGAAAGCTCGTCTGACGTCACGATTCACCGTGCGGGCTGATTGTCGGGATTGGGCTGGATACTTCACTGACGAGTTCAGTGTCGCGCCTGCACCCCGGCCAGTCTCGCAACGCGCAGGGTGCCCAGGGAGATGGCCCGAGACCTCTGGGTGCATAGGTTAGTCCGGCGTGCTGACCTCTCTGCCGAGCCTAGGTAGAGCGCTGTTTCGTGTTGATCTTCCGAGGACGGGCATTACCCAACAAGTGTGTCCAGCCAGAGTTGATCGAGCGTGTTGGGTAACAGTAGTACACCCCTGCAGGGATGAATCTTCTATCGATAGCCGGTCCTACGGTAAAGGACGCTCAGTTTGTGTATCCCGATCTACTACTTAAACTGGATACTTGTTACTTAATTGAAGCTTCGGGATCGCTTTCTCGCTTGGGAGTCGAGGAAGGATCTTTAAGCTGTACTTCAACATGTTTGCTAAATAAAATGCTATTCTACTCTCTTCTACTGCTGCAAGATGATGGCCTTGTGAAGATGTTTGAAGATGCTAGTCTTCGATAGGACTAGGCCTTCTCTCTATTCTGGCATTTCTGCAGCCCAGTCCACATATACAGCCTTTCTCCATTGATAATGTTGCATATGTAGCATAGATCCTTGCTTGCTGAGTACTTCGGATGAGTACTCACGGTTGCTTTACTTTCTCTTTTCCCCATATACCCCACCTTGATGATACATCAGACGATGGAGTCCAGGAGCCAGATGCCACCACCGGAGCCTACTACCAGGAGGGTCCAGAGGGTACTTACTACTGGATCGAGCCAGCCGACCAGGAGTAGGATCGGAGGCTCCCAGGCAGGAGGCCAACACCTTTCGATCTAGTGTCGCTGTTTGTGCTAGCCTTCTTAAGGCAAAACTTGTCTAACTATGTCTGTACTCAGATAATTATTTGTATGACTGACTTATGTATTCGGATCTTCGGATCCCTGGTCTGTAATATTGTGGACCTCCGTTTAAATTGTGTTAGAGTTGTGTTGTGATATCTTCCCGTGAGTCCCTGTGCTTGATCGTACACGTTTGCGTGTATGATTAGTGTACGATTGAGTCGGGGGCGCCACAAGTTGGTATCAGAGCCGACTGCCTGTAGGAAGCCCCCTTCCAATTCCTTGGCCGAAGTTGAGTCTAGAAACCGAAAAACTAATTTACTAACTTGGCTGTGTGGTTTACGGGCCCACGTCGCCAACTGGGTGGTATTAGGATCTTTTATTCCTCGTCTATACTCTGGGACTCTGATCTCTCTTCTACTCGGGTTAAATAAATTTACTAACGTCGACACTTAGGATCTCGTAAATCCCGTCTACCCGGAGAGCTGGATGTCTGTGCGATTTCCCTGTCATTGATCTGATTAGTCTGATAATCATTTTCCTTTCGATTGTTTTGTTTAACCTTTCTCTCCGAGTTGTGTTAAACTTCCCATTGTCATTTGACAAATCTAGATTTCCTCTGTTTCAGATGGACCGTTTGTTTCCACCACGTCCTACAACACAGCTTGTGCTTCGCACTTGGGCTCGTAATACCCCTGGGTTTCCAGCTGTCCTGATCGCTCTCATGACCAGACTTGGGTACCGTTGGTATCCTGAGTACTTGGTTTACGAGGATTACCACGAGTTCAATCAGGAGCAGTACCATGCTGATGTTCGTATCTATGATCAGCAAAATGACTCAGACACTGAGCTGCACCTTTTTCACGGTATCGGCATGACGATTGAGATGGCAGTCCATGATGCTGCCTACTCTGCCGTCGCACGTCTCCGAGGACAGTTCAGCGATATCTTGGATGACTCTGAGTTCCGATACATTTCGTATGCCCCTGCTGGAGATGCTACTGGATACTACACAGCTATCTGTGCCCCGTTCGAGCCTCGTCGCTATGACCCGCGCGTTCTGATTCAGTGCACTCAGGCTCTGGATCGCACTGTTCGGGCTCTTGCCGTCGAGTTGGTTTCTCTACGATGCTATGACGCAGTTGCTACCCGCTGTTCGCGCAGGGATACATCCTGAGCACATCCTTTACCCGCGCAGGACTCAGATGTATGCTGGTATTGATTGGCCTGCTGTTGGAGGTCATACACCTACACGTGGACCTCTTCTTACAGCCCGAGACCGGATTCTGCATCAGAGTGCACATGGAGCGCAGGATCCTTCCGCGACGAATATTCGTCGTCCGCACTTGCAGTTACCCCGTTTCGGTGGTTTTCTCTGACGTTGATGTAGCCTTTGCTATGTCTCGTTGTGTACTTCCTTACCGCGTGCCTGCGCGCCGCCTAGTATGTCTAGCTTTTGAATTTGTGCCGTTATGCTGTCCGCATGTACCCGACTCTGTGTATGGATCTGTATGTGTTAATCGACTACTGTTATGTATCTGTTACACTACTTAAATTGTTGTCGAGTTACATCATGTTTGTCCCTAAACGCTTGCAATTGCTTTTACTAAACTACCCCGTGTTGATACTTAGCAGGATGGTTAGACCAGGTGGTCGTGGTCGTGCCCCTGAACACCCACCACCGCCAGACTATATGGCGGCTATGATGCAACAGTTTGAGCTTAACCGCCAGTTCATGGTTGGAATCATGGCTCAGTTTCCGCATCAGAACAACCAGAACCAGAACCCAACTTCAATAACTTTGACAGAGTTTATGCGACTCAACCCAACGCAGTTCCGCAACTCTGACAAGCCACTGGATGCAGATGACTGGCTCCGCGACATCACTCATGAGATGGAGTCTGCTAATGTCGCCCCTGCCAACTTCGTCAACTTCGCGGCCTTTTTCTTAAAGGGCCCCGCTGCTCAATGGTGGGACACACACAAGCGTACTCTGCCTATGGGAACAGTCATCACCTGGTATGAGTTCCAGGCTGCTTTTCGTACATGTTACATCCCTCAAGCAATTATGGAACGCATGAAGACCCAGTTCCGTAACCTCACTCAGGGCAATAAGACCGTCGAAGCTTATCAGCGGGAATTTCTAGACCTCTCCCGCTATGCTGAAGAAGACATCGCTACAGATGCACGCAGACAAGAGAAGTTCCGTAGTGGACTACACCCCGACCTCAAGCTTGCACTAGCTGCTCAAGACTTCAATGGCTTTTCAACTCTGATGAACAAGGCTATTCTTGTTGAGACCGCTCAGATGGAATACAAGGACTCGCAGAAGCACTATCGTGATGCTGGCTCATCTTCGGGCTCAGCATTGAAGCGTCGAGTTTGGATTCCCAACAATGCGATCCGTTCCAATACCTCTGCACCAAAGAACAACTATGCTGCACCATGTCTGCCTCCTCCACCACCGAGGCAGCCAAAAGCTCAAGCTATTCAAAACAATGCTCCTCTTCGTCCTGAAGATGGTCTATGCTTCAAGTGCCGCAAACCAGGTCACCAGGCTAAAGACTGCCGCCAGAATCAGAATCAGTTAACCTTTCCTCGTACAGGCCGTGGCAATGGTCGTGGCAACAACCAGACCCGCAACTATAATACTGGGTCTGCTGCACATGGTCGTGGACACGCCTACAACATTGACATTGAAGAAGTCCAGGATCAACCTGCTACTGTGATGGGTACCCTTCTTGTTAACTCAGTACCTGCTTCTGTTTTATTTGATTCAGGAGCATCACATTCATTCATCTCTGGAAAATTTGCATTTATGCATGGCATTCGATATGAGAAAATGCATACCCCGTTAGTCATTAAAACTCCCGGAGGTCACTGTCATGCTGACGTAATAGCACCTGACGTTACCGTCGAAATTAAAGGATTGGAATTCCTTGCCTCGCCCATCGTCTTGAAATCTTCCACCATAGACCTCATTCTTCGAATGGATTGGTTGAAAGCTCACATTGCTTCGATCAATTGTGCCACTAAAGTCGTCCAACTTCTTCACCCCTCCGATGAGATAGTGAACTATACCGCCCGCATTACTCGGGATGCTGAAGCTCAGATATATGCTCTGAATGCTTTGAACGCCTCACCTCTGGAAGGAATCGAGAACGTTCCTGTCGTTCGAGATTTTCCAGACGTCTTCCCAGAAGAACTTCCAGGAATACCCCCGGCTAGAGCTGTCGAGTTTGTCATCGACTTGAAGCCTGGCACTGTCCCTATTGCCAAGCGACCTTATAAGATGCCTCTGCATCACCTACTCGAGCTTAAGGAAGAAATCGACAAGTCGCTTAAAAGTGGTTTCATCCGCCCTAGTTCCTCTGCTTGGGGAGCACCTTCACTCTTCGTTAAGAAGAAGGATGGAACTAACCGTTTGGTTCAGGATTATCGGCCCATTAACCAAGCCACAATCCAGAATAAATACCCACTGCCCCGGATCAATGATCTTTATGATCAACTCGCTGGATCATCGGTGTTCTCTAAACTCGACCTGAGGTTGGGTTATCACCAGATTCGTGTCCGTGAAGAGGATATTCCCAAGACTGCATTCGTCACTCGTTATGGCTCCTATGAATACACCGTCATGTCATTTGGCCTAACGAATGCTCCAGCAACTTTCTCCCGTCTGATGAATTATATATTCATGGATTACCTCGACAAATTCGTCGTGGTTTATTTAGATGATATTCTGGTTTATTCTAAGAATAAAGAAGAACATGCTGAACACCTCCGTTTGGTACTAGAAAGGCTCCGAGAACACCAGTTGTATGCCAAGTATTCCAAATGTGAATTTTGGCTTTCTGAAGTAACTTACCTTGGACATGTGATTTCCAAGGATGGAATTGCTGTTAACCCCGAACGAGTTCAGGCTATTCTTGACTGGACTCCCCCGAAGAATGTTAAGCAAGTCAGAAGTTTTCTCGGACTTGCAAGTTATTGCCGTCGATTCGTTGAGAACTTTTCCAAGATAGCAAAACCATTGACAAATCTGCTTCACAAAGGTGTTAAATTTGAGTGGACAGAAAAATGTCAAGAAAGCTTTCAGACACTAAAAGATAAATTGACATCTGCCCCAGTATTAGCACCCCCGGATTCCCAAAAGGATTTCGTGATATACTGCGATGCCTCCCGTCAAGGATTAGGCTGTGTCCTAATGCAAGAACGCAAGGTAATTGCTTATGCCTCCCGACAATTGCGTCCTCACGAAGAAAATTACCCAGTGCACGATCTCGAACTTTCTGCGGTTATCTATGCCCTGAAGCTATGGCGACATTACCTTCTCGGTAACCATTGTGAGATATATACGGATCATCAAAGTTTGAAGTATTTATATACTCAACCGGATCTGAACCTTCGTCAACAAAGATGGCTTGAGACAATAGCCGATTATGATATGAATATCTCATACACCCCTGGCAAGGCAAATGTAATGGCCGATGCTTTGAGCCGCAAGGCTTATTGCAGCAACCATATGGTTCAGGAATCACAACCTCTTCTTTATGAAGAGTTTCGTAAATTGAACCTCCATATTGTTCCACAGGGTTATCTCAATACCCTCGTTGTCGAACCAGATTTAGAACACAGCATCAAAACTATGCAACGGTATGACTCTGAAGTTGAAAGGATCAAGCGGTACCTTGAAAAAGGAAAACTGTCGGAGTTCCATCTTGATAATGATGGGATCCTATTTTTCCAACACCGTCTCTTCGTACCTAAGTTCAAAGATGAGAGAGAACACGTTATGATGGAAGCTCATGACACTCCTCTGTCAATTCATCCTGGTAGCACAAAGATGTACCATGACATTTGTCAGAGATACTGGTGGCCTAATATGAAGCGAGATATTGCTCGTTATGTTTCTGAGTGTGACGTTTGCCGCCGCGTTAAAGCTCAACATCAAAGGCCCGCTGGAACTCTGCAACCCCTTGCAATTCCTGAATGGAAATGGGACAAGGTCCAAATGGATTTCATTACTGGTTTTCCCAAATCCCAGAAGGGTAATGATGCTATATTTGTCGTCATTGACCGATTCTCCAAGGTTGCTCACTTTCTACCAGTTAAGGAGACAATCACTGCTAGCCAGTTAGCAGACTTGTATGTTTCCCGAATTGTGTCACTCCACGGTGTTCCGTTGGAGATCAGTTCTGATCGTGGCAGCCTCTTCACCTCCAGATTCTGGAATAGTTTCCAAGAAGCTATGGGAACACATCTGTCTTTCAGCACCGCTTTTCACCCTCAGTCACAGGGTCAAGTTGAACGAGTTAATCAAGTGCTCGAAGATATGCTTCGAGCTTGCGTCATCTCCTTCGGTAAGAAATGGGAGGAATCTCTCCCGTATGCCGAATTCTCTTACAACAATAGCTATCAAGCTAGTCTGAAGATGGCACCGTTTGAAGTTCTATACGGTCGTAAGTGTTGAACCCCTCTGAATTGGTCAGAAACTGGGGAACGCTCACTCGTCGGACCGGACATTATTCAGCAAGCAGAAGACCAAGTCCGCATTGTCCGTGAACATTTGAAAACTGCTCAGTCTCGTCAGAAGAGCAACTATGACCGAAAGCACCAGGAAATGGTCTATCAACCTGGCGAGCAAGCTTACCTCCGCGTCACTCCGTTGAAAGGCACTCATAGGTTCGGAATCAAAGGCAAGTTAGCTCCCCGCTACATTGGCCCGTTCAGTATTCTTTCCCGCCGAGGAGAGGTGGCATATCAATTGCAGTTGCCGCCTAATCTTTCTCAAGTACATGATGTCTTTCATGTATCCCAACTCCGTCGCTGCTTCAAGGATCCTATTCGAGCTGTGCATCATGAAGTGCTTGAATTACGGGAAGATCTGTCATATCCAGAATATCCCATCCGTATTCTTGATGAAGCTGAACGTTGGACTCGTCAGAAGTCAATCAAATTCCTCAAGGTTCAGTGGTCAAATCATTCTGAAGATGAGGCCACTTGGGAACGCGAGGATCGTCTTCGTGAAGAATACCCCTCTTTCTTTCAGTCTTCCTCTTAATTCTCGGGACGAGAATTCTTAATAGATGAGGAGAATTGTAACACCCCCTGTCATTAGCTACAGTAATCACTTTTGATAATGACATGTCAGCAAGCCTAATAGTGCATAATCATCATTTGCATCATGTTGCATTTCAACTCCTAAGTCAAATTCAAATTTAAATGAAAGTGAAATATAAAAGTTGTCCAACATAAAAACTAAAATGTTCGATAAATAACAAATATTGCAGAGACTAGTCTAAAATTGTAACCAACAAATAATAAAGTAATTATGTGGCACTAACATAATTAAAACAACAAGGATTAATGCATATTTAATTATTATAAAAATTATGTGAACTCAAGTTGACTCCAAACCAATTTTTGGTAGTGGTAGGTAATGCCTAGTATTTGTTGGAGCAATTCCTATGTTTTACAAAATTCAATATGTGGCCTAACTATTTGCTAAACTGAGAAAGTAAAATAAATAAAAGAAAAAGATAAAAGAAAACGAAACAGAAAAAGGAAAAGAAGAAAAAGAGAAATCCCCGCCCCCCCCCCGGCCCAACTGGACCAGCCCAGCTGCCCGAAGGCCCACCCCTCCCCTACATGGCCTCCCTGGGGACCCCCGAAACCCTAACCCCCACCCCGCTCCCTCACTCCCCCCTCCCCCCCCCCGATCTAGTTCTGGATCGGGCCCGTCGCCCCGCGCCAGTGACGCCGCCGCCTCGCCCTCATCCCCATCGACGCTCGACGCCGTCGCCCGTCGTCGCTCGCCGCCTCCCCCTCGCCGGACCTCCTTCACCGGCCTGCTTCCTCTCCGCCGTCGTCCCTGTCGACCACCCCGACCCCCGCTGCCCCGTCCCTACGAATCACGGTGAGGCCCCAGGCCTCCCCCTCCCCTGCCCCGTGCGCACGCATGCGCACTCCCCCGCGCCCACCTCTGCTGCTCGCGCTCCGGCCGCGCTCACCACGTCCGCTCGCCTCGCCGCGCGCCCGCACGGGCGCGGCCGCGCCGGACCGCGCCTCCGCCGCGCTGCTGCTGTCGCCGTGCTCCGCCTTCCTCCCACATGCGCCCGCCTCCGCGCCTGCCTCGCCGCGCCTTGGCTCGCCGTCAGCAGCTGCTGCTGCCCCGCCACCGCGCGCGCACGCGCGCGTCTCCACTGCTCGCTGCCCGCGTCGGCCTCATCCTTCCCCGGACCGCTCACCCCGCTCCGCCGCTCACGCGCGCTCGCTCCGCTGCGGGCCTCGCCTCGCCGCTCCCCACGCCGGCGCGCGCGCCCGTGGCCAGCGCCCGGGCTCGCCCCTGGCCGCGCCCGCACGCCCGCGCCCGCTGCACCGTAATGGGCTGGCGCCCGTCGCCCGCGCCCGTTTGGCCCCTAGGGCCAATGACATGGGGGCCCCAGCCCCTCGAACGTTTAAAAAAAATGAAAAGGAAAATAATAAAATGAATTAATAAAATTAATAATTAATTAATTAATAATTAATTAGTGAATTAATTAACTTAATTAATCCTGTTTAATTAGTCTAATTAAGTAGTTAGTTTAATTAAACAGTAATTAGATTAATTAAAACCCTAATTAAACTAATCAGTGTATGACGTGTGGGACCCACACATAGTTGACCCAGTAAACAACACTGTTGACTGCTGACATCGGCATGATGTCATGCTGACATCATCATTTACTATTCTGGATAATTCGAAATTAAATAATTAAAATAAATTCAAAAATGAATAAAACTTTAGAAAATCATATTAAATAAACCGTAACTCCGATGAAAATACTTTGTACATGAAACTTGCTCAGAATTCCGATACGAACCTGGATACGCCCTCCGTATTCCCGTCAGACGCCCGCAGCTATAAGAACATTGAACTTTTAGACCGATTTCGATAAATGAATAGTGCCCAACTTTAATTAAATAAATCCAAATAAATTCCTAAATTAACTAAATCATTTAGTTAGGCAGTAGAACACCCTGGCATATCATTTAGGCATGTCATACATATTGTTTGCATTATTGCCGTGAATTTATTGTTTCTCTCCCCCCCTTCTCCTTCGATAGACGCTGAGACCGACGACGCTGCACCTGGATACGACTTCACTACCGACGAGCAGCCCGTTGACGACCCCTCTCTCTTGCCAGAGCAACCAGGCAAGCCCCCCCTTTGAGCATTCCAGATATCGCCCATTCTATTCTCCTGCTTGCATTAGATTTTGCTACTGTTAATGTATGCTCCTATTCTGATGCATAGCCTGCTGTTGTAACCTGTTCATTGCTACCTTACCTGCCTATGATAAACTGTTTAGTATAGGTTGGTAATGAACCATCAGTGACCCCACCACCTTATCCTTGATGCCCCTGCTTGATCATCGACGACTCGATCAACGTGATCGTCGACCAGAGACCGACACCTCACTTCACACCCCCTTAGTTGTACGACTCTGCGTAGTAACTATCGAGTGCCGAGGGTGATACCTCGTAATGCACTCCCGATGAATACTCTGCAGTGTAGCTGTTCGGTCGTGGACATCGAGGGTGATTCCTCCTTCTCCACTTCCGATACGACTCTGTCGTGCAACCCTCAGTGTGAACCTCGAGGGTGATACCTCATACGTTCACCCTGATGATTTCGTCGAGTGGAATCCGCCGAGGGTGATTCCTCAGGTTTTCCCCTTGATGTTATGACCACACGATTACTTGACCTTTGTTATAGGCGGGTCCACCCTGGTGGGTACCCGCTGGGGATCTATGATTTTCGGGTGTGCCGGAAGGGCACTCGAGTGTGACATTGTGGCGGAGCATCAGAGACTCTGATTGTCTCCGCTTGATACTAATTGAGCCTATTGGATTTGGGTGTGTGATCTGAGTGGGTCGACGTGCCCTATACGCACTACCACCACGCGGGATAATGGTTATGGGACCCTCTGCGAAGTACGTTTCTCCCGAAAGCTCGTCTGACGTCACGATTCACCGTGCGGGCTGATTGTCGGGATTGGGCTGGATACTTCACTGACGAGTTCAGTGTCGCGCCTGCACCCCGGCCAGTCTCGCAACGCGCAGGGTGCCCAGGGCGATGGCCCGAGACCTCTGGGTGCATAGGTTAGTCCGGCGTGCTGACCTCTTTGCCGAGCCTAGGTAGAGCGCTGTTTCGTGTTGATCTTCCGAGGACGGGCATTACCCAACAAGTGTGTCCGGCCAGAGTTGATCGAGCTTGTTGGGTAACAGTAGTGCACCCCTGCAGGGATGAATCTTCTATCGATAGCCGGTCCTACGGTAAAGGACGCTCAGTTTGTGTATCCCGATCTACTACTTAAACTGGATACTTGTTACTTAATTGAAGCTTCGGGATCGCTTTCTCGCTTGGGAGTCGAGGAAGGATCTTTAAGCTGTACTTCAACATGTTTTCTAAATAAAATGCTATTCTACTCTCTTCTACTGCTGCAAGATGATGGCCTTGTGAAGATGTTTGAAGATGCTAGTCTTCGATAGGACTAGGCCTTCTCTCTATTCTGGCATTTCTGCAGCCCAGTCCACATATACAGCCTTTCTCCATTGATAATGTTGCATATGTAGCATAGATCCTTGCTTGCTGAGTACTTCGGATGAGTACTCACGGTTGCTTTACTTTCTCTTTTCCCCATATACCCCACCTTGATGATACATCAGACGATGGAGTTCAGGAGCCAGATGCCACCACCGGAGCCTACTACCAGGAGGGTCCAGAGGGTACTTACTACTGGATCGAGCCAGCCGACCAGAAGTAGGATCGGAGGCTCCCAGGAAGGAGGCCAACACCTTTCGATCTAGTGTCGCTGTTTGTGCTAGCCTTCTTAAGGCAAAACTTGTCTAACTATGTCTGTACTCAGATAATTATTTGTTTGACTGACTTATGTATTCGGATCTTCGGATCCCTGGTCTGTAATATTGTGGACCTCCGTTTAAATTGTGTTAGAGTTGTGTTGTGATATCTTCCCGTGAGTCCCTGTGCTTGATCGTACACGTTTGCGTGTATGATTAGTGTACGATTGAGTCGGGGGCGCCACAGTGGACTTGGATTCAACTCCAATAAGAAGAAGAAGTCCAAGAGAATCAAGAAGAAGGGCCAAGAACAAGTCAAGAATTTGGCCAAGATTATTTGCTTCAAGTGCAAAATTGAAGGGCATCATGTTAGATCTTGCCCATTGAAGAACAAGCCCATTAATGACAAGCAACAAGGGAAGCGGCCACAAGTTCATTCTCATGCTCAACCTCAAGTTGAAGAAAGGCCTCTTCCCAAGAAGACTCAAGCTAATGCTTCTCAAGTTGAGAAATCAAGTGAGAAGAAAGTGAAGAGTAGACATTGCTACTTATGTCGTGAGAAAGGTCACGTCGCTTCTTCATGCACTAGTGGTAACTTATCCAACCCAATTATTATTGATGATATCTATTCTCTTGGGAAGGATAAGGTTGGCAATGTGTTTGCCAAGTTTGTTGGTAATCAAAGTGGTTTCAAGCAAAGAACCATTTGGGTTGCCAAGCCTATTGTGACTAACCTCTTAGGACCCAACTTGGTTGGGGACCAACAAGCTCAAACTTGATCAATAGGTGTTGTTGGAGGGCATTGGAGACTTGGCTACATTATGAAGAGTTAAGGGGTCTTCATCATTCATATTGTCTCAAGCCAAGTCATTCGGATTATCAAGTTTCTATCTTATATCCAATGTTCCTCCTTGCGGTAACTCGTGCTTAAATTGTTTACATTGAAAGTTACTTGCTCCTTTTGCATGTTTTGGTTTTGTACCATGCATGTGTTTGTATATGTTGTGCTTCCAACTTGCTTATCTTGAGCAATCAAGTATGTGTGTGTTGGTTTGCACAACATGTACGTGTGTGTCGTGCGTTGAGCCTTTATGCTTTATTTGTATCCTAGTTGGCTCGTGTGAGAGATTAATGGAACATCCCATTTTGGGGGCGTGATGTGCTTTGTGCACCTCACAATCCTATAAATGTGTGTACATGAGGAATGCCATCTAGTATTGATATTACAAGATTATCTAGTCGCTAGGTGGTATGTCTCTCATGAGAAATTCAAATTCCAAAAAGTCCATTAATTATCTCTTGTTGGATTCTCTTATTGCCTCTTGTTAAGTTTTCATTGGTATCACATTATGGGGGAGTAATATGCTATGTGCATATTACAAGCCTAGAAAATGTGTACATTTGAGATATTGTCACTTAGAGTTGATATTATTAATTATCTTGTTCCTAGGTGACATGTTAGCTCTACAAGTTGCAATTTGCTTGTGTTTGTTGTGAAGATGATGTTGGATATTCTTGTTATCTACCATCGGGAATTATTTCCAAATACTTCTTGTCTTTTGACAATTGGAACTCACTTATGTGTGGTAGAATTTATTGATCATCTTTACATTGGCTTTTATTTTTATTTGCCTTATCTCTTGCCAAGGATTGTGTCCACTCCCGTTGTCTTCCATACCACTTGTGGATCTTGTTAATTTCTTGTTCTTGTCTAGTGTTTTCTAGATATAGTGAAAGTGGTGATCCCACCTTGTGCATTTTGTATTCAAATGCAAATTCTCTATAATGCACAACTCATGGGGGAGCTATCCTATTTTATATAGAACACTCTTCTTGTGATCCTTATCAAGTGTGTTTTGGTGGAAGGCAAGCCGTTTCTTTTTGGTACTTTGTGCCATCATGAAACTTTGTAGAGGGCATGGTTTGTTTGGAACCATCCTCTCTTTTGGGAGTTTGATTTCTTTCATTTTGAGTGTGCCAATGGATATCTCATTCCTTGATGTATCGTTTAATGATATCTTCCAAGTGATGATTTCTCCATTTGGTAATCTATTTTCTCTTGGTATTTCTTTCTCATTTGGTATCGCTTCTTGAAAGTCTTTAGCATGCATAGTCACTTCGTGTATTTTATTTGGCATGTTTTCTTTCTTTGATCCAATATATAGGGGAAACTCCACCAAGTCTCAATTTGGATGAGATGTGCATGAAATTCATTTCCATTTCTATATGCACATATGTTTGTGGAGTTTGTCCTATGTATTGGTGTTTCTAACTCTTTGGTCCCAATGAGTTTGGGTACCATTTTGTTTGTGTTGTTGTTCTAGGAACAATTGGAGATGCATTGGATGCTCGGCTCACTCACAAGGAAGGTGTTGTCACCATGTGCTTATTGGAGTCAAGCTAGGATGATCAATGAACTACTATCTACCTTCAATTGGTATCTACTACATCCGTACAATGGTATCTCGGTAACAAGTATCATCATCTACTTCATGCACACATTTCTTGCATCAACCTTGTGTAGGTTGTATCATGGCATGTAATTCTTGATTCATTCTTATGATACTTGTTTCCTTTCTCAAAGCATCCCAACGATGATCTCGTGTTGCTAGTTGTGATGTCTTTGATGATTGTGTGGTAGGAGTTCATTTATATACTATAAGACCATATCTAGCCATGTGCTATG
This sequence comes from Thinopyrum elongatum, assembly GCA_011799875.1. Lineage (NCBI taxonomy): Eukaryota > Viridiplantae > Streptophyta > Magnoliopsida > Poales > Poaceae > Thinopyrum > Thinopyrum elongatum. The sequence goes on along the minus strand of CM022303.1, from coordinate 284,730,887 downwards.
CTTTCAAGCAAATATCTTAGTGGTATATTTATGACTTCCTTGTGGATATCTTGTTCTTTCCTTGTGTAACCATTTCGTGTGTACATCCTTCTTTGTGGATCGATATCATCATGATCTTCATCTACCTAGAATCTTATACACTTGAGAGAAGTTGCATATCTAGTTGATATCCCTTTCTTTCACGTCCACCTTTTCCTTCTTGTTTTATTTCTTTGGTGGCTCCGTGAAAGTGTGTTCCTTGAGTGCGGGTCATATCTCGTTGCATCTTGCTGCACTCTTGTGTGGTGAAGATCATTTTCCTCATGCTTGTCTTGACGAGGCTTTTTGCCATCTTAATTGGTATCCCTCGTCTTGATGAGGCTTTCACTTTCTATCTTCACCATGGGTTGTCACAAGCTTGGTTGTTATTTCACTTTTTAGTAAGCTTGTGTATCCATTTGCTTGTTGTGTGTGTGTGTGTGGGAAGGACATGTCTGGCACCTTGTATCTCATTTATCCAAGACTATGTTGATGCTTAATGCTCATCCTTATATTAGTCTTCTCAAGTGCTTTGCCATGACTCATACACATCGGTTTTGGTTGAGCCTATTCTTAAGTTGCCTCTTTTACATGTTGCTCAACCATGTGTTTGTTGCAAGTGATAGGCTTAGTTTCCTATATGCTCACTTGCTCTTGTTGTGAGTTTCTATTGATTTTGGGGGAGCTATGATCCTATTTTGTGCACTTTGTATCAAAATACAAATATTCTTATGTGTGCACAAATCATGGGGAGCTTCTCTAGTTTCTTTAGAACACTCCTTTGCTCATATCATAATATCTTTTTCATGTGGCTCATAGGAGCATTGGTCTTGTTAGTTCAATTGGTATCTTTTGATAGCTTGTTTCAATTGGTATCTTTTGATTGCCTGATTGCTTGTTTCTCTCTTTGTTATGTCTTTGTGGCATATCATTCTTTGGCAATCTTTGAGCCTCAATATATTTTGTCTTCCTCCAAGTATTTACCTTTGGATATGTGTAGTGCATTCCACTCTCTTATTGAGAAATACACAATTTATGGAGGAACACAATTTATATTGGCCTTCTAAGCTTTTCGCCCATTTTGGCAATCGATGCCAATGGGGGAGAAGTTTCAGAGAGTTTTGTGGGGAGATGTTTAGAGAGCTTCTTCGTGCTTTGGTTTTGTTCCTAAGCATTTGCATCTCATACGCATCTTCGTGCTTTGGTTTTGTTCCTAAGCATTTGCATCTCATACACATCTTCGTGCTTTGGTCTTGTTCCTAAGCATTTGCATCTCATACGCATGCATTATTGGTTGGTGCATTGCATGGTGATGCATAATTCCTTGTATAAACTCTCTTGAAAGTGATTGTCATCAATTACCAAAATGGGGGAGATTGAAAGAACATGCGGTGCCCCCATGTTTGGTTTTGGTAATTGATGACAATCTCTATGGACTAATGGTTGCCTTGAGTTATATTTGAAGGATTTGTCCATAGGCTTTTCTTGGAGTCCATTTGTTGGTTTCAAGGAGAGTTTGTGATGACCAAGATGCTATTCAAGGAATTACCTAAAGATTGGTCATGTGAGAGGTTGATCAAGACTAAGTCAAAGAGTGAATCAAGTTGATCAACACACAAAGCGTAGAAGATGTACCGAGGGGGACCAAGCGATCCCATGGTATGGTAAGCATTGTCAATTACGCTTTGTGTACTAACCCATGGCCTTCGTGAGAGTTCTTTGTGGGGTTAGGTTGCGGTGTGCAAGTTCAAGTGGATCATCACGAAGAGATCACATGCTTGAAGCTTGCCGTCCATTGTGGTGACAATGGACTTGTGAAAATGTGCCAAAGAGTGGCTCACCCATAGTGGAGTATGGGGGAGCAATCAACTAGTCTTCATCGAGCGAACGCAATCAAGAAAGGTGGTCCAACTTGAGGGAGTCAAGACCGTCATCATCTAGCTCAAGTGGGCTTCATGCAAGGCAAAGGTTTGCCCTTGATAGGTTTTATATTTTACTGGTCTCACGGTGATAGTTTGGAGACCGGGTTATAGGATCGATAGCCATACTATCAAGGGGGCTCTCAAGTGAGTAGCTTGATCGTATCGTTCATCGAGAGCTCAAACCATTGCATCCTTGCATCATCTTTCTTGATTCTTATTTGTATTTTATTTTGAGGTTTTAGATCTTGTGGTTATCTTCGTGACAAGCTCTAGTACATCGAAAACGGATTTCATATGCTTCTTCTATCACGTTTTCAGTGTTGGAGGTTTTACCGGTCTTTTTCGAGGAAGGATTCTCACCATTTTCTCATGGGACTTTTCTAATTTGCTTCTTATTGATATTTCTACCAAGATTGTGTTAGCCCATGTCGTTAGCTTTCCAACAAACTTGGTTTCGTTGAATTCAGAGTCCGTTTGCAGAAGTTGTGGCAGTTTTGGTGTTCTGAAAAGGCTGCAGCGGTACTACCGCGGATTGGAGCGGATGTAATTTTTAACTACCGCTCCAGAGCGGTACTACCGCGGCTACTACAGCGGTAGTACCGCTCCGGACCAAAATCTCGTATTAGGTCCAGCGGTGGTAGGCACGGATGTATTTTTTTAGTACCGCTCGCTAGCAGTAGTACCGCTACCCTTTGCGGTAGTACCGCTATCCCTAGCGGTAGTACCGTGAGGACTAGCGGTAGTACCGCTCCGGCGGTTCTACTGGCCTTTTGCCTCCTCGCTGTTGTTTTTCAAAGGGCTACTACCGCCCTAGCGGTAGAACCGCTCCTTGGAGCGGTAGTACCGCTCTGTGCGGGCTGTGAGGATAACGGTTGGATTTTTCCCCACCTATAAATGGGGGTCTTCTTCCCCAATGGACCGTATCTCTTTAGCTCGTGTTCTTCCCCCATTGTTGACCTTCTTCGAGCTTGTTAACTCTCAATCCCTCCAATGATTCTTGCTAGTTCTTGAGGGAAAAGAGAGAGGAGATCTAGATCCACGTTTCCACCAATCACTTTCTCATCTAAGTGAGGGGAACCCCTTGGATCTAGATCTTGGAGTTCTTCGTGTTCTTCTTTCGTTCTTTCTCTCATTTTCCTCCCTAGCATTAGTTGCTTTGGTGGGATTTGGGAGAGAAGGACTTGGGCACTCCGTGTGCCCTTGCCATTGCATTTGGTGCATCGGTTTGAGTTCTCCACGGTGATACGTGGAAGTGAAGTTTGAGAAGCTTATTACTCTTGGGTGTTTGGGCACCCTAGAGCTTGTTCCTCTTGGGTGCCTTGGCGCCCTAGACGGTTGGTGTTGTTCGGAGCTCAATCATTGTGGTGTAAAGCTCCGGGCAAGCGTCGGGGTCTCCAATTAGGTTGTGGAGATCGCCCCGAGCAATTTGACGGGTACCGGTGACCACCCCCAAGGGTTGCCAAAGTGTACGGGTTCGGTGACCGCCCCCAAGGGTTGCCATTTGTACGGGTTCGGTGACCGCCCTCAAGGGTCCCTTAGTGGAATCACGGCATCTTGCATTGTGCGAGGGCGTGAGGAGATTACGGTGGCCCTAGTGGCTTCTTGGGGAGCATTGTGCCTCCACACCGCTCCAAACGGAGATTAGCACCCGCAAGGGTGTGAACTTTGGGATACATCGTCGTCTCCGCGTGCCTCGGTTATCTCTTACCCGAGCCCTTTACTTATGCACTTTACTTTGTGATAGCCATATTGTTTCTTGTCATATATCTTGCTATCACTTAGTTGTCTATCTTGCTTAGCATAAGTTGTTGGTGCACATAGGTGAGCCTAGTTGTTGTAGGTTTTGTGCATGTCAAATTAACCGCTAGGTTTATTCCGCATTTGTTCAAGCCTTAACCGTAATTATTTTAAAGCGCCTATTCACCCCCCCTCTAGGCGACATCCTCGATCTTTCACTGTGGATTCGCCTCCCCTCCGCCTGCCGCTCCGGTGGCCGTTGGCGGGGAGGAGATTCCTGGTGTCTCGGCTCCTGCTAGTAGATAGGTAGGGTTTTAGTCCTCAGGACGGACGCTTGGACGGTTGGCGGCGCTCCTTCTTCGAGTCAGTCTTTCGGGCTTCGATTCTCCTCAAGTTCGTCCGTTGGGACGGATTAGATGGAGCTCCGGCGTAGATTCCTGCCAGCTCCTTGGGGCGGCGAGGTTAGGGTTTCTCGCCGTGCGTACGCAACGACGATATTTGGTATCAATTTGTTCAGATCGATTCAAGGATTCAAAGGCGACGATTGCGGCTCCAGGGCGCTGGTCCTTAAGGGCACGTGCACGAAAACTTCCCGGCTATCATCGACAAGGTCAAGTCGGCGCCGGTATGGGAGCAGCGACAGCGGCGCGTCGGCAGCTCGTTCTAGCAGCGGCAATGGTCGTTGGATGGTCCATGGACCTTAATGTATTTTTTATTATGTTTGAGGTGTTGTACTCCCGGTGAATCTTTATAATAGATCTGATACTTTTCGCCAAAAAAAAGATAAATGATGTCTCTGGCGCTGTGTCCACGATGATGAGATCCAATCTTGCCCAGCGAATCGGCCGGGATGCGGGTTTGTGGCTGCAGCCCAACAACGGCTCAAACACCAGCCCGGTTCAGGCCGCCACCCAAGACAAACATGCTTCACAACTTCTTTCCGGGACCTCCTAGTCAGCACCATAAGCGCCGGCTAGGGGCATCCTATATGGTGCACACCCCCCTCGCGTGCTTTGCAGTCGTATGGGCCGGCCCATTTTATATTTTTTTCTTCCATTTTTTCTTTCTTGTTTTTTCCTTTTTCTTTTCTTTTCCGTTTTCATTTTTCTTTCCTATTTTTCTTCTTTACTTTTTCACTTTTTTTGAATTTTCTTTTCTACTTCGCAAACATTTTCTTGTACATTGAATTCAAAAAATGTTCATCAATGTAAAAAATGTTGAACAATCCAAAAATTGTTCATCGGACTAAAAAAAAATATCCATCAAAAATTAAATTTGTTCATCAAACTAAAAACACGTTAATCAAAATTGATTTTTTCCATCGTATTCAATAAATGTTCATCAAATTCCAATTTTTTTCATCCATTTTTTCAACAAAAAAAATTGAATACAAGTTTTGTTCATTAATTTCAATTTTTTATCTAATTGAAAATTTGTTCATCAAATACAAAAAATGTTCAACATTATTAAAAAATACTCGTTCATCAAAATTTAAAAAATTCATTAAAATTAAAAAAATGTTCATTATTTTGAAATCCTGAACATTTTTGAATTCAAGGAGTCTTTTTGATAATTCACAATTCACAATTCACAAATTTTAAAAAACTTTAGAACCTTTTTGTAATCCTAAATTATTTGAACATAGAATACAACAAAAACAAAAATAAAAAGGGAATGTAAACAAAGGGAGCGTCCCGCCCCGCGCATGGCCCGGCCCAGCAGGGCGCACGGGGGTTGGGGGGCTGGGGGTGCGTGTTTCCGCGGGAGCTCCTAACCGGCGCGCCCGGGCCATGGTTCCTATATAGCGCGTACCGCGCCGGCGAGCGAGGTAGCGCGTACCCCCCTCACTCGCTGCTGTTTCTATGGGCCGGCCCATTTTGGGGTTTCACGCCCAACCAGTTTTGGGAAGGTTCTAGAACCTTCCCTGAACCGGGTTTTTCTGTTTTTCTTTTGGTTTTTCTTTTCGCCTTTCCTTTTTCTTTTTTTGTTTTCTTTTCATTTTTTTACTTTTATGTTTTCATTTTTATTCTTGTTTTTCAATTTCTGAAAATCTATTAATTCATGATTTGTTTTTCGGAATGATGAACATTTTTTCCAAAATCGTGGTTTTATTTTTACTATTTCGTTAATCTTAAATCATGAACATTGTTTTCAAACTGTGAACATTTTTTAAAACTCACGATCATTTTTTCGAAATCATGGACATTTTAATAAATTTGTGAACATTTTTTAGAAATTTGTGAGCATTTTCTTAACTCATGAACATGTTTTTCAACATGAACATTTTTTGAAATAATGAACATTTTCATATTCGTGAACATTTTTAGAATTAGAGAACATTTTTTTGAATCATGAACATTATTTCCAAATTCGTGAATATTTTTTGAATCATGAACATTTTTTCCGAATTCGTGAGCATTTTTAAAATTAGCAAACATTTTTTTGAATCGTGATTTTTCAAAAAAATTATGAACATTTTTTAAGTTTATGAACATTATTTTACAAATTTCGTGGACAGCTTCTGAATTCCAGAGTATTTTTCTGTAATCACGAATATATTTTTTGAAATCATGATAGTTTTATTTAAATTAACAACTTTTTTGATATCCCAAATTATTGAAAAAAGGAAAAAAAAAGGAAACAGGCAGCGTCCCGGCCCGTAAATGGGCCGGCCCAGAAGTGCGCGAAGGGGGGGAGCGTGGGATGCGCGCTCGCTTCTTTCGTAGCGCGTTGTGCGCTGTACAGGAGGGAAGATCCTATTTGCCGCTCGCTGCGGCAAGTTGTCTGGCAGACGCACAGGGAGATCGAACGAGGGTTCGCGCATGGGCCGGCCCGTAAAATGTTTCGAGGATTCCGGTTTCAGGAGCCTTCTGGCGTCGCTTGTTCCAGCCGGTTTTTTCCGGTTTTGGGAAGGAGATTCCTAACATTTTTTTTCTGCTTCTTTTTCGTTTTTTGTTTTCCTGTTTCCTGTTTATTTTTCTTCTCTATCTTTTCCTTCTCATTCCTTTTCTATTTTTTCAAGTTTTCCTTTTCATCTTTTTTCTTTCTGTTTCTTTTCTTTATTTTCCTCGTCTTCACTTTTTCATTTTTCATAATTTTAAAAATATTCAAACTATTCAAATTTTATTTGCATGTAAAAAATATTCATTCTTTAAAAAAAGTTCGAAGTTTAAAAAATTGTTCGCTAATTAAAAAATATGTTCAAATTTTTTATAATTTGTTCCGGTTTTCATAATATTGTTCATGTATTGGAAAAATGTTCAAATTTCCAAATTTATTTGAGATATTTAAAAGGTTCTAATTTATTTGTTTTTCAATTTTAAAAATGTTCATGCTATCTAAATTTTCTTTCTTCAAAAATTTATTCTAGTTCTCAAATTTTGTTCACTAGTTCAAAATATTCATAGTTCTCAAATCTTGTTCACAAAATTCAAAAATGTTCATGCTTTCAAATTTGTTCAGGAGTTTGAAAAAATGTTCCTCTTTCAAAAATCATTCGCAAATTTAAGAAAAATGTTCGTGTTTTTCAATTTTGTTTGATAGTTTCAAGAATTGTTTCTATTTCAAATTTTGTTCACAATTTTCAAGAATGTGTTTGTTTCTAATTTTGTTTGGGAGTTTCAAAAAATGTTCGATTTTTTTTAAAATGCTAACGAATTTGACAAATGTTCATCTTCTTTTCTCATTTTTTCTCCTATTCCTTTTTCCTTTTTAGAATATTTCACAGTTCTAAAAAATGTTCTTGATATCATAAAAATTGTTAATATTTCCCAAAAAGTGTTAAAAAAATTTAAAAAATGTTTTGGTTTTCAAATTTTGTTCTGAGTTTGAAAAAATGTTCTTGTTTCAAAAATTGTTGACGGATTCCAAAACTATTCACGTTTCCAAATTATTGTTCCGAGTTTCAAAAAATGTCCCCTTTGAGGAAAATTTGGTTCACATATTTCAATAATGTTCATGATTTTCAAAAAAGTGTTCAGTTTATCAAAAAATTGTTCAGATATTCAAGAAATGTTCGAGCTTTTTTTCTTCTTCTCGAAGTTGAAAAGTGTTTGCTTTTAAAAAAACATATTTCCAAAATAATGTCCGCGTTCAAAATTTGACAAAAATGCTCGGATCTATATTACCTTTAGCTTCGCGCACCATAGTAAACCTAGAAGCTCATCTAACCCGTTGGCTGGGCTCGCGCATAAGCAACAGGAGATCCCTTGTTCTATCCCTCCCTCGAGCGCACTTTTTGGGGATTTTTCACTGTGTTACGCTAATGGTTATCGTAGAGGATCGAACTCGCGCCCTCCAACAGGACACGACTAGCGCGAACCAACTGGACTACGCCGCACTACTGACCAAATTCAGGGCGAATTCATAATGTACATTTGTAGACGCACAATTTACTACACATGTAAACATTTACTGTAGCACTTTGATTTTTAAAATATTGAAAAACATTTGGGAAAAAGTTCATGAATTACAGAAAAGTTCATTGGTTTTTAAAAAAATTGTATTTCGAAAAAAGTTCATCGGTTTTGAAAAAGAGTTCGTCAATTTTGAAAAGAGTTCATCGATTTTGAAAAGTGTTCATACATTCTGAAAAAGTGTTCATCGATTCTGAAAAAGTGTTCATTGATTCTGAAAAAAGTTCATCGGTTTTGAAAAAAGTGTTCGTCGACTTTGAAAAGAGTTCATCGATTTTGAAAAATAGTTCATCGATTTTAAAAAATAGTTCATCGATTTGGAAAAAAATTCATCGGTTTTGAAAAAAGAGTTCATCGACTATGAAAAAAGTTCATCAATTTTCAAAAAGAGTTCGTCGATTTTGAAAATAGTTTGTCGATTTTGAAAAGGAGTTCATCCTTTTGGAAAAAAGGTTCAAAAGAGTTCATTGATTTTGAAAAAAAGTTCATCGATCTAAAAAAAAGGTTTTCGATTTTGAAAAGTGTTCATTGATTTTGAAAAAAACAATTTGTCAAATTTGAAAAAAGAGTTCATCGATTTTGATAAATGGTTCATTGAATTTGAAAAGGGTTCATTTTATTTGGAACGGGTTCATTGAATTTGAATTTTTTTCGCACATTTACAAAAAAAAGAAAAAGGAATAAGAAAAGAAAAATGAAAAAAGAACACGAAAAAGAAGAAGAAGAAAACCTCGCGACCTGGAGAAACAATAAAAGAAGGAAAAGTGGTTTACAAACACCAAGTGGTTCGTTGCTTGGTGGTAACAGCGCTGCTCTCTTAAACGAGGCATCCCAAGTTCGAACCATCGAACTCACCATTTTTTGATTGATGCAGTTTTAACAGAAAAAAAGAAGAAATGGGCCGGCCCAGCATGGCGCGGGGGGTATGCGCCGGTTGTGCGCAACGAAGGAACGGGCGCAACGGGCGCCGTTTAGGATTTGCCCATTTCCGGAACCCCTGGCATGCACCGCGCCAAATAGGGGCACCCTCGGCAGTGAATGTCTATACAGTGCAAGAAAAGTCTGTATAATTCAAACAAAATGTGAAATTCACGTTTTCTGAAATTGTGCACATCTTTTGGAATACATGATCAATTTTTTTCAACTCACGAACATTTTTTGAATTTTTTTGAACAATCATTCAGGAATATTGACAAACACTTGTTTGAGTTCATGAATAGTTTTTGTGTTGGCGAACATTTTCTGAAATTTGTGACCATTTTTTGAAATCTGGACCATTATTCGAATTCATGAACATTTCTTGGCTCCATGAACATTTTAAAAATTCACAATGTTTTTTGAATTTTGGTACTATTGAAAGAAGAGAAAAAAACGATAGAAATAAATAAAAAAAGGAAACAAGAAAATAGGGGGCATCCTTCCGCCACTTATGGGCTAGCCCATATGGGTGCGCAGGGGAGCGGGGCGTGCGCGCGGTGGCTTGCCGGCGCATAGTGCGCTAAATAGGAGCTCCTGCCGGCTAGGGGCGCCCCTTTGTCTCGCTTGACGCGAAGCGTAGGGAACTCTCGCGTGAAGGTGAGCGAGAGATGGGCCGATTCAGGCTCGCGGGAGCCGGGAGGCCACAGCCTCGGGGGTTTTTTTTTTCACATTTTCTGTATTCATGTTTTGCTAAAAAAATGTTAACCAAGTGTTTGAAAAATGTTAAATGTGTATAGAGAAAATGTTTCTCATGTATATGAAAAATATATTGATAAAATATACAATGTGTGTGAAAAAAGTTAATCATGTATTTAAATTTTCTTAATTAAGCATTTAAGAAAAAATGTTAAACAAGTATTTGAAAAATGCTAATCAAGAATTGAAAAAATGTTAAATGTGTATAGGAAAAATGTTGGCCATTTATTGATAAAAATGTTAATTGTATTTGACAAATGTTAATCAAGCATTTAAAAAATGTTAAATTCAATGTGTATATAAAAAATATTGACCATGTATTGAAAAACGTTAATCTTGTATCTGATAAATATTAATCAAGCATTTGAAAAAAATAAACCTATAACGAGCACTTTAATCGTTGAATAGGAATTGTCTTTCTTTGTACCCCTAAAGAAACAATCTTTTTTTTCATTGCCCGAACGGTTCCAATTTTGATCTACACCGCGACATCAATTGGTTAAGTTGAAAGGAAAGACGTAAGGGTCGTGCTACGCGTCGGTCAGATGATAAATTTCAGTTATTTTTTGCCCTCCCAGCCGTCAGATCAGCCAGGATCAAACGACCTAGCATCCTCTTCGTATCCAAGATTTTTCTTTACAAAATCTCAATATGGTAGGGATTTTGGAAATTTCAATTAGATAACCTAGTCGACCTCTCCTGGGCCGAAGAGTGGCTCTTCATGCATGTCCGAGAAGGGCCGAAGAATTTTCTTCCTTCTCTTGTTGGCGAAAGAGTGAGTCTTCCTTCATGTAAATGAAGGCTACACCGCAAAAAAATAATGTAAATGAAGGCTACTAACTACATCGCCCCATGCAAAATCTCGCCTCCTTCGATCCGAAGCTCCCTTGCTAAACCCTCGCTCCAACTAGACTGTACCGAGGACACAAATCCACTTAGACGAAGAATATATTGAACTATGCATTATCATTATGGAGAATGAATTCTGGCAATCAATCTAAATCAAATGTGGCAAGCCTACATCTTGCTCGATAATAAATATTCCAATTACTCTCACACATCTACTCATCTAGATGTTAGCAACTTCATAGACATTGTCCCTCATGCTATTCTTGTTGTTGGTAGCGCACACTATGACCCGTGCCATGCGCATATGTGAACCGGATGTAACCAACTCGGTCAAAAATAACAATCGAGGGGCAATGTATGGGATGTTGGTGGCATCTAGATGAGTAGATGTGTGCGATTAATAGGAAAATTTGTCACCAAGCGCAATGTATGATTGCGGTTGAAAGGTGAAATTTGTCCTCCACAATGCACGGTTCAAGTCGTTCTTCATTTGAATGGATTATCCTCGTCGATGCAGTCCTGGTGGCGCAATGATTTGATCAGGAGGAGCTATGGTGTATAGGAGATGTGCATGCTCACTATCGAAGCCAGCTACAACTCAAGATGGCAACGCTCTGTGGGACGCTTAACAGGTTAAGGTGGAGCTCATGGATACCGAGAACATACAAGGCTTAGATCCAGAAGTTCATATTGTCACAAACGTCCTGGCAGGCTGGATGTCCACTCTTCCTTTGTTAAATGAAGTTAAAGTCTTTAGCCTTCCTAAAAACCAAGAGTGATCTTCGGCCCAAGCATGGAGGAAAAGGGCCTCTTAGGCCCCATGCAAGGACGAAGAGTCACTCTTGCACCCAAGGGAGGATGACGGGGTTATAGAGTTGAAATTTACTAAATCTGAAATATAGTTTTGAAATTTCGTAAAAAGATAATAATGTTTAATCCCACATCCAAAGGATAAGAACACTGCCCATATTTTAGAAACATTGAGGACATTGCAATCCCCCTGCTTAAAAAAAAACATGGACCATGTGTCACGCATGCGGGATTGCAACATGACCCATGTTGCGACTGAAAGATGGACCATGTTGCAATCCCAGGCTGATTTCTCACAGGGACACATGCGTTGGATTGCAACATGATGTTGTATTCCCACACCCGTGAAGTACACGAGGCATTGCACAAGGGGGTGGCGGCGGTTGGCAATGCATTGTCGTCCTCGGAGGCCGAGATGGAGGAGTCATAGCCGACGTGTGACGACCCCGGCTTAATCGTGCACTAATCATACACGCAAATGCGCACGATCAAGCCTAAGGACTCACTTGAAGATATCACAACACAACTCTAAAACATAAATAAAGTCATATAAGCTTAATATTACAAGCCAGGGCCTCGAGGGCTCGAATACATAGCTCGATGGCATACAAGCGTCAGCGGAAGCATCAGATATCTGAGTACAGATATATTACAGAGAGAGAAATATGCCTTCACAGAGGCGGGGTAAAATATAATACTACGATCGAAAGGCGTAGGCCTCCTGCCCTGGACCCTCCAATCCTACTCCTGGTCGTCAAACGGCTCCTCGTAGTAGTAGTACTCGCCAGGCGGGTAGTAGTACTGGTCGTCGGCTGGGGCGTCTGACTCAGGGGCTCCGTCGCCTGGTGGCATCAAATGGAATATGGGGGAAAAAGAAAATAAAGCAAACGTGAGTACTCATCCGAAGTACTCAGCAAGCAAGGATCTACACAACATATGCATCATTGTCAAAGGAATGGCTGTATATGTGGACTGGGCTGCAAAAATGCCAGAATAGAGGGGGAAGCCTAGTCCTATCGAAGACTAGCATCTTCAACAATCTTCGACAGTCTTGCAGCATCCGGAGAGAGTAGATGAACATAATGTAAAGTAGTAGTAGTAGTATCATCAACCTCGACCTGTGATCCTTTCTCGACTCCCTGCGAGAAAGCAATCCCAGAGCCGTACTATCCAATTCTCATCACATGTTCTAGTTGTACCGATCGGGATACAACTCCGAGTGTCCGTTACCGTAGGACAGGCTATCGATAGAAGTTTCTTCCCTGTAGGGGTGCACCAACTTACCCACCACGCTCGCTTAACTCCGGCCGGACATACTTTTCTGGGTCATGCCCGGCCTCGGCCAAGCAACACGCCGCAACCCGACCAAATACCTAACAGAGAGGTCAGTACGCCGGACTAAACCTATGCCCCCAGGGGTCTTGGGTCATCGCCCCGGGAACTCCTGCGCGTTGCGTGGGCGGCCGGAAGCAGACCTAGCAACCCCTTAATACAAGCGCGGTTGCGTAACCAGTCCAATCCAGCGCGCGCCGCTCAGTCGCTGACGTCCATTAAGCTTCGGCTGAAGTATACGACGCAGAACGCCCATACTATGCCCACGTGATGGTTAGTGCTATCGGGCCAGAGGCCCCTCGGATCAAATATCCAAACCGTAGTGGATTAGGAGCGCGCGGAAACGAGCAGAGACTCACGATCGATGTGACCCCGTCGCCCCGTCTCGAGGACTTGCGGCAAGGGCTAAGAATGCCCGGCCACGCCTCGTAGTTATCTCGCGGGCACCATCCAGGTCAACCCGACTCCACATCACTTCGCACTAAGCTCGCGCGGGTACCCCTCAGGGCCGACCCGTCTTTAGTAACATGGTTTAGTGCAAGTCCACTCATCAACAGTAACTGTGTGTCTGACACCAGGGGAGCCCTGAGGAATCACCCTCGATGGAACCCCACCTGATGTTATCATCAAGGTGAACGAAGGAGGAATCACCCTCGATGTCCACACTTGAGGAGTTGCGCGACGACGTCGTTATCGGGGGTGGTGTAGGAGGAATCACCCTCGCTTACCACGACCGAGTAACTAACCTACAAGGTTAACATCAGAAGTGCTGACGAGGTATCACCCTTGGCACTCGACGGTAACCCAGCAGTGTCGGCAACTAAGGGGAAGTGATGTGCGGTGCCAGGGTCTAGTCTTCAATCCCGATGTTCGGGTCTTCTGATGTCCAGCAGGGCAGTCGGGATCAAGTGGGGGTCTCTGTCGTGTCTCTACCCAGCCTATACTAAGCAGTCTAGGATAACCAGTAAGGTAACAAGGCAGGGTACAATAATCAGGCTATGCAGCAGATATAGGAAAACAGTAGCAGTAGCAGTTCTAATGCAAGCATAAGAGAGAAGAGAATAGGCGATATAGGCATGCTCAAAATGGGGGTGCTTGGCTGTTTGCTCTGGGGCAAGGACAAGGTCTTCAGTGGTACCGTCGGGGACGTAGTCGTACTCCTGAGCTGCGTCTGCCTCGGGAGCTACGTCGATGTCGGGGTCTACCGAGAGGGAAGAGGGGGAAGAAACAGGTAAACATAATGCAAACAAATGCAATACGGTGCGTGTGATGCTATGATGCAGTGCAGGGTTGCCTAATTATGCATCTAAGTCATTTTAGTTATTTTTAGAATTATTCTGGGATTTAATATCCGACGTGCGTGCACTATTCATCTGCCGGATTCGGGTCCGGAGTTACGAGTTCTTCTACGTAGGGGGTTCCGATGGAGAAACGGACGGCACGATCAGACTCGGCTCGTCGTTCTGAGCAAGTTTCATGTTTTAACTTTTTTAATCCGAGCTATGGTTTAAAAGTTATTAATTTTTAAAGTTTATTTGAATTTCTGGAATTTATTTATTTATTAGAAAATGAATTATGACGTCAGAATTGCGTCACAGTGACGTCAGCAGGTCAACTGCGGTTGACCAGGGTCAAACCTGACATGTGGGTCCAGTGGGACCCACATGTCAGCCTCTGTTTAGTCTAACAGTGGATTAACTTAATCCACAGGGTTAATTAGAGGGCGGGCCCCACTTGTCAGTGAGACATTAGGCTAATTATCTAGTTTTATTTAATTAAATGTTTAATTAGTCTAATTATCGAACGGGGCCCACATGTCAGCGGCTAGTGAACAGTACCCCGCGTTGACCATGGTCAACGGGGTCAAAGTGGGCCAGGGGGACCCACAGTCAGTGTCACTGGGTGGGTCCCACCACTGCCACGTCGGCGGCCGGCGGCTGAACGCCGGCGCACCCGCAAACGCGGCGGAGGCACTCGGGCGTCGCCGGAATTCGCCTATAGGCCACCAAATGAGACGGGGCCGGGTGCGTTCGAACGGCCGTTCGACGACGCGTCGAAGGGTGGCGGTAGGTCAGCCGGACTTGGCCGGAAATGGCGCCGGCGATGAGCCGTGGCGGAGGCCGAAGCACGCGCTCGTCGAAATCGGCATTCGGGCGCGTGGAAGGCCAAACTAGCTAGCCACGCGGGATCTACGAGTCACGAGGAACACGCCGGAGGGGTCAGGCGAGCTTGCAACGGATCGGGAGCTCGACTACGACGGAAATGGCGGCGGCGGCGTTCGGGTTCCGGTGGTGCCGTTGCTCTAGCTCGCTAACGGGCTACCGGAGACGACAGGGGAGAGGGAGGTGCTCACCGAGTGGTCACGAAAGACCTGCGGGAGCTTAGTAGCAGCAGAGAAGGTCGCAGCCGCCGGCGAGCTCCGGAGTCGAGGAAGAAAAGGGGCGACGGCGAGCAGCAGCTGCAGGGCCTCCACGCCACGATTCGACGGAGCAGGCGACGTGGTCGATCACGACGCGTCTCCTGGACACGAAGGCGAGGCGAGGCGACGTCGCTGGCCACGAAAACGGCGGCGAACGGCGGCGGATTCGTTCGGCCTCGCGTGGATCTGAGGGGAAGAGAAGGCGAGGCGAGCGAGGAGAGGAGGGGGAGGAATGACGGAGAGGCCGAGGCGAAGAGGAGGGCGTCGACCTTATCCCCTCGTCGACTCCGGGCGTCCGTGGCGTCGGCGTGTCGGCGCGCGACCGGCGCGCGCGCTCGCGCCCACTGCGACGGCGACACGCACAGGAGAGAGACGACGTCATAGGCCTGGTGGGCCGGGGTTCGGGTCACTGTGCACTAAGGCCCAGTGCACAGTGCCTCGTTTTTATTTCTCTGTTTCTGTTTTCTATTTTCTTTATTTCATTTCCTGTTTCGAAATGTTTAGGGCACTTGTGCACTTTTGAAAAATGTGGGAGTTGGCCCAAATATTGCAATGCAATATTAGCTCTCACCAAAAAGTGGTTTGGGCAGAATTGAAGTCGGTTTGAATTTAATATGATTTTAAATATATCAAATATTGCTGTTTTGGTGCTGTTTCAACTAGTTAGGGTCACTTGTCCGACTCCAAATATTTTGATATTGATTTTAGAAATGTTCCTGAATTATTTGCCATTTAATGAACATTTTCCCAATAGTGTTTGATCAACTTTATAATTCATTTTTGAATTTGAGTTGATTTTCAGATGTGGATTTGAATTGGATCATTAACCCATATGACTTGGCACTGCAAATGATCATGACTTGACAGTTTTAACAGAGTGTCACAGAGCTTATTACAAGGGGGTGTTACAAGTTCTCCTCCTCTAAAAGAAATTCTCGTCCCGAGAATTTAAGAGGTAGAAGGAAAGAGTCCGGGATATTCTTCCCGAAGATGATCCTCGCGTTCCCAAGTGGCTTCATCTTCAGTGTGATTCGACCACTGCACTTTTAGGAACTTGGTCGTCTTCTGACGAGTCCGACGTTCAGCTTCATCGAGGATGCGGATTGGATGCTCCTTATAGGAAAGATCATCTTGTAGCTCGAGCATCTCATGATCCACTGCACGGTGCGGGGATTCCTTGAAGCACTTTCGAAGTTGCGACACGTGGAAGACATCATGAATATGGGAGAATTGCGGTGGCAACTCCAATTGATATGCCACCTGTCCACGTCTAGCCACGATGCGGAAAGGACCAATATAGCGAGGAGCTAGCTTGCCCTTGATTCCGAAATGACGGGTGCCCTTCATTGGAGTGACACGAAGATAGGCTTGATCACCAGGTTGATAGATCACACCCCATCGCTTGCGATCATAATTACTCTTCTGACGGTCTTGAGCTGCTTTGAGATTCTCCCGGACAATTCGGACTTGCTCTTCGGCATGCTGAATAATGTCCGGTCCAACAAGAGGTCGTTCCCCAGTTTCTGACCAATTCAGAGGGGTTCGACATTTACGACCATAAAGAACCTCGAAGGGTGCCATTTTTAAGCTGGCTTGGTAGCTATTGTTATAAGAGAACTCGGCATACGGGAGAGATTCCTCCCATTTCTTACCGAAGGATATAACACAAGCTCGAAGCATATCTTCAAGCACTTGATTAACGCGCTCAACTTGACCTTGGGATTGTGGATGATAAGCTGAACTCCAGGTAATATGAGTTCCCATTGCTTTCTGGAAACTTTCCCAGAAATGACCAGTGAAAATGCTGCCACGGTCTGAACTGATTTCCTTGGGAATACCATGGAGTGAAACAATTCTGGAGATATATAGTTCTGCTAACTGACTAGCAGTAATAGTCTCCTTAACTGGCAGGAAATGTGCAACCTTGGAGAGTTGGTCGACGACGACAAGAATAGCATCGTGACCCTTCAGAGACTTGGGAGGACCAGTGATGAAGTCCATTTGCACTTTATCCCACTTCCATAGAGGAATAGGGAGCGGTTGCAGAATCCCAGCAGGTTTCTGATGTTCTGCCTTCACGCGACGACAAACGTCACACTCGGCAACATAACGAGCAATATCTTGCTTCATTCTAGACCACCAGTACCTTTGACGAAGATCTCGATACATCTTGGTACTACCCGGATGGATAGATAGCGGTGTATCATGGGCCTCCTTCATGACTTTGTCAGTCATCAGCTCAAAGCGAGGTACTACAATGCGGTCTCGGAAGTACAAGGTTCCATCTTCAGCAATCGAGAAATCCCTGTACTTTTGAAGGTGAAGCTCTTTCTTCATTAGACCAATTTCAGCACCTTTGGCTTGCGCAATCTTGACAGCTTTCTCAAGATCTGGCTGTATCACAAGGTTATTAAGAGAACCTTGCGGGACGATGCAGAGATTCAGCTTGCACAATTCTTCATATAGCTGGGGTTGAGTTTGCTTTATCATGAGGTTGCTACAGTATGACTTGTGGCTCAAGGCATCAGCCATCACATTAGATTTGCCAGGAGTGTAGGAAATTCCACAATCATAATCGGTGATAGTTTCCAACCAACGCTGCTGACGAAAATTAAGTTCCGGTTGAGTGAATAAGTACTTCAAGCTCTGATGATCGGTGTAAATCTCACACCGATTACCAAGGAGGTAATGACGCCACTGCTTCAAAGCATAAATGACAGCAGCAAGTTCGAGGTCGTGCACTGGGTAATTCTCTTCATGTGGACGCAGTTGTCACGAAGCATAAGCAATAACTCTTCGCTCTTACATTAGGACACAACCTAGTCCTTGGCGAGATGCGTCGCAGAAGATCACGAAATCTTTGCGAGAGTCTGGAGGAGCAAGGACTGGAGCAGAAGTCAGCTTGTCCTTGAGGGTCTGGAAGCTTTCCTGACATTTGTCTGTCCACTCAAACTTAACGCCTTTGTGGAGCAGATTAGTCAGGGGCTTGGCAATCTTAGAGAAATTTTCGATGAATCGGCGACAATAACTTGCAAGCCCGAGGAAACTTCTGACTTGCTTAACATTCTTCGGAGGGGTCCAGTCAAGAATAGCCTGAACTCGCTCCGGGTTAACTGCGATACCATCCTTGGAAATGACATGTCCAAGGTAGGTTACCTCAGAAAGCCAGAATTCGCACTTAGAGTACTTGGCATATAATTGGTGCTCTCGAAGCCTCTCCGGAACAAGGCGAAGATGCTCATCATGTTCTTCTTTGTTCTTCGAATAAATCAGAATATCATCCAGATATACCATGACAAATTTGTCGAGGTATTCCATGAATATGTAATTCATTAGGCGGGAGAATGTAGCTGGAGCGTTTGTTAAGCCAAACGACATGACTGTGTACTCGTAAGAGCCATAACGAGTAACGAATGCAGTCTTCGGAATATCCTCTTCGCGGACACGGATCTGGTGATAACCCAACCTCAAGTTGAGTTTAGAAAACACCGAAGATCGATCAACTTGCAGGATCCTACTCTCCGTGTGCACTCTGATGCAGAATCCGGTCTTATCGAATGACAACTCGGAGTATAATACAACTCGGAGAGAAGGGTTAAACAAAACAATGGAAAGAAAAATGATTATCAGACTAATCAGATCAACGTCAGGGAAATCGCACTGAATCCAGCTCTCCGGGTGGATAGAATTAACGAGATCCTAAATGTCGGTGTTAGTAAATTTTATTAAACCCGAATAGATGAGAGATTAGAATCCCAGAGTAAAGACGAGGAATAAAAGATCCTAATACCACCCAGTTGGCGACGTGGGCCCGTAAGCCACACAGCCAAGTTAGTAAAACAGTTTTTTGACCACTAGACTCAACTTCGGCCAAGGAATTGGATAGGGGGATTCCTAGAGGCAGTCGGCTCTGATACCAACCTGTGACGACCCCGGCTTAATCGTGCACTAATCATACACGCAAATGCGCACGATCAAGCCTAAGGACTCACTTGAAGATATCACAACACAACTCTAAAACATAAATAAAGTCATACAAGCTTAATATTACAAGCCAGGGCCTCGGGGGCTCGAATACATAGCTCGATGGCATACAAGCGTCAGCGGAAGCATCAGATATCTGAGTACAGATATATTACAGAGAGAGAAATATGCCTTCACAGAGGCGGGGTAAAATATAATACTACGATCGAAAGGCGTAGGCCTCCTGCCCTGGACCCTCCAATCCTACTCCTGGTCGTCAAACGGCTCCTCGTAGTAGTAGTACTCGCCAGGCGGGTAGTAGTACTGGTCGTCGGCTGGGGCGTCTGACTCAGGGGCTCCGTCGCCTGGTGGCATCAAATGGAATATGGGGGAAAAAGAAAATAAAGCAAACGTGAGTACTCATCCGAAGTACTCAGCAAGCAAGGATCTACACTACATATGCATCATTGTCAAAGGAATGGCTGTATATGTGGACTGGGCTGCAAAAATGCCAGAATAGAGGGGGAAGCCTAGTCCTATTGAAGACTAGCATCTTCAACAATCTTCGACAGTCTTGCAGCATCCGGAGAGAGTAGATGAACATAATGTAAAGTAGTAGTAGTAGTATCATCAACCTCGACCTGTGATCCTTTCTCGACTCCCTGCGAGAAAGCAATCCCAGAGCCGTACTATCCAATTCTCATCACATGTTCTAGTTGTACCGATCGGGATACAACTCCGAGTGTCCGTTACCGTAGGACAGGCTATCGATAGAAGTTTCTTCCCTGTAGGGGTGCACCAACTTACCCACCACGCTCGCTTAACTCCGGCCGGACACACTTTTCTGGGTCATGCCCGGCCTCGGCCAAGCAACACGCCGCAACCCGACCAAATACCTAACAGAGAGGTCAGTACGCCGGACTAAACCTATGCCCCCAGGGGTCTTGGGTCATCGCCCCGGGAACTCCTGCGCGTTGCGTGGGCGGCCGGAAGCAGACCTAGCAACCCCTTAATACAAGCGCGGTTGCGTAACCAGTCCAATCCAGCGCGCGCCGCTCAGTCGCTGACGTCCATTAAGCTTCGGCTGAAGTATACGACGCAGAACGCCCATACTATGCCCACGTGATGGTTAGTGCTATCGGGCCAGAGGCCCCTCGGATCAAATATCCAAACCGTAGTGGATTAGGAGCGCGCGGAAACGAGCAGAGACTCACGATCGATGTGACCCCGTCGCCCCGTCTCGAGGACTTGCGGCAAGGGCTAAGAATGCCCGGCCACGCCTCGTAGTTATCTCGCGGGCACCATCCAGGTCAACCCGACTCCACATCACTTCGCACTAAGCTCGCGCGGGTACCCCTCAGGGCCGACCCGTCTTTAGTAACATGGTTTAGTGCAAGTCCACTCATCAACAGTAACTGTGTGTCTGACACCAGGGGAGCCCTGAGGAATCACCCTCGATGGAACCCCACCTGATGTTATCATCAAGGTGAACGAAGGAGGAATCACCCTCGATGTCCACACTTGAGGAGTTGCGCGACGACGTCGTTATCGGGGGTGGTGTAGGAGGAATCACCCTCGCTTACCACGACCGAGTAACTAACCTACAAGGTTAACATCAGAAGTGCTGACGAGGTATCACCCTCGGCACTCGACGGTAACCCAGCAGTGTCGGCAACTAAGGGGAAGTGATGTGCGGTGCCAGGGTCTAGTCTTCAATCCCGATGTTCGGGTCTTCTGATGTCCAGCAGGGCAGTCGGGATCAAGTGGGGGTCTCTGTCGTGTCTCTACCCAGCCTATACTAAGCAGTCTAGGATAACCAGTAAGGTAACAAGGCAGGGTACAATAATCAGGCTATGCAGCAGATATAGGAAAACAGTAGCAGTAGCAGTTCTAATGCAAGCATAAGAGAGAAGAGAATAGGCGATATAGGCATGCTCAAAATGGGGGTGCTTGTCTGTTTGCTCTGGGGCAAGGACAAGGTCTTCAGTGGTACCGTCGGGGACGTAGTCGTACTCCTGAGCTGCGTCTGCCTCGGGAGCTACGTCAACGTCGGGGTCTACCAAGAGGGAAGAGGGGGAAGAAACAGGTAAACATAATGCAAATAAATGCAATACGGTGCGTGTGATGCTATGATGCAGTGCAGGGTTGCCTAATTATGCATCTAAGTCATTTTAGTTATTTTTAGAATTATTCTGGGATTTAATATCCGACGTGTGTGCACTATTCATCTGCCGGATTCGGGACCGGAGTTACGAGTTCTTCTACGTAGGGGGTTCCGATGAAGAAACGGACGGCACGATCAGACTCGGCTCGTCGTTCTGAGCAAGTTTCATGTTTTAACTTTTTCAATCCGAGCTACGGTTTAAAAGTTATTAATTTTTAAAGTTTATTTGAATTTCTGGAATTTATTTATTTATCAGAAAATGAATTATGACGTCAGCATTGCGTCACAGTGACGTCAGCAGGTCAACTGCGGTTGACCAGGGTCAAACTAGTGGGACCCACATGTCAGCCTCTGTTTAGTCTAACAGTGGATTAACTTAATCCACAGGGTTAATTAGAGGGCGGGCCCCACTTGTCAGTGAGACATTAGGCTAATTATCTAGTTTTATTTAATTAAATGTTTAATTAGTCTAATTATCGAACGGGGCCCACATGTCAGCGGCTAGTGAACAGTACCCCGCGTTGACCATGGTCAACGGGGTCAAAGTGGGCCAGGGGGACCCACAGTCAGTGTCACTGGGTGGGTCCCACCACTGCCACGTCGGCGGCCGGCGGCTGAACGCCGGCGCACCCGCAAACGCGGCGGAGGCACTCGGGCGTCGCCGGAATTCGCCTATAGGCCACCAAATGGGACGGGGCCGGGTGCGTTCGAACGGCCGTTCGACGGCGCATCGAAGGGTGGCGGTAGCTCGGCCGGACTTGGCCGGAAATGGCGCCGGCGACGAGCCGTGGCGGAGGCCGAAGCACGCGCTCGTCGAAATCGGCGTTCGGGCGCGTGGAAGGCCAAACTAGCTAGCCACGCGGGATCTACGAGTCACGAGGAACACGCCGGAGGGGTCAGGCGAGCTTGCAACGGATCGGGAGCTCGACTACGACGGAAATGGCGGCAGCGGCGTTCGGGTTCCGGTGGTGCCGTTGCTCTAGCTCGCTAACGGGCTACCGGAGACGACAGGGGAGAGGGAGGTGCTCACCGAGTGGTCACGAAAGACCTGCGGGAGCTTAGTAGCAGCAGAGAAGGTCGCAGCCGCCGGCGAGCTCCGGAGTCGAGGAAGAAAAGGGGCGACGGCGAGCAGCAGCTGCAGGGCCTCCACGCCATGATTCGACGGAGCAGGCGACGTGGTCGATCACGACGCGTCTCCTGGACACGAAGGCGAGGCGAGGCGACGTCGCTGGCCACGAAAACGGCGGCGAACGGCGGCGGATTCGTTCGGCCTCGCGTGGATCTGAGGGGAAGAGAAGGCGAGGCGAGCGAGGAGAGGAGGGGGAGGAATGACGGAGAGGCCGAGGCGAAGAGGAGGGCGTCGACCTTATCCCCTCGTCGACTCCGGGCGTCGGTGGCGTCGGCGTGTCGGCGCGCGACCGGCGCGCGCGCTCGCGCCCACTGCGACGGCGACACGCACAGGAGAGAGACGACGTCATAGGCCTGGTGGGCTGGGGTTCGGGGCACTGTGCACTAAGGCCCAGTGCACAGTGCCTCGTTTTTATTTCTCTGTTTCTGTTTTCTATTTTCTTTATTTTATTTCCTGTTTCGAAATGTTTAGGGCACTTGTGCACTTTTGAAAAATGTGGGAGTTGGCCCAAATATTGCAATGCAATATTAACTCTCACCAAAAAGTGGTTTGGGAAGAATTGAAGTCGGTTTGAATTTAATATGATTTTAAATATATCAAATATTGCTGTTTTGGTGCTGTTTCAACTAGTTAGGGTCACTTGTCCAACTCCAAATATTTTGATATTGATTTTAGAAATGTTCCTGAATTATTTGCCATTTAATGAACATTTTCCCAACAGTGTTTGATCAACTTTATAATTCACTTTTGAATTTGAGTTGATTTTCAGATGTGGATTTGAATTGGATCATTAACCCATATGACTTGGCACTGCAAATGATCATGACTTGGCAGTTTTAACAGAGTGTCACAGAGCTTATAACAAGGGGGTGTTACACGACAAAGCGATCGGAGCCGAAGCCCCTCATCGTGATGGAGGAGCTGGCCATGGGCCCATCGGCCGCTAGGGCCTCCTCGAGCTTACAACGCTCGTCCTACGAGTGCGAGCTCTGCAACGATGATGTTCCAGGTGGTGGCGTGGGGCTAGGTTTTTTTGTTGTGTGTGTGTGTGTGTGTGTGTGAGAGAGAGAGAGAGAGAGAGAGAGAGAGAGGAGCCGAAGCAAGAATGGGTGAAAGAGAGAGTTTCGGCTTGGGTCGTGTTTATGACTGAAATGTGGACAATGTTGCAATCCAGGCTGAGATCTCACACATGGACAAGTGTCATGCGCGTGAGGCGACGGTCGATGCAGCAGAAATCAGTTAGTCGAGCCATAGCGTTTCCCAACTTATATTGCAAATCCTATGAATCACTTGCCTTCTAGGGGATTAGTGATTTTCACAAAAGAGAAAACGAAACTTAAGCAGGAGATCATAAAATTCAAGCGGCCAAATGTTTATGCATCATAAAAGGACATGGTCGATGGGTTCGGCTCCTCTACACTTATGTTGTTACTATATGTTATTGAAACTAGACAAAAGATTTGTCATTTTCATTAATTAAGAAGAGAGTATTGTTACAGAAATGCGGTGAAACGGCAAAAGCCTAAATGGATTACTCTCGCGGCATTACATTGCTCAATTGCTTGGCGCCCGCAGTAGCCCAAATAGACATTTCTCCTTTGATGATCCGTGTGACGATCGCCACCGACGCCGCTTTGCTCCTGAAGACGCATGCATTCCGTTCCTTCCAAAGTTCTCACCCCAACCGTCTATTCCAATCCAAAGGCTCTCCTTCATCTCCCTCAATTATCTTGTTATTAATTGAAAAAACCAATGCAGTGTCGCAAGCGACGCCGCGGCACAGTCCTCTAGCTCCTCTCGGCAAGCTTGGCTGCCGGTGCATGAAGTCCAAAGCACGGCGACAGGGCCATATCGGAGGTTGAGTACTTGCCTTGTATAGCAGCTGCAAAACAAGATGTCCCGCGGCTACAAAACAAGGGCTCACTAAACCTGCATCATCAGTTGTTTTGATCTATATACGCTGTAGTAATTAATAATCCCGATCGCAAAAAATGAAGATTTCATACTGCACATCTATCATGGATCCAGACACAAAATCCTCCTCGCCTACTTAACCAACTATTTTTCTCCTCCATGCTCAATCCAACAATTGTAAGGCTTCAGAAACATACAATTCCTCAAAGAAATGATGGTCACTTGAGGATCTTGTGCTCCGGCCTCCTGCCCTGCAGATCCTCTGCATGGCCGCTGCCATCGTGCGTGTTACCTGAGCCTCTCTATCGTTGGTATGATGTTTTTCCAACGCCGGAGAGGAAGTTGTGCCTTTAGATTGTACTGAACGGCAAATTTTAGGAGTTACAGCATATGTACAGTAACCGCTGAACTCGGTCGATGGACGATAGAGCAATCCTGCATATGATTGAACCTGAACAAAAAAAACTTACTTTACTGCTTTCTCTTCACCTTTTGATCTCAAGAAAAACGAGAATCATGAATTTAATAATATATGGACTACACACATACATCAATTCCTCTCTCCAGCGATCATGAATTCATGATACATCTAGTCAATTGCAGAGTTCTTACTGCTAATGATCATGTTCATCAATTCCTCTCTCCAGCGACCGATCATGAATTCATAACAGACAAACTAGTAGAGAGAGCAAACAAGAAAACTACTTCCCGAGAGAAGTATAACTAAACGTAAACTGGTGGGCGTCCTCCATCGACCTTCGTCATCGTCCCGCGGCGCAGCTCCGACGCAAACTCTGGGTCGTGCTCCTCGAAGAATCGGCACAACGCGTCCATCGGGATCCCTTTGCCGACCCTCTTCTCCTTCTTGCAACAATCGCCGCCGCGCTCTGTCTGCTCCGGCGATGGTGGTCGCTTGGAACTGGCCGGTGGTGCCGCGTCGGCGGCCGGGTGGGGTGGAGCGCGACGGGGCTCGCGGACGTCCCATGATGGCACTCGTGCGACACGGCTGGGTTTGCTGTTGATGGCGGGGTACTCGACGAGGTAGGACTCGGTGCCGGCGGAGGCGGAGAGTACCTTGGCGTGGAGGAAGATCACCAGCTGCCTGTTGTCGGAGAAGACGACGCGCGTGAATAACCTGTTGCGCACCTCGACGACATCGCCGCACGCGAATTGCAGTTGCCGGCGCGCCACAGCCACGGTGGACTTCTGAAGAACCTTCGCAGGCAAGCAGGGTGCGCTATTCGTCTTCTTGGCCGTTGCATCCACCCGAGGAACGTTCTTCGGCGAGCGGGGCGCGCCATTAGTTCTCTTGGCCGCTGTCATCGCCGCAACTTTGCTTCTCTTGGGTGCCACTTTCGAGGCGACAACGGGCGATGCAGGACGGCGCGCGGCGGCAGCGGCATTGCCCTAGATTGGTGTTGCAGTTTTCTCTCTCTCGATTGGACTCGGATGATTGCAAGGTGGACGGGGGAAGAAAATTAACGCGAGCACAAGATTGCGTGTCGAAGCTATATATTGGCGTCGCTCCACATCCGAACTCAGCTCCAATTTGCATTTTTCGACACTCATGTCCGAATTCAGCTTCAAATTGGCTGTTTTTTTTGACACTCCACGTTAAGGATGACAATTTTACCCATGGGTATGGGTACCCGCGGGTACCGTACCCGCATGGGCAGGGTATGAGCACAATTTTATACTTATGGATAGTACCCATACCCTACCCGTTAAATCATGGGTAGGGCACGGGTATAGCCTTGTACCCATGGATATACCCATACCCTACCCGTTTATACTGACACATGTACCTTACCCGTGAAGTGTGTCGTGAGATTATGAACCTATGTTAAAGTTGTCACTAATCAACAATTTGAATTGAGATAATTGTTATGTACTCATCTATCTATTACGGAGTTGAGATAAATATTTTCTTTTGGTCAAATGTGATATCGATGAATGTGAAATTGTGAATAACTTGTGTACTATTTGATCTATCCGTTGGGTACCCAATGGGTATGGGTACCCGCCGGGTATGGGTACGGGTAAAGTTTCATACCCGTGGGTACGGGTATGGGTAGAATTTTGTACCCATTGATTACACGGGTATGGTTATGGTATTGCTCTACCCGCCCCATACCCTACCCATTGCCTTCAGTTCCTTATTTTCTCCTCGTGGGCCGACTGAGGCCTGCGGTCGGCAATACTGGGCCGGTGAAGCTATCTATTCGACTATATTTCGACTGTTATAATGTATAAACAGGTTAGGAACTGGAGACCTCCTATATGACGCATTTTGCGTCAAACAGGAGCTCGAGTAGGGGACGCTAGGATTCGAATCCCATGATCTCGCTCACACCAGATTGCGAATCACGACCAGTTAGCCACTCCACCTCAAAGCTGCTGCTGAACATTAAGGCACGAAACACTATAGCAACACACAGCAGGGTTGAGATTTTGGAAAAAACATTTTAGAAATGTTTCTTGAAAATTTCAAACAATTTGAAATGCCGCAAATATTTTTTGATATTCCAAGCTTTTTTCCTGAAAAAAAGTGAACAAGTTTTGTAATCCAGATTTAGAAACAATACACGAACATTTTTGCAAAACCTAAGAGTTTTCTAAAATGTGAACAATTTTTAAAATATTAAATATTTGCTGACCTTGTGTTTTTTCTTGAAAACAAGAAACAATTTCTGAAATTCCTGAACATTTTCTAAAAAAAAGAACATTTTTCTGAAATTGCGAACAAATTTGGAAATGATAACATATTTTCAAATTCTTGTACATTTTCTGAAACATGAACATTTTATGAATGACATTCTGAAAGAATTTTGAAATATAGAACATTTTTTCGAATTCCAGAATATTTTTTGAAAACTTGAACATAACAAAATTTGAAAATGTGAACATTTTTTTGAAATTACTGAATATTTTTAAAACAAGACTTATTTTTGAAATTGTGAACAAAATTTGAAAACAAGAAGATTTTTTGAAATTGGAACACGAACATTTTTTGGAATTGTGAACAAAACTTGAATACGAGAAATATTTTTGAATTCCTGAACATTTTCTGAAATTTGGGAGAAATTTTTGAAAATGAGAATATGTTATAAAATTCTGAATAAATATTTGAAGTTTTCAAACAAAAGAAACATGAAAAATAAAAAACAAAAGATCAAAGAAAAGAAAAGGAAAAAAAAAAAAACAGCAAAATAAAAGAAACAAAAAGGGAAAAAAGAAAAACCGGTTAAGGAACCTCCTAGAAGGTTCTCAAAACCAGGAAAAACCGGCTGGGAACCACCTAGAAGATTCACAAAACCGAAATCACTCAATCGTTTGACCTAGCCCCCCCATCCGAACGCTAGTCGATCTGCCATTGTGCGTTGCCCCGACTACTTGCTGCATCGTGTGGTGAATAGGAATTTCCTAGAAACAGTTACACGCAAAAAGAAAATATGGTTAGAAAGATCTACTAAACGAAAGGAAACTAATTAATTTGTTGAAGAAAAATATTTCATAATTTCATACAAGTTGTTTTTGATAACAACATATTTTTTATGAATTGTTTGAATTGCTTGCCACATGTGTCACATGGTAGCAACATATTATCTTATAGAAATAATGGTCAAATGTCATAATTTGAAGACTATACGTACATGTTAAAATTTTAAAATAGCATGTTTGTCCTAACAAAGTAAGTAAACGAGTTGATGAAATACCACACGTAAGATTTTATCTCGGCCGCATGTCAGTGTGGATGTTTGTTCCGTGTTTACCCTAACAATTGCTTTATTTGCTATTCCATTTAGAGTATAATCTAGAATTTTAAATGGTTCCTTAGGGACCAGATTTTTTTTGCATAAATTT
Source organism: Thinopyrum elongatum (assembly GCA_011799875.1). NCBI lineage: Eukaryota > Viridiplantae > Streptophyta > Magnoliopsida > Poales > Poaceae > Thinopyrum > Thinopyrum elongatum. The sequence goes on along the minus strand of CM022303.1, from coordinate 284,702,677 downwards.
ACTTAAACAACATCTTAACATTGCACTAGTCCTTACAATTACTAACCTCCCTAGGAACAGTGGCCTATAAGAGCTCCAATGTTTTTTCGTTGAAGTGGACCCCTCCTGTAAGGGTCTGGTTGGATCGAGGGTCCCGCATGACACAATCAGAGCTGACATTGTACTAAAACTTTTTAGAAAAATTAAAAACATTTTGGAATTTCATACTTTTGTGAATTTTCAAAAATGTTCACCACTTCTAAAACACATTCATTTAAAATGTTCCTAAATATAAAAATTCTTCATGATTAAGAAAAAAATACTTCGAAATTCTAAAAAAAATCATGAGTTTATAATTGTTCACAATTTTTGAAAATACACAAAGGATTTTAAAAATATCTTAAAATTTAAAATATGTTCACAAATATGAGAAAAACTTCACGGAATTTTGTAAAATGTAATTTTTTGAAGAAAACACTTATGAATTTGAAAAAAAAATACAAGAAGCTTCCAATGTGGCGGAGCCGCCCTGAAATGAAGGGATCCAGCTGTCCTAGGTCACCGCCGCTGGTTCAAAGGGTGGATCCATGACGTGATAAACAACCCACGCGCGGCCAACACAGCGCCCCCATCCTGCTCCTTCGACGCCGATCAGCCGATGCCGCCGCCACCAGAAAAGAAGTACCATGGCCTGCGACAACAGTCGTGGGGGACGTGGGTGTCGGGAATCAAAGACATTGACAGAGGTGTCCGGTACTGGCTGGGCTCCCACCAATCGGCGGAGCTCGTGGTGAGGGCGTACGACATTAAGGCGGTAGCGTAGTACGACTGCAAAGCGAAGCTCAAATTCCCCATTGGCACACACAACGTCCCGATGCCCGTCGAAATCGATCACCGAACGTCTCCCGCTGCGAGGTACGGAGAACCGGGAGGCATTCGAGCAGCTCGAGGAGGCGCGCACGCAGACGAAGAGTACATGGCTGACCTCCGGCTAATGCGTCTGAAGATCGTCTGAGCAGCGTTGGCTGCTCGATCTATACCAGAAGAGGTTTCACGATGCCGAGGAGGCCAGGCCGTCCGGGAGGAGGGGGTTTGAGGCAGAAGTGGTCGACCTTTCATCGGACTAGTTTAAATTTGTAATGTGCAATGACGTTTGAACTAAATTATGATATCTACGGTTATATCCGTGTTTGCAATGTAGTTTGAATCAAACTGAGCTATGGATGTTCAAAATTTTGTCTATATAAGTGATAAGGGTCAAAGGGCCTACATTTAAAGAGATCGGCCAGAGATGCATTAACTTACTTTAGTTTTTCTAGTCATTTAAAATTATTATTCTACTTTGATTACTGGTTAAGAAGAAGGTCATTTTACATTCATACAATCGATCTACTTATGTGTTATTCTACTTCAGGTTGAATGTGATTAAGTGTGTTGAGGTTGTATATTTGTTGATCCTGTCATCTTTCTTATCGTACTTTAGGCAAATTGATGGAGTATGAGAAATCTAGGATCAAAAAGAATGGAGCTCGCTTGTCGCAAATATTGAACGAAAAATGTTTAGACCCCGTTGGTTTAGAGCTTATCCATTCTAAAGCATGGGAAATTGCATGGGGGCGAGTACAATATTGCAGGAAAAAGGATATCTCTTCAGACGAGGAATTCGTAGATGCAGACAACGTTGATACGTCTCCAACGTATCTATAATTTCTAATTATTTCATACTATTATATTATCAATCTTGTATGCTTTATATGTCATTTTAAATCATTTTTGAGAACTAACCTATTAACTTAGTGTCCAGTGTCAGTTCGTGTTTTTTTTGCCTATTTCTTTGTTTCGCAGAAAAATCATACCAAACGGAATCCAAACACGATGAAATTTTACGTTGATTTTTTCTGGACCAGAAGAGGCCCTAGAAGCTTCAGGGTGGCACCAGACGATGATCGAGGAGGCCACAAGCTTGGGGGCGCTCCCCCAGGGGGCGTCCTTTGAGCTAGTGAGCCCCACGTGGCTCCGTTTGACCTAATTCATGTGCTTTAAATTCCCTAAAATCCAGAAACCCCTAGAGTGAGGCCCGAAACAATTCTTCCGCCGCCACAAGCCTATGTTCTTCCACGATCTCATCTGGAGGCCTCTGCTGTAACTTTGCCGAACGGGGAATCCATCACGGAGGCCATCTTCATCAACCTTGCTGCCTCCATGATGATGTGTGAGTAGTTCCCACAGGACCTACGGGTCCATAGCAGTAGCCAGATGGCTCTCTATATCTATCTATCTATCTATCTATCTATCTATCTATCTATCTATCTCTCTCTCTCTCTGATCTTCAATACATTGATCTCTCTAGAGATCTATTCGATGTAATTCTCGTGGTGTGTTTATTGAGATCCGATGAATTGTGGATTTATAATCAGATTATTCATTGAAAGTATTTGAGTCTTCTCCGAGATTTATTTATGTGTGATTTTATAGCTTTGTATTTCTCTCCGATCTATCTATCTCTTCTGGCCCATTAGATTGATTTACCTTCAGTGGGAGAGGTGCTTGGTAGTAGGTTCAATCTTACGACGTCCTTACTCTATGTCGGGAGGAGTTGCAAGGCACATATTTGTATTGTTGCTACTAAGAGTAAAACAGCGGGCTCGAACATATTATTTGCTCTTGCTTTGTCTACATTATATCATCATGCTCCATGCATTACTCTGTTTGTTATGAATTTAATATCTTATGATGCATGCTGGATAGTGGTCGAGGAGTGGAGTAATAGTAGTAGATTTAGTAAGATTAACGGTCTACTTTTCACAGACGTAATGCCTATATATTGATCATGCCATGGAGAATTATCATAACTGTGCACTATTCTATCAATTGCTAAACAGTAATTTGTCTACCCACCATACTATGCTCATGACAGAGATGCCTCTAGTGAACGCTATGGCCCCCGGGTCCATTCACTTCATATTTACTAAAACCCTAAAAATACTTGCTACAATTTATTTACTTTTATTTTTATTTTATTTTATCTCTCTACCACTATAAGATTTAATCCTTGCAATTAACGAGTACAAGGGGATTGACAACCCTCTTGCCCGCACTGGGTGCAAGTATTTGCTTTGTGTGTGTATGAGGTACTTCTTACAGTGTTTGTGTGGTCTCCTACTGGTTCAATAAACCTTGGTTCTTAACTGAGGGAAATATTATCTGCTACTATACTACATGATCTCACCCTTCCTCTTCGGGGAAATCCCAATGCCTATCACAAGTAGTAGAAGAATTTTTGGCGTCGTTGCCGGGGAGACTTCACCAAACACATACAGGTTCCTTCACACACATTTATCATTTACTTGTTCTACTTTCCTTTGTCATTTTCCTTTTATTTGCCTTCTCTTTTTCATCTCCCTCCACTTCTCTAAAAAATAAAAAATACCTTGTGTGCTTTCTTTGCTTGTTACTATGACCAGTTCTTCGCTTGTTGCTTCTACCCCTGTTGGTGTAATATTTGTCCTCTTGTGTTTTGGAGATTGTTGACAGAAACAGGGATGAACTGATTTTTTTGCTAGTGCACACAGAGAGAAATAGTCCATGCAGAATCGAAGAGAATGACGTCTCTGGTGTCAAGTTCGAGGAACTTCACCGAAGAATATCTTTGATGCAGAGATGATTCGGTTATATCTTTCGAAGTCGTGTAGGCAATAAGATTGATGAGAAGATATTGACCCCTTAAAATTATTGCTGACGTGAAGCAATTGGTTCGGTGTTCGTCCGAAGAAAAGTGACTGCAACAGAAGAAGTCGAAGGCGAAATGAAGGCGTAGCATTCATTTCGTTCTTCTTCTTCTTCTTCTTCTTCTTCTTCTTCTTCTTCTTCTTCTTCTTCTTCTTCTTCTTCTTCTTCTTCTTCTTCTTTATTTTTGAGTCATAGGACCTCCGTAGTATTAAGAGGGGTATAGGTTCTCGAAGCTTAGATCCGCATGATGCTTAGCCCAAACCTATGTAGACTGACAGAAATCTCTTTATGCTCTAAACGATTACCTGTCAGCAGAAGACGTAGTTCTTCGTTGTTGCAGGAGATATCTTTCGGACTAAGGAGTTAGCATTTCTTGCTCCACAAGGAATGTTACCGTTGTGCTCAAATTCTGACTGTTGGACTCGTGTCATTCGGCCATTGGCTATTCCGCATGTCTAATTCGGTCATTTCCCTTCTGGGAAGGCTGCGGCTATAAATAGCCACCCCGCTCCAACGTTATTCGTCGGCTGCTCCGCTTAAGATTTTTGAGAAGATTGATTGTGCATCCCCTCTCCGAGAGGTTTGAATTTAAAATCCACCGAGAGAAAACCAAGAGCCAAAACTTAGACAGTGGTTGAGCATCACAGTAGTTCCGAGTTAGAGTTCTTGTACCTATTACTCTTGAGAGTTGCGCACTCTCTAGATGGATAGGTGTCGGCTCAAGTGTTAAAGAGTTGTTGTCTTCACCGAGCAAGATCTTCAGCAACCAAGAGTAATTGTGGTTTGCGAAGGAAGTTTGTCGAAGGATTGGAGATCGCTGACAAGTATCTACCATGAGTGAAATCAACTGGAGTCTGATCAGCTCTAAGTTGATGAAGAATAGGACAGAGAGAGGTTTGCTCCTATGTTCAATCACAAGTCCCTCCAATCAGACGTAGTCCTTTGGCAGAAGGGCGAGCTGGTCTACCAAATCCTTTTGTCGCCATCGAGCACCACTGGTCCACTTTACTATTCTGCAATATTTTCAAAAATTACTTTTCGCGCTCTGTGTCGATAGAATATCTCGATCATTAATCTTTCATTTGTGTTATGTTAATCTCATCTTGCTTAGTTCAGCTATCCTTCGGTGTTATTGTAGTCTCTCTATGATAGCTTTTGCTTCACAGTTCACCTCTAGTTTTCATTCATGATACTGCAATTGCTTGTATGCTACATTACCATCATGATAGTTAAGTTAGTCCTCTACTATGCCCGAATGATTATTGCTTCCTATCTTGAAAGATTTTTTGCTCACTAGAATATTTGCTCAGTTTCTTATCTACCGTATTTTTTCCGCTGATGTGTTTGGGCTCATTTCAAAACATTCACAAGAATTTTTGAATCTCCCAGTCAGCCCCTCTGGTCGATATACTCTCGGTTCTAACAATTGGTATCAGAGCAGGTTCTCATTGTCTCTGTTCATTAAAGGTCTAACAACCTTGGGGTTTTGAGTATGTCATATGCAGGTAGATCCTCGCACTCTGAAAGGTTTCCTATCTTCGATGGAAATGATTATATATACTGGCAAGGAAGAATGAGAATCAGACTTCAAGCCATCAACACTGAACTACGACACATTGTAGAGAATGGATACACTATCCAACATCCAGAGACACCCACTCCTGAAGATGAAGCAAACATTAGACTGAGCGCACATGCGAAAGATATCATATGCGACAGCATCACTAGAGGAATGTTCATTCGGTTCCGGGACATTGAAACATCAAAGCAACTCTGGGATGCCATAAAAAATGTTCATGAAGGAATCATCCTCAGAACAGAATCTCACACTGTTATGCTTTGTGCCATGTTTACTAACTTCAGAAGTCTTCGAAAGGAAAGTGCCATGGAACTCACAGACTGGTTGACAAACATTGTTGAAAGGCTTCATCAAAGAGGTGTCACTGATATCATCGATAGAGATGTGGTCAACAAGCCGCTCAACGCTCTTGATGCATCCCTTTATCCAATCGTCGTTGAAATCAAGCAAAGACCAGAGTTTGAAGAGCTTCACTATGTCGAGGTCATGAAGCTGTTAACAATTCACGAAGAAAAGATGGAAATTGAAAACGAACAACAAGACACTTCTTCGGAAAGTGAAGGAGAAATACTTTCTCACTACGACAGCTCTCAAGATGAAGAAGATGTCAATAATCAACACTTAATCAAAAGGGAACTTGAAATGCTTACAGAATGACTGAATAACATCCGCAGGCAAACTCTATATCTATCAAACGCTGAGGAAGGTGAATCATCTAAGTCCTCGAGAAGATTGCCTCCGAAGGAACTAAAGTGTTACAAGTGCAAGCAGTATGGTCATTTTATAGCCGACTAACCAAGCTAGAATATGAGCCGAAAATCAAGTAAAAGGTGGCTCTCTCTTCACCGTACTGGGTTTACTCGTATGAACCGTCACACTAAGCTCTTGAAGAAAGAAGAACCATCCTCTTCATCTTCAAAGAGACCAGTCACTGACACGAGAGCAAGAGGAACCATTGAATCCAACATGAAGAGAATGTCACAACTGGCTAGTACATGTGCTGGAATGACAACGGACTCCGAAGATGAATCATCAGAATTCAAATCGAATACCGAGAGATTCTACAGAGGTCTGGGGAAAGGAAATGTATTCATCGTGCACGAATCATCATAATATTCTTTTGAGAAAAATAATGATGATTATGCTTCAAGTGATGTCGACCAATTTCTCTCTGTCTCATGGCAAAAACCTCAAAGGAACAGGTATCTTCCAAGCACCGTAAGTCTGGAAATGATTTCTCCTCGGAAAATAGTGCCTATGCTAAACTTGTCAAGATTGCGAAACCTCAGCAAGATGAACTTGAAAAGCTTGAGAAAAGTCTAAGGAAATCTGAAGCATTACTGGTCGAAGAGATGGCGAAAAATCAAGAGTTGATCGAAGAGCATGAAGCTCTCTCTTCAATTGTTGATGATCTTTCCAACCGATATAATTCTCTTGTAGTGGACTTCGAGCCTTTGTCAGATGAACTCCTTAACAGGAATCAAGATCTCGAGTCACTAAAAGAGTCTTATGACGTGCTTGCGAAAGAAAAGGCTTCTCTCTTCGCCAAGCAATCTGAAAAACTTCCTGATGATTTTGTGCCCCTTGCCTAAAATGTCTGGAGCGTAGCAATGCTAATTGCACTGCGGAAACTTCTACTGCTTTCATCGAGAACATTGCAACTATTACGAATGTTATCACTAATGCCTCTTCCGAGGAAATTGTTGCTATCTCTGATGAAAATTCCAGGTTAAGGAACCTACTTGAGAATGGATGCTAAAGAGTCTTAAAGGGCATCAAACTTTGTGTGATGTACTCAAGAAGTCGATACTGCACAAAAACCCCAGAAAGGAAGGCTTGGGTTTCGAAAGGAAACTCAATGTTGATGGAACATACTAGACTCCCGAGCAATATCCTCAAACTAGTTGGGTTCGTGCCACGAACAAAACTCTCGAACCAGCACGTCTGTCTGGATGTGACTATCCTATCTGTGTTGTTTCTGAAGAGTCAGATGACTCGAACTACAAAATCTTCGAACAATATAATGGTAAGGTTTTAGCTTGGTATGCCGGGACTAATTGCAGATCTGGGTCACCCAAAAGGCAAATTGGGTGAAGAAGTGCTCAATTGAAACTCTGCATGTTACCTCTAGGCTAACCATGCAGGACAAGCACTTGGAGAACAAAATTGTTATTCCTTCAAATGGGAACTGTCATAACGTTTGTGAGAAGGAATACATGCGTGTTTATTCAAACCGTTATACCCATGTTTCAGGAAACAACTTCAATGCTTATGCATATGATTACTCTTGCAATGAACATGCAAGATACGAAGGACATAGAAGGAAGATTTCTCCTACTTGATCGATGAAAATGAGATCTTTGCTTCCCACACAAGTGTGGGTAGTGGAAAAAATAACTAACCCTCTTGCAGGAATCTTCACAGAGAGGCTTATCTCTCTCCTCTAAGCCCTGAGATTAATTTTGTTGGTGCTATTGGTTTCTCGATTTTACTTTTCTTGTTCAATCACTTTGTATTTGCCGTGTTTGTGTTCAATCCGATAAACAACTCACTCAGAGCTATTGTCTTGTGTTTTTCCTTTAGTTGGATGGGTGTTTTGTTTCGGACCCTGTTTCCCCTCTGTTCCATATCTCTTCTAAGTCTATGTTGTCCGTCACAAGTATGCACTTTGATCTGAAGAAAATTTCTCTCCAATGTCCTTGGTTCCAATAGAAATGGTCTTCGAACCTTTATCCACTTTTGGCATAAGCCCTCTTCAAACCTTTCGGTCGCCTGCTCCTATTCCCCAGAATCCTCGGTTAACCGTCGCCATGTGCCCACGATCTCCACGATTGTGATCATGTCCATCGAATGCGGAACATCCCGCAACTGTGGGCCGTGGATTTTCGAGAGGTGGTTCTGCTCTTTAGCTATATATACCCCTCTCCTTCCGTCTTCTTCCTTAGTGCATCTCATTTTCCCTCAAACCCTCCTTCCACCTTAGTCCAAGCCCGAGCTCAAAGCAACTCCGGCGAGAAGCTCTGCCGTGGAACTCCGGTGGAATCTCATCCTGCTATTCATGCCGGTGCGGTAACCTTCCCTCCCGCATTGCCGTAGATAATTTAAGCTGTCGAGTTAGGTCCCTTGGATCTGGGTCTTCGTTCCTCTGTTCTTAGGACAGTTCTTACTGATGCCATTTCTTGTTATTTATTTCACCGCGGTAGACCTTTAGAAATCTCTAGGATTTAACGGTTGTAGACCTTCCTCGTACTAGTTTCCTTTATCTAGGGTTCTTGCGTAGTCCGTGAAAGATTCGATAGTTTTCATTCTGCCTAAGCTTCTCTTGAGATTCTCAGTGGCCTGATTGAAATTTATCGACGATATCTTCATTTACTGTTATAGATCTCTCTCGATCCCTATCAAATGTTTTTCTTGTTAAAAATACCTTATGTGCATACTTGTGACCCTACCTATTTTTTCCTCGCATCTATTCTCTTTCACAGGTGTCATGGATTCCAGTTCTAATGCGCATTCTGACTTTGAAGGAGATTTACCTCAGCATCCTTCCAGTTCTGAACGGTTTAGGATGACTGGAGGAGGGAGGTCAAATGTATTTCGATGGCGCATGCCGGCGATCAGGGGCAGGTGCGGGCCTTGTATTTGTTACACCAAGTGAAGGAATAATCCCGTACTCATTTACCCTAACTTTCGCGGTTTCAATTAATTTGGCTGCATATGAGAATTTGATAATTGGGCTTGAATTGGCTCTGAATATGGGGTTGTACTCACTCATTATGGTGATTCTCAGTTAGTGATTAACCAATTACCGTGAGTTTACATGGTAAACAAAGAAGAATTAATGCCTTACCTCCAACAAGCCAAAATACTCATGTCCATGTTTGCTGATCTAAATACTCAGCATGTTATAAGAAGTCAAAATGAAAAGGCTGATGCCTTAGCAGGTTTAGCCTCTAGTATGTCATTAGCTTCACATCAAACGATGGACGTCTGTGTTGAAGAATGCAGAATCCTACCTATACTCGCCGAGGAGGAGGAGACGACGATGTCGATTGCAATGACTGCAGATATCTACGAGATTGACGTTGGAGATTGGCGAAGCCCTTTCCTGGAATACTTACTCCACGGATATTTACCTCTGGACTCCGGTGGAAGGTCTAGAGTTCGGAAAAGGTCAGTTCAATATACATGTATAAATGATACCCTATATAGACATTCCTTCGATGGCATCCTCCTCCGCTGTCTAGCAGCGAATGAAATTTTGGAAGCCTTAAATGAAGTGCACGCTGGGGTGTGTGGGGCGCATCAATCTGGCCCTAAGTTATATTATCAATTGCGACATCTTGGTTACTATTGGCCTACCATGTTTCACGACGCCATGAAATTTGCAAAAAGGTGTCACGAGTGCCAGGTACATGGTAATTTCATACATTAACCCCATGAGTGCATCCCACAAATATGGCATGGCCGTTTGAAATGTGGGGAATGGATATAGTAGGACCTATTAATCCGCCATCATCAAAGGGCCATAATTTATCCTGGCTGCCACCGATTACTTCTCTAAATGGGCTGAGCTTATACCATTAAAAGAGGATAAGGGAGAGCATGCGGAGCACTTTATAGGGACACAACTGATATATTGCTTTGGAGTTCCTTATCGAATCATGTCTGATAACGGAGGCCTGTTCAAAAATAAACATGTTGATAAGTTATGTTTGAAATTTAAAATAAATCATCACTATTCTACGGCTTATAATCCGGCAGCTAATGGACAAGCAGAAGCTTTTAATAAAGCGCTATGCAAATTGCTAAAGAAAGTCGTGTCAAGAAATAAGCGTGAGTGGCATGAGAAACTTCTCGAGGCCTTATGGGCTTATAGAACCACGACACGTATACCAACTGGAATAACACCATACTCCCTTGTGTTTGGAGGAGAAGCAGTTCTACCATTAGAAGTACAAATTACTTCGCTTAGAGTGGCTGTTCAAGAGAAACTCTCTGAAGAAGAGGCCATAAAATTACGTCTCGGTGAACTCGAAATACTTAAAGGGAAACGCCTTCAGGCATTACAAAATTTGGAAGCTTATCAGGCTAGAATGTCCCGTGCTTTCGACAAGCGCGTTAAAAGGAGATCATTCAAGCAAGGAGACCTAGTGCTCACCGTCATCCGTCCAATGAATGTTACACGACGGATGGGAGGAAAGTTCGAGCCAAAATGGGAGGGTCCCTACATTATAAAAGAAGTCTACTCTAGTGGTGCATACAAGATAATTTTCCCTAATGGCGAGTACCGTCCGCCACCGATAAATGGGAAATTCCTGAAGCGTTACTATGCTTGAGTAAATACAAAATGATACTCCATACCCTCATGAGTATAAACTGGGGCACACACAAAAATATAAATACTCCATACAAACTAGGGTACAAAACAAAATCAAACGTACTCCACACCCTCATGAGTATAAACTGAGGCACGCACACAAAAAAAAACTACTCTAACGACTTACGAGTATAAAATGTGATGCAAAAAAAATCATCAAACGTACTCCATACCCTCATGAGTCTAAACTGGGGTATATGTGCAAATATATATTACCAATATATTTTACCAATATTCTGCGGTCTATATCAGTGTGCGCGAACAATATATATGCGGTGCTATTTGATGCTGATCAGTATCTGCGGTTAATATTCAGCTTACTATTTGGCACTATGCAAATAGTTGGTGCCTTACTATTTAGAAAAGTATTTCATTATTTGCAGCAATATTCAATTCTTTGCCACTATTTCAATGATATGCGTGTGTCTGATGGTTAACACGGCTAATTCTTGCTTAACTTCAACCAATATGCAAGATCTATTAGCTGGCTGCCGGGACCAGATATTCGTCCTGTTCGTTCTTCGCAGGTTGTGAAATTCCTACTTGGTACTCACCATATTTATCATTACGTTGCATCAGATGTAGCTAGTTACGTTCACTTGACGGTTTTAATTGCAAATTTATTAGGCAAAATTCTTATCGTCTTCCCAGGCAGTTCCACCCGAAGGGAACACTTCTCTACGGCAACGGGTTCTCACTCAACGCCAACTCTGGGCTACACGGAGAACAAACACGCAGAGGTTTCTCCTATAGGATCCCTAGCATAAGAACTCTTCCCATAAATTCAGAAATAAAAACACCAAGTGAAACCAAAGAAACTACATCATTTCAACAACATAATTTACATATGGTTTTCCCTTTCGGGAAACCCCGAAGGGATTACACACGAACTAGGAGATTACCTTGATATTCTTGGCGATCTCAGCGCCTTTTGGCTATACTACTTAGTGGAGTGGCTAATCTACTAAGGGAGAGGAGAGCTGGCTCTTGCTTGAGGGCTGAGTGCTCTCTCTCAGGCTTGAGTGCTCTCTGCCTCTGTCTCTCTCTCTGTCTTCCTGTCTGTGAAGAGAGCGCCTCCTTTTATAGCCGCTAAACGGCTGCCAGTGAAGCCTTCGGGAGCCTCCGCTCGACTGCCAGCGATGCCCTCACTTATTTATTTTACATACGGTAGCATGCACGCGTGTCCTACTAGGGTACATGCGTGTCCTTCTAAAATATGGATAGGCACGAGAGAAAGTGCCCGACAGACTTCAATCTTCAGGAATCTTCGCCTTTCTTCACATGGGCGTTGTCTCCCGGTGGATGATTGGCTTGCCTCCAGTGTCTTCTAATTATATGAGCAATGCACAGAGATTGCTCACACCGTTGGCTTGAATCCTGAACTCTGCCTTCTTCTCTGATGCAAATATTCTGGAATCTGATGCATCAAACATTTTTTTTTATATATGGGTGGGTCTTCCCCGCCAATATGATTGATATACCATATCAATATTCGGGTTGCATCAATATTCGGGGAGGTCCTCCGCGCCCGAAAAATTGATAGCAATATCAATTCAAGTATATAGTCTATTGGTTTATTCAGGCTGCTGCCCATGTCCAGCGATGTCTAACATAGGATCATCGTCAGACAAATTGAAATTATATTTTCGATTACATTCTTTCTTTATTTCTTCAACTATATCTTGTCTTAAATCCTTTAATATTTCTTCTTTCAATTCTATTTTCAATTCTTCCTTCCATACTTTTGACACATCTTCCCATTTTTCTTCTATTTTCATATCTATATATTCTCCATCCAAAGGATCCACTCCTTTGATGATGCATTCTTTATATGTTTGATATTTTGGAGAGATATCTTCTTTTTCATATTCTCCGCATCATTTCTCGATAATTGAAATAACAACTATTCATTATCTTTGCCCAATTCAAGGCATAATTGACTTTATCATATGTTATTTCTTCCAATGTCATATGTATTCCAGATTTACTTCTATCGAACATAATATTTGTTGGTCTTGGTATATTTTTGTTCACCATATTAGAATATTCTGTAAGACTATTGAGATTAGATAGCATGTATCCTTTCCTTTTTCTTTCAAGTATATTCATATTATCCAATATGCATCTTTGGAGCTCATCAACATGGATATGATTCTTTGGTTTGAAATTGAATGTATTTGGTGGAAATATCTTTATACTATTATTATTTCGAAATATGCAGCATTCACTTCCACCTGCGAATGTACTTTTCTTCATATCTGTAAATAGGATATGTCAGATAGAATATTATTCTTTAATAATGCTCCATATTACTTTTAACCTTCCTTCCTTTATTTCTGTGCTTCCAGCACCATATTCTTCTTCTTATATTCTTTAGCTCATCTTTTAATATTCTAGCATTGCTTCTAGTATATTCATCCTATTTCTAGATTTCTGATTCTACTAGATAAATATTTTTCTTCTGGTTCAAACTCTATTTCTCCTGTCTCCATATTTGATTTTGGCTTTTAGACAGGAGGCACAAGCTTGCCTTAAGACATAAGCTGCATGTGAACCTATTATCTTGGCTTGGATAATATATACAGAAAGCACATTTGATATTATAATCACCTTTTCCTTTAACCCAATCATGTTCGCAATCTACTTGATTCATCATTTCTATTTTTAACCTGATAACTCATCTATTAAGTCTATCTCATCTTCCACTTGAATCATATTCTTGAGTCTCATTTTCTACTTCCATGCTTCCATTGCATTGTCTAAATTATGCAATCCCACATCATCTAGTGAGTTATAAAAATCATTATTTTGTTCTCATCATCATAATTTTTATCTTCTAACTCTTCTTCTTCTTCATAACTTTCTAATAAAGCTTATTATTTATATCCCATTGCTCTTCTTCATCCACAACTTCATCTTTGTGGCTCTGGCAATATTCTTATTTTTATCATTATTTTCAGTGGTAACATTATTATTACTATTAATATTATCTTTCTTTACTTCTGCTGCTATGGTGTATTTATCACACGAGAACAACTAATTGCGGGCTTTTTCTCACTTTTTAATCTAAGAATTTCTCTAATGAAAAAAATTCTCTTTCTCTTATCTTAGGCCATTCTGCTGTCCATGAATGACTATATTCCATTCTATATGCTTTAGTTTCTTTTCCCAATGAATTATTTCATCATCTATATTAGTTTTTTCCATGCATTCGGTTACACCTTTATTTTTATTATCACTAATTTCTGTTTCTGGCATAAAAGATTATGTGTCTTCTATGGATGCTGATCTATAATTCATGATCTGATACTACTACCTCCTTCATAATTTTGATAACTTATGTAGTTTTCAGGTAGTGTTAATTCCTTCTTTTCTATTAATTCACCTATCTTCCATTCTTCTCCTGCTCTTTCTTCAGAACTAATTGTCAGAGGATTCATAAATTGTATGCCTTTAGATTGCATGCTATCAATACATTATTTATGTTTACTCTATATCTAGAATTACTTTTGTTAGTGAGCCTTCCTATAAATTCTATGCTTACTAACAAATTTGTTCCTTTAAAATCTTATATCCTTTAGTTTTGGAAACCAAAACTCATTTTTTCAATAAATTCTTTAACAGGCATTATTAGGTCTGGAGCTATGTATGCTATTAGTTTATTTTCATTCATATCTCCTTCCAGAAAGCCTAATGCCGCTTTATCAATTGATTCCCATCTTCTGTCTAATAGTGTTATTAGCACTTTTGCTCCTAATTTCTTTCTTGTCATGCCTTTAACTCCTATGATATACATTCCTTGATGAATATATTTATAACCAAAATATCTTAAATTATTTTCAATATTCTTGCTTACAATACGTAGATCTACTGGGTGTGTTAAAACACTTAGCTCTACTTCTCTAGATATTCTATATAAACTACTCTTGCTTTCAAACAAACCCATATGATAAACTTGCTGTGGTTTTATTTTTCTTAGAGTATCTTTTTGATATCTTTCTAAATCTTTTTGCAAATCTATAACTTCTTCTATGCTATCAACATCATCAGCTTTGCATGATAATCTATGCTTCATTGCAAGAGGCTTAGAGTCTTGTCTTATTACCTGAAGGAATTTGTCTCTTCTGGAGACGCTGTTAGGTACATCCATCTTTCTGAATTAATATATCTTGATGAAGATACTATTCCAGATGAGGATAACACAATATCTTTGTTGCTTTGAACACTATTTAGCTTTTCCAAAACTCGGATTAAAAGCTGGAGGATAGTGTTATTCTGCCTTATTATAATTTTAGAGTCTTCTTTTGGTGAGTCGTGATCAGAAAATCCGACAGGGGGTGACAAATGTATAGCAACTTCGTTTAAAGCTTTGTTATATTCGTTCATATAACTAAGAGAGGATAAGAGTTTTTACCTCTTGAACTAACATTTTTATTTCAGGAATGTCTTGACTTGATTCAAAGCGTGACGATGAGTCTTTACTTTTACAAAGATAACGGCCTATTGACAACACTTCTTCTTTAATATAATCGTTATTCTTGCAAATAATATTCTGTCTTGCTTTTGCTTCTTCAAGTTTATGAAGAATGATATCTATTTTATTATTTAACCCGGAGCACTTGTCTGCGAGTTTTTGATATTCTTTGAATATGCTTTCAAATTTTTGCTCAAGTATATCTTGCCTTTTTCCCCAAGATATGTAAAAATTATATATCAAATCGACCACAATATTTAGCTGACTATGAGATGTATGCCAAATATGCTCCTCAGAGGGATTTATTCTGCACTTTATATTAATATCTACTTTAGTATTTATTACCTTACCTGTGATAACTTCTAAATTTAAATACCTTAACCTTTCAATGATTATATTCTGGCCTGATACCAACTATACCAAATTTTTATATATATGTACAAATATATATCACCAATATATTTTACCAATATTCTGCGGTCTATATCAGTGTGCGCGAACAATATATATATGCGGTGCTATTTGATGCTGATCAGTGTCTGCGGTTAATATTCAGCTTACTATTTGAGACTATTTGCTTTACAATTCAGTACTATTGGCTTTACTTTTCGTTACTATTCCAATTATTGGTGCTTGTCTGGATATTAATTTGGCTAATATTCGCTTATATGCAGGATCTATTATGAGCTGACGAGGCTTAGTCAGTTCGTCCGACGGTGCGCGCAGTGGTGTAATATTCCTACTCGGTACTCACCATATTTATCATTACGTTGCATCAGATGTAGCTAGTTACGTTCACTTGACGGTTTTAATTGCAAATTTATTAGGCAGAATTCTTATCGTCTTCCCAGGCAGTTCCACACGAAGGGAACACTTCTCTACGGCAACGGGTTCTCACTCAGCGCCAACTCTGGGCTACACGGAGAACAAACACGCAGAGTTTTCTCCTATAGGATCCCTAGCATAAGAACTCTTCCCATAAATTCAGAAATAAAAACACCAAGTGAAACCAAAGAAACTACATCATTTCAACAACATAATTTACATATGGTTTTCCCTTTCGGGAAACCCCGAAGGGATTACACACGAACTAGGAGATTACCTTGATATTCTTGGCGATCTCAGCACCTTCTTGGCTATACTACTTAGTGGAGTGGCTAATCTACTAAGGAAGGAAGAGAGCTGGCTCTTGCTTCTCTCGAGTGCTCTCTCTCAGGCTTGAGTGCTCTGCCTCTTTCTCTGTCTTCCTGTCTGTGTCTCTGAAGAGAGCGCCTCCTTTTATAGCCGCTAAACGGCTGCCAGTGAAGCCTTCGGGAGCCTCCGCTCGACTGCCAGCGATGCCCTCACTTATTTATTTTACATACGGTAGCATGCACGCGTGTCCTACTAGGGTACATGCGTGTCCTTCTAAAATATGGATAGGCACGAGAGAAAGTGCCCGACAGACTTCAATCTTCAGGAATCTTCGCCTTTCTTCACATGGGCGTTGTCTTCCGGTGGATGATTGGCTTGCCTCCAGTGTCTTCTAATTATATGAGCAATGCACAGAGATTGCTCACACCGTTGGTTTGAATCCTGAACTCTGCCTTCTTCTCTGATGCAAATATTCTGGAATCTGATGCATCAAACATTTATATATATATATATATATATATATATATATATATATATATATATATATATATATATATATTATATATGGGTGGGTCTTCCCCGCCAATATGATTGATATACCATATCAATATTCGGGTTGCATCAATATTCGGGGAGGTCCTCCGCGCCCGAAAAAATTGATAGCAATATCAATTCAAGTATATGGCCTATTGATTAATACCAATATTCAATAGACCATATACTTGAATTGATATTGCTCCGCGCCCGAATATTGATGCAACCCGAATATTGATATGGTATATCAATCATATTGGCGGGGAAGACCCACCTATATATATAAAAAAAAATGTTTGATGCATCAGATTCCAGAATATTTGCATCAGAGAAGAAGGCAGAGTTCAGGATTCAAGCCAACGGTGTGAGCAATCTCTGTGCATTGCTCATATAATTAGAAGACACTGGAGGCAAGCCAATCATCCACCGGGAGACAATGCCCATGTGAAGAAAGGCGAAGATTCCTGAAGATTGAAGTCTGTAGGGCACTTTCTCTCGTGCCTATCCATATTTTAGAAGGACACGCATGTACCCTAGTAGGACACGCGTGCATGCTACCGTATGTAAAATAAATAAGTGAGGGCATCACTGGCAGTCGAGCGGAGGCTCCCGAAGGCTTCACTGGCAGCCGTTTAGCGGCTATAAAAGGAGGCGCTCTCTTCAGAGACACAGACAGGAAGACAGAGAGAGAGACAGAGGCAGAGAGCACTCAAGCCTGAGAGAGAGCACTCAGCCCTCAAGCAAGAGCCAGCTCTCCTCTCCCTTAGTAGATTAGCCACTCCACTAAGTAGTATAGCCAAGAAGGCGCTGAGATCGCCAAGAATATCAAGGTAATCTCCTAATTCGTGTGTAATCCCTTCGGGGTTTCCCGAAAGGGAAAACCATATGTAAATTATGTTGTTGAAATGATGTAGTTTCTTTGGTTTCACTTGGTGTTTTTATTTCTGAATTTATGGGAAGAGTTCTTATGCTAGGGATCCTATAGGAGAAAACTCTGCGTGTTTGTTCTCCGTGTAGCCCAGAGTTGGCGTTGAGTGAGAACCCGTTGCCGTAGAGAAGTGTTCCCTTCGGGTGGAACTGCCTGGGAAGACGATAAGAATTTTGCCTAATAAATTTGCAATTAAAACCGTCAAGTGAACGTAACTAGCTACATCTGATGCAACGTAATGATAAATATGGTGAGTACCGAGTAGGAATTTCACAACCTGCGAAGAACGAACAGGACGAATATCTGGTCCCGGCAGCCAGCTAATAGATCTTGCATATTGGTTGAAGTTAAGCAAGAATTAGCCGTTTAACCATCAGACACACGCATATCATTGAAATAGTGGCAAAGAATTGAATATTGCTGCAAATAGTGAAATACTTTTCTAAATAGTAAGGCACCAACTATTTGCATAGTGCCAAATAGTAAGCTGAATATTAACCGCAGATACTGATCAGCATCAAATAGCACCGCATATATATTGTTCGCGCACACTGATATAGACCGCAGTACTGCCACTATTTCAATGATATGCGTGTATATATCAATTCAAGTATATATATATATCAATATCAATATCAATTCAAGTATATATATTGATAGCAATATCAATTCAAGTATATATATATATATATATATATATATATATAGGGTCGCGCTATTCGTCACCCTGGGTGAGGAATAGTTATTCTTCACCCCCTCTCTATTTTGAGGTCAATGCATCGTATTTTTAGGTTTCGTAAATTTTGTCTTATTTCATACGTAAAAAGAGAACGTAAGAAAATATATACTCGCCATAAAAAATATTTTATGTTACGTAAAATTACGAACGTAAAAAAATAGTGTAAAACATACATAAAATGCGATATTTCTGGTCTTATAACCTATTTTTTTGTTTTATTATACCAAATTTTACGTAGTGAATCAATATGAATGTAACTATTTGTATTCCAAACGTAATTTATTTATGAAGCGATCGTAAGATTACCTCGGGTGAAGAATAACTTATTCTGCACCCTGGGTGATGAATAGGATTACTATATATATATATATATATAGGGAAAATGCATCTTACTACCGGGTGTAGTTACACCCATGTCTCATATACTACCATATATATACTACTTTATCATTTTTAGTATGTTCATATACTATATCTAAGATACTCCAAAGCGAGTTATGTGAAAAAAATTGCATGTAAGCTCATGTTTTTATTATATTTGTGAAATACGTACATACTTGTATGTAAAAAGAAGTATGCTCAAAATATGATACATACTACCTAAAAAATAATATACATACTACCTAAACATTCTTACATACTATATACTACGCGTACATACACTCTGGTATGATAGATACTACCTAAAACGTACAAAACAAAAGTGGGAGTACAAACCTAGAACACATAAAATGTCACTCCAATAACTTACGAGTCTAAACTGTGGCGTAAAAAAATGGCTCCAAGCCCTCATGTGCTTAAACTGTGGTACAAAAAGTAGCATGTAAAAGAAAAATAAGGGGTGCATACATACATTTGCAAAAGATAAAATGGATAAAATAAATAAGGCTTTAGGGCATACACAATGATGGTGTAAAATAAATAAGATGCTTCAACGTCAAAACTGTTCCAGCTTGCGTACTAGTATATCATATATAAATCTGGAGTTCCCACATGGATAAATAAAGCACTGCTACATTTAAATTGAAACTGAAGACTGAATATAAAATAGTTCAAAGTGAAATGATGAATTGAAATGGCTAAATAATAAAAACTAAGCGAAATCTATGCCTTCTCAATGAGCTCGCCAGTTCTGCAGGCCGTTCAACAACTGATTTGCTTGAGTCTTTAAATCTGTCGTCTTTTGTTCAAATTCAGTAAGCCTTGTACGCTTGTCAGCGTTGGTATCCTGTAGGCTCTTCACCAAGTTCTCCAGTTCAGATTCATGGGCAAAATGTTCTCCAGTTTAGTGAAGCTAAGGATATGCGACGCCCTATTGTGATCCAAGAGGCCATCACTAATACCCCGGGACGAATATATGGCCCTCCACGTGGAACAACAAAATGACAGAGCCAAATAGCAGTATAGGCTGCAGTGTAGAGGCGCTCGTCTTGGAGACTATTGATAAAGAATGTGTCGTCCAAGCGATTGTGGAAATAATCGCACCATTCCCGAAAGCCTACATTGCCGCTTTCAGAGAGTTTGTGCCATATGTCAAGGAGTTGTTGCAAAAAACTGGGGTACAACAACAGAGAAGGATCCATTTCATGAGGAGGAGGTATAAATTCTTCATACGGATCACCATCTAAGGGTAGCCCAGCCATTTGGTTCATATCAAGAAGACTGATTGTGCGTTCACCACATGGGAATAAGAATGTGTTAGTGTTGGGATCCCGGTTCTCTAACAAGGCCCTCAGAAGCGAGCGAGGGAGATACAGAGTAATCACCTAAAGAGCAATAAATGGCTCCATAGATATAGTATGTGTTCTCTTCACTGTCTTTCAAATGCATGGAATAATTCTTCAAAATGTGAGCTCCCCATTCAACATACCCAGGGGAGCTACTGAATATTCAACCTCGTGAGATTCCCAACCTAATCCCTTGGATATCATGCGAGTCCCCAAGGTGGCAGCTGTATCAACTCTAGGATGAGGAGCGACAGGATAATAGCATTGAGTTGTGAAAGAGCGGCCCGATTTCCACCCTCGCCTAGAATATTCAGGATTTCCTTGGGGTATGTGTTGTTCTCTTATCACAGGATTGTGCAGCAGATTGGTATCTGGTTCAAAAAGTTGTCTCTTAGCTAGCTGCAAAAGAGACATCCTACGCACTTCATCCGGCTCCATCTACACGCAAGGAAAATATGCATATTGGTACGTGCACGAAACACTATCGGAAGATGAAATAACAGAAGATGAAAATACAAGATAAAAAAAGTTACTACCAAGGTGGACGTGATGAGCCCAAGTAGCCAGTCCACAACAAGGATGAGAGATGTAGTATCTACAAAAAAAAAATCAACAATATTAATAGTTGGCATATACAGAATGAAAATACATGGGATATGAGAAGAATGGTATACATGATTGAAAATATTCCTCACGCATAAAAGTAGTAGCATCACCGTCGAACGACGGGCCAAGCCAATATATAGGCTTCCCGAAACGCCGACAATGATCAAGTCAATAATTCATACGTATACGATGAAAAGAATCACTGTCGAACGACGGACCAAGCCAATATATAGGCTTCCCGGAATGCAGACGGTGATCAAGTCATTAAATTCATACATATATGATAAAAAGAATCATTGTAGAATCACGGACGAAGCCAATATATAGGCTTCCCGGAACGCCGACGGTGACCAAGTCATTAAATTCATACATATACGATAAAAAAAATTCACTGTCGAACGACGGACCAAGCCCATATATAGGCTTCCCGGAACGCTGATGGTGATCAAGTATTAAATTCATACATATAAGATAAACAAAAAGTATCACTGTCGAACGATGGACCAAGCCCATATATAGGCTTCCCGGAACGCCAACGGTGATCAAGTCATTAAACTCATAAATACACGATAAAAAAATCTCACTAACGAACGATGGACCAAGCCCATATATAGGCTTTCCGGAACGCCAACAGTGAGCGACTCATTAATTCATATGAAAAAATAATCCCCGAGTCGAACGACGGATATATATAGGCTTCCCGGAACGCCCACCGTGAGATCACGATTTTCGGATGAATAGATACAGATAAAAAACATCATCACCCTACGTTGGCTCATAGAATATATATAGCCTTTCACAATTGCATATGTGGCACTAATATAAATAATAACAGAGATGCGACCACAGAGAAGATATAGTCATACCGTTTAAAACGCATATCCACAAAACCGGATCAATCCGAGCCGTGACCTAAATACCCTTGGCTTCTGCATCATCAGCAAGATAAAAAGATACGAGACAAACTGGAGCGACGTCCTAGACATTGAGGACAAAAGCTTTATGAGAAAGGGAAGTTGATCACACCTGAGCTAGTTGAAAATCACAACTTGCTCCCACGGAAATGCATCTCGTGTGGGATTGAAAGCAATCTGGGCGATTGAAATAGCAGACCAATCAGCCAATGAATTTAGGTACTAGCGTACCAGTACACAATATGCTAGCCTATCAAAAGAATTATGTCCGCGGCCGGACGGAAGCAGACCTTTTCTCCGACGTCTTCTGCCTATCTAAAGAATTGCGCCCACGGCCGGACGGAAACAGACCTTTTCTCGGACGTCTTCTAGCTGGTCTAACAAAAGAGAAGGAGGAGGCTGGCTGTTTAAAAGAGAGTTGAGGGGATAGCAGACGGAGTTTGTTAGCCGGATGGAGTTTGTTAGCCGGCTAACCTCAAACGTGGCCTGACTTTTAGCTTCCATGGTTGCAGAATACGCTAGCATCGTGTAAAAAAAAGTGCATAGCCATACGTAGCTGGCACATAACTAACTAAAAATCATGAGCCCATATACTCACGAGAGGTGCTTTGTAAACAAAAGTAATATGTGTAGCCAAGTTTCGAGCTCTAGGCCCGAGTAAAAAAAACCATCTCTTCGAACCCAGACCTCGAGGGGCATCTATTGACATGAATTTTGACCAAGAGAAAATAAAATGCATAAATCACATAAAATATAAATGCAAAACGGGCAAAATCCATTTTATGATGAAAAGAATCAATTGAAAAAAATATAGTCGACCGGTCAAATCGATGACTGACAAAGATAGGCATATGATATATTTTTGAACGTCGATAATGCACATAAAATATAATTTAATAGAGAAAGCCAATCGATCCGCTGAGCAAAAAAATCCATTGGATAACGTACACACATGCATGAGGTGTGCCTACATGACATGGCCCATATAGCCACACACGTAATTGGTTTCTTCCCCCTAGTCACATCTAGGCATGCAGGAAAATCCTATTGGCCGCTCATTGCGGCAAATTGCCGGCGCTTCGCACAGGGGCGAGGGACCGAGCGATGCTTTGGGCCGGCCCACTTACGTAGATAGCTTACGAACTGCCCCACTCCGGTTTTGTGAACTTTGTAGAAGGTTCCATGAACCGGTTTTTTTTCTCTTATTGGTTTTCCACTTCTTTTTTCACTTTTCTGTTTCTTTTTCTTTTCTTATTTTTCGTTTCTGTTTCTTTTTCATTTTTTCGTTTTTCGTTTTTTGTTTCCTTTTCTTTTTCAAGTTTATTTTTCTTTTACAGAACATGTTCGCAGTTTTACAAAATGTTTAGGATTTTATTTTTTATTTCCTTTTCTTATATTCTCTTGTTCTAAAAAAAATCGAAAATTTTAAATTTTGTTCGTGTTTCCAAAAAATGTTCTCAAAATTCAAAAATTGTTCTCGTTACACAAAAAAGTTCAAATTTTCGAAATTCAGAAAATGTACCAGATTTAAATTTTTTGTTCACATACTCAAAAAATATTCGCGCTTCCAAATTTGTTCGGGATTTTTCAAAATTGTTCTCCGTTTCAAAATATGTTCTCAAGATTCAAAAAATGTTTGTGCTTTAAAAAATTGTTCACGCTTCCAAATTTGTTTAGGATTTTTCAAAATTGTTCTTCATTTCAAAATTTGTTCTCAAGATTCAAAAAATATTCGTGCTACAAAAAATAGTCCGTGCTTCCAAATTTGTTCTCAAGATTCAAAAATCATTCGTGCTTTAAAAAAATGTTCACAAATTCCAAAAATGTTCATGTTCTCAAAAAATGTTTGGGAAATTCAAAATTTGTTCTTTTTCATAAAATTTGTTCACATATTCAAAAAATGTTCATGTTTGAAAATTTGTTCACAAATTCAAAAAATTGTCCGCATGTTTAATTTTTTTTCACTAATTCAAAAAATTGTTCCTGTTTCCGAAATTTGTTCACATATTCCAAAAAATACTGCAATTTTGGAAATTTGTTTACAATTTTTTTATAAAAAATCATGTTTTCGAAATCCATTTCCCAAATTCAAAAAAATCTCAATTTTTGTAAAAATAGTTTAATTTTGAAAAATGTTCAGTTTTCCAATTTTGTTATTGTTTTCAAAATATGTTTTGCGTTTATGAAAAGTAGTTCATAATTTATATATATTCATGTATTCGATTTTTTGTTCCTGTTTGTTTTTTAAAAATTTGAGTCCCCTAATAATGTTTGCGTTTCAAAAAGAGTTCTTTTAAAAAAATTATGCTCCAAATTTTAAAACAAGTTTTAATGTGCCGCGGATTATAGTTCATATACTCCAGGCTGCCATTGTGCATACTAAACCTCAGTTACTACAGTGGTTACGTACTCGCTTCTCTGGCGGGAGGACTTGAGTAGGATCCCTTTCCCGCAAGTTTTATTTTTTGGAATTTGGCGGACTGGTTTTTATTTTTCGCCGCTGCTGGCAGTTTCTTTAAGTCTGGTGCTGCCAATGCTTCAGAGTAACTTGCATGACGTGGTGGCTAGCCCGTCGCGCGTATATGTAGCAGGTCGCAGGTTCGATTCCTATCGGTAGCGTCATCTTTTTTGTGCGAATTTTACATTCCGCGCGAGACAGCGAATGGGCCGGCCCAGTCGCACGCCTCCTGTGCGTCGCGTGAGCTGTTCGCCGCAAAATGCGGCGTATAGGAGCTCTCTCGAACATGCACCGCACGCTCAGGAATTTACCCGATCGGTAGCGCCATCTTTTTTGTGCGAATTTTACATTCCGCGCGAGACAGCGAATGGGCCGGCCCAGTCGCATGCCTCCTGTGCGTCGCGTGAGCTGTTCGCCGCAAAATGCGGCGTATAGGAGCTCTCAGGCATGCATGTGCCACTAAAAAAAATCTAGGCATGCATGTATTAGCCTCTAATTTAATAACAGGATCAAGAGGCCCATACGTCAGCCCAAAGGATCAAGCACATACATCATCATCAACCCATACGCATGCGATTAGAGTTTAATAATTAAATAATTAGGCTCAAAGGGGCCCAAGCCCAGGTGTGCTCCATGCTCCAGGAATCAAAATATCTGCACGTAGGCAACAACTAGTCTACGGAAAGAAACCTTGCTGGTCGTGACTGGCCACGCGCCCACGATCTGTACGTATGAGAGCGACGTGGAGTGCTTGGTGCGTGTGTGATGGAAAGGCAGCACTGCTCTCCGCTCCCCCTATAAATACCTGCCTGCTCGTTCGGCTCATTCACTCTTTGGTTCGCTGATCTTCTTCCTCCCCTCTAGGAGCAAATATTCTACTACACACCATCTACTACACCAAAATAGGAGATACCGTGAGAAAGGGAGAAGCAAGGAGAGGAACCTTGGTTTGTTCCAAGGAGGTGAGAAGATGAGATATGATGCTGCTCTCATGCCCTTAGTTTCGGCCGTTTGGTTCGGAACAAGGAGCCCTCTCTTCTCATCCATGAAATCTTGTCCTTAGTTTCGGTCATTTGGTTCGCATCAAGGAGCTCTCTCTTACTCATGAATTATTGTCCTTAGTTTCGGCCATATTGCTTCAGATCAAGGATTCCTCTCTCCCTCACTTCATAAAATCATGCCCTTAGGTTCGTCCTTTTCGGTTCGGATCAAGGAATATATAACTCATAAAATCATGCCCTTAGGTTCGGCCTTTTCGGTTCGGATCATGGAATATATAACTCATGAAATCATGCCCTTAGGTTCGACCTTGTGGTTCGGATCAAGGAATATATAACTCATGAAATCATGCCCTTAGGTTCGGCCTTGTGGTTCGGATCAAGGAGTATATAACTCATAAAATCATGCCCTTAGGTTCGGCCTTTTCGGTTCGGAACAAGGAATATATAACTTAAAAAAATCATTTTTTCTCGAATATGGACGAGTGTGCATATTATATATTAAAGAAGAAAGGCAAAGAATGCCTCCACCATAGTTTACAAGGGTCTCATTACAACACTACTCCTCACTACTCGCCCACCGCTCTAGTCGAAGGAAGAAGGAGTCCACATTCCCCTTAAACTTGCCGGCAATCGACCATAGTCTTCCTTCCGACCTGACCCTACCTATAAGTACACCTATCGAAGGAGATGCCCCATAAAAAACGATAGCGTTCCGATGCTTCCACAACTCCCAAATTGTTAGTAGGAAAACCGTATGTAGATCCTTCTTGTGCCAGTCGTTCATCCCTTGTTTACCATCTAGCCATAGGGCAAGGGAATCTTGTGCAGTCGGCGTCCAGTCCAGCTTGCCCAGAGCCTCGCATACCACAGCCCATGCTGATCTGGCAAAGACACACGTCAGTAGCACATGATTGATAGTTTCATCCTCCTGGTCGCACAAAGGGCATGCATCTTGGTGTGGCAGGCCTCTCCGTGCCAGACGGTCCGAGGTCCAGCACCTGTTCCTTAATGCAAGCCAACCAAAGAACTTGCATGTAGATGGGGCCCGAGACTTCCAAGTCAGCTCCGCCATTGGCTCCACCGTCCGGCCCCAGAACTTTGCCGCATACGCCGAACGCACCGAGAAGCGGCCGTTGGTCTCCCATGACCAAGATACAGAATCCGGCACATCCACCTCTGGCTCCCACGTGCTGACTTTTATCCAAAGTTCTAGAAATTCCTGCAATGCCTCTACCCCAAGATTCGGGCCAACATCTGTTGCCCAAGACCCATTCTCGATGGCCGGAGCAACCATCCTCGTCGATCTGATCCGCGTTGGGATCATGTTATAAATCGATGGAGCGATCTCCTGCACCCGTGTACCATCAATCCAACGATCCTCCCAGAAAAGCGTAGTGAGGCCACAATGTGCTTCACTCCTTGTAGCCGCCTGGAAAAATAGCTTTGCTTCCATTGGGATCTTTATTCTGAATTCGCTCCATGGTCTGCTCGCGTCCACTCTTGCGAGCCATGGCCACCTAGCTTGCATGGCCACATTCAGCCATCTGAGATTCGGTATCCCTAAGCCACCAGCCCATTTCGGTGTACATACCGAATCCCAGGCTACCGCACAATTGCCCCCATTCGCGTCGGCCCGTCTGCACCATAGAAACCCTCTGCACACCTTGTTCATCGCAGCTATAGTCTTCCTCGGCAGATCCAAGGCCATCATGGCATGAATGGGCATGGCACAGAGCACAGATTGCACCAAGGTAAGTCATCCGCTCTTCGGCATTAAAGCCGCTTTCCACTTTGGTAAGCAATTCGCCATCTGATCCACTAGGTACTGCAACTGCTCCGCTGATTGTGTGACGCCCCCGACTCAATCGTACACTAATCATACACGCAAACGTGTACGATCAAGCACAGGGACTCACGGGAAGATATCACAACACAACTCTAACACAATTTAAACGGAGATCCACAATATTACAGACCAGGGATCCGAAGATCCGAATACATAAGTCAGTCATACAAATATTATGTGAGTACAGACATAGTTAGACAAGTTTTGCCTTAAGAAGGCTAGCACAAACAGCGACACTAGATCGAAAGGCGTTGGCCTCTTGCCTAGGAGCCTCCGATCCTACTCCTGGTCAGCTGGCTCGATCCAGTAGTAAGTGCCCTCTGGACCCTCCTGGTAGTAAGCTCCGGTGGTGGCATCTGGCTCCTGGACTCCATCGTCTGATGTATCATCAAGGTGGGGTATATGGGGAAAAGAGAAATTAAAGCAACCGTGAGTACTCATCCGAAGTACTCAGCAAGCAAGGATCTATTCTACATATGCAACATTATCAATGGAGAAAGGCTGTATAAGTGGACTGGGCTGCAGAAATGCCATAATAGAGAGAAGGCCTAGTCCTATCGAAGACTAGCATCTTCAAACATCTTCACAAGGCCATCATCTTGCAGCAGTAGAAGAGAGTAGAATAGCATTTTATTTAGCAAACATGTTGAAGTACAGCTTAAAGATCCTTCCTCGACTCCCAAGCGAGAAAGCGATCCTGAAGCTTCAATTAAGTATCAAGTATCCAGTTCAAGTAGTAGATCGGGATACACAAACTGAGCGTCCTTTACCGTAGGACCGGCTATCGATAGATGATTCATCCCTGCAGGGGTGCACTACTGTTACCCAACACGCTCGATCAACTCTGGCCGGACACACTTGCTGGGTAATGCCCGTCCTTGGAAGATCAACACGAAGCAACGCTCTACCTAGGCTTGGCAGAGAGGTCAGCACGCCGGACTAACCTATGCACCCAGAGGTCTTGGGCCATCGCCCTGGGCACCCTGCGCGTTGCGAGACTGGCCGGGGTGCAGGCGCGACACTGAACTCGTCAGTGAAGTATCCAGCCCAATCCCGACAATCAGCCCACATGGTGAATCGTGACGTCAGACGAGCTTTCGGGAGAAACGTACTTCGCAGAGGGTCCCATAACCATTATCCCGCGTGGTGGTAGTGCGTATAGGGCACGTCGACCCACTCAGATCACACACCCAAATCCAATAGGCTCAATTAGTATCGCGCGGAGACAATCAGAGTCTCTGATGCTTCGCCACAATGTCACACTCGAGTGCCCTTCCGGCACACCCGACATCATAGATCCCCAGCGGGTTCCCACCAGGGTGGACCCGCCTGTAACAAGGGTCAAAGTAACCGTGTGGTCATAACATCAAGGGGGGAAACCCGAGGAATCACCCTCGGCGGATTCCACTCGACGAAATCATCAGGGTGAACGTATGAGGCATCACCCTCGAGGTTCACACTGAGGGTTGCACGACAGAGTCGTATCGGAAGTGGAGAAGGAGGAATCACCCTCGATGACCACGACCGAATAGCTACACTGCAGAGTATTCATCGGGAGTGCATTACGAGGTATCACCCTCGGCACTCGATAGTTACTACACAGAGTCGTACAACTAAGGGGGTGTGAAGTGAGGTGTCGGTCTCTGGTCGACGATCATGTTGATCGAGTCGTCGATGATCAAGCAGGGGCAACAAGGATAAGGTGGTGGGGTCACGGATGGTTCACTACCAACCTATACTAAACAGTTTATCATAGGCAGGTAAGGTAGCAATGAACAGGTTACAACAGCAGGCTATGCATCAGAATAGGAGCATACATTAACAGTAGCAAAATCTAATGCAAGCAGGAGAATAGAATGGGCGATATCTGGATGCTCAAGGGGGGGGGGGGCTTGCCTGGTTGCTCTGGCAAGAGAGAGAGATCGCCAACGGGCTGCTCGTCGGTAGTGTAGTCGTATCCAGGTGCAGCGTCGTCGGTGTCGGCGTCTATCGAGAGAGAGAAGGAGGGGGAGAGAAACAATAAATTCACGGCAATAATGCAAACAATATGTATGACATGCCTAAATGATATGCCGGGGTGTTCTACTGCCTAACTAAATGATTTAGTTAATTTATGAATTTATTCGGATTTATTTAATTAAAGTTAGGCACTATTCATTTATAGAAATCGGTCTAAAAGTTCAATGTTCTTATAGCTAGAGGCATCTGACGGGAATACGAAGGGCGTATTCGGGTTCGTATCGGAATTCTGAGCAAGTTTCATGTACAAAGTATTTTCATCGGAGTTACGGATTATTTAATATGATTTTCTAAAGTTTTTATTAATTTCTGGAATTTAATTAATTATTTAAATTAACATTATCCGAAACAGTGTTATGCTGACATCAGCAGGCGTCCTGACACGTGGGTCCCACATGTCATAGGCTGTTGGCTAATTAGTGGTTAACTAATTAATTAATATTTAATTAAACTAATTAATTAAATTGGATTAACCTAATCAGGATTAATTAACTTAATTAATTAACTAATTAATTAATTAATAAATTTAATTATTTTTATTTTTATTTTATTTATTTTATTTTCTATTTTTCTTAATTCGTTTAAGGGGCTGGGCCCCATCTGTCATTGGGCCAGGGGGGAACTGGCCCACTGGCCAGCGGCACAGGGGCGCTAGGCCCCACTGGTCAGTGGCACGAGGGCCACAGGCGGGCGCGGGTGGCGGGCGCGGCGCGGCGCGCGGGCGCGGGCGTGCGTGTGCGTGCGCGCGGGCGGCGGCAGGGGCGCGGTGACGCGGGCGGCAGC
Source organism: Thinopyrum elongatum (assembly GCA_011799875.1). NCBI lineage: Eukaryota > Viridiplantae > Streptophyta > Magnoliopsida > Poales > Poaceae > Thinopyrum > Thinopyrum elongatum. The sequence goes on along the minus strand of CM022303.1, from coordinate 284,672,850 downwards.
ACGTGCGCGCGGGCGCGTGCGCGAGCAGCGGCAGGGGCGAGCGGGGCGAGGCCGGAGGGGGTGTGGGGCGCGCGCGTGAGGCGGTCGAGGCGCGCGAGCAGGCGCGGGGCGGCGCGCGAGCAGCAGCAGCGGCGAGCGCAACCGCAGCGGTGAGCGGGCACGAGCGAGGCCGTGCGTGGGCGCGGTGCGGGGTCGGGCGAGCGTGCGATGGGCGCGCCGGAGCGCGGCCAGAGGGAAGAGGAGGCTGGGGGGGTTCCTCACCCCCGAAGCAGAGAAGAGGGCGGCGAGGCTCGGTGGAGCCGGCGATGGCGAGGCGGGGCAGTGCAGTCCGACGAGGTGGCGGTGGCGACGGGGCGGCGGCGTCGAGCGAGGGCGCATCGGGCTGATCCCGATCTAGTAATGGATCGGGGGAGTGGGTGGGAACGAGGGGAGTGAGCGAGGGGGTGAGTGGGGGTTAGGGTTTCGTGGCCTCCTGGGGGAGGCCATATAGGGGGGGGGGGGCGGGGACTCTGGGCCGGCCTGGTGGCCGTGGCCCAGTTGGGCCGGGTTTTTTTTTCCTTTTTCCTTTTCTTTGTTTTCTTTTGTCTTTTGTCTTTTTATTTATTCATATCTCCTGTTTAGTAAATTGTTAGGCCTCAAAATGATTTTTGTAGAACATGGCAATTGTTCCAATAATTACTAGGCATCCTCTACCACTGCCAAAAATTAGTTTGGAGTCAATTTGAGTTCACACAATTTTTATAATAAATAAAATGCCTTAATCCTAGCTGTTTTGGTAATGTTAGTGCCACCTAATTAACTTATTAATTGTTGGTTACAATTTTAGAATAGCCTCTGCAATATTTGCTATTTACTGAACATTTTAGTTTCTATGTTGGACAACTTTTATTTTCCACTTTCATTTAAATTTGAATTTGAGTTAGGAGTTGAAATGCAATATGATGCTAATGATGATTATGCACTATTAAGCTTGCTGACATGTCATTATCAAAAGTGATTACTGTAGCTAATGATAGGGGGTGTTACAGATTGCTTCCTCAAGGACAGTGGCAGTCCAAGAGATTTGATCGGGAAAGCCCCTCTCGGGCATCCCAGCTCATCACACGCCATAGTTATTTCCTGATCATTGCATCTTATCGGGAGGGCCGCCAATTTTACCATGTTTATATGCAGGCCTGACGCTTCTCCAAACATTTCCAGGATGCTCTTGCATATCTCAAGTTCCATAGGATTGGGTTTGATGAACACCACCACGTCATCCGCAAAGATGGACAATCGTTGCCGCATGCCTGTATGTGCCAACGGCTCCCACACGCCTCTGGTCATGGCCCACTCAAACAACCTTTGCAACGGTTCCATAGTAAGAATAAATAGCATCGGTGATATCGGGTCACCTTGTCGCAGTCCCTTGCAGTTATATATAGTGTCACCAGGGTCTCCATTCACCATGACTTTGGTGGTGGATGTCGCGAGAATTCCACAGATCCATGATCTCCACCGAGGTCCAAACCCCATTTGTTGCATCACCTCAAGCAGGAACGGCCACTGTACAGAGTCTAACGCCTTCGAAATATCTAGCTTGAGTAACACAGTGGGAATCCTCAGGGCGTTCAGCCGGCGAGCCGTACTTTGTACCAACATGAAATTATCATGTAGCGATTGACCTTTCACGAAGGCGCTCTGGTGGTTCCCCACCAACTTCGGAAGTTGCACCACCAAACGGCAAGCGAGAACCTTCTCAAAGATTTTGATAGCCCCATGCACGAGGTTGATCGGCCTAAAGTCGCCCACCTCCAAGGCACCATCCATCTTGGGCAAGAGGGTGACCAGTGATTTATTGATAGAAGCCATGCCCCTCACGTCTCCCTTGTAGAAGCAATCCATGGCCTTCATGAGATCTACCTTTATGATGTTCCAACACATGGCATAGAATCGGCCCATGAACCCATCCGGCCCCGGCGCCTTATCCGGTGGCATACCCTTAATCACGCTTTCCACTTCCTCCATGGTGAAGGGCTCCTCCAGCTGCGATAGGTCTAGTTGCGGCAGGTCTAGCTCATGGAGATTTAGTGTGTAGCTCCGTGGCTCCACAGTGCCAAAGGCCATGCCGTAGTGAGCATCCACCGCGGATGCCACCTCATCCTGGCCAGAGTATATGCTCCCGTTGTACTTCACCGATCTGAGGACATTTTTCCTCTGTCTGTGGTTCGCTTGCTGATGGAAGAGCCTCGTGCTCCCATCCCCTTCCCGAAGTTGCAATAATCTCGAGCGTTTCCTTGCGATAGTTCTCTCGAGGGAGCACAATCCTAGAAGTTTCCTCTTTAAGCATCGCCTCAGATCCCGCTCCGCATCCGATAGCTCCCTCGAATCCATGGCGATATCTAGTTGCTTTATCACCTCCAATGCGATGGATATCTGTAGCTTCACATTCCCAATCCAACGGTTACTCCACTTCTGAAGACTGACCGTCGTGGCCTGCAGTTTGTTATGAAGCATGAGGTAGTCATTAGAGGCCTCCGGTGTGGAGTTCCATGCCGTCTGCATGGTGTCCATGAAACCCTCCGCTTTGATCCAGAATGCTTTGAACTTGAACCTTTTCCTCGTCCTAATCTCCATGTTCATATCCAGCATCAGCGGGCAGTGGTCCGAAACCGCCGTTCCCAATGCGGAGAGAAAGTAGGATGGGAATGCTTCATCCCATTCATTGGAAACAAACACATGGTCGGTCTTTTCCAGCGTTGCATTCTGCCTCTCGTTAGACCATGTGTACCGCCACCCATTTAGGTATAGCTCCTTCAATTCTAGCAAGTTTTGTTTAGATCTAAACCACCTCAACATCCTTCGATTATCAAGTCATTGTTCTTGTCCTCCTGCCCAGCCAGAAGGTTGAAATCGCCAGCCACTAACCAAGGCCCCGCATGCAGATCCTGTATATCGACCAAGTCTTGCATGAACTCAATTTTGTCGGCCTCCTCCTGAGGGCCGTAGACACACGTCAGCCACCATGCCTGCTCATCCTCTGGGCACTTGACTAGTGCAGTCAACGTATGGTTAGTGTAATGCGGGTTTGATAGTTGGTAATAGAGTCATCCCAAGCCACCAAGATCCCACCACGAGTGCCTAGCGCCGGTAAGTAGAAGAACTTCTCATATTTATTTCCTAGGCATTGACGAACAATGTTCACCGATACATCATGCAGCTTAGTTTCTTGTAGACAGACAATCGCCGGATTGGCTGCTGTTACCACCTGGAATAAAGCATTCCTCCTAGCCCGAGCATTTAGCCCATGGACATTCCACACTAACACTTTCAGGGGCTGCGCATTCATTTCCCATGCCCGCAATGACCTATCCGAGCTGATCGAACAGCTATGCCACGATATGGCCGTCAATCCACGGCTCCCTCGGCGACTCCCAGCCGAACAGCGCAAGCACCGCCGCGATATGCGCATCCGAGAGTGGGCGGGAGAATAGGTCAACATACATCCGAAGTGCGTCCTCCAAAATGGCCTCACCCTCATGCGCCAAGCACAACTTTCTGATGAGCACTTGTTGCAGTTTGGAGGCCGCATTCTTGGCGATCCTGGCACTCTGCCTTGGCGTTATGTCCAGCCTAGGTCTCTTCCTTGCTTGACGCACGTGTGAGCAGTAGCTCTAGTCGTTGGTCTCAGCAGAACCGGAGATAGGGGCTGGCGCACACCAGCACAAAAGTCGCCCACGTCCACGTGAAAATCTCTTTCCAGACCGGCCTGCATGGGTGCAGGCATGCATGGCCTCGGATCCAGCGCATGGCCCAATGTATCCTCAGGTGGGTCTGCTTCCAACCCATGCATAGGTGTGCATGGCATCGAACCGGGCGCATGGCCCATCATATCCTCAGGTGGGTCAGCTTCCACCCCATGCATAGGCGTGCATGGCCTTGGATCCCGCGGCGGACTGGTCTCCCCAGATGATAGGATGACCTGGAAAGTATCCCAGCCCTCCACTTGCATGGCACGGTCCTCCATGTCGTACGGCATCAACAGGAGCTCGTTATCCTCCCTAGCCCCAAAGCCGACATAATCCTCGTCGGTCAGGTCCTGCAGGGGGATTTGTACCAATCCAATCTGGATGGACCCCCCCACATGCAGCCCACCATAAGGCACCAGGGCTGAGGTGCTGGCCCCATTCACCTGCAAAGCTGCAGTGGCCGCATCCTCCATTTGTCTCCATCTGGTAAGCTACACCGAGGGTGGTGACCCAACGGTCACAATGGGCCCACCTGCCACTGCCGGGGCCGGGCAGGACGCCTCACGCGATAGGGTATAGCTGGCGCATGTCGCGCTTTCCCCCGCGATTGGCTTGTCAACCGGGACCGCAGAAGAACCCCTGGCGTTAGTCACGCGGCTGTTGCTGACCAACGACTCATTGGTCGCAGCCACAGTTTGAACGCGGGCGCGCTTGCCCACCGGCGGCGCCGCCGCCGTCGATGATCCGGCCGTGCTCACCGAGTCTCCACCATAACCTTCCGCCCAGCCCGCCGTACCATCCGATCCCGGAGAGCTCCATCATGGCAGATCACAAGAAAGTCCTTCGGGTAGAATCGCCGAATGGACATCTCCGCCGAGCCGGTGCCGAATGTCGCATGCAGTGCGCGCGCCGCCGAGTCCACATCCACCGTTGGTCTGGTGCCGGTCACCGTGACAAGCACAGCCCTTGCCAGCTCCACCTCAAGCCGCCGCGTGTCCTTCGCCACCTCCAAGAATCAGGCTTCCACCGGATCCGGCCCCGGCCGAGGCAACTGGCCCTCCAGCAGGTCGAAGGGCGTCGTAAACTCCGGGCCCGAAGCCCTTCCCCCTGATGATGGCCTGGCCGCAGGTGGCCCCTACACCACTTGACTCCACAAACGCCCCGCGCCCGGTGGCGGAGGACCCGGCGGCGGAGGAGGCAAGATCGAGGGTGAGCGACGAGGTGAGACCAGCGGCGGGGGAGCTTCAACAGCCGCCCTATGCCGGAGAGCCGGCGGTAGGCGCGGCGGCTGCTCCATCGGAGACGGACTGCGCAGACGAGTGCACCCGCGCGAGGTGTGGCCAGCCCCGCGGCATCGGACATAGAACGTGGGGTTGGTGCACTCCCTGGAGATGTGGCCCTCGCTGCCACAGTTGTAGCAGCAGCCATACAGCTCCGCCGGCAACGTGAAGGAGGGGGGGGCGGGCGGGCGGCGGTGAGCACGCGCGGCCCCTCAGCTGGGTGACGGCGGCGCGGACGCGGGGCGCAGACAGGCGGGGCTCATGGGCGACGGCCCACCTTGGTCTGCCAGCCCCCGTTTGCCAGCAGAGGAGCCGGGGCGTGCGAAGGACCAGCCCCGCCGCCCTGGACCACCGGGCCGAAGGCAGTGCCCAAGATCTCGGGGACGACGACGGTGGACCTGAGCTGCAGCCGCGGCGGTGCCGGAGGAGGGGAGATCTGCGACCGCAGTGGCGCAGGGGAAGAGGAGGCGCGGGGCGGAGTGGGCAGAGGAGCAGCGGACCCCGATGAGACTGACCCAGATAGGGAGACCCTTGAGGCCATGGCGCTGCAGGATGGTGGGCGCCGTCTCCGGGGTGGAGGGCGGCGCTTCTGGTGGCAGCCGGCGCGGAGCGCAGGGGGGAAGGGGGAGCGGAGCGCAGGGGGGAAAGGTGTAATTCGTGCCTTTAGGAAAGGCCTTTTCAGTTCAGATCAAGGAATATATAACTCATGAAATCATGCTCTTAGTTTCGGTCGTGTGGTTCGGATCAAGGAATATACAACTCATAAAATCATGCCCTTGGGTTCGGCCTTGTGGTTCGGATCAAGGAATATATAACTCATAAAACTATGCCCTTAGGTTTGGCCTTTTTTGTTCGAATCAAGGAATATGCACTTCATGAAATCATGCCCTTAGGTTCGGCCTTTTTGCTTTAGATCAGGGAATTTACATACTACATGAAATCAAGGATTTGCATATTTTTCATATAGACATGTCCTTAGTTTCGGCCATTTGGTTCGAATCAAGGATGCATATTTTTATTCATGCGGACATGTCGTGTCTGGGGGGCATATAAAATGCTCTAAGCATGGGTTCTTTCATGTGAATTCCATGACATGAGCCACAAAATTCTAAAATGTTCATAAAGCACATTTCGTGCATGGGTTCTTTCTCATGAATTCCATGACACAAGCCATAAAATGACTAAAAATACAAACTATGACATGATATGGGTACTCACACATGAATTCCATGAAGTGTCATTGGTTCTTCTCAAATGAATTCCATGGCATAAGCCATAAAACAAAGAAAAATGCAAGTTATGCTATGTCATGGGTTCTTTCATACGAATTCCATGGCATAAGCCATAAAATAACAAAACACAAACTACACCATGACATGGGTTCTTTCATGAATCCTGTGGCATAATGAAAATTATACTATGACATGGGTTCTCTCATATGAATTCCATGGCATATAACATCCAAATAACAAAACAGAAATTATGCTCTAAGCATGGGTTCTTCGATATGAATTCCATGTCATGAGTAATAAATATTGAAAATACATGCATACATCCTATGCATCCAAGCATGGGTCCAAATCAAGCCTGGCCAAAATCAACCTTCATTTACACCATAACATAAATGAAGTTGAGCACGAACAAAATGTGTTGCGTGGTAGAGAAACATATGAAAAAAAATATCAAACATAATGTCATCAAAGAAAACCTACGTGGATAAACTTCAAGTTCCTCCAGACGGGAGTTCAGCATCGACCGTGAGGAGGAATTTTCTTGTAGCATATTGTAATAGGCATGTGATGTACTCCTATGTAATAGAAATGTTGGAATTCTTAATCAGGGGTTTTCTCTTTGGAGATGTAATTAATAGAATCTTTATGTAAATGTGAGAGTTCTGGAAATAAAGTACCTCCAATGTTGATCTTCCTTTTATTTTATGCATGTATGCACTTAAATTTATTCACTCTGTATCAATGATGTGGATGCGTGTCTCACGCCCCCATTTTCCCATCATCACCCTGCTCAATCCATCCTGAATGACCTCCTCACACACACACACCCAGGAATGCGATCAACCGCCGTATCCGGAGTATGACTCCAGACTCCCGCATCATGAGTTTGATTCCGAGTTTTGCGCCACCGAGAAGTACCAAAAGCTGAGTTGTGTGCACGGACACACTCCCGCTCGACGTGTATGCACAGAGGGATTCGACATTGGCAGACGGTTTCTCAGTTGCCCCTTAGAGGTTAGTGCTAAGTTCATCATTTAAGTTGAGTTAAATGCCCCCGCTCATCCTGAATACTATTTAACATTGTCAGGGATATAAGGCTTGTGCCTTTGTTAACTGGTTGGATGAAGAATGGCATGGCAGGTCTCAGAGTGTTATCACCAAGCTCGAAGATAATGTAAAGCTGAAGAAGAAACTGACTGATCTGGAGTGTACAATCACTACGATGAAGCAAGAAAAAAAATCAATCACGGGCAACAGATGAAAGCAAGAGACAAGAAGGAACTAGCATGTGTAGTTGTGGTTGTCCCATTAGCCATCTTCTATGCGATGTTTGCAATGATGATTAGGTGTTTTGTTTGATTATTACTGGCTACATCAATAAGCAGAGCTCATCTATTGCTTGCCAACTGTCGTACTCCCTTCGTATCGGTGCATAAGTCACATTACGAAAACCAAATAATCTCAAAACTCATTCCCTATTTTTTGCCCTGAAAAAAGAAATCAGCCAATAGGAGACGCGGGGGCGTGTATGCATTCAATGACTTGAGACTACTTATCATAACATGCAGTGGTCAATTCTCTGCATGCAATGTATTAGCAAGTAAACATCAAGTTCTCTCATTTCCCCCCCACCTTGGTCGAAGTGCACAACCTTAGATGTCTAATACACTAGTACGGAGGGATTATGAAAAAAATGTTTGTTTCACATTTGGACTCTCCAACCGTGTGCGTAATTATCACATTGAGAACTGCGCAACCACGGGAATTTGGAGCTACTGGGTACTAATAATTACCATTGACTAGATCAACATTCTAACCGCCTGCCAAAGCACCAATATAATCCGTCAATTCCCCGCTTCAATTGCCATTCCTCTTTTCTGCATACCCCGCTTCAGTCTCACCATCTTCATCTTCCCGGCCGGCCATGCTACACACTTGCACACACTCTCCAATCTCGCTTTCTCGCGGTTTGTATACATACCGCAGCCATGTCGAGCGACAGCGAGGATGACAGTTCCGCTAGCAGTCTGGCGTCCCGATGATAGGTCAATGTCAGAATCATCCCGCTCGTTTTCCATGAGTCCAGTGTCAAGCCCTGACCTCGATTTTATCTAGATGATGGAAGGGACGCCGCCGCCTGAGTCATCACACAACAACCAGACGGACAAGGAGCCGTCAGAGGACGAAGAAGAGGACGACGATGATGATGATGAGGAATGGTCGAATGAGGAGGAGGAAAAAAATGACGACGGCGGCGGCGATGAAAAGTCAATGTTAAGCGGCAAGAAGCGTCCTCGCCAAGACGATGTCACGGAGCCATCAAACAACAACAACAACAAGAAGAAGGACTGAATTAAGCAGACTGTATATCTCTGTTGCCGTTCGATCATATTAATTCGTTATCTCTGTTTCCCCTGTCAATCTCATCGCAGACGGTTAGCAATACGTATTCGACAGAGATCTCTTACATTATCGCCCACATGTTAGTTTCTTGAATTGTGTGCCCTGTCGAGCACACAATTCACAAAAAAAATTGTATGCGTTGTCTATAATTATCGCACACAATTCTGATTACCGACCTGTTTGCCGGGTATCACACACATCTTGTTACGCCAAATCGTTTGTGTTATCCTGGATCATCGCAAACAGTTCATCTAAATAAACTGTATGCTGTCTATCGCACACACCTTGGTATGGTTGACCATTTCTGTTGTTATGGCTCATCGTAAACAGTTCATATGGATCAACTGTATGCCACGTATCGCACACGCAACTCTAATCTGAATCGTGTTTGATGTCTCCTCCATCACATACGGTTTGTATTATTGGTGAAGTTTTTATTAGAACACCGTTTGCGATTAATGCATCGCACACAATTTCGTCGAATGGTCTCTGATTGTAGTGCCGCGTTAGCAGCATCCTGCAATAGTGAGTTGTTATAAGAATATGTTTTGGATTTACCGCCATTATGATGGTTTATTCATGAAATCTTGAATTGAGAAATTTATAAAATTAATGCTAAACTTCTTTAGAAGACTAATAAAAGCACTTGTATGTGGTACTGCTTGGTTATATCGGAAAATAATCTTCATAAAGATGAAGCATTAAAGTATTTTGTTTTTTGAATCGATTGACTAAATACATAGTGATGTATGGAGTCCGACGAACAAACCAGGGAGCGGTGGATTATTAGGCTTCATTGATGATTTGAGTAAATACGATTTACTTGATATAAATCTGAAATATTTGAAAGGTTGAAAGAAGTTCAAAATAAAATATTTGAAAGGTTCAAATAAAATTCATAATGAAGATAAGAATCATTATGACAAAGATAGAAGGATCTTCAATCATGGAGAAAATTATCTAAGCCATAAGTTTTGCAAAAACACTTAGATAATTTTGGAATTATTTCTTACCAATCTGCTTTTACTAATTTTGGGGATATACACTTGAAACAGCTACAAATACACCGAACAGAGCACCGTCTTATAGTCTGACAAGGCAACACTAGTTATGAAGTACATAATCCAGACAATATTGTACCTTCGTCCTCTTGAGGAAGACTTCAATATTGTACCGTGGGTATTGAATGAATACCTTCCTCGCCTCTTGACCATGCAGGTGGTTTGAGAGATAATCATCTGTGAACTGCTTTGGAAAGGACTAAAAACAAAGATATGCATAAATATCTGTTCTAATTGAAATGGCGCAAAGAAAAAAAAACAAGGTAAAAGAGTTAGTACCATCCAATAGTTGACTGATGTCTTCTTCATTCTGCAAACAAAGATCTTATTGTTATTCGTGCTACTTTCTTTATCCTAATAATCTTTCTGAGTTTCTTGACTTGACTGATATTCATGGACATCTCATTTCTCCATATGCAAAATGCATCGAACAGTGGGTCTAAACCTCTGAGAGCAGGACCTACATGTACAAGACCAAATTGTTAAAAACCTAAATATTAGAATGATTCCTGCAATTGCACAATAATGTGCTATTAGCCAAAGGACCATGCATGTGCAAACCGCGATGGTAAACCTTAGTGCCTCCAATTGTTTCCCTGCAACACATATAAGGCGGATATTGATCAGGTTAAGTGAGAGTTGGCATACTATCACTAGAATATGTTAATGAAAAATAAACAAATTGCAGATCCGACAGATTAATGTGAGACGCATGGAAAAGCAAGTTAACCAAATCAAACATGCTAAACAACTTGGAAATATAGCAATTGTATATGTTTCTCATGTATTTGGTACAACCAAATTCGATTTATTTCTCACATGCATAACAATACAAAATTGTACCCACAACAAATGAACATCACATTACAGAATTGAACCAAACAGTTAACTGGACATCACAACAAATGAACCAAACAGTTAATTGAGCACCACATTGTAGAATAGAACATATACTAGAAGATCAGATAGTTAACCAAACCAAGCATGCCTAGGAACTATTAGGAAATATAGCAATTGTTGAAGCAAACTGTTAACTGAACATCAAATCTCAGAAGACCAGATTGCATATTAACATTACAGAGGATAATTCACTAGAATGCACTGGCGGTGGCCTCGAGAAAACACCATGAGTTGTCGTTTAAAGCAGCTAACCACGTGGCGGCGTCCGCGCGTGAGGCGTCGACAGTGGCCTCGACTGCGAGGTGCTCCTCCAAGATCTAGCAGTAAGCACACATGGCATCCATCACGACCTCATCCGCGTGTGCGGCTGTGATTTGCTTCTTCGCTGCCAGATGCTCCTTGAGCTCCTGGCTATACTGTGTGAAAAATGGCTATGGGTGGCGCTTATTTGGAGGATGGAACAATGATTTGGGTAAAGGTGTCGCGTCGGCGGTCAAGGCCTATGGGATGGAGAAGGAGGAGGAGTATGGGGGTGGGGTGTGGATTACCTGACTATATCGACGATGCCGCGTAGTAGGTGTTGGCAACAATCTAGCCGACAATTAGACTTGTCGTGGTGCGAGCAAATGAGTCGACAAGGGGTGAATCATCAACGAATCAAGATCGAAAAAACATAGAAGACAAAGTGTCAAGATTAGGGAGAGATTGTTAGTAGTAATCTTGAGTGTTGTAATTAGCAAGGGGTCTAACGTGGTGTAATTGGAATCGACTTGCATGCAGTGTCATCATTGAAGTAGTACTTGTCGTGTATACGTACAAGTTTGGTCTAGGTGTCATAGTCATGTACGAGTACTAGTTGAGTTTGGCACACGTGTGTCCTGTCCGGGTAGGTTAGGTATTGATCTAGTTGGGTCTGCTATATATATACATGTATAACCGTGAGTTTTGTAACGAGGTGAGAAAACAAAAAATAAAAAGAGGAAAGAAGTGAGGCACGACACGTGCCTTTGGCTAAAGGTTTTTTGTGTGTGCGTGTTCATCGTGTGTTGATGTGATTGATCCTGAGGGCAAATCCCAACAATTGGTACCAATTGTTGGAAATTTTCCCACATTCTCTCCCCAATTTTGACTTGGTGAATTTACGGACCACCTCAAATATGCTTTGGACTACCCAGCCTTGCTAATAACCTATGGAATACACCACCCGGTGGACTAGACCATCCATAATAGCGAGATACACGCCGACTCCTCGTGGATCACACCATCCTGTGCACTACACCATGCACTCCAGCCTCTTGTAGAGACATGGCCTCATTGAAGAGACTCACCTTCACTGGTTTACCGCCCCCACATAGTTGAACTTGATCCTCCCGTCGAGACACATAGATGACCTGGGCACGCTTCATCTTCAACGCCTCCCCACAGAGACGATCACTTGGACATGACGACGACTGACTGACCGTGCTGACCCGCACGACTCTTTGACTTCTCCGAACGACGATCTTGATGAGCTCCTGCACCGCACCTCGGCACCACCGCTCCCATCAACGATTATCTTCCACCGCCTTGTCGATGACAGCCTGCTACTTCTTGAGCTTGCGTTGATTTTTCCCTTGAAGAGGAAAGGGTGATGTAGCAAAGTAGAGATAAGTATTTCCCTTAGTTAAGAACCAAGGTATCAATCCAGTAGGAGGCACAAGCAAGTCTCCAATATATGCACCTGCAGAAACTAACAAACACTTGCACACAACGCGAAAAAGGGGTTGTCAATCCCTTCACGGTCACGAACAAGAGTGAGATCTAATAGAGATAGGTATAAAAGATAAATAAAAGAGCAAACTAAAGTAAATATAAATAAATTTCAGCAAGTTATTTTTGGGTTTTTTGGTTTATAGATCTGAAAATATATGATGGAAAATAGACCCCGGGGGCCATAGGTTTCACTAGAGGCTTCTCTCTTGAAGAAAACATACGGTGGGTAAATAAATTACCGTTGAGCAATTGATAGAAAAGCGCATAATTATGAAGGCATCTAAGGCAATGATCATGAATATAGGCATCATGTCCATGACAAGTAGACCGAAACGATTCTGCATCTACTACTATTACTCCACACATCGACCGACTCCTGCCTGCATCTAGAGTATTAAGTTCATAAGAACAGAGCAACGCTTTAAGTAAGATGACATGATGTAGAGGGTGATGGAAATATGCCCTAGAGGCAATAATAAAATGGTTATTATTATATTTCCTAAATCATGATAAAGGTTTATTTTTCATGCTAGAATTGTCTTGACCGGAAACTTAAATACATGTGTGGATACATAAACAAATACCGTGTCCCTAGTGAGCCTCTACTAGACTAGCTCGTTGATCAAAGATGGTTAAGGTTTCCTAACCATAGACATGTGTTGTCATTTGATAACGGGATCACATCATTAGGAGAATGATGTGATGGACAAGACCCATCCGTTAGCTTAGCATAATGATCGTTCAGTTTATTGCTATTGCTTTCTTCATGTCAAATACATATTCCTTCGACTATGAGATTATGCAACTCCCGGATACCGGAGGAATACCTTGTGTGCTATCAAATGTCACAACATAACTGGGTGATCATAAAGATGCTCTACAGGTATCTCCGAAGGTGTTTGTTGAGTTGGTATAGATCAAGATTAGGATTTGTCACTCCGAGTATCGGAGAGGTATCTCTGGGCCCTCTCGGTAATACACATCATAAGCTTGCAAGCAAACGACTAAGGAGTTAGTCATAGGTGATGTATTACGGAATGAGTAAAGAGACTTGCCGGTAACGAGATTGAACTAGGTATGAAGATATCGACGATCGAATCTCGGGCAAGTAACATACCGATGGACAAAGGGAATTACGTATGTTGTCATAACGGTTCGACCGATAAAGATCTTCATAGAATATGTAGGAGCCAATATGGGCATCCAGGTTCCGCTATTGGTTATTGACCAGAGAGGTGTCTCGGTCATGTCTACATAGTTCTCGAACCCGTAGGGTCCGCACGCTTAACGTTCGATGACGATATAGTATTATATGAGTTATGTGATTTGGTGACCGAATGTTGTTCGGAGTCCCGGCTGAGATCACGGACATGACGAGGAGTCTCGAAATGGTCGAGAGGTAAATATTGATATATAGGACGATGGTATTCGGACACCGGAAGTGTTTTGGGGTGTATCGGGTACTTATCGGGTCACCGAAAGGGGTTCCGGGCACCCCTGGCAAAAGATATGGGCCTTATGGGCCAAGAGGGGAAATGCACCAGCCACAAGGGGTTGGTGCGCCCCCCATATGGGCCGGCCTAAGGGGGAGAAGGAAAGGGGAGAAGGGAAAGGAAAGTGTGGATTAGGATTCCCACTTCCTTCCCTCTCCCCCCTCTTTCCTTCCCCCTACGACAAACATGGCAGGGGGGCGTGGCCAAGGGCAGGAGCCCAAGTAGGATTCGGACCTACTTGGGGTGCCCCTTGGCCTCTCCCCTCTCCCTCCCACCTATATATATGAGGAGGGGGGGGGTGCCTAGCACACATCAGATCAATTGTTAGCCGTGTGCGGCGCCCCCCTCCACCGTTTACACCCCCGGTCATATTTTCGTAGTGCTTAGGCGAAGCCCTGCGGAGATCACTTTACCCTCACCATCACCACGTCGTCGTGCTGACGGAACTCATCTACTACCTCGACGTCTTGCTGGATCAAGAAGGCGAGGGACGTCACCGAGCTGAACGTGTGCAGAATGCGGAGGTGCCGTGCGTTCGGTACTTGATCGGTTGAAGCACGAAGAAGTTCGACTACATCAACCGTGTTGTGAAACGCTTTCGCTTACAGTCTACGAGGGTACATAGACACACTATCCCCCTCATTGCTATGCATCTCCATGGATAGATCATTGCGTGTGTGTAGAAATTTTTTGTTTTCCATGCAACGTTTCCCAACAGAGGGATAAACCCAAGCAATATGACATAAACCCCATCTTTTTATCCTTGATGGCAACAATACAATACGTGCCTCGCTACCCCTTCTGTCACTGGGTGAGGACACCGCAAGATTGAGCCCAAAACTAAGCACCTCTCCCATTGCAAGAAAAACCAATCTAGTTGGCCAAACCAAACCGATAGTTCGAAGAGAAATACAAAGATATCTTAATCATGCATAAAAGAGTTCAGAGAAGACTCAAATAATATTCATAGATAATCTGATCATAAATCCACAATTCATTGGATCTCAACAAACGCACCATAAAAGAAGATTACATCAGATAGAACTCCAAGAACATCGAGGAGAACATTGTATTGAAGATCAAAGAGTGAGAAGAAGCCATCTAGCTACTAGCTATGGACCCTTAGGTCTGTGGTGAACTACTCACGCTTCATCGGAAGTACAACAAGGTTGATGTAGAGGCCCTCCATGATCGAATCCCCCTCCGGCGAAGTGCCGGAAAAGGCCCCAAGATGGGATCTCACGGGAACAGAGGCTTACGGCGCCAAAAAAGTATTTTTGTGGACGCTTCTGATGTTCGGAGAATATTTGAGAATATATAGAGCTGGAATTAGGGTTAGGGGACCCTCAAGGGGCCCACAAGCCATGGGGGCACCCTAGAGGCTTGTGGCCTCCTCGGGACTCTTCTGGCCCTCTCCCCAAGTCTCCTGGGTGTCTTCTGGTCCAAGAAAAATCATCATAAAGTTTTATTCCATTTGGACTCCGTTTGATATTCCTTTTCTGTAAAAGTCAAAAACAAGGAAAAAACAAAAACTGGCACTGGGCTCTAGGTTAATAGGTTAGTCCCAAAAATAATATAAAATAGCATATTAATGCATATAAAACATCCAAAATAGATAATATAATAGCATGGAACAATCAAAAATTATAGATACGTTGGAGACGTATCAAGCATCCTCAAGCTTAATTCCTGCTCATCCTCGAGTAGGTAAATGATAAAATCAGAATTTTTGATGTGAAATGCCACCTAACATATTTATCAATGCAATTTTCTTTATTGTGGCAAGAATATTCAGATCCATAAGATTCAAAACAAAAGTTTAATATTGACATAAAAAACAATAATACTTCAAGCATACTAATAAAGCAATCATGTCTTCTCAAAATAAGATGGCCAAAGAAAGTTATCCCTACTAAATCATATAGTCTGGCTATGCCCCATCTTCATCACACAAAGTATTTTATCATGCATAACCCTGATGACAAGCCAAGCAATTGTTTCATACTTTTGATTTTCTCAAACTTTTTCAACTTTCACGCAATACATGAGTGTGAGCCATGGATATAGCACTATAGGTGGAATAGAATATGGTGGTTATGGAGAAGACAAAAAGGAAGGAGAAAGTCTCATATCAACTAGGCAAATTAATGGGCTATGGAGATGCCCATCAATTGATATCGATGCAAGTGAGTAGGGATTGCCATGCAACGGATGCACTAGAGCTATAAGTGTATGAAAGCTCAAAAAGGAAACTAAGTGGGTGTGCATCCAACTTGCTTGCTCATGAAGATCTAGGGCAATTTGAGGAAGCCCATCATTTGAATATACAAGCCAAGTTCTATAATGAAAAATTCCCACTAGTATATGAAAGTGACAAAATAGGAGACTCTCTATCATGAAGAACATGGTGCTATTTCAAAGCACAAGTGTGGAAAAAGGATAGTAACATTGTCCCTTCTCTCTTTTTCTCTCATTTTTTTGTTTGGGCTTCTTTGGCCTCTTTTTTTTATTTGGGCTTCTTTGGCCTATTTTATTTATTTTTAAAAGTCCGGAGACTCATCCCAACTTGTGAGGGAATCATAGCTTCCATCATCCTTTCCTCACATGGGACAATGCTCTAATAATGATGATCATCGCACTTTTATTTACTTACAACCCAAGAATTACAACTCGATACTAGAACAAAATATGACTCTATATGAATGCCTTCGGCGGTATACCAGGATGTGCAATGATCAAGAGTGACATGTATAAAAAATATGAACGGTGGCCAAGCCACAAATACTATGCCAACTACATGATCATGCAAAGCAATATGACAATGATGGTATGTGTCATAATAAAACGGAACGGTGGAAGTTGCATGGCAATATATCTCGAAATGGCTATGGAAATGCCTTAATAGGTAGGTATGGTGGCTATTTTGAGGAAGGGTATACGGTGGGTTTAATGCATCGGCGAAAGTTGCGCGGTACTAGAGAGGCTAGCAATGGTAAGGGTGAGAGTGCGTATAATCCATGGGCTCAACATTAGTCATAAAGAACTCACATACTTATTGCAAAAGTCTATTAGTTATCAAAACAAAGTACTAATACGCATGGTCCTAGGGGGATAGATTGGTAGGAAAAGACCATCGCTCGTCCCCAACCGCCACTCATAAGGAAGACAATCAAAGAATAAATCATGCTCCGACTTCATCACATAACGGTTCACCATACGTGCATGCTACAGGAATCACACACACTCTAACTCAAGTATTTATACAAATCCACAATTACTCACTAGCATGACTCTAATATCACCATCTTTATATCTCAAAACAATTGCAAGGAATCAAACTTCTCATATATTCAATGCTCTTTATATGAAAGTTTTTATTATATCCCTCTTGGATGCCTATCATATTAGGAATAGATTCATAACCTAAGAAAATTACCATGCTGTTTAAGACTCTCAAAATAATATAAGTGAAGCATGAGTGTTCAACAATTTATATAAAATAAAACCACCGCCGTGCTCTAAAAAGATATAATTGAAGCACTAGAGCAAACTACCTAGCTCAAAAGATATAAGTGAAGCACACAGAGTATTCTAATAAATTCACGATTAAAGCGTGTCCCTCTCAAAAGGTGTGTACAGCAAGGATGATTATGGAAAACTAAAAATCAAAGACTCATATCATACAAGATGCTCCAAGCAAAACACATATCATGTGGTGAATAAAAATATAGCCTCAAGTAGATTTACCAATGGATTGAAGACGAAAGAGGGGATGCCATCCGGGGCATACCCAAGCTTAGATGCTTGGTTGTCTTTGAATATTACCTTGGGGTGCCTTGGGCATCCCAAAGTTTAGGCTCTTGCCACTCCTTATTCCATAGTCCATCAAATCTTTACCCAAAACTTGAAAACTTCACAACACAAAACTCAATAGAAAACTCGTAAGATCCGTTAGTATAATAAAATAAATCACCACTTTAGGTACTGTTGTGAACTCATTCTAAATTTATATTGGTGTTATATGTACTGTATTCCAACTTCTCCATGGTTCATACCCCCCGATACTACCCATAGATTCATCAAAAAAAGCAAACAACACATAGAAAACAGAATCTGTCAAAAACAGAACAGTCTGTAGTAATCTGGCAATTTTGTATACTTCTGTAACTCCAAAAATTCTGAAAAATTAGGAAAATTTTGGAAATTTGTATATAAATCTTTTGTACAAAATTCAGATCAAAATCACGTTTCTGTGATTTTCTAAATTTCTGGCAATGAGATCAAAAGTTTCTGTTTTTCAGCAAGATCAAATCAACTATCACCATAGACCATCCCAAAGGTCTTACTTGGCTCAAACACTAATTAAAACACCAAAACACAATTACTACAGAGGTAATAATGTGTATTTATTGAAAAACATAACCAAAAACAAAAACATAAAAATAAAATTGGGTTGCCTGCCAACAAGTGTTATTGTTTAACGCCCCTAGCTAGGCATAATACATAGATCTTAATCATTGTAATAGAAGTGAGGGAGATCATCCATGCTCATCTCATACTCCCTCCTCTCGGCAGCAAGATTTCTTTGTGGCAAGCAAAAATAATCAAAGTGGCTAAATTTAATAGGGTATGGATCTATAAGATCAAGTTTGGGAGGAATAGGTTCCTCCTTCGGCCCTTTGTACTTGATAATTATTTCTTCATTATAAACATTCTTTTGAGTGAATTCTCTAAGTTTATCTCTTAGCACAAACCCAAATCTGTTATTTTGTATAGCAAAATTGTCATTGTGTTCAGAAATCTTATCAACCAAAACATCGGGAGGAACTTTCTTTCTTATGTTTTCATTATAAGCAACGTAATCCAGAGATTGCAATCTCATTATTTCTTCTTGATAAAAAAGGATCTCCTCTATGGGAGGACAACCACCATTGATATTATAGTGAGCAAATATTTCACCCGCTTATTTTAAAATAAACCTAAATTCATGAGCTAGGAATATGGTGGCAATACATTTAACGGAAGGGTGATGAAAATTAGAGAATTCTAGGAAAACCCTTTGTATACACGAATGCATGTGAACAAATTGTCTTTCAAGTTCAATTACAAGAAAAGATATTGCATCCGCAAGGCTATTAGTTTTATTAAGGATTGACCCTCCAAGCATGGGTATCATACCGGCACAAGTAAAGAAATCTTGAATAACACCTTTTCCAATAATATTACTGCTACCCACGTGGAGTTTTTTAGTATGCATGATAGTAGGTTCTTCATGAGGATCTTTATTAGCAAAGTCATCAAAGTTTCCCTCAAGATTATTACTATCCTTTTCAATGATAACCTCCCCAAATTCAGACAAGATGGCAAAGCAAGCAATCTAGCACACAAGCAAACGGAAAGCAAATGAAAAGACGAACGAAAGAAGGCGAATAAAAAGGCAAATATCTTTGTATTTTTCTGAAAATGTTTTAGAAGTGGGGGAGAGGAAAACGAGAGGCAAATGGCAAATAATGTAAGTGCAAGAGATGAAAGTTTATGATGGGTACTTGGTAGGCTTGATGTAGAACCTCCCCGGCAACGGCGCCTGAAATTCTTCCTGCTACTTCTTGAGCTTGCGTTAATTTTTCCCTTGAAGAGGAAAGGGTGATGCAGCAAAGTAGAGATAAGTATTTCCCTCAGTTAAGAACCAAGGTATCAACCCAGTAGGAGGCACAAGCAAGTCTCCAATATATGAACCTGCACAAACTAACAAACACTTGCACACAACGCGAAAAAGGGGTTGTCAATCCCTTCACGGTCACGAACAAGAGTGAGATCTAATAGAGATAGGTATAAAAGATAAATAAAAGAGAAAACTAAAGTAAATATAAATAAATTGCAGCAAGGTATTTTTGGGTTTTTTGGTTTATAGATCTGAAAATATATGATGGAAAATAGACCCGGGGGCCATAGGTTTCACTAGAGGCTTCTCTCTTGAAGAAAACATACGGTGGGTAAACAAATTACCATTGAGCAATTGATAGAAAAGTGCATAATTATGAAGACATCTAAGGCAATGATCATGAATATAGGCATCACACCCGTGACAAGTAGACCGAAACGATTCTGCATCTACTACTATTACTCCACACATCGACCGACTCCTGCCTGCATCTAGAGTATTAAGTTCATAAGAACAGAGCAACGCTTTAAGTAAGATGACATGATGTAGAGGGATAAACTCAAGCAATATGACATAAACCCCATCTTTTTATCCTTGATGGCAACAATACAATACATGCCTCGCTACCCCTTCTGTCACTGGGTGAGGACACCGCAAGATTGAAGCCAAAACTAAGCACCTCTCCCATTGCAAGAAAAACCAATCTAGTTGGCCAAACCAAACCGATAGTTCGAAGAGAAATACAAAGATATCTTAATCATGCATAAAAGAGTTCAGATAAGACTCAAATAATATTCATAGATAATCTAATCATAAATCCACAATTCATCAGATCTCAACAAACGCACCGCAAAAGAAGATTACATCGGATAGAACTCCAAGAACATCGAGGAGAACATTGTATTGAAGATCAAAGAGAGAGAAGAAGCCATCTAGCTACTAGCTATGGACCCTTAGGTCTGTGGTAAACTACTCACGCTTCATTGGAAGGGCAGCAAGGTTGATGTAGAGGCCCTCCGTGATTGAACCCCCCTCCGGTGGAGTGCCGGAAAAGGCCCCAAGTTGGGATCTCATGGAAACAGAGGCCTGCGGCGGCAGAAACGTATTTTGGTGGACGCTTCTGATGTTCGGGGAATATTTGAGAATATATAGAGCTGGAATTAGGGTTAGGGGACCCTCGAGGGGCCCACAACCCAAGGGGTGTGCCCCCCCTGGGGCGCGGCCTAGAGGCTTGTGGCCTCCTAGGAACTCTTCTGGCCCTCTCCCCAAGTCTACTGGGTGTCTTCTGGTCCAAGAAAAATCATCGTAAAGTTTTATTCCGTTTGGACTCCGTTTGATATTCCTTTTCTGTAGAAGTCAAAAACAAGGAAAAAACATAAACTGGCACTGGACTTTAGGTTAATAGGTTAGTCCCAAAAATAATATAAAATAGCATATTAATGCATATAAAACATCCAAAATAGATAATATAATAGTATGGAACGATCAAAATTATAGATATGTTGGAGACATATCACAGCCCGCCGTCTCCCTCCATGCCGCTTCGCCGAACGATAATCGCCTGATCCTCCTCGTCGCTGCACCACCCAGCGGCTTCATTGCCCGCCCCGAGGCACTAATCAGGTCGCGACCCCGGGCCAAGCACGGCTTCAAATCGACCTGGATCAGATACCAATTGTTGGGATTTGCCCTCAAGATCGATCACATCAACACACGATGAACACGCACGCACAAAAAACCTTTAGCCAAAGGCACGCGTCATGCCTCACTTCTTTCCTCTTTTTATTTTCTGTTTTCTCGCCTTGTTACAAAACTCATGGCTATAGATGTATATATATAGCAGCCCCAACTAGATCAATACCTAACCTACCCGGACAGGACACACGTGAGCCGAACTCAACTAGTACTCGTACATGACTATGACACCTAGACCAGACTTGTACGTATACACGACAAGTACTACTTCAACAATGACACTGCATGCAAGCCGATTCCAACTACACCACGTTAGACCCCTTGCTAATTACAACACTCAAGATTACTACTAACAGCAGGAAGGAGCATCACCGATGAGGAGGCGGCGCTGCAAGCAAGCAGTGAAGGTTTGAACTTGGAAATGAAGGAGGAAATAGTGGAAATGTGGCTTTTGGTCAAGGGAGGGGGGAGCTAGATATTTCCGTGGTTGTCGAAAATTTTGCTCGGCGCAGCGAAAAACTGGTGCGCAAGTGTGGTTGACACGCTGGCGGTGGACTGTAGCCGACGAAGCTTCTAACGTAAGCCATACATGAGGGTGTCCCAAGATATTTTATACTCCATCGCACACGATTCTTGCTAATAAACTATTTGTGGTGTACTTGATTTTTTTCATTCTGATTTGAAAGACAAAATGGGTTTATGGCGGGAAAAGACGGTGTTTGAATTGCTAGAACATTTATCTGTAGTGATCATGCAACTATAGGAGTGTCATGTTAAAATTTGGAATTATTCAGGGTTCGTTTGACTTTTTATACATTAATTGGGTTTCTAGGCATTTATTGTGGATAAATCAAATTTGAATTACAAGCGCATGCTCCAGTGCACCAAAATGGGTGAAAAAATCATATATGTGTCCTTGGTTGAATGTTTAGGTCCCATGCAAGAAATGGGAATGAATTTCAAACATCTGGGCGGTGTGGCTCGGCCGGAAACATTGAGAAACTTGGTTTTAAAATTCCTGTAAATCCGAAACTCGCCTGAAAGTCATGAAACTTGGCATGGTGTCATGAAATGGCACCAACATGCTGTGGTAATTTTTTTATCCGATTTGGGACAAGTTTTGGTATAAGCTTCTTACAAACCGTAGCTTCTCTCAAGAGGCATCATGATTCCGAGAGGGGACGTGTCACCTCTATGTGCGAAACGACATACGCCGCCTCTTCCCGCCTTGATTTTTTTTATAGAGGTAACATGCAACTATATATAGGAGTGTCGTGCTAAAATATGAAACTATTCAGGGTTCGTTTGGCCTTTTTTATACATTATTTGAGTTTTCTAGGCATTTAATGTGCATAATTCAAATTTGAACTACAGGCACATGCTCCAGTGCACCAAAACGGGTTGAAAAATCATATAAGTGTCCTTGGGTGATTGTTTAGGTCCCATGCAAGAAACAGGAATGAATTTCAAACATTTGGGCATCGTGGCTTAGCTGAAAACATTGAGAAACTTGATTTTAAAATTCCTGTAAATCCAAAACTCACGTGAAAATCATGAATGCATGGTGTTATGACATGGCACCAACATGTTGTGGTAAATTTTTTATCCAATTTGGGACAATTTTTGGTATAAGCTTCTTACAAATCATACATTCTCTCAAGAAGCCTCATGGTTCTGAGAGGGAACGTGTCACCTCTGTGTGCGAAACGACATACGCTGCCTCTTCCCGCCTTGATTTTTTATAGAGGCAACATGCAAGTATAGGAGTGTCGTATTAAAATTTGGAATTATTCAAGGTTCGTTTAGCCTTTTTATACATTAATTGAGTTTCTAGGCATTTAATGTGCATAATTCAAATTTGAACTACACGCACATGCTCCAGTGCACCAAAATGGGTTGAAAAATCATATATGTGTCCTTGGGTGAATGTTTAACATCTGGGCGGTGTGGCTAGGTTGGAAACATTGGGAAACTTGGTTTTAAAATTCCTGTAAATCCAAAACTCGCCTGAAAGTCATGAAACTTGGCATGGTGTCATGACATGGCACCAACATGTTGTGGTAATTTTTTTATCTGATTTGGGACAAGTTTTGGTATAAGCTTCTTACAAACCGTTGCTCCTCTCAAGAAGCCTCATGGCTTCGAGAGGGAACTTGTCACCTCTGTGTGCGAAACGACATACACTGCCTCTTCCCGCCTTGATTTTTTTATAGAGGCAACATGCAACTATAGGATTGTTGTGCTAAAATATGAAATTATTCAGGGTTTGTTTGGCCTTTTTTAGACATTATTTGAGTTTTCTAGGCATTTAATGTGCATAATTCAAATTTGAACTATTGGCACATGCTCAAGTGCACCAAAACGGGTTGAAAATCATATATGTGTCCTTGGGTGAATGTTTAGGTCCCATGCAAGTGAAGGAAATATGCCCTAGAGGCAATAATAAAGTTGTTATTTTATATTTCCTTATTCATGACAAAGGTTAATTATTCATGCTAGAATTGTATTGATCGGAAACTTAAATACATGTGTGAATACATAAACAAATACCGTGTCCCTAGTGAGCCTCTACTAGACTAGCTCGTTGATCAAAGATGGTTAAGGTTTCCTAACCATAGACATGTGTTGTCATTTGATAACGGGATCACATCATTAGAAGAATGATGTGATGGACAAGACCCATCCATTAGCTTAGCATATTGATCGTTCAGTTTATTGCTATTGCTTTCTTAATGTCAAATACATATTCCTTCGACTGTGAGATTATGCAACTCCCGAATACCAGAGGAATACCTTGTGTGCTATCAAATGTCACAACATAACTGGGTGATCATAAAGATGCTCTACAGGTATCTCCGAAGGTGTTTGTTGAGTTGGCATAGATCGAGATTAGGATTTGTCACTCCGAGTATCGGAGAGGTATCTCTGGGCACTCTCGGTAATACACATCATAAGAAGCCTTGCAAGCAAAGTGACTAATGAGTTAGTTGCAAGATGGTGTATTACGGAACAAGTAAATAGACTTGCCAGTAGCGAGATTGAAATAGGTATGAAGATACCGACGATCGAATCTCAGACAAGTAACATACCGATGGACAGAGGGAATTACGTATGTTGTCATAAGGTTCGATCGATAAAAATCGTTGTAGAATATGTAGGAGCTAATATGGGCATCCAGGTTCCACTATTGGTTATTGACCGGAGAGGTGTTTGGGTCATGTCTACATAGTTCTCGAACCCGTAGGGTCCGCACGCTTAACGTTCGTTGACGATATAGTGTTATATGAGTTATATGATTTGGTGACCAAATGTTGTTCGGAGTCCCAGATGTGATCACGGACATGACGAGGAGCTCTGGAATGGTTCGCAGGTAAAGATTGATATATAGGACGATGATATTCGGACACTGGACAAGTTTCGGAGTGCATCGGGTAGTCATCGGGTCACCGGAAGGGGTTCCAGACACCCCCGGTAGGTGTATGGGCCTAATGCGCCAAGGTGCGGGGGGGGGGGATAGACCAGCCCACAAGGGGCTGGTGCGCCCCTCTCCCTGGCCGGCCATCCCTAGGAAAGGAAAGGGGGGAGGGCTAGCCCCTCCTGCCTTCCCCTTCTCATGACAGAAAGAAAAGGGGGGGGGGGGGGCGCCTCCCTCCCCTCCCTTTCCCCGCTCACCTAAAAAGGAAAGGGGGGCGCGGCTTGGGAGAGACCCCAAGTAGGATTCGGCCTACTTGGGGCGCCTCCTTGGCTGCTCCCTCCCCCCCACCTATATATATGTGGGAGGGGGGCGCCACACATAACCACGACAATTGCTTAGCCATGTGCGGCGCCCCCCTCCACCGTTTACCCCCTCGGTCATATTTTCGTAGTGCTTAGGCAAAGCCCTACGGAGATAGCTTCACCATCACTGTTACCACGCCATCGTGCTGCCGGAACTCATCCACTACTTCGCTGTCATGCTGGATCAAGAAGGCGAGGACGTCACCGAGCTGAACGTGTGCTGAACGCGGAGGTGTCGTACGTTCGGTACTTGATAGGTTGGATCACGAAGAAGTTCGACTACATCAACCATGTTAATAAACGCTTCTGCTTACGGTCTACGAGGGTACATAGACACACTCTCCCCTCTCGTTGCTATGCATCTCCTTGATAGATCTTGCGTGTGCGTAGAATTTTTTTTGTTTTCCATGCAATGTTCCCAACAACAAAAAATGGGAATGAATTTCAAACATCTGGGCATTGTATCTCGGCCGAAAACATTAAGAAACTTGATTTTAAAATTCCTGTAAATCCAAAACTCACTTTAAAATCATGAAACTTGGCATGGTGTTATGACATGGCACCAATATGCCATGGTAAAAAAATTATCCGATTTGGGACAAGTTTTGGTATAAGCTTCTTACAAACCGTAGCTTCTCTCAAGAATCGTCATGGTTGCGAGAGGGAACATGTCACCTCTGTGTGCGAAATGACATACACTGCCTCTTCCTGCCTTGATATTTTTTACACAGGCAGCATGCAACTATAGGAGTGTCTTGCTAAAATAAAATTATTCAGGGTTCGTTTGGCCTTTTTATACACTATTTGAGTTTTCTCAGCATTTTGGAACAAATAGCTGCCACGTTACTATCGCAAACGGTTGTATTATTCCAACTGTGGGTGTTCCACTAACCATTTACTACTGCCACATGTCGCTCTTTTTTTTATTGGATAGGGGGTGCAGTGTGGACAGCTGTTTGATTAGACGGGACGCATGCGAGCTGTCCACCGCGCGGGTTCGACGGGACGCGTGCGAGCAGCCCGTCGTGCAGGCTCATTGGGGAGCGATCCCTTTGACCTGGCAGCGAGCGGAACCAAAAATTTATTGATGGTTTTGGTTTCGGCCGCCTCGGGAAGGTACGTAGAATAGTTTCCAGTGCTCCTCCTACTCCTCGGTTCTTATCTATAAGCATTGCCGCCGACGATCATCGCCTACTGCGATGGAGGACGAGCCAACCAACAAGCAGGGGTGGGTCGAGCCAGAACGGCAAGAGCCTCTGGCGAGCGTGGAATTCATCAGTAGCCTCCCGACAAGATATTGGTAACCATCATCTCCCTCCCCCCATCAAATCTGGCGTGGGGACCACTGCCCTCTCCCAGTGGTGGCGCCCCCTCTGGCACTCCACCCCTGGACCTCATCGATGACGACGAGCTGTGCAATGGGGAGCACAAATGCTTGGACGCATTGTCCCACATCCTTTCCACACACACCCTGGGCCAGTCAGACACCTTGCCATCGGCGAGTTCCTTCCAACTGCAAGGTCGAACCCAAGTTTTAAGAGTGGTTCCTACCCCCACCCTAGATCGGCTTGAGGAGCTCAGCTTTCATGCCGGATATCCGTGCTCAGTGCAACATTCATGCTTTGCCTTGCGCCCACGCTGCGTCGCGCTATGTTCAGGCAGTGCTTTTTCCCCGGACTGATGTCACGCCCGCTCTTCATCTCCCTAAACTGACAGCATCTCAAAGGAGATTTGGAGCTCTTGCTCCATGGCTGTACAACACTCGAGTACCTTCGTCTTTAGGTGATGGATGGGTTCAGTAGCCTCCACATCGCCTCGACGAATGTCCATACAATTTATGTGCATTGCTTATGCCGCAACAGGCTATCAGTTGAGGTGTTTCACGATATGGTCATTGAGAATGCACCTTTCCCCGAGAGATTGTTTGTACTTGATATAGAAGGTCCAACAAGAATCAGGGTCATTGACGCACCAAAAATGATAGTGTTGGGCTATTCGTGTGGTGAATTCTCTGAACCTGTTACCGGATCATTATCCGTCCAGGTACAACAACCTTCTTCTTATTCGACATCACATTTTATCTATTTTTTGTTGATCTATGTTTGGCTGTCATCCAGAAAATGATTCCCACAAGCTTGACCCCGTCTCTGTGCACAGTGAAGACCTTGGCACTACAATCTTTCGGCCTCGATCTGGATGAAGTTGTTAGATTCCTTAGATGCTTTCTATACACGGAGAAGATATACATTGAGGTGATGCTCCTTTCCTGTTAATTGTTAACCACAACAGAGTTCAATTTGTTGTTACTTTTACTCATGATTACAATGACAAATGTAGTATGATTTCTAAAGGAAATTTGGAGGATTTCAATACATATATCTTTTGAGATGTTAATCATGAACGATTGAAGATGGCATGTCACTCTATTCATGTATTTTTAAATCCTGCAAATCAAAGAGGCCCATAGTGTTCAAAACTACAGCTAGGCACTAATATGTTGTCTTTGTTTGCAGATACAAGCAGGCCCGAAAATGGAAAATGTGGCACAATATAACAATCACATTGAATGCCTTGATCTTCATCTCACAGAAATTTATTTGAAAGAGTACCGAGGCACCACACCAACGATTAAATTTGCCAGGTTCTTTGTTCAGAAAGCAAGTGTGCTCAAGGTAATGAGGTTTGCCCTATATTTAGTGCGCAGAAGTGAATGGTTTGCTAATAAGCGCAAGCGTATAAAGCTGAATGGAAAAGGCTCTGCAGAAGCTGAATTTCAGTTTGGAACTTCACATGACAGATTATTCGGAAGTCACTGTATCAAGCCGATATATGACTTCTCGGTGGCTGGTCCTTTCGTAGAAATAATGCATGACTCATATTCTGAAGAAGATGAATTTGATTGGTAAGAACAGTTTGAACCTTGTAATCTTTGAATTTGGGCCTAGTAATGCTGATCTTTAACCATAGCAACACTACGTTCTACTTTGATTTGTTCATCAGGTTTAGAAGTTCTAATATAACTTTTGTTGACCAAGTTGAAACTTTAGCATGTTTCTTTATCCTAACAGGGAAAGGTGGTTTTTTCAATATAAGCAGTAGGAACAACTGGATCAACATTATCAATAATAGTTTCATCTTTAGCTATTACCGGTTCTTTAATTTCTTCTTTAATAGGTGGGTGATATTTAAACCACTTCTCCTTAGGGAGATCAATATGAGTAGCAAATGATTTGTGTTCGCTACTTTGATAATTTGATATGTGGGTGGACCGGTGCTTAGGTGATGTTCTTACTTGAACAAGCCTCCTACTTATGATTAACCCCCTCGCAAGCATCTGCAACTACGAGAAAAGTATTAAGAATAAATCTAACCATAGCATTAAACTTTTGGATCCAAATCAGTCCCTTACAGAATAGTGCATAAACTAGGGTTTAAGCTTCTGTCACTCTCGCAACCCATCATCTAATAACTACTCCACAATGCATTCCCTTAGGCCCAAATATGGTGAAGCGTCATGTAGTCGACGTTCACATGACACCACTAAGGGAATCACAACATACATACCATAAAAATATCGAACACATATCAAGTTCACATGATTACTTGCAACAAGATTTCTCCCGTGACCTCAAGAACAAAAGTAACTACTCACAAATGATAATCATGCTCAAGATCAGAGGGGTATTAAATAACATAATGGATCTGAACATATAATCTTCCACCGAATAAACCATATAGTAATCAACTACAAGATGTAATCAACACTACTAGTCACCCACAAGCACCAATCTATAGTTCAGGTACAAAGATTGAACACAAGAGATGAACTAGGGTTTGAGAGGAGATGGTGCTGTTGAAGATGTTGATGGAGATTGCCCTCCCCAAGGTGGGAGAGTTGTTGGTGATGATGATGACGATGATTTCCCCCTCCGAGAGGGAAGTTCCCCCGGCGGAATCGCTCCGCCGAAGGGCAAAAGTGCTCCTGCCCAAGTTCCGCCTCGAGACGGCGGCGCTTCATCCCGAAAGTCCTCTCCTTATTTTTTCTAGGTCAAAATGACTTATATACCAGAAGAGTGGAACCGGAGGTGGGCCGAGGAGGGCACAACCCACCAGGGCGCGCCTGGGCTCCCTAGCGCGCCCAGGTGGGTTGTGCCCACCTGGTGGGCCCCCTCTGGTACTTATTTGCTCCAGTAATTCTTATATATTCCATAAAAATTCTCCGTGAAGTTTCAGCTCATTTGGAGTTGTGCAGAATAGGTAGCCTGACGTAGCTTTTTCAGGTCCAGAATTCCAGCTGCCGGTATTCTCCCTCTTTGTGTGAACCTTGCATATTATGAGAGAAAAGGCATTAGAATTACTCCAAAAAGCATTATTATACATAAAAAAATATAAATAACAGTAGGAAAACATGATGCAAAATGGACGTATCAACTCCCCCAAGCTTAGACCTCGCTTGTCCTCAAGCGAAAACCGAAATCGAAAAACATGTCCACATGCTTAGAGAGAGAGGTGTCGATAAAAACAAAATACGGACATAGAAGCATCATGTATATTATTATAATAGCAACAAACTTTAACATAAAACTTTATCACATAACTTTATCATAAACTTCTCATGAATAAGTAACAATTCATCACAACATTGAAGTATAAAGCATAAACTCTATTGGAAACCAACAAACTATGTTCTCAGTCAACTTTGCAACTATAATTCATCATCTTTTCAGGAAGGGTCACGTATCGGAGCCTTTTTGGCAAGTCCACATACTCAACCATCATATAGGCTTCTATGATTGCTAACACTCACCTCATACACATGAGCAAAAAGTTTCAACCGGACACATAGAAAGATATGAGCTTATAGTTTCGCCTCCCAACATACTCACCTCAAGGGTGATGTCAACAATAATAACTCATGCTACCCATATCCAACTAGATATATGTTCCTAGATCTTTCCTCACCACATGGTGCTTGCCAAATGAGAAAATAAAAAGGAATAGAGAGAAATACTTTGACTCTTGCGTAAAAGTAAATACATAAAAGTAAAAGATAGGCCCTTCACAGAGGGAAGAAGAGGTTGCCATGCGCTTTTTGGTTGTATGCTCAATCTCTTAGTGCAAAAGAACGTCATGTTATATTGCCCCTTATGATAGCAACCTTTATTATGCAGTCTGTCGCTTTTATTCTTTGTCATCACAAGTTCATACAACGCTCAATTTTCTCTTACACTAAATAATCCAACACTTTTAGAAGCGATTTTTATTGCCTTTTTGCACCGATGACAACTTACTTGAAGGATCTTACTCAATCCTTAGGTAGGTATGGTGGACTCTAAAAATAAGATTTGGGTTTAAGGGTTTTTGGATGCACAAGTAGTATCTCTACTTAGTGCGGAATTTTCGGCTAGCAAAGATGGGGGACAAGCACCACATGTTGAAGGATCTATGACAATATAACTTCTGTGTGAATATGAACAAACATAAATCATCACGTTGTCTTCCTTGTCCAACGTCAACAATTTTGGCATATAATATTTTAATGGGGGCTCACAATCACAAAAGATGTCCAAGATAGTGTATTTGCATGTGAATCTTCTCTTCCCTTATTAATTCTTTCATGAATTGCATCATTGACCAATGCTATGTTTGTAAATCTCCAATAAAATTTTCTACTTATACTTTTCCTTATGTGATGTCATTACTTACCATAAGATTACCAATGGAGGTGATACGATACCGGGGCACCTTCCCCATGCTTGGCACAAGCCAAGGGGAGTGCCCATACCCGATACTCAATTTTCCTTTGGTGATGAAGAAGGAGGTGGTGGTGATGAAGTGGTAGCAATCTTATCCTCGGGTTTCCATGGCAAGGGCTCACCATCATAAGAGGAGGAGTGAGTCTCACGGGTCCTGCAACTGGCAGCCAAACTCATACCTTTAAACCTCGCCTCATATTCAAAGACTTGGTTTTGGAGATCATAGATCTGGCTTTGGAGGAAGTTGATTTGCTTGTTGAAGGTGAAGACGATGTCCTTCATGGACTTGCCATCCACCTTGAGATCACGGGTGTAATCCGCGATCATGAGGTGATTGGCATTGAGTAGACATTCTACCATCCCCTTGCACCGAAAGACTTCCTGCTCCATAGCTTCAAGCCTAGTAGGATCCCGTCCCCTTGTGGCCTTGCACATCGCGGATGTGGAGCACCCCCTCACGCATCTGGATAGCTTGAGGGTGCTGCTTTACCTCCCTCAAATATGGGTTGATGATGTTCTCGAAGAACTTGTCCTTGGAGGAGCTCGAAGCGGCCAGGGTGAACTAGATCTATTAGAAAACAGCAAGGAAAAGAAAACAGAAGATTTCTCCGTGATATGGTGGTCAATACCTTGGGAAACAATCAAACGGAAGAAAAACAGAGTACGAAAGGTAACCGAGGTGGGCACAACCCACCTGGGCGCGCCAGGGGGCCCTGGCGCGCCCTGGTGTCTTGTGCCCACCAGGGTTGCCTTCCCGGTAGTTTCTTATTTTCCTAATTTTTTGTTATATTCCAAAACTGACAGAAAATATTTTTGCGGATTTTTTGGAGTCCGTTTACTTACCGTATCACGTACCTCCTCTTTTCACGATTCTGGAGTGTTCCGGAATGTTTCTTTTATGTGTTCTTCCGGTGTCAGAGTTTGGATAATATTGCTTTCAACATTAATGGGCGTACCTGAGATATAATGTTTTATTCTTTGCCCATTAACAACCTTCGGGTTAGTACCTTCGGCATTATTTATTTTGATGGCTCCAGATCGATAAACCTCCTCGATAACATAGGGTCCTTCCCATTTGGAGAGGAGTTTTCCTGCAAAGAATCTGAAACGAGAGTTGTACAAAAGAACATATTCTATAACTTTAAACTCACGCTTTTGGATTCTTTTATCATGCCATCTTTTGACTTTTTCTTTAAATAACTTGGCATTTTCATAAGCTTGGGTTCTCCATTCATCTAGTGAGCTAATATCAAATAACCTCTTTTCACCGGCAAGTACGAAATCATAGTTGAGTTCTTTGATTGCCCAATAAGCTTTATGTTCTAACTCAAGAGGTAAATGACAAGCTTTCCCATAAACCATTTTATACGTAGACATACCCATAAGATTTTTATATGCTGTTCTATAGGCCCAAAGTGCATCATCTAATTTCTTAGACAAATTCTTTCGGGATCTATTGACAGTTTTTTGTAATATCAACTTTATTTCTCTATTGCTAAGTTCAACTTGACCACTAGACTGAGGATGATAGGGTGATGCAATTCTATGGTTAACATCATACTTAGCAAGCATTTTACGGAAATCACCATGAATAAAGTGTGAACCACCATCAGTCATTAAATATCTAGGGACTCCAAACCTTGGGAAAATGACTTCCTTAAGCATTTTAATAGAGGTGTTGTGATCAGCACTACTAGTTGGAATAGCTTCTACCCACTTAGTGACATAATCAACAGCAACCAAAATATGAGTATACCCATTAGAAGAAGGAAAAGGTCCCATGTAATCAAAACCCCAAACATCAAATGGTTCAACAGCAAGTGAATAATTCATAGGCATTTCTTGACGCTTACCAATATTTCCAATTCTTTGGCACTCATCACAAGATAAAACAAACTTACGGGCATCCTTGAAGAGAGTAGGCCAATAAAAACCAGATTGCAATACCTTGTGAGCAGTTCTGTCTCCCGCATGATGCCCTCCATAAGCTTCGGAGTGACATTTCCGTAGGATTTTTCCCTGTTCATGCTCAGGTACACAACGTCTAATAATACCATCTACTCTTTCTTTATAAAGATGTGGGTCATCCCAAAAGTAATGTCTTAAATCATAGAAGAATTTTTTCTTTTGTTGGTAAGTGAAACTAGGTGGTATGTATTTAGCAACAATGTAATTAGCATAGTCAGCAAACCAATGAGTGTTATGAGAAACATTTATTGCAGCTAATTGTTCATCAGGAAAACTATCATTAATAGGTTTTGGGTCATCAAGAATATTTTCTAACCTAGACAAGTTATCAGCCACGGGGTTCTCAGCTCCTTTTCTATCAGTGATATGTAAGTCAAATTCTTGTAGCAAAAGAACCCACCTAATGAGTCTAGGTTTAGCATCTTTCTTTTCCATAAGATGTTTTATAGCAGCATGATCGGTGTGAACAGTCACTTTAGAATCAACAATGTAAGATCTAAATTTATCACAAGCAAACACCACTGCTAAAAATTCTTTCTCAGTAGTAGCATAATTTCGTTGGGCACTGTCTAGAGTTTTACTAGCATAATGGATAACATTTAATTTCTTATCAACTCTTTGTCCTAGAACAGCACCAACAACATAATCACTAGCATCACATATAATTTCAAAAGGCAAGTTCCAATCAGGCGGTTGAACAATAGGTGCAGAAATCAAGGCTTACTTAACTGTTTCAAAGGCTTCTACACAATCATCGTAAAAAACAAATGGAACATCCTTTTGTAAAAGATTTGTAAGAGGCCTAGAAATTTTAGAGAAGTCTTTAATAAATCTCCTATAGAAACCAGCAGGACCGAGGAAACTACAAATACCTTTGATATCTTTAGGACATGGCATTTTCTCAATTGCATCAACTTTTGCTTTATCCACCTCAATACCTTGTTCAGAAATTTTATGTCCCAAGACAATACCTTCATTAACCATAAAGTGGTACTTCTCCCAATTCAAGACAAGATTAGTTTGCTCGCATATCTGCAAAATTCGATCAAGGTTGCTTAAGCAATCATCAAAAGAAGTTCCGTAAACGAAAAAATCATCCATGAAAACCTCAACAATCTTTTCACAAAAGTCAGAGAATATAGCAGTCATACATCTTTGAAAGGTAGCAGGTGCATTGCGTAAACCAAAAGTCATACGTCTATAAGCATAATTTCCAAAAGGGCAAGTAAAGGTGGTTTTCTCTTGATCAGGTTGTGAAACAGGTATTTGAGAAAAACTAGAATATCCATCAAGGAAACAAAAGTGTGTGTGCTTAGATAGTCTTTCTAGCATTTGATCAATATAAGGCAGAGGGTAATGATCTTTTCTAGTTGCTTTATTTAATTTTCTAAAATCAATTACCATTCTGTAGCCAGTAACAATTCTTTGTGGAATAAGTTCATTTTTATCATTAGGAACAACAGTAATACCTCCCTTCTTAGGGACACAATGAACAGGACTTACCCATCTACTATCAGCTATAGGATAGATTATACCTGCTTCCAGAAGCTTCAATATTTTAGTTCTTACCACTTCTTTCATTTTAGGATTTAAACGTCATTGGTGATCCATAATGGGTTTAGCACCAGGTTCCATATTAATTTTATGCTGACAGAGAGTGGGACTAATGCCCTTTAAATCATCAAGAGTATATCCAATAGCAGCTCGGTGCTTCTTCAGAACCTTCAATAATCTTTCCTCTTCATGTTCTGAAAGGTTAGCACTAATAATAACAGGATATATCTTTTTCTCATCAAGATAAGCATATTTCAAAGTGTCTGGTAATTATTTTAATTCAAACACAAGATCACCTTTAGGTGGAGGAGGACCTCCTAGAGTTTCAATAGGCAAATTGTGTTTAAGCAGAGGTCGTTGTTCAAAGAATTTTTTTATCTATTTCATTTCTTTCATGTAGATGCATATCATTTTCATGGTCTAGCAAATATTGTTCTAGTGGATCAGTAGGAGGCACGGCAATAGAAGCAAGACCAATTATTTCATCCTTACTAGACAATTCTTTCTTATGATGTTTTCTACTAAACTTGGAAAAATTAAACTCATGAGACTCATCACCAAAACTAACACCTACAGGTTGTTTCTCACAATCTATTTTAGCATTGACGGTGTTCAAGGAAGGTCTACCAAAGATAATGGGACAAAAGTCATCTTGTGGGGAACCAAGAACAAGAAAATTAGTAGGGTATTTTATTTTCCCACACAAGACTTCAACATCTATAACAATCCCAAGTGGTGTGATGGTGTCTCTATTAGCAAGTTTAATAATAACATCTATGTCTTTTATTTCAGCGGGTGCTATATCATTCATAATTTCTTGATATAAGGTAAAAGGAATAGCACTCACGCTAGCACCTATGTCGCTTAAACCATGGTAACAGTGATCTCCTATTTTAACTGAGACAACAGGCATGCCAACAACATGTCTATGTTTATCCTTTTGATCAGGTTTGGCAATTCTAGTAGCTTCATCACAGAAGTAAATAACATGCCCATCTATATTTTTGACCAGGAGATCTTTAACCATAGCAACTCTAGGTTCTACTTTGATTTGTTCATCAGGTTTAGAAGTTCTAATATAACTTTTGTTGACCAAGTTGAAACTTTAGCATGTTCCTTTATCCTAACAGGGAAAGGTGGTTTTTCAATATAAGCAGTAGGAACAACTGGATCAACATTATAAATAATAGTTTCATCTTTAGCTATTACCGGTTCTTTAATTTCTTCTTTAATAGGTGGGTGATATTTAAACCACTTCTCCTTAGGGAGATCAACATGAGTAGCAAATGATTCACAAAATGAGGCTACTATCTCAGAGTCAAGTCCATATTTAGCGCTAAACTTTTGAAAAGCATCGGTATTCATAAAAGATTTATCACAATCATATTTAAGCTTAATACCTGACTCTTTACCTTCGTCGAGTTCCCAATCTTCAGAGTTGCGTTTAATTCTTTCTAAAAGATCCCACCGGAAGTCAATAGTCTTCTTCATAAAGGAACCAGTACAAGAAGTATCAAGCATGGATCGATCATCATGAGAAAGCCGAGCATAAAAATTCTGAATAATAATTTTTCTTGAGAGCTCATGATTGGGGCATGAATATAACATTGACTTAAGCCTCCCCCAAGATAGAGCGATACTTTCTCCTTCACGAGGCCAAAAATTATATATATAATTCCGATCACGATGAACTAGATGCATAGGATAAAATTGTTGGTGAAATTCCAATTTCAATCGATTCCAATTCCAGGATCCAATATCATTGCATAGCCTATACCATGCCAATGCTTTTCCCTTCAAAGATAAAGGGAAAACTTTCTTCTTAGCTTCATCTCCGGGTAAACCTGCAAGCTTAAATAATCCACAAATTTCATCCACATATATCAAGTGCATATCAGGATGTTCGGTTCCATCTCCTGCATAAGGATTAGCTAGCAGTTGCTCTATCATACCCAAAGGAATTTCATAACCAATATTTTCAGTAGGTGCAGTAGGTTGAGGGGTGACTAATTGTGGTTCCGGTCGAGGTGAAGATACCCCGAACAAACCCCTCAAAGGATTGTTCTCCATAGTAACAAGTGACAATAAATTTCAGCACGTAGTAATAATTTTTCCTTACCGATTTCCACTTACCAAGAGCGATTCACTCCCCGGCAATGGTGCCAGAAAAGAACCTTGATGACCCACAATTATATGGGATCAATCATAGTCCTTTCGATAAGTAAGAGTGTCAAACCCAATGAGGATCAGAAGGAAATGACAAGTAGTTTTCAGCAAGGTATTCTCTGCAAGCACTGAAATTATAAGTAACGAGTAGTTTGATAGGAAGATAATTTGTAACGAGCAAGTAATGATAATGGTAACAAAAGTGCAGCAAGGTAGCCCAATCCATTTGAGGCAAAGGATAGGCCAAAATGGTCTCTTATGATAAGCAAAGCGTTCTTGAGGGTACACGGGAATTTCATCTAGTCACTTTCATCATGTTGGTTTGATTTGTGTTCACTACTTTGATAATTTGATATGTGGGTGGACCGGTGCTTAGGTGCTGTTCTTACTTGAACAAGCCTCCTACTTATGATTAACCCCCTCGCAAGCATCCGCAACTATGAGAAAAGTATTAAGAATAAATCTAACCATAGCATTAAACTTTTGGATCCAAATCTGTCCCTTACGGAATAGCGCATAAACTAGGGTTTAAGCTTCTGTCACTCTCGCAACCCATCATCTAATAACTACTCCACAATGCATTCCCTTAGGCCCAAATATGGTGAAGTGTCATGTAGTCGACGTTCACATGACACCACTAAGGGAATCACAACATACATACCATCAAAATATCGAACACATATCAAGTTCACATGATTACTTGCAACAAGATTTCTCCCATGACCTCAAGAACAAAAGTAACTACTCACAAATGATAATCATGCTCAAGATCAGTGGGGTATTAAATAGCATAATGGATCTGAACATATAATCTTCCACCGAATAAACCATATAGTAATCAACTACAAGATGTAATCAACACTACTAGTCACCCACAAATACCAATCTATAGTTCTAGTACAAAGATTGAACACAAGAGATGAACTAGGGTTTGAGAGGAGATGGTGCTATTGAAGATGTTGATGGAGATTGCCCTCCCCAAGATGGGAGAGTTGTTGGTGATGATGATGACGATGATTTCCCCCTTCGGGAGGGAAGTTCCCCCGGCGGAATCGCTTCGCCGGAGGGCAAAAGTGCTCCTGCCCAAGTTCCGCCTTGAGATGGCGGCGCTTCGTCCCAAAAGTCCTCTCCTTATTTTTTCTAGGTCAAAATGACTTATATACCAGAAGAGGGGCACCGGAGGTGGGCCGAGGAGGGCACAACCCACCAGGGCACGCCTGGGCTCCCTGGCGTGCCCAGGTGGGTTGTGCCCACCTGGTGGGCCCCTCTGGTACTTATTTGCTCCAATAATTCTTATATATTACATAAAAATTCTCTGTGAAGTTTCAGCTCATTTGGAGTTGTGCAGAATAGGTAGCCTGACGTAGCTTTTTCAGGTCCAGAATTCCAGCTGCCGGTATTCTCCCTCTTTGTGTGAACCTTGCATATTATGAGAGAAAAGGCATTAGAATTACTCCAAAAAGCATTATTATACATAAAAACAATGTAAATAACAGTAGGAAAACATGATGCAAAATGGATGTATCAGTGGCCCCACTCCGGAACCTTGTAGAACCTTCCCGGTACAATACCGAAAAAACTCGAACTTTTTCCGGAACCCCGATAACAACTTTCCATATATGAATCTTTACCTCCAGACTATTCCGGAGCTCCTCGTGATGTCCTGGATCCCATCTGGGACTCTGAACAACCTTCGGACTTTCCACTATTAATATCTCAATACTACCCTAATGCCACCGAATGTTAAGCGTGCGACCCTACGGGTTCGAGAATCATGTAGACGTGACCGAGACTCCTCTAAGGTCAATAACCAATAGCGGTACCTGGATGCCCATATTGATTCCTACATATTCCATGAAGATCTTTATCGGTTGAACCACGATGTCAAGGATTTAGTTAATCCAATATACAATTCCCTTTGTCCGGTGATATGTTACTTGCCCCGAGATTTGATCGTCGGTATCTCCATACCTAGTTCAATCTCGTTACCGGCAAGTCTCTTTACTCGTTCCGTAATACAAGATTCAGTGACCAAACTCATTAGTCACATGCTTGCAAGCTTCTTGTGATGTTGTATTACCGAGAGGGCCTCGAGATACCTCTCCGTCATACGGAGTGACAAATCCCAGTCTTGATCCATGCCAACTCAACAGACACCCTCGGAGATACCTGTAGAGCATCTTTATAGTCACCCAGTTACGTTGCAATGTTTGATACACACAAGGTACTCCTCCGGTGTCAGTGAGTTGCATGATCTCATGGTCATAGGAACAGATACTTGACATGCAGAAAACGATAGCAATAAACTTGATACGATCATATGCTACATTTATAGTTTGGGTCTTGTCCATCACATCATTCTCCTAATGATGTGATC
This sequence comes from Thinopyrum elongatum, assembly GCA_011799875.1. Taxonomy (NCBI): domain Eukaryota; kingdom Viridiplantae; phylum Streptophyta; class Magnoliopsida; order Poales; family Poaceae; genus Thinopyrum; species Thinopyrum elongatum. The sequence goes on along the minus strand of CM022303.1, from coordinate 284,634,046 downwards.
CCATTATCAGATGACAACTCATGTCTATGACTAGGAAACCATAGCCATCTTTGATCAATGAGCTAGTCCGGTAGAGGCTCACTAGGGACATATTGTTGTCTATGTATCCACACATGTATTTGAGTTTCCAGTCAATACAATTATAGCATGGATAATAAACGATTATCATGAACAAGGAAATATAATAATAACCACTTTATTATTGCCTCTAGGGCATATTTCCAACAGTCTCCCACTTCCACTAGAGTCAATAATCTAGTATTACATGGTAATGAGTCTAACACCCATACAGTTCTAGTGTTGATCATGTTTTGCCCGTGGAAGAGGTTTAGTCAACGGATCTGCAACATTCAGATCCGTATGTACTTTGCAAATGTTTATGTCCTCCTCCTTGATCGCATCGCGGATGGAATTGAAGCATCGCTTTATGTGTCTGGTCCTCTTGTGAAACCTTGGTTCCTTGGCCAGTGCAATGGCACCAGTGTTGTCATAGAACAGAGTCATTAGGTCCAGTGCACTGGGCACAACTCCAAGATATGTCATGAACTGCTTCATCCATACACCTTCCTTCGCTGCCTCCGAGGCAGCTATGTACTCCAATTCGCATGTAGAATCAGCTACCACGCTTTGCTTGGAACTGCACCAGCTTACCGCTCCCCCATTTAGAATATATACGTATCCAGTTTGATACTTAGAGTCATCCGGATCAGTGTCAAAGCTTGCATCGACGTAACCCTTCACGACGAGCTCTTGATCACCTCTCCATAAACGAGAAACATTTCCTTAGTCCTTTCCAGGTACTTAAGGATATTCTTGACCGTTGTCTAGTGTTCCATTCCTGGATCACTTTGAAACCTTCCGGCCATACTTATGGCAAGGCTGACATCTGGACTTGTGCACAGCATCGCATACATAATAGAGCCTATGGCAGAAGCATAGGGGATGACACTCATCTTTTCTCTATCCTCTGTAGTTGCTGGGCATTGAGTATTACTCAACTTCACACCTTGCAAAACAGGCAAGAACCCCTTCTTGGACTGATCCATTTTGAACTTCTTCAAAATCTTATCAAGGTATGTGCTTTGTGAAAGTCCTATTAAGCGTCTCGATCTATCTCTATAGATCTTGATGCCTAATATGAAAGCAGCTTCTCCTAGGTCCTTCATTGAAAAACTCTTGTTCAAATATGCCTTCATGTTTTCCAAAAGTTCTATATTATTTCCAATCAGCAACATGTCATCCACATATAATATTAGAAACTCTATAGAGCTCCCACTCACTTTCTTGTAAATACAAACTTCTCCATAAACTTGTATAAACCCAAATGCTTTGATCACCTCATCAAAGCGAAGATTCCAACTCCGAGATTCTTGCACCAGTCCGTAAATGGATCGCTGGAGCTTGCACACTTTGTCAGCATTCTCTGGATCGACAAAACTTTCCGATTGCATCATATACAACTCTTCCTTAAGGAAACTATTATGGAATGCTGTTTTGACATCCATCTACCTCATAATCGAAATGCAGCTATTGCCAACATGATTCTGATGGACTTAAGCATCGCTATGGGTGAGAAAGTCTCATCATAGTCAACTCCTTGAACTTGTGAAAACCCCTTTGCCACAAGTCGAGCTTTATAGACGGTGACATTACCGTCCACGTCCGTCTTCTTCTTGAAGATCCATTTATTCTGAATGGCCTTTCGCCCTTCAGGTAATACTTCCAAAGTCCATACTTTATTTTCATACATGGATCCCATCTCGGATTTCATGGCCTCTAACCATTTGTTGAAATCCCGGCCCACCATTGCTTCTCCATGGCTCGTAGGTTCATCATTGTCGAACAACATGACATCTAAGACCGGGTTACCATACCACTCAGGAGCAGTACGTATCCTTGTCGACCTATGAGGTTCGATAGTAACTTGATCTGAAACTTCATGATCACTATCATTAGATTCCTCTTCAATTGACGTAGGTGCCACAGAAACATCTTTCTACACTGCACTACTCTCTGGTTGAAGTGAAGGTTCAACAACCTCATCAAGTTCTATCTTCCTCCCACTCAATTATTTCGAGAGAAGCTCTTTCTCGATAAAGGACCCGTTCTTAGTGACAAACACTTTGCCCTCGAATCTGAGATAGAAGGTATACCCAATCGTCTCCTTTGGGTATCCTATGAAGATACATTTGTCCGCTTTGGGTTCGAGCTTTTCTGGCTGAAGCATTTTGACATCAGCATCGCAGCCCCAAACCTTAAGAAACGACAACTTAGGTTTCTTGCCAAACCATAGTTCATACGGTGTCGTCTCTACGGACTTAGATGGTGCCCTATTTAAAGTGAATGCAGCTGTCTCTAATGCATAACCCCAAAACAAGAGTGGTAGATCGGTAAGGGACATCATAGAACGCACCATATCCAATAAGGTATGATTACGTCGTTCGGACACACCATTACGCTGTGGTGTTCTAGGTGGCGTCAGTTGTGAAACAATTCCACATTGTCTTAAGTGATTGCCAAACTCATAACTCAGATACTCTCCCCCTCGATCAGATCATAGGAATTTAATCTTCTTGTTACGATGATTCTCAACTTCACTCTGAAATTGCTTGAACTTTTCAAACGTTTCAGACTTATGCTTCATTAAGTAAATATACCCATATCTACTCAAATCATCGGTGAAGGTGAGAAAGTAACGATATCCATCGCGCGTGTCAACACTCATCGGACCGCACACATCAGTATGTATGATTTCCAACAAGTCACTTGCCCGTTCCATTGTTCCGGAAAACGGGGTTTTAGTCATCTTGCCCATGAGGCATGGTTCGCATGTGTCAAGTGATTCAAAATCAAGTGACTCCAAAAGTCCATCAGCATGGAGTTTCTTCATGCGCTTTACACCAATATGACCTAAGCGGCAGTGCCACAAGAAAATGGTACTATCATTATCAACTCTACATCTTTTGGCATCAATGTTATGAACATGTGTATTATCACTATCGAGATTCAATAAGAATAAACCCCTCACATGGGTGCATGACCATAAAAGATATTACCCATATAAATAGAACAACCATTATTCTCTGATTTAAATGAGTAACCGTCTCACATTAAACAAGATCTAGATATAATGTTCATGCTCAACGCAGGCACTAAATAACAATTATTTAGGTTTATCACTAATCCCGATGGTAATCGAAGAGCGAGCATGCCGACGGTGATCACATCAACCTTGGAACCATTTCCCACGCGCATTGTCACTTCATCCTTCGCCAGCCTTCATTTATTCCATAGTTCATGTTTAGAGTTGCAAATGTGAGCAACCGCACCGGTGTCAAATACCGAGGCACTATAACGAGAGCTGGTAGGGTACACATCAATAACATGTATATCATATATACATTTGTTGACATTGGCCCCCTTCCTGTCGGCCAGATACTTGGGGCAATTCCGCTTCTAGCAGTTCTCTTGCAATAGAAGCACTCAGTTTCTAGCTTGGGTCCAGCCTTGGGTTTCTTCACAGGAGGAGCAACTGCTTTGCCACCCTTCTTGAAGTTTCCCTTCTTTCGCTTGCTCTTCTTTAAACTAGTGGTTTTATTGACCATCAACACTTGATGCTCCTTCTGGATGTCTGACTCGGCGACTTTCAGCATCGCGAACAGCTCGGAGACTGACTTGTTCATCCCTTGCATGTTATAGTTCAACACAAAGCTCTTGTAGCTAGGTGGTAGCGATTGAAGAACTCTGTCAATGACCGCCTCAGGTGGGAGCTCAACTCCCAACTCAGCCAGATGGTTGTAATACCCAGACATTCTGAGTATGTGCTCACTGACAAATCCGTTCTCCTCCATTTTGCAGGCATAGAACTTATCGGAGGTCTCATACCTCGCGATCCGGGCATTCTTCTCAAAAATAAACTTCAAATCCTGGAACATCTCATATGCTCCATGATGTTCAAAACGCCTTAGAAGTCCCAGTTCTAAGCCATACAACATGGCGCACTGAACTATTACGTAGTCATCAACATGCGACTACCAGGCGTTCACAACATCCACATTCGCTGGAGGGGGTGGCACACCAAGCGGTGCATCAAGTACATAAGACTTTTGGGCAGCCATGAGGATAATCCTTAGATTACGGGCCTAGCCCACAAAGTTGCTTCCATCATCTTTCACCTTAGCTTTCTCTAGGAACGCATTGAAATTCAGGGGAGCTACTACGCGAGCCATTGATCTATAACATAACTTGCAAAGACAACTTAGACTATTGTTCAAGATAATGAGTTCAATTAATCATATTACCTAAGAACTCCCACTCAAATCAACATCCCTCCGGTTGTCCGAGTGTAACATGATCCAAATTCACCAACCCAAGTCCGATCATCACGTGAGATGAGGTGGTTTCAATGGTGAACATCTCCATGTTGATCATATCCACTATATGACTCATGTTCGACCTTTTGGTCTCTTTTGTTCCGAGGACATGTTTGTACATGCTAGGCTCATCAAGTTTAACCCAAGTGTTCCGCATGTGCAAAACTGGCTTGCACCTGTTGTATGCGAACGTAGAGTTTATCACACCCGATCATCACGTGGTGCTTCGAAACGACGAACTTTCGCAATGGTGCACACTTGGGGAGAACACAATTTTATCTTGAAATTTTAGTGAGGAATCACCTTATAATGCTACCGTCGTCCTAAGCAAAATAAGATGCATAAAAGGATTAACATCACATGCAAATCATAAGTGACATGATATGGCCATCATCTTGTGCTTTTGATCTCCATCTTCAAAGCACCGGCATGATCTCCATCGTCACTTGCATGACACCATGATCTCCATCATCGTGTCGCTATCAGGGTTGTCACGCCAACCATGCTTCTACAACCATTGCTACCGCTTAGAGATAAAGTAAAGAATTACGTAGCGCCTAATGATTGACACACAAGTCATACAATAATTAAAGACAACCCTATGGCTCCTGCCGGTTGCCGTATTCATCATCATGCAAGTCGTAATAATCTATACAAACGTGATCATCTCATACATCAAATATATCTCATCATGTCTTTGGCCATATCATATCACAACATACCCTGCAAAAACAAGTTAGACGTCCTCTACTTTGTTGTTGCATGTTTTACGTGGCTGCTATGGGTAACTAATAAGACCGTTCTTACCTACGCAAAGCCACAACGGTGATATGAAAGTTGCTATTTGCCCTTCTACAAGGACCACCTTTGTCGAATCCGATTCAACTAAGGTGGGAGAGACAGACACCCGCCAGTCATATTTATGCAACAAGTTGCATGTCAGTCGATGGAACCTGTCTCATGTATGTGGACATGTAAAGTTGGTCCGGGCCACTTCATCCCACAATACTGCCGAATCAAGATAAGACTAAGGAAGTAAGCAATCTGAACATCAACACCCACAAACTCCTTTGTGTTCTACTCGTGATGTCATCTACGCATAGACCTAGCTCTTGATGCCACTATTGGGGAACGTTGCATGGGAAACAAAAAAAATTCCTACGCTCACCAAGATCAATCTTGGAGATGCACATCTACGAGAGGAGAGTGGTGTCTACATACCCTTGTAGACCAAAAGCGTTAACGATCTAGAGATCGTTGTTGGCGTAGTCGTACTCGCGTCGAGATCCAATCCGATCCAAGTACCGCACGTGCGGCACCTCCGAGTTAAGCACACGTACGGCTCGGCGGCGACCTCTCCTTCTTGATCTAGCAAGGGAGGGAGAGGAGGTAGATGATATTTGAACCAACACGACGGCGTGGTGGTGGTGGTGGCAGCGAAACTCCGGTAGGGCTTCGCCAAGCGCGTACCGGTGAAACATGGGAGGAGTTGGGAGAGGTAATGGGCAAGGGTCGAAGAGTGGCTGCCCCCAACGCCTCCCCACCTTTATATAGGTGTGGAGGGGATGCTGGCTTGCCCTCCAAGGCCCTAGGGTTGTTGGCCAAAGGGGGAGGAAGGAAATCCCACCTTTCCTTCCCCACCGATCGCTATCCCCCTTTTTTAGGGATCCTAATCTTATCCCCTTGGGATATGATACTATTCCTTTTAATGGAGGACTTTGGTGTGCTAGACCAGGGAACGTTCATGTGGGTCCTCCATGTAGGTGGGACCCACTCCGGAACCTTGTAGAACCTTCCCGGTACAATACCGAAAAAAACTCAAACTTTTTCCGGAACCCCGATAACAACTTTCCATATATGAATCTTTACCTCCGAACTATTTCGGAGCTCCTAGTGATGTCCCCGATCCCATCTGGGACTTCAAACAACCTTCGAACTTTCCACTATTAATATCTTAATACTACCCTAGCACTACCGAACGTTAAGCGTCTGACCCTACGGGTTCGAGAATCATGTAGACATGACCGAGACTCCTCTCCGATCAATAACCAATAGCGGGACCTGGATGCCCATATTGATTCCTACATATTCCACGAAGATCTTTATCGGTTGAACCACGATGTCAATGATTCAGTTAATCCCGTATACAATTCCCTTTGTCCGGTGATATGTTACTTGCTCGAGATTCGATCGTCGGTATCTCCATACCTAGTTCAATCTCGTTACCGACAAGTCTCTTTACTCGTTCCATAATACAAGATCATGTGACCAAACTCATTAGTCACATGCTTGCAAGCTTCTTGTGATGTTGTATTACCGAGAGGGCCCCGAGATACCTCTCCGTCATACGGAGTGACAAATCCCAGTCTTGATCCATGCCAACTCAACAGACACCCTTGGAGATACCTGTAGAGCATTTTTATAGTCACCCAGTTACATTGTGACATTTGATACACACAAGGTACTCCTCCAGTGTCAGTGAGTTGCATGATCTCATGGTCATAGGAACAGATACTTGACATGCAGGAAACGATAGCAATAAACTTGATACGATCATATGCTACGTTTATAGTTTGGGTCTTGTCCATCACATCATTCTCCTAATGATGTGATCCTGTTATCAAATGACAACTCATGTCTATGACTAGGAAACCATAGCCATCTTTGATCAATGAGCTAGTCCGGTAGAGGCTCACTAGGGACATATTGTCGTCTATGTATCCACACATGTATTTGAGTTTCCAGTCAATGCAGTTATAGCATGGATAATAAACGATTATCATGAACAAGGAATATAATAATAACCACTTTATTATTGCCTCTAGGGCATATTTCCAACACCAAGCAGTTCATCCGACTGACCTGTATGCCTTCTATCGCACACACCTTGATCTATCTAACCATTTCTGTTGTTTTGGCTCATCACAAATAGTTCATATGTATCAACTGTATGCCACGTATCGCACATGCAACTCTTTTCTGAATCATATTTGATGGATCCATCATCACACACAGTTCATCTTATTGGTGACGATTTTATTACCATACTGTTTGCGATTCATGCATTGCACACAGTTTCGTCGATTGGTCTCCGATACATGTGTCGGGTTAGCACCATCCTGCAGTAGTGTAAGGATAAACAAATGATGAGGTGGAATAGGAATAGAGAGAGTGGAAAGGCAGCTCTATGGGAGATCACACCCCCATTATGCTGAGAAGCTAGAGGTGGAAAAGGAAAGGGCCAGATTCTGCAAACCCATTCAAGCTGGTGTAAATCTATGGCAAGTGACCAGTGGACAACAAACACATGCTTTCAACTTGGAACTTCATACATGTGGTTGCAGAAATTGTGACCTGCATGGCATACCATGCAACCATGTAATATCAACAATTAACAAGGCAAAAAGGTTTCCAAAGGACTATGTGTGTAAATTCTTCAAAAAACCTTTTTACCTGGCAGCATATGAACCAATGATATATCATGTTCCTCGTGAACATGATTGGACAAACACAACTGGACCATACATAGAGCCACCTGGATTTCATGTGAAGAAGGGAAGAAAGAAAGAGAAGAGGATAAAGGGTAGATTTGAAGTTCCAAAGCCAAAGGATAGTTTTAGAATGGGCACTATAACATGCAACAATTGTGGGCTCCAAGGCCATAGGTACACTAGTTGCAAGCAACAATTGAAACCAGACATGGTTTTGAGGAAAAATAAGCATGTGGTAATCCCCACAACTGCAAGAATGCCTAGCAGCGGCGGGCACAAAAAGGCCAGCAGTGGCGGGCCAGGCTCCCAGGGCCGCCCGCCACCGACCTCCCACCACTACTATAACCGCATCAGTGGCGAGCGCCTACCCGCCACTGGTAGATAGTCTGTAGTGGCAGGCACACAGTCTTGCTCGGTAGTGCTTTACTTTGAAGTAGTGGCGGGCGTGTTCCTGCGCCCCCTACTGAAAGCTTTGACATGCAAATTAATAATTCCGCAGCCACGACAACATATTTGCTGCCATGTCTGCATTTTGCATGAATGTAAGATCATAATTTGCAATATGCTGTGATAAGAAATTACGATGCATATTGTAGCATACAACATAAAGTAATAATGTTTAGTACTTACACGGTCCAATAAAATAAGTGCATACAATATATATGTTCAATAAAGTGCTACAGCTAGTCCCAAAAAGCAGTACATATTTTTTCAACCAGAAAGCAGTACATATATATAGGACATTCTGATCACCACCGAAAGTACATACTACGGTGATTGCCGGACATCGTACCAAAGACAGATTTTGTTGCCGCCCGCATGACCCTCCTCAAATTCGTGAAGAAAAAGTAAGAACGACTTCCCTCTTGCATCTAGAATTGTGTGGCAATGTCAATCCAATTTTGGCAATGGAAATACGTTCTCCCTCCCTCGTTGGTGAGAGTGAGGGTCTAGGGAATGCTATTTTTAAACACCATCATGTCGAATTGAATCGTCCAGTCCACATCGATGGCCAGGTTGGCCACACGCATGAACTCCTCCCTTTCCCAACAAGGGATACACTGAGCATGATAAAAATAAAATAGAAATTAGACAATTGTGGGCGAAACGGAAATTAACCTAACCACAAGCTATAACACTACTTAAATGGAATATAACGCCCACTCCATAAAGTCCTCGTGAAGATTGACATAGATCTCGTTGCAAGTTAGGTGAACTTTGGAACATGCACCTAGCCTCCTGTCGCCACATCAGTGGCATCCTTCATTCATTGCCTACGTTCAAGTTAGGTGAATATTCATACAGATAAGTCATGGATAGACTAAAAGGCTAGAAATTATGTAAATATATTAAAGATGAACCAATATTAAAGGCTATAAATGGACAAAAAAAATTGGGCATGACTTATGTTAAAAAAGGAAATATTGAGTGTATGAAATCTCACAAAACAGAAATTAATCAATGTTTCATGATATTTTCTACACTCTTTTGAAGCCCTGTATTGTTGGAGCACTCCAAATAAATATGTATGTGAATATTCATATGGATAAGACATGGATAGACTAAAAGGCTAGCAATTATGTAAATATATTAAAGATCAACCAATATTAAAGGCCTATGAATGGACAGAAAAATTGGTCATGACTTATGCTAAAAAGGAAACATTGAGTGTATGAAATCTCGCAAAACAGAAATTAATCGACGTTTCATGATATTTTCTACACTCTTTTGAAGCCCTGTATTGTTGGAGCACTCCAAATGAATATGCATGTGAATATTCAATCTGTCGGCATAAGGAAAGTTGATCTCAAGAATAATAAAGTACAAGTGAGATGGCTTGATGTCTATCCTCGGGGAGAGGAGAAAAGATTGGTCGTAGAAGACCTGCCTATTGGCCGTGGAACCTTTAGGGTTTCCAATGACAACGATGCTATTATGACTTACACTGGTACAAAATCATTTTTTCATCCTGTATGTAGTACACCAACTGGTGGAAATGGTACATAAGGATGAGTACTCCATGTTCCAGTGATGTTATTATGTGCTTATTTAGTCTCCATGTTCCATTTTTGGTCCGGTTATTGAACTATCATTCTTCCTTCACTCTACTAGTACATATGATGTAACTATGGTGGGTTCTTGATGAGACCGTAACTTGTTTGAGACTAAAGGCTTTGTTGTTGTTGTTGTTGTTGTTGTTGTTGTTGTTGTTGTTGTTGTTGTTGTTGTTGTTGTTGTTGTTGTTGTTGTTGTTGTCGTTGTTGTTGTTGTTGTTGTTGTTGTTGTTGTTGTTGTTGTTGTTGTTGTTGACATCAACTAGAATTTAACTACAACTTATACATATGTGAATCTAGCACATATGTGAATCTACAAATATGTTAATAACACTAATATCAACTAAAATCTATACATATGTGAATCTAGTACTAATATTCAACTATAATTTATACACATTACTAACCTGTACACTACTTGAGCGTGAGGTGGAGGAGGGAGCAATAGCAGTCTCGGAGGTGGAGGATGTAGGGTAACGCAGAAGAAAACAAAATTTTTCACCCTACGCACCAGCCCAGGACCACTATGGAGACTGCATACAAGGTTTTGATCATTTCGTTACCGACTCGTAGCGCAGCGGAAGTAGAGTCGATGACGATCGTCGGTGCAGATCCCCGCAGCTAGGATATACAACCTCCCAACCGCGAGGATGTATACCCTCATCCGCCACCCGGACAGCCCTCCGGGAGGCGGTCGGACAATCCCCCGGATGGTGTCGCGGACAGCCCTTCGGGAGGACTCACAGAACTCGGACCGTCACTTGGACAGCCCTTCGGGAGGCACTCACGAACAGCCCCACGGGCACTAAGATCGAAACTACGACCTCTCTACAGAGTTGCACACATACGGTGTCATATATCCGGCAGGGCTTCGCCATCCAGAACTAGTTCCCACCGGAACCCAAACAGCCTTTCGGCTCTACGAAACTCTTTTCGTGGGAGGGAGAGAGAAGCCAGATAATTGCATGGCATGAGTATGAGAGCAAGGGGATGAAGGAGATGGCAGCCCCAACTCCTCCTTTTATAGGCCAAGGCAAGGGGTGGGGTGGGATGTTGAAATACCAAAATACCCAAGCTTCATGTCACACATGAAAGGGCATAATGGTAACACAAGGGGGGCACCAAGGGGACACCGCCATGGCAGCCCTTGGGCCGGCCCACATCTTGTCCCCCCCCCCATGGGGGGGCCCCCCCAACAAGCCACCAACATGTCTCCATGAAACATGCATGCTCCCTAGACAAAAAGCCACCAAACATGCAACCCCCGATTCGTGGGATCTTGTCCCCTCGCGCTGAGACAAGATGTTTTCCGCGAAACTTTTTCTGAAAAATTCCAGAAGGTCCCAGAACATTTCTAGCATCCTCTAAAATTATTCTGGGCACGATCCGAAACATTTTTGGTGCGGTGGTTTTTATCAGCGGAAAGCATCAACAGCGGTTACGGCAGTTTCGGAACATTTCCGGTTTTTCTCTCTGAAAATTCCCAGAAGTTCCCAGACCAATTCTGGCATCCTCTGAAAATTTCCAGGCGGTGCCGAAACCCTTTTTGACCAAATAATATATTCCGAAACAACTTTTCGGTTTTACCGAAACTCTTTCGGTGTTCTCTCTCTCGGAACTCTTCCGTTGTCTCCGAAATATTTTCGGTGACTTTCTCTCAGACTCCCTGTCTAGCGTTCAACAGATAGATGACCCTTAAGCGTGTGACCCTATAGGTTCGGTGAAGTATAGACATGACCGGAACACTTTCCGATCAATGATCAGCATCGGAGCCGTGGACACCCATATTGACCCCTATACCCACACGAATGAATATTCGAGTGAACCTCCAGTTGCCGTGTGCTATTCCTGTTGCTTCGCGATATGTTACAAATACCCGAGGTGAGACATGTTGGCATTCCCGTGGATCAACAAATTGTCCACTATGCTAGTTACCTCGTTACCGGTATTGTTCTCTTTTCTCGTTACCGTGTTGCGGCATCCCCGTGATCAAATCACAAAGTGTCTGGCCAGACGATGATGGATACCGAAACACTGAGAGGGCCCAGAGATATCTCTCCATCGTCGGAGGAGCAAATCCCAATCTTGAGCTATCAAGTTACTTGACATACTTTCCCATGAACCCGTAAGCCGCCGTAATAGCCATCCAGTTACGGATGACGTTTAACAAACCCCAAAGTTCATGAATCAAGCACGAAGAAACTCGATACTCTCATGGTCTGAGGAATCATGCAAACATTAACCTTCTCTGTGTTATTAACCATTAACTTGTGACGAATGAATCTCATAGCATAACATCAATCGGGTCGATTCAACACAAATGTTCTTCTAACATTGTGCCCTCAAAGTTGCTGGCATAGACATGCCCATGATCAGGAAAACAGGACCATCATGCAACACTTGAGCTAGTCTTAGAGGCTAGACTAGGAATACATTTTACCGTTTATTATTCCACACGTGCATATGAGTCTTCCTCCGAGCCTCGTGGTTATTGTAGACTCGAGAACCATAGCAGTTATAGCATGGAACATAAACCTAATTATGAGCATGGAGATAAATAATAACATTTATTATTGCCTCTAGGGCATATCTCCTACAGAGGAGTCTGATATGTCTCCAACGTATCTATAATTTTTTATTGTTCCATGCTGTTATATTATCAATCTTGGATGTTTTATATACATTTACTAGCAACTTTATATCATTTTTTGGGATTAACCTATTGACATAGTGGCCAGTGCCAGTTGCTATTTTTTGCTTGTTTTTTACTTTGCAGAATATCAATACCAAACGAAGTCCAAATGCCACGAAACTTTTTGGAGATTTTTTTCTGGCAGGAAGACACCCAAGAAGCTTTTGGAGGACACAAGGGGACACTCGTGGGGCCCACAAGGCACCAAGGTGCGCCAGGGGCCTCAAGCGCGCCCTGGTGGGTGGTGGGGCCCACAGGCACCACCTTGAGCTACCTCCGCTTCTATAAATACTCTAAAATCCCAAGAACTCTAGGGGAGTCAACGAAATACTTTTTCCGCCGCCGCAAGTTCCAAAACCAGGAGATCCAATCTAGAGGCCTTTTCCAGCACTCTGCCGGAGGGGGCAACGGTCACGGAGGGGTTCTTCATCATCCTTGTTGCCCCTCTGATGATGCGTGAGTAGTTTACCACGGACCTACGGGTCCGTAGTTAGTAGCTAGATGGCTTCTTCTCTCTTTTTGATCTTCAATACAATGTTCTCCTTGATGTTCTTGGAGATCTATTTGATGTAACACTTTTTTGCGGTCTGTTTGTTGGGATCGATGAATTGTGAGTTTATGATCAGCTCTATCCATGAATATTATTTGAGTTTTTGCTGAACTCTTTTATGCATGATTGTTATAGCCTCGTATTTCTTCTCCGATTTATTGGTTTGGTTTGGCCAACTAGATTGATTTATCTTGCCATGGGAAGAGGTGCTTTGTGATGGGTTCGATCTTGCGGTGCTCAATCTCAGTGACAGAAAGAGACATGACACGCATGTATCATTGATATTAATGGTAACAAGATAGAGTTTATTCATACGTGAGTTTATCTTGTCTACATCATGTCATCATTCTTATTGCATTACTCCGTTTTTCCATGAACTTAATACACTAGATGCATGCTGGATAGCGGTCGATGTGTGGAGTAATAGTAGTAGATGCAGGCAGGAGTCAGTCTACTAATCTTGGACGTGATGCCTTGTCAGTGCAACAAACCTTGGGTCTGTTGCCCAGACCGTGCACAGGCCTAAAAGAGCAAGGTTGCAACATCCAAAGCAATATCAAGTTGAAGAGATAGCTCTTTGAGAAATCAAAGGGCAGATCAAGAAGACCAAGACTAGCTAAATGAGCAAGACACCACTAAGGGAAAGCCTCCCTTGCCGGGCAGGCGAGCCTGGCGAGGTCGAGGTGGCCCCGAAGGCAAGCCTCAAGATCGTCCCGACAGGCCTGCCAGGCATGACGAAGGCAAACTACCCCGCCAAGGCTCCACCGCTCCACCTCGCAGCGACACAAGTCATCAATCGGTGTAGTGTCGAGTCCCCAAGTGACTAAGTGGCTGTTATTTGGCACGTGGCAGCCACTTCCTATTGAAATCACCTCCAAATGACACCCGTCCAGAGACGTGTCAAGCAGACAGACGAATAGGTGGCCGAATAACCCGGCAAGGCTTGCCGGGCATGCCACGATGTGGCACTAAGCGGCGCATTTAATGCGCTCTACTCTGCCTACAGAGTTAGGTATGATAGCACTGTTCGCTGTCTAATCAGTACACAATGACTGATTTGCCACTATGGTGACCCCTTGATCTATAAAAGGAGGGCCATGGCAACCATAGAAAGGATTCGGACCCCTGTACTTTCTTACGCGCGTAGCTGCTCTCGTCCCGAGGCAACCCTGCCGGGCTAGAGCTCTGCATTTCCACCACAATCCACCATCAATCCACCAAAGCAGGAGTAGGGTTTTACGCCTCACCGTGGCCTGAACCTGGGTAAAACTGCCCGTGTGATCTCTGCCGTCTGTGCTACGTTCTCCGCTCTTTGTGCAATGTGCTCATCCCCCCTGCCGAACCACAAGGGGTTGATGGCCCCATAGGTGGCCATGGTTTCCCATGACATCTTTGGCGCGCCAGGTAGGGGGTTGTGCTTGCGCGAACCCAAGAAGCGTACGCAGTGCGTCATCATCTTCTTCATCGACGGCTCCATCGTCCATGGCGCTCAAGAAGCAGCCCGGTGCTGCAGCCCATCCGTCCACTTCGAAGGCCCCGTCGCACGCGGCCGCCGATGCCGCGAGGGCTACAGGGACACACGAAGACGTGGATGCTGCGGGGGACGTGGTCGGCACAGGCGGCGTCGTCACCACCTCCCCTGCGGCCGAAACAAGGGCAGAAGGCACCAGAGAAGGAGAGCACCAACAGCATCCCAGCGGCCACGCTCCACAAGGGAGGTAATCGAGCACCACCTTGCTAGTGGAGGAGAGGCGGCTCCCCGATGAAGAGGATGGCATCGACATCAACTCAGAGGATGACGACGAGGCCACCGGTCAGAAGAAGAAGAACAAGAAGCGCAGCAAAAGGCGCAAGGATAAGGCAGTGATGACTGTAGAGGGATCGGGCGCACCTAGTATCGACAAGAAGGCCAGGACCGAAGTTCCCGGCAAGGAGGTAGCCACATGCACTGATTGCCGGGAGGCTGCGGCTGCCGAGAAGTTTGGGAATGGTGATGGTCCGTACTGCAAGATCCATCGGACCAAGGGCCACGATCTCCAGGAGTGTCATCAGGTCGAGCAACTCGTCAAGAAGCAGAGGGTTGAGCACGAGAAGCGTGACAAGGAGAAAGGTCAAGATGGCGCTTGTGGGAAGGGCCAAGGCGATGGAGTAAGCCGCCCTAGCAAGGCACCTCAGAATCAAGGGAAACCCGCCAGTGGCCGTAAGAAGGAGGATTGCGATGATGAGAGTGACGGAGGAGATGAAGAGGAAACCAGCAAGCAAGAGTTCCAGAAAGCCACTGATGCCCTGTGCATTGACGGAGGTGCATCTCTGCACTCCTCTCACCGCCAACTTAAATAGTGGGCGCGTGAAGTCAATGTCGTGGAGCCAGCGGCAGATTCTTGGAAGCCGCTCAAGTAGTCCCGCACGCCCATCATCTTTGACGAAGAGGATCACCATGACCGCACCACTGCGGTAGGGTGCTTGCCGTTGTTGGTCTCACCAACAATCCGCAACCTCAAGGTCACAAAGATGTTGGTTGACGGTGGGGCCGGGTTGAATCTGATTTCTCCAAAGGTCATCAGCAAACTTCAGATTGCAGAGGAATAGCTCAAGGTTACTGGTACGTTTAAGGGGTCAACCCCGGCAGGAGTCATCCTAAGGGGAAGATCACGCTGCCGGTGACTTTTGGGGGGGGGGGGAGTTAAACTACCGGACTGAGAAGATCGTTTTTGATGTGGTTGACCTCCCCCTACCGTACAATGGAATCCTTGGTCGCCCAGCCCTGGCCAAATTCATGGCGGCATCCCACTATGCCTACAACACCTTGAAGATGCCAGGGCCGATAGGCGTCATTTCCATTCCGTCAGATAAGAAGGATGCAATCATTTGTGTGGACAAGATGTACCGGGAAGCAGTCGCGGCAGAGGCCGCGAAAGCCAGTGTTCCCACCATGGAAAACAACAAGAAGAAGAGAGATAGAAAGGATGCCTGCAAGGAATCCGGGAAACGTGCCTCTTTGGAGTATGTTGCGCCCGTTGATGACTTGCCGGAAAGCTCCAATAGCAAGAGATCCAAGGCTGTTGCACCTGCTGTGAAAAAGGTCCCGGCAGGGCTGGCTGGCACTGATGATACCTTCACTATTAGTGCCACCCTCGATGACAAATAGGAAAGCGTGCTTGTTGCCTTCTTGCAGGCGAATATCGATGTGTTTGCTTGGCAACCATCTGATATCCCCGGTGTTCCCAGGGAGGTAATCGAGCACCACCTTGCTGTCTGCCCACATTCCCGACCCGTCAAGCAGAAGGTCCGGAAGCAAGCTTTGGAGTGACAACAGTTCATTGCCGAGGAGATCAAGAAACTTGAGGCAGCTGGTCTGGTCAGAGGAGTACTGCATCCAACATGGTTAGCAAATCCTGTGGTGGTGCGCAAGGCTAATGGAAAATGGAGGCTTTGCATAGATTTTACGGATCTGAACAAGGCATGCCCGAAGGACCCATTTCCCTTGCCGCGCATCGACCAGATTGTGGATTCCACCTCGGGGTGTGACTTGCTCTCTTTTCTGGATGCATACTCTGGATACCACCGGATCTTCATGTCCAAGGAAGACAAGGAGAAGACCGCGTTCATAACCCCATGTGGCACGTACTGCTTTGTATGGATGCCCTTCGGGTTAAAGAGCGCCGGATCCACTTTTGCAAGAGCAATACAGATTGGCTTTGAGTCCCAACTGCACAGAAACGTTGAAGCTTACATGGATGATATTGTGGTCAAGACCAAGGACAGATCAACCCTCATCCAGGATTTGGAAGAAACCTTTGCTAATTTGCGCAAGATCAACTTGAAGCTGAACCCAGAGAAGTGCGTGTTTGGAGTTCCTTCTGGCAAGCTACTTGGCTTCTTTGTGTCCCACCGGGGGATAGAGGACAACCCCGACAAGATCAAGGCTATCGAGCAGATTCAAGCACCCCAAGACAGTTAAGGACATGAGGCGTTTGACTGGATGTGTTACCGTGCTTAGCAGGTTCATTTCCAAGTCTGCCGAGCGCGCCTTGTCATTCTTCAAAATCTTGAAGAAGGTAGGGCCCATGGAGTGGACCCCGGAGGCAGACGCTGCGTTACAAGATTTGAAGACCTATCTCTCCTCTGTGCCCACTTTGGTTGCTCCCAAACCACAAGAGCCGTTGCTGCTATACTTAGCGGCAACCAATCAAGTGGTTAGTGCAGCACTGGTGGCACAGCGGGAAGTAGACGAAGCAGTAACCACCGTCGTCCCCTCTGGAGAAGAAAGTGAATCCGTCCCGGCAAGACTAGAGTCAGTCCAAAGAGAGGAAAGGCAGAGCAGCGGAAGCACTTCTATGGTCACGGCAAGGAAGAAAGTGGTGCAGCGCCCAGTGTACTTCATCAGCTCCCTGTTGCAGGGGGCTAGGTCGAGGTACTCTAGCTTGCAAAAGTTGATTTTTGGTCTCATCATGGCCTCAAGGAAACTATGCCACTATTTCCAAGCCCACGAGATCACGGTTATCACCCGCTTCCCATTGCAACGCATACTCCGAAACCCTGAGGCCACCGGTAGGATTGTGGAATGGGCTTTGGAGTTGTCCAGCTTTGGTTTGAAGTTTGAAAGCACGTCAACCATTCAGAGCAGAGCACTAGCGGAGTTCATTGCGGAGTGGATGCCAACCCTGATGAAGAAGTGTTGGAGACAGTTATCCCCGGCAAGGAGGCGCCCCAAGAATGGATTATGTATTTCAATGGTGCCTTCTCCCTACAAGGTGCAGGAGATGGCGTGCTTCTCATTTCCCCCACTGGGGAACACTTGAAGTACGTTGTTCAGATGCATTTTCCCCGGGAGGAGGCTACCAACAATACTACAGAGTATGAAGGGCTCCTTGCCGGGATCAGGATTGCAACAGAACTAGGAATCAAGAAGCTGATCATCCGCGGAGATTCACAACTTGTGGTGAGACAAGTGAACAAGGATTACCAAAGTCCATTGATGGAGGCATACGTCGAGGAAGTGAGAAAGTTGGAGGAGCGCTTTGCCGGATTGCAAACAAAGCATGTGCCACGTGCGGAAAACAGCATTGCTGATCATCTGTCAAAGTGCGCTGCGCAAAAACACCCTGTGGAACCAGGAACTTTTGTTTTCCATCTGACTCAGCCCTCCGTATCCTCGGCAACAATGGCCAAAAAGCGGAGGAAACTGGACTCCGGCAAGCTTCTCCCGGCAGAGCCTCCCGAGGCCCTCGGCAGAGAGCTTGGCGCGAACAACTCCCCTTCGATCGCTGAGCTGCACCCTCCCGCCAGACCACCGATCCCTGCGGTCGAGGAATGCGCTCCCACGAATGAGGAGGTGCCGCTAGTCCTCGTTGTCGAGCCCCAGGCTCCAACTTGGGCGCGGCACATAGTCCATTACCTCCAAACTGGAGAACTTCCCGAAGAACAAGAAGAAGCTGAAAGAGTAGCCCGGAGGGCCAGTATGTATCAGTTCATTGACGACACGCTGTACAGAAGGAGGCCCAACGGTGTGAAATTGAAGTTCATTTGCTGGGAAGAAGGAAAGGAACTATTGGCAGAGATACACAAGGGTATGTGCGGCTCACACATTGGATCGAGGGCTCTGGTTGGAAAAGCCTTCCGGCAAGGATTTTACTAGCCCACAGCTCTCCAAGATGAAGTTGAGTTGGTCAACAAATGTGAAGCCTACCAGTTCCATTCCAAGAATATCTATCTGCCTGCCCAAGCTCTTCAGACAATCCCTTTGTCATGGCCGTTTTCGGTCTGGGGGCTCAACATCTTAGGCCCCTTCCCCCGTGCTACCGAGGGGCTTTGAATTCTTGTTCGTTGCAATCGACAAGTTTACAAAGTGGCCGGAAGTAGAGCCCGTGAGAAAGGTGACTGCTCAGTCAGCTATCAAGTTCTTGAAAGGATTGGTGTGCTGCTTCGGGGTTCCTGCCCGAATCATCACCGACAATGGCACCCAATTCACAAGCCACGCCTTCATGCAATACGTTCATGCCCTCGGAAGAAAAATCTCATTCGCCTTTGTTGCTCACCCAAGGAGCAACGGGCAAGCTGAGAGGGCGAACGCTGAAGTGTTGTGAGGACTCAAGATGAGAACATTTGATAAGCTGCTGAAGTGTGGCAGACGATGGATTGATGAGCTGCCGATGGTTCTTGGTCCCTCAGAACGACACCAAATCGAGCTACCAGGCAGACTCCCTTCTCCCTAGTCTATGGGTAGAAGCAGTTATCCCCACGAAACTCATTTACGGGTCACCTCGAGTGCTTGCCTACGATGAAGTGGTGCAAGAACGGACACGCTGTGACGATGCTGTGCTACTCGAGGAGAACCGTCTCCGGGCTGCTACGCGTGCTGCACACTACCAGCAGGCCCTGCGTCGCTATCACAGCCGCAGGGTTCACACCCGAAGTTTTGAGGAAGGCGACCTTGTCCTTAGGCGCGTTCAGTCCGCCAAGGGTACAAACAAGTTGATGCCGAAGTGAGAAGGCCCTTACCGGGTAGTACGAGTCACCAGACCTGGCGCAGTCCGTCTGGAGACCGGAGATGGCATTCAATTGTAAAACTCATGGAACATTGAGCATCTCCGTAAGTTCTACCCGTAAGGGCCCGGCAGCCACCCTTTTGTACAGGCCTTGCCGATGTTGCATGTAACCCCTAGTACAAAGCCAGGCGCAGACCCTGAGCAACAGAGAAATAAATGAAGCACTGGGGGGCCCCCGAAACTTGCATGCATGCATAAGCATATCATGAGCATAGCATGATCATGTAGATCAGATCGCACATGGCATCATTTTCGTCTGCGCTAGGTTGCAGGGTTCTTGCCGTGGACTTGGTCCCGGAGAGAAGAAATGGAGACAAGCCTATGTTGCGATTCCCGGCAAGCCAAACAAATAAGTTTTATCTCTTATCCATACGTGTTCTGTAAAGAGAAACTTGTGCATATGAAAACCTCGCCACCTTTTGAAACCTAGGTGCTCCCATCCCTTGACTCGAATGTTGCTTCAGTCCGGATGGTTGTAGTGGCCTTCGGTGGAAAAAGATTTGGCGGGGGGCTGGTCCCTCCCTAGAGTTTGTGCCCGGCAGGCCTAGCCCCGTGGCAACCAACTGAGGGTACCGGCAGGATATCCTGCCAGAGAAAACTTGTTTACTTTGATGTATAGAGGCATTTCACCTCTGCATGGATATGTTACATGCACAAGTACCCGGCAAGGCTTGTCTTTTTCATTAATATCCTGATTAACAAGTACAAATCTTATAGAACACAAACATGGATAAAGAAGATTACATAATTTAGACTAAAGTTTGGCAAAGGCCTACATATTTTAGATTGAAAAAAGATAAATGCCTGTGATGCCTTTGCTCTGTCCCTCCCCTCCTTGGAACTACAGGGAGAGACGAAGAAGACGGAGGGAAGGCCTGACTGGGATTCGGCGCCTCCCCAGGATCAGGATGGCACCGTTCCCAGGCTGGGAGGAAGAAACCAGAGGGCAGGTGCGGATGGTGACGCTGCCGGAGGCCCAACCGGTGATGATGGTGCTGCCGGCAATCACGCCTTATTGGAGCGGTCGTCCTCGCTCTTGACACATCGTGGGTTGCTGCCACTTTCCTCGCCACCGCCACTCAAGGGGGCGTGCCCGCTGTCGCTTAAGCCCCCTCCATAGCGGCCAGGGCGGACACCAGGCGCTCCGTACAGCTCCACAATGAGCATGGTCGTCTCCAATGACCCAAAGCTAGAAGGATGTCGTCCCCTGAAAAAGCATGCACGGGCACCAGGAATCCGTCCATACATAGGACAGGCAGTACCCCGGAGGAAGGGATCAGCCATTGCCAATGGCAAACTGCTCCCGCAGTCTCCCTTTGACGTCATAGAAGGAGGGGGGATAGGCCACGATTAACTACCACGCTTTACGCCCATTATGGGCTCTGGCATGGTGTCGCACACGTGGCCCCTCACTGAAGTTGAAGCCCCGGGCGGCCCGACGACGAGCGCACCACAATCGCTACTTCCGGCGCTACCGCCATGCCGCCTGCGCACCCCCTAAGGCATGTGCGAAGGCGGGAGGAGGGTCCTATCCCAGCAAAGGCGTGGCCACGCCCTCCTTCTCCCCGAGCGTCAGTGTGAGCATTCGACATCATCAACCCCAAGCTAGAACTCGGGGCCTGGCCCCGAGCTCTCCCTTTCAGCATAACCAGAAGAAAGCAGGGAATGGGGGAGGAGAGGTGTGTGGATGAATACTCCCACTCCTCCCCCACCCCCTCTTTTATAGTCAGGTTGGGGGCTGGGAGCAGATCCCTCGACGGGTAACCGCCGTCCACCTCCACCAATCCAAGAAGGCCAGGCCCTTGCCTTGACGCTCTCCCGCACCACGCGCCTCCGTTACCTACCCCACTCATGCAGCATACGTGGCCAAGGATAAGGGCGTGGTGGGAAGAGTGAATTGGCAGTTACTCACCCGTGCGTTAAAGTCATTCACGGGCCATTACAAGGATGGCCCCACTACGATTGGCATTACGCGATGCGCGGGAGAACCGAAAACTAACCTGGGCTCAGGTTAATGAAGAAGCAAATAAGATCTCAAAGGATAAGCAACTGCTACCCTCTTGCCTATGCACTGGATAGGGCCTACCCCGACGATGCCCGGCAGCGCGTTCGGACCAGGCCCGGGGGCTCCTGTCGGTGCAACAAACCCTGGGTCTGTTGCCCAGACCGTGCACATGCCTAAAAGAGCAAGGTTGCAACATCCAAAGCAATATCAAGTTGAAGAGGTAGCTCTTTGAGAAATCAAAGGGCAGATCAAGAAGACCAAGACAAGCTAAATGAGCAAGACACCACTAAGGGAAAGCCTCCCTTGCCGGGCAGGCGAGACTGGCGAGGTCGAGGTGGCCCCGAAGGCAAGCCTCAAGACCGTCCCGGCAGGCCTGTCGGGCATGACAAAGGCAAACTACCCCGCCAAGGCTCCACCGCTCCACCTCGCAGCGACACAAGTCATCAATCGGTGCGGTGTCGAGTCCCCAAGTGACTAAGTGGCTATTATTTGGCACGTGGCAGCCACTTCCTATGGAAATCACCTCCAAATGACACCCGTCCAGAGATGTGTCAAGCAGACAGACGAATAGGTGGCCGAACAACCCGTCAAGGCTTGCCGGGCATGCCACGATGTGACACTAAGCGGCGCATTTAATGCGCTCTGCTCTGCCTACAGAGTTAGGTATGATAGCACTGTTCGCTGTCTAATCAGTACACAATGACTGATTTTCCACTGTAGTGACCCCTAGATCTATAAAAGGAGGGCCATGGTAACCATAGAAAGGATTCGGACCCCTGTACTTTCGTACGCGCTTAGCTGCTCTCGTCCTGAGGCAACCTTGTCGGGCTAGAGCACTGCATTTCCACCACAATCCACCAAAGCAGGAGTAGGGTTTTACGCCTCGCGGTGGCCTGAACCTGGGTAAAACTGCCCGTGTGATCTCTGCCCTACTGTGCTACGTTCTCCGCTCTTTGTGCAATGTGCTCATCCCCCTTGCCGAACCACAAGGGACTGATGGCCCCATAGGTGGCCGTGGTTTCCCACGACATGCCTATATACATGATCATTGCCTTGTATATCGTCACTGGCATTAAACTAGCAGTCGCGGTCGCGACTTATTACCCGCGAGTGCAAGCGTTCCAAAATAGCTGTGGCGGGTGCCACGCTAATACGTCTCCAACGTATCTATAATTTTTTATTGTTCCATGCTATTATATTATCAATCTTGGATGTTTTACATTCATTTACTAGCAACTTTATATCATTTTTTTGGACTAACCTATTGACATAGTGCCCAGTGCCAGTTGTTGTTTTTTACTTCGCAGAATATCCATATCAAACGAAATCCATATGCCACGAAACTTTTTGGAGATTTTTTCTGCCCAGAAGAGACCTAGGGAGCTCAGGAGGTGTACCAGAGGAGGCCCGTGGGGCCCACAAGACACCAGGGCATGCCAGAGGCCCCGGGCGCACCCTGGTGCCTTTTGGGGCCCACGGTGATCTTTTCCACCGCCTCTCAGCTCTATACATACTCAGATATTCCAGAAACCCTAGGGCAGTCGACGAAAAACAATTCCAGCCGTCGCAAGTTCCAAAACCACGAGATCCAATTTAGAGCCCTTTTCCGGCACCTTGCCGGTTGGGGAAACGATCACGGAGGGGTTCATCATCCTCATTGGTCCTCCTCCGATGATGCGTGAGTAGTTTATCACAGACCTACAGGTCTATAGGCAGTAGCTAGATGGCTTCTTATCTCTCTTTGATCTTCAATACAATGTTCTCCTCGATGTTCTTGGAGATCTATTTGATGTAATGACTTTTTGCGGTGTGTTTGTTGGGATCCAATGAATTGCGAGTTTATGATTAGTTCTATCTATGAATATTATTTGAGTCTTCTATGAACTCTGTTATGCTTGATCTTTATAGCCTCGTATTTCTTCTCCGAAACTTTGGTTTGGTTTGGCTAACTAGATTGATTTTTCTTGCAATGGGAAGAGGTGCTTTGTGATGGGTTCGATCTTGCGGTGCTTTTTCTGAATGACAGAAGGAGACATGATACGCATGTTGATAACCCACAAGTATAGGGGATCGCAACAGTTTTTGAGGGTAGAGTATTCAACCCAAATTTATAGATTCGGCAAAAGGGGAGCCAAAGAATATTTGCAAGTATTAGCAGTTGAGTTATCAATTCAACCACACCTGGAGATTAAATATCTGCAGCAAAGTGATCAGTAGCACAGTAATATGATAGTTTTGATAGCAGTGGTAGCAGTAACAGTAACATCAGCAATAGTAACTTAGCAAGAACAATATGTGGAAAATTCATAGGCATTGGATCGATGAATTCATTGGATGATATTCATCATATAATAGTCATAACCTAGGGCGATACAAAACTAGCTCCAGTTCATAAATATAATGTAGGCATGTATTCCGTAAATAGTCATACGTGCTTATGGAAAAGAACTTCATGACATCTTTTGTCCTACCCTCCCGTGGCAGCAGGGTCCATAAGGAAACTAAGGGATATTAAGGCCTCCTTTTAATAGAGAACCGAAACAAAGCATTAACACATAGTGAATACATGAACTCCTCAAACTACGGTCATCACCGGAAAGTATCCCAATTACTGTCACACTGGGGTTTACAGATCATAACACGTAATAGGTGAATATGACTTGCAAGATCGGATCTAGAACATAGATATAATGGTGAAAACATAAACGGTTCAGATCTGAAATCATGGCACCCGGGCCCTAAGTGACAAGCATTAAGCATAGCAAAGTCATAACAACATCAATCTCAGAACATAGTGGATACTATGGATCAAGCCCTAACAAAACTAACTCGATTACATGATGAATCTCATCCAACTCCTCACCGATCAGCGAGCCTACGAAGGAATTACTCACTCCCGATGGGGAGCATCTTGGAATTGGTGATGAAGGAGGGTTGGTGATGACGAAGACCAAAGATTCCCCTCTCCGGAGCCCCAAACAGGGTCCAGATCTGGCCTCCCTATGGAGAACAGGATCTGGCGGTGGCTCCGTATCATGAAACGCGATGAAACTTCCTCTCCTATTTTTTCTCCGAAAATAGGATTTTATAGTGCTGGAATTAGGGTCTGCGGGGCCATGAGGTGGGCATAACCCACCAGGCGCGCCAGAGAGGGGGCGCGCCCTGGTGTCTTGTGCCCAACTAGGGGCCCCCCTCTGGTGGTTCTTGGTTCCAGTATTTTTATATATTCCAAAATAATTCTCCAAAAAGTTTCATCCAATTCTGAGAACATTTATTTCTGCACAAAAACAACACCAAGGTAGTTCTGCTGAAAACAACGTCAGTCCAGGTTAGTTTCATCCAAATCATGCAAATTAGAGTCCAAAACAAGAGCAAAAGTGTTGGGAAAAGTAGATACGATGGAGATGTATCAACTCCCCCAAGCTTAAACCTTTGCTTGTCCTCAAGCAATTCAGTTGACAAACTGAAAGTGATAAAGAAAAACTTTTACAAACTCTTTTGTTCTTGTTTACATAAATAAGCTTAAGTAGCACCCAGGTTTTCAGCAAAGATTATGACTAACCATGTCAACAATAACTCTTAGGAATTATATTAACTCATATCAATGACATAAGCAACTAGCGAGCAATAATAAAATATCTCAAATGACAACACTTTGTCAAAACAACCATGATATAATATGACAACAGTGGTATCTCGCTAGCCCTTTCTGAGACCGCAAAACATAAATTCAGAGCACCTCCAAAGTTCAAGCAACGACTAAACATTGTAATTCATGGTAGAAAAGATCCAGACATGATGCATTCAACATTAACTATACACAATGCATGAGGATGACAATAGTGCTCTCAGGTCTGGCGCTTGTTTGTGAAGGTGATGACTCAACATAAAATTAAATAGATAGTCCCTTCGCAGAGGGAAGTAGGTATTTGTAGAGGTGCCAGAGCTCAAAGCTTAAAACAAAGATAAATATAATTTTGGGAGGTACACCCTTCCTGTCAATGTTACGACCAAGAGTTATCAATATCTTCCATGCTAAACACATTAGCGGCGGTTCCCAAGCGATGAAAGTAACGGTTTACTCCCCCTCCACCAACAAACACACTCCACTGCTAGGCGAATCCACTGGTATCGTCCATACCAACAACAATCCTGGGGGAGTTTTTTTAATTATTTGCAATTTTTGATTCCGGGAATAGGCATCCCTATTACCACCCCTCTCATGCAAGGACGAGTGAATAAACACTCATCATGAGAATAACCCGCTTAGCATGGAAGATACTGACTGCCCCCTGCCGCTCCATGAGTGGTCCAGGCACACAAAACAGATGTTCATTTGAAATTTTAGAGGTGGCACATGCAAATTTACATGGAACGGAGGGTAATACCGCATATAGGTAGATATGGTGGACTCATCTGGAATAACTTGGGTTTAAGGATTTTGACGCACAAGCAGTATTCCCGCTTAGTACAGGCGTAGGCTAGCAAATAAGTTGAGAAGCGGCTAGCTAGAGAGGGAAAACGGTCATAAACAGGCGTTATGCATAATCAACATTTAATACTAGTAGGAGTAGGATATGAACACCATGAACATAAATATCATAGAGGTTATGTTGGTTTTGATTCAACTACATGCATGAACATGTGCCAAGTCAAGCCACTTGAAACATTCAGAGGAGGATACCATATCATCATACTACATCACAATCATTTTAATGCATGTTGACACCTAAGATAAATCATTATCCACTCCTAGCTACTTAAGCATGGCATGAGAAACTACAATCTCTAATTGGCACTGCAAACATGTTTGATCATAATATGCTGAATCATGGATACTAGGTTAAACATATTTACAAAAATAGAACAAGTTGAGTTCATACCTGTTTTTCTCTGCCACAGTCAATTCATCAAATGTCGTCATTATTGCCTTTCACTTACACGACAGAATGACATGAAAATAATAGTGCAAGAGTGCCGTGGACTAAGCTGGAATCTGCAAACATTTTATTCAAAAGGAGAAGACAAAACAATTTGGGCTCTTTGTTAGATAAACAATAATACATATGAGAGCCACTCAACATTTTCATCGTGGTCTTCTCCATGGTATGACTCACCAAAAAGATAAGAATTTTGGATAAACTCACTGAAATATTTTTGGAGTTTTTAGTTTTTCTTCAAGAAAGCAAATCAGAGAAGGGAAAACAAAAATGAGAAAAACTATTTACACGGGAAAGCTCCCAACAAGCAAAAGAAGAATAAGGAAATCTTTTTGGGTTTTCTTTTAGCACTACAACTAATTTAAGCTAGAAAGAAAACCCGAAAAGAAGCGAAAAATATTTTTGGGTTTTCTCAAAGTTTTTCAAGCACACAGGAAGAAAGCGAGAAAATAAATCTAGCATGGATAATATAATGAAAAAGTGTAGACACCGACAATTGGAATGAAATGTGTGAACATAAATGTAATGTGGGTGGAAATACGTACTCACCCAAGCTTAGGCTTTTGGCCTAGCTTGGTAATCACCAGCCGCTGCCTGCATAGTAGTCAGAGTGATAGCTCACGGAGGCTCTTGGTGCAGCCTCCTCAGCCCGACGAGCTACCTCGATCTCTGCCTTGTACGAGCGGGCCTCACTCTCAAGAACATAATATCTTCTTTTTCTATCAAAATCAAAGAGAGCAGCCGCAGGCAAAACAATAGGCACAATGGTTTCTTTATTGAACCTCAAGTTATAAGTATAATCAGTGATTTTGCCCTTAAGGAACTTATGGCGCTTCATGGCCTCAAAGTCTAAGTACTGAGTAGGTAAGATGGAGTCATAAGGCAGAGGTGTAACACCAACCTCTTTAGCTACACGAGAAGCATAAATTCCACCGTAAAAGTAACCACTAGTATCATTGTGTTGCAATCTTCATGCAACAATCGCTCCAAGATTAAAATGTTTAATTCTGGTCAGAGCAGTGTGTATGAGGCTCAAGTCAGGAGCACATAGTGTGCTGCAATCTTGCTTGCCTACGATGCATTTGCCATTAAAGAGTGCAAAGTAGTGAATTTATGGGAAATGAATACTTTTTATTCTACCTTGTGTCACTCCTCTATCCTCGCCGTAGCAAAGGCTAGTAAAAAATGACTCATACTCAGATCTTGGTGGCTCGTCTAGAGAACCCCAATATGGAATTTTGCAGGCATTACAGAACACACTTAGAGGCATGGTAAAAGGATGATCATAAAGGCTAAACGAAACTCTAGACTCACGAGGAAAAAATTTAAATTTCTTAGTAAAAGTTTCTGTGAGGTTGAGATGCTGGATGCACTTATCTTCAATGTAGGGGTCGAGCTCGGCGTTGTGAACATATTGATCAAATTCTTCCTTAATGCTTGTGCTTACCATGAAATCGTTACACGGCCATAGGCATGATTTGATAGTGGCATCCCGCATTGCGCTTGCGCTTGGTTCAACATAAGACTGACGTATCGAGCTACTACTAGATGACGCCTCCATATACCTCCTCCTCAAATAACTCCTAAAGAATTACATTTTTATTTGCGAACAATTTCTGAAAAAATTTGGGACACAAAATTTTTGACAATAAAACTTCACAAGATTGATAGCAACTACTCATATGGATGCATAGAGGCTATATTAAGCATTCAAACTACTTAGAACTCTAAGAATTCAACATGCAAGCCCATCTACAGCAGCACCAAGAGTAGCTAATTATCCAAAATATAAACCAGTAAAGCAAAAACTAATTGGAGCAATGGAGGAGTCACATACCAAGTAGCAATCCCCCAAAACAGTTTCGGAAATGGAGCTTCGAGCAAAGAGATCAAAATCCGCGGGTTTGAGAGCAAGAACACGAGAGAGAGAGAGAGAGAGAGAGAGAGCTATGGTGATTTTTTTCTGGAGGTAGGAGATGACATGGGCTAAAGAGATAAGTGAGTGGACCCACGTGGGGACCACAACCCACCAAGGCGCGCCTGGGGTTGCTAGCGCGCCCTGGTGTCTTGTGGTCACCAGGAGCACCCCCCCTGATGTTATTTGCACCAGAAATTCAGAAATATTCAGAAAAAATTGTGTTAAAATTTCAGGGCATTCTGAGAACTTTTATTTTTGGGTCATTTTTTATTGCACGAAAAATTCAGAAAACAGACTAAACATGGCATTTTATTTTATTTAACTAAGAAAAACAGAAAACAAAAGGTAGGGACAGAGAGTTGTGCTCACTAAATTCATCGACTTCATACCTCTCAAAAATGATCCATTAACAAGGTTGATCAAGTCTTATTAACAACCACTTTTGATTAGCATGAAACTGAAGAACTTTCGTGAAACACTAAGTTACCTCAACAGGGATGTGAATATCCCCAACAATAAGTATGTCGTATTTCTTTTTGGCAGTAGGTAGAGGTAGTTGAAAACTTCCAGTAGTGATTGTCGCAGATTTTTCAATAACATTAATCCATTCACTTGGAATTGTTTCTTCAGAAAGTGCACCGTATGCTCATTACCATTGATATGAAAGGTGACCTTGCTTTTATTGCAATCAATAATAGCCCCTGCAGTATTCAAAAAGGGTCTACCAAGGATAATCGACATGTTGTCGTCCTCGGGCATCTCAAGTATAACAAAGTCTGTTAAGATAGTAACATTTGTAGTAACAACGGGCACATCCTCATAAATACTGATAGGTATGGCAGTTGATTTGTTAGCTATTTGCAAAGATATTTCAGTAGGTGTGAGTTTATTCAAGTCAAGTATTTTATATAAAGAGAAGGGCATAACACTGACACCAGCTCGTAAATCACACAAAGCAGTTTTGCCATAATTTCTTTTGATGGAGCAAGGTATAGTTGGTATTCCGGATCTCCAAGTTTTTTAGGTACTCCATCACTAAAAGAGTAACTAGCAAGCATGGTGGAGATTTCAGCTTTAGGTATCTTTCTTTTATTAGTGATGATGTCTTTCATGTATTTTACATAAGGGGCCATCTTTAAAATATCAGTTAAGAGGGTGCGCAAAAAGACTGGCCTAAGCATTTCAGCAAAGCGTTCAAATTCTTCATCATCTTTTTTCTTAGTTGGTTTAGGTGGAAAGGGCATGGGTTTCTGAACCCATGGTTCTCTTTCTTTACCATGTTTTCTAGCAACAAAGTCTCTTTTATCATATCTTTTATTTTTAGGTTGTGGGTTATCAAGATCAACATCAGGCTCTATCTCAACCTCATTATTTGGTTGTTTATCATTGTTTGGTTGAGTGTCTTCATGAACATCATCATTATCATTTTCCTTATCACTAGATGAAAGTTCATTACCAGATTGAGTTTCAGCATCAGAGATAGAGACATTATTATTATCTTCGGGAGGTTTTTCTATTTCAGGTTCACTAGAGGTATGCAAAGTCCTATCATTTTTCTTTTTCTTTTTAGAAGGACTAGGTGCATTAGTGTTAATTCTTTGGGAGTCTTGTTCAATTCTTTTAGGGTGTCCCTCAGGATAAAGTGGTTCCTGAGTCATTTTGCCTCCTCTAGTTGCTACTCTAACAGCAAAATCATTCATATTATTATTCATTTCACTAAGCAATTCTCTTTGAGATTTAGCAACATGTTCTAAATGGGGTTGAACCATAGAAGCATGTTTTTCTACACCCCTAACATCATTGGTGATTCTAAATAACAAGTCACTCGAGTGAGCAATCATATCATAATTGTATTTCAGTTGTTTCATAACATTTGCATTGAAGTGATCTTGTTTTCTAATGTAATTGTCAAACTCAAATAAGCATTGACTAGGATGTTTATTATAAGGAATGTCACCTTCATCAAATTTCATTAAAAAGTTTACCTCTACCACCCGTGGAGGTGGTGGTGTGTTAAGGCCATGTATTTCTTCAATAGGTGGTACATTATTAACATCTTCAGCTTTAATACCTTTTTCCTTCATACATTTCTTTGCCTCTTGCATATTTTCGGGACTGAGAAATAAGATACCCCTCTTATTTGGAGTGGATTTAGGTAGTGGTTCAGGAAGAGTCCAATCATAATAATTCTTCAATATGTTGTTCAATAATTCCTCAGCTTGTTCAACAGTTCGGTCCTTGAAAACACAACCAGCACAACTATCTAGGAAGTCCCTAGAAGCATCGGTTAGTCCATTATACAAGATATCAAGTATTTCATTTTTCTTAAGAGGATGATCAGGCAAAGCATTAAGCAATTAGAGAAGCCTCCCCCAAGCTTGTGGGAGACTCTCTTCTTCAATTTGCATAAAGTTAAATATTTCCTGTAAGGCAGCTTGTTTCTTATGAGCAGGAAAATATTTTTCAGAGAAGTAGTAAATCATATCCTGGGGACTACGCACACAACCAGGAGCAAGAGTATTGTACCATATCTTAGCATCACCCTTTAATGAGAACGGAAATAATTTGAGAATATAGTAGTAGCGAATCTTCTCATCATTAGCAAAAAGGGTGGCTATATCATTTAGTTTAGTGAGATGTGCCACAACAGTTTCAGTTTCATAGCCATGGAAAGGATCAGATTCAACCAAAGTAATTAACTCTGGGTCGACAGAGAATTCATAATCCTTATCGGTAATAAAGAGAGGTGAAGTAGCAAACTTAGGATCACATTTCATTCTAGCATTCAAAGATTTTTCTTTCAGTTTGCATAGTAATTTCTTAAAATCATCCCTATCTTTGCAAGCAAGAAAATCTCTAGCTATCTCCTCATCCATAACATAACCTTCAGGTATTTTAAGCATTTCATATCTAGGAGAGCTAGGTCTAATAGGTGTTTCAAGATTTTCAGTTTCAAGTACTTCATTAGTTTCAATAATTTCATTAGTTTCAGCATTCTCAATATCTTTAGCTCTAGCAATTTGTTTATCAAGAAATTCACCCAGTGGCACATTATCATCAAGCAAGGTACTAGCTTCATCATGAGCATCATTCATAGCAGAAGTAGCATCATCAATAACTTGCAACATATCAAGATTAATAGCATGTGGTGGTGTTGCAAGTCTACTCAAAACAGAAGGTGAATCAAGTGCAGAGTGTGATGGCAGTTCCTTACCTCCTCTCGTCCTAGAGGGAACGATCTTGGTTTTGGTATCCTTAGATTCTCCATAGTGATAAATAGATAATAATCCCAAGTGACTCAACAAATATATCTATGCTCCCCGGCAACGGCGCCAGAAAAAGGTCTTGATAACCCACAAGTATAGGGGGTTGCAACAGTTTTTGAGGGTAGAGTATTCAACCCAAATTTATAGATTCGACACAAGGGGAGCCAAATAATATTTGCGAGTATTAGCAGTTGAGTTGTCAATTCAACCACACCTGGAGATTAAATATCTGCAGCAAAGTGATCAGTAGCACAGTAATATGATAGTTTTGATAGCAGTGGTAGCAGTAACAGTAACAACAACAGTAGTAACTTGGCAAGAACAATATGTGGAAAATTCGTATGCATTGGATCGGTGAATTCATTGGATGATATTCATCATATAACAGTCATAACCTAGGGGAATACAAAACTAGCTCCAGTTCATAAATATAATGTAGGCATGTGTTCCGTAAATAGTCATACGTGCTTATGGAAAAGAACTTGCATGACATCTTTTGTCCTACCCTCCCGTGGCAGCGGGGTCCATAAGGAAACTAAGGGATATTAAGGCCTCCTTTTAATAGAGAACCGGAACAAAGCATTAACAATAGTGAATACATGAACTCCTCAAACTACGGTCATCACTGGAAAGTATCCCAATTACTGTCACACTGGGGTTTACGGATCATAACACGTAATAGGTGAATATGACTTGCAAGATCGGATCTAGAACATAGATATAATGGTGAAAACATAAACGGTTCAGATCTGAAATCATGGCACCCGGGCCCTAAGTGACAAGCATTAAGCATAGAAAAGTCATAAAAACGTCAATCTCAGAACATAGTGGATACTAGGGATCAAGCCCTAACAAAACTAACTCGATTACATGATAATCTGATACGTCCATTTTGCATCATGCTTTTATGTTGATATTTATTGCATTATGGGCTGTTATTACACATTATGGTACAATACTTATGCCTTTTATCTCTTATTTTACAAGGTTTACACAAAGAGGGAGAATGCTGGCAGCTGGAATTCTGGACCGGAAAGGAGAAAATCTGAGAGACCTATTCTGCACAACTCCAGAAGTCCTGAAAATTTACGGAGAATTGTTTTGGAATATATAAGAATTAGTGGGCAAAGAAAATAGCATAGGGGACCCACCAGGTGCCCACAAGCCTGGGGGGCACGCCCTACCCCCTGGGCGCGCCCCTAGGGCTTGTGGGCCCCCTGGCAGGTCTCTAGTGTCCATCTTCTGCTATATGAAGGGTTTTTACCTAGAAAAAATCAGAAGGAAGCTTTCGGGACGAAGCGCTGATACGTCTCCAATGTATCTATAATTTTTTATTGTTCCATGCTATTATATTATCTCTTTTGGATGGTTTATATGCATTAATATGTTATTTTATATTATTTTTGGGACTAACCTATTAACCTAGAGCCCAGTCCCAGTTTCTATTTTTTTTCCTTGTTTTTGAGTTTGGCAGAAAAGGAATATCAAACGGAGTCCAAATGGAATAAAACTTTACGATGATTTTTCTTGGACCAGAAGACACCTACGAGACTTCGAGATGAAGTCGGAAGACCCACGAGGCGACGACAAGCCGTAGGGGCGCGCCCTAGGGGGGGCGCCCCCTGGGCTTGTGGCCCCCTCAGAGGTCTCCTAACCCTATTCTTCGGCATATAAATTCCCAAATATTCCCAAACCCTCAGAAGCATCCACAAAAATACTTTTCTGCAGCCGCAACCTTCTGTTCCCGTGAGATCCCATCTTGGGGCCTTTTCCGGTGATCCGCCGGAGGGGGATTTGATCACGGAGGGCATCTACATCAACCCTATTGCCCTTCCAATGAAGCGTGAGTAGTTTACCTCAGACCTACGGGTCCATAGCTAGTAGCTAGATGGCTTCTTCTCTCTCTCTATGATCTTCAATACCATGTTCTCCTCGATGTTCTTGGAGTTCTATCTGATGTAATATTCTTTTGCGGTGTGTTTGTCGAGATCTGATGAATTGTGGATTTATGATCAGATTATCTATGAATATTATTTGAATCCCCTTTGAATTCTTATATGCATGATTTGATATCTTTGTATTTCTCTTTGAATTATCGGTTTGGTTTGTCCAACTAGATTGGTATTTCTTGCAATGGGAGAGGTGCTTAGTTTTGGGTTCAATCTTGCGGTGTCCTCACCCAGTGACGTAGTAGGGGTAGCGAGGCACGTATTGTATTGTTGCCATCAAGGATAACGAGATGGGGTTTTCATCATATTGCTTGAGTTTATCCCTCTACATCATGTCATCTTACTTAAGGCGTTATTCCGTTCTTTATGAACTTAATACTCTAGATGCATGCTGGATAGCGGTCGACATGTGGAGTAATAGTAGTAGATGCATAATCGTTTTGGTCTACTTGACACGGACATGATGCCTATATGCATAATCATTGCTTTGGATATCATCATAACTTTTTGCTTTTCTATCAATTGCTCGACAGTAATTTGTTCACCCACCGTATTGTTTGCCTTCAATAGAGAAGCCTCTAGTGAAACCTATGGCTCCCCGTTCTGTTTTCCATCATGTATTTTCATATCTATATACCAAAAATACCTTGCTGCAATTTATTTACTTGTATTTTGTTTTACGTTTTAGCAATCTTTTATACCTATCTCTATCAGATCTCACCATTGCAATTGACCGTGAAGGGATTGACAACCCCTTTATCGCGTTGGGTGCAAGTGTTTGATTGTTTGTGCAGGTGCATAGATTGGAGACTTGCTTGTACCTCCTACTGGATTGATACCTTGGTTCTCTAACTGAGGGAAATACTTATCTCTACTTTGCTGCATCACCCTTTCCTCTTCAAGGGAAAAACCAACGCAAGCTCAAGAAGTAGCAGGAAGAATTTCTGGCGCCATTGCCGGGGAGGTCTACATCAAGCCTACCAAGTACCCATCGTAAACTCTCATCTCTTGCATTACATTATTCGCCATTTGCCTCTCATTTTCCTCTCCCCCACTTCTAAAACAATTTTCAGAAAAATACAAAAAGATTTGCCTTTTTATTCGCCCTTCTTCCGTTCGTCTTTTTGTTTGCCTTTTGTTTGCTCGTGTGTTAGATTGCTTGTTTTGTCACGATGACTCAAGAGAATACCAAGTTGTGTGACTTTTCCAAAACTAATAATAATGATTTTATTAGTACTCCGATTGCTCCCGCCACTAGTGCGGAATCTTATGAAATTAATGCCGCTTTGTTGAATCTTGTTATGAAAGAACAATTTTCCGGCCTTCCTAGTGAAGATGCCGCATTCCATCTAAATACTTTCATTGAGTTGTGTGATATGCAAAAGAAGAAAGATGTGGATAATGATATTGTTAAATTGAAGCTATTTCCGTTCTCACTACGAGATCGTGCTAAAACTTGGTTTTCATCTTTGCCTAAAAATAGTATTGATTCATGGAACAAGTGTAAAGATGCTTTTATTTCCAAGTATTTTCCTCCTGCTAAGATCATCTCCCTTAGGAACGATATAATGAATTTTAAGCAACTTGATCATGAACATGTTGCACAATCTTGGGAGAGGATGAAATTGATGATAAGAAATTGCCCTACTCATGCTTTAAGTTCATGGATGATCATACAATTTTTTTATGCCGGATTGAATTTTGCTTCTAGAAATCTTTTAGATTCGGCCGCGGGAGGAACTTTTATGGAAATCAAATTAGGATAAGCTACTAAACTCCTAGATAATATTATGGCTAATTACTCTCAATGGCACACCGAAAGATCCTCTACTATTAAAAAAGTGCATGCGATTGAAGAAATTAATGTTTTGAGTGGAAAGATGGATGAACTTATGAAATTGTTTGCTAGTAAGAGTGCTTCTATTGATCCTAATGATATGCCTTTGTCCACTTTGATTGAGAATAATAATGAATCTATGGATGTGAATTTTGTTGGTAGGAACAATTTTGGTAATAACACGTATAGAGGTAATTTCAACCCTAGGCCGTTTCCTAGTAATTACTCTAATAATTATGGTAATTCCTATAACAATTCTTATGGAAATTATAATAAAATGCCCTCTGATCTTGAGAACAATATTAAAGAATTTATTAGTTCCCAAAAGAATTTCAATGCTATGGTTGAAGAAAAATTACTTAAGATTGATGATTTGGCTAGGAACGTGGATAGAATTTCTCTTGAGATTGATTCTTTGAAAATGAGATCTATTCCACCCAAGCATGATATTAATAAGTCTCTAAAATCTATGAGAATTTCTATTGATGAATGTAAAGAAAGAACCGCTAGGATGCGTGCTAAGCGAGAATGGTTTGTAAAAGCGTGTTCTTCGATTTCTCGTGAAAATAATGATGAAGATCTTAAAGTGATTGATGTGAATCCTATTGAATATTTGTTTTCTAATATAAATATTGATAAAGATGGGAATGGAGATGAGTCAACTTTAGCTAGAAGGCGTCCCAATGATTCAGAGTTTATAGATCTTGATGCAAAAATTGATAAAAGTGGGATTGGAGAGGTCAAAACTTTAAGTAGCAATGAACCCACTCTTTTGGATTTCAAGGACTTTAATTATGATAATTGTTCTTTGATAGATTGTATTTCCTTGTTGCAATCCATGTTGAATTCTCCTCATGCTTATAATCAAAATAAAGCTTTTACTAAACATATTGTTGACGCTATGATGAAATCTTTTGAAGAAAAATTTGAGTTGGAAGTTTCTATCCCTAGAAAGCTTTATGATGAGTGGTAACCTACCATTAAGATTAAAACTAAAGATTATGAGTGCCATGCTTTGTGTGATTTGGGTGCTAGCATTTCCACGATTCCGAAAACTTTATGTGATGTGCTAGGTTTCCGTGAATTTGATGATTGTTCTTTAACTTTGCATCTTGCGGATTCCACTATAAAAAAACCTATGGGAAGGATTAATGATGTTCTTATTGTTGCAAATATAAATTATGTTCTCGTAGATTTCATTGTTCTTGATATAGATTGCAATCCTACATGTCCTATTATTCTTGGTAGACCTTTCCTTAGAACGATTGGTGCAATTATTGATATGAAAGAAGAAAACATAGATTTCAATTTCCATTAAGGAAGGGCATGGAACACTTTCCAAGAAAGAAAATTAAGTTGCCATATGAATCTATTATGAGAGCTACTTATGGATTGCATACCAAATATGACAATACCTATATCTATTGCAATATGCCTAGCCAGGGGCGTTAAACAATAGCGCTTGTTGGGAGGCAACCCAATTTTATTTTTATGTTTTTTGTTTTGCTTCTGTTCTTGAATAAAATACACATTATTACCTTTGTAGTAATTGTGTTTGGGTGTTTTAATTAGTGTTTGATCCAAGTAATACCTTTGGGATGGCTTACGGTGATAGTTGATTTGATCTTGCTGAAAAACAGAAACTTTTGTGTCCAGTAATATAATTATTTAAATTCACTGGAGTGCGGAAAAACCCTGATTTGTTTTAAAAAAGATTGATGTACAAATTTCCTAAGTTGTCCTAATGTTTCAGAAATTTTGGAGTTACAGAAGTATTAGAACAATTCAGATCTTCACAGACTGTTCTGTTTTTGACAGATTCTGTTTTCTATGTGTTGTTTGCTTATTTTGATGAATCTATGGGTAGTATCGGGGGGTATGAACCATGGAGAAGTTGGAATACAGTAGATATTACACCAATATAAATAAATAATGAGTTCACAACAGTACCAAAACTGGTGATTTTATTTTCTTATACTAACGGATCT
This sequence comes from Thinopyrum elongatum, assembly GCA_011799875.1. Taxonomy (NCBI): domain Eukaryota; kingdom Viridiplantae; phylum Streptophyta; class Magnoliopsida; order Poales; family Poaceae; genus Thinopyrum; species Thinopyrum elongatum. Next base: position 284,596,435 of record CM022303.1, on the reverse strand, counting down.
CATGAGTTTTCTGTTGAGTTTTGTGTTGTGAAGTTTTCAAGTTTTGGGTAAAGATTTGATGGACTATGGAATAAGGAGTGGCAAAAGCCTAAGCTTGGGGATGCCCAAGGCACCCCAAGGTAATATTCAAGGACAACCAAGAGCCTAAGCTTGGGGATGCCCCGGAAGGCATCCCCTCTTTCGTCTTCAATCCATCGGTAAATTTACTTGAGGCTATATTTTTATTCACCACATGATATGTGTTTTGCTTGGAGCGTCTTGTATGATATGAGTCTTTGATTTTTAGTTTGCCACAATCATCCTTTCTGTACACACCTTTTGAGAGGGACACACATGAATCGTGATTTATTAGAATACTCTATGTGCTTCACTTATATCTTTTGAGCTAGGCAATATGCTTTAGTGCTTCACTTATATCTTTTTAGAGCACGGCGGTGGTTTTATTTTATAGAAATTTTTGAACTCTCTTGCTTCACTTATATTATTTTGAGAGTATCTCTAAACAGCATGGTAATTTGCTTAGGTTATGAATTTAGTCCTAATATGATGGGCATCCAAGAGGGATATAATAAAAACTTTCATATTAAGTGCATTGAATACTATGTGAAGTTTGATTCCTTATGATTGTTTTGAGATATAAAGATGGTGATATTAGAGTCATGCTAGTGAGTAATTGTGGATTGGTAGAAATACTTGTGTTAAAGTTTTTGATTCCCATAGCATGCACGTATGGTGAACCGTTATGTGATGAAGTCGGAGCATGATTTATTTATTGATTGTCTTCCATATGAGTGGCGGTCGGGGACGACCGATGGTCTTTTCCTACCAATCTACCCCCCTAGGAGCATGCGTGTAGTACTTTGTTTCAATAGCTCATAAACTTTTGGAATAAGTATGTGAGTTCTATATGACTAATGTTGAGTCCATGGATTATACGCACTCTCACCCTTCCACCATTGCTAGCCTCTCTAGTACCGCGCAACTTTCGCTGGGCATTACACCCACCATATACCTTCCTCAAAACAGCCACCATACCTACCTATTATGGCATTTCCATAGCCATTCCGAGATATATTGCCATGCAACTTCCACCGTTCCATTTATTATGACACGCTTCGTCATTGTCATATTGCTTTGCATGATCATGTAGTTGACATCGTATTTGTGGCAAAGCCACCATTCATATTTTTTTATACATGTCAATCTTGAGTCATTGCACATCTTGGTACACCATCGGAGGCATTCATATAGAGTCATATATTTATTCTAGTATCGAGTTGTAATTCTTGAGTTGTAAAGTAAATAAAAGTGTGATGATCATCATTATTAGAGCATTGTCCCATGTGAGGAAAGGATGATGGAGACTATGATTCCCCCACAAGTTGGGATGAGACTCTGGACGAAAAATTAAAAAAAAAGAGAGAGAAAAAAAGGCCAAAGAGCCCAAAATAAAAAAATGAATGAGAGAAAAGAGAGAAGGGGCAATGCTACTATCCTTTTTCCACACTTGTGCTTCAAAGTAGCACCATGATCTTCATGATAGAGAGTCTCCTATTTTGTCACTTTCATATACTAGTGGGAAATTTTCATTATAGAACTTGGCTTGTATATTCCAATGATGGGCTTACTCAAATGCCCTAGGTCTTCGTGAGCAAGCGAGTTGGATGCACGCCCACTTAGTTTCTTTTTGAGCTTTCATAAACTTATAGCTCTAGTGCATCCGTTGCCTGGCAATCCCTACTCACTCGCATTGATATCTATTGATAGGCATCTCCATAGCCCGTTGATACGCCAAGTTGATGTGAGACTATCTCCTTCTTTTTGTCTTCTCCACAACCACCATATTCTATTCCACCTATAGTGCTATATCCATGGCTCACGCTCATGTATTGCGTGAAAGTTGAAAAAATTTGAGAACATCAAAAGTATGAAACAATTGCTTGGCTTGTCATCGGGGTTGTGCATGATTTAATACTTTGTGTGATGAAGATGGAGCATAGCCAGACTATATGATTTTGTAGGGATAACTTTCTTTGGCCATGTTATTTTGAGAAGACATGATTGCTTTATTAGTATGCTTGAAGTATTATTGTTTTTATGTCAATATTAAACTTTTGTATTGAATCTTATGGATCTGAATATTAATGCCACAATAAAGAAAATTACATGGATAAATATGATAGGTAGCATTCCACATCAAAAATTCTGTTTTTATCATTTACCTACTCGAGGACGAGCAGGAATTAAGCTTGGGGATGCTTGATACGTCTCCAACGTATCTAAATTTTTGATTGTTCCATGCTATTATATTATCTATTTTGGATGTTTTATTTGCATTAATATGCTATTTTATATTATTTTTGGGACTAACCAATTAACCTAGAGCCCAGTGCCATTTTCTGTTTTTTTCCTTATTTTTGAGTTTCGCAGAAAAGGAATATCAAACAGAGTCCAAATGGAATAAAACTTTACGATGATTTTTCTTGGACCAGAAGACACCTACAAGACTTGGAGATGAAGTCAGAAGACCCACGTGGCTACGACAAGCCGTAGGGGCGCGCCCTAGGGTGTCGTGGGAAACCACGGCCACCTATGGGACCAAGAGCCCCTTTCTGGTTCGGCGGGGGGATGGCACATTGCACAAAGAGCGGAGAAGCGTGGAACAGCACGACAGAGATCACGCGGGCAGATTTTACCCAGGTTTGGGCCGCTGTGAGGCGTAAAACCCTACTCCTGCTTTGGTGGATTGATGGTGGAAAAGATGGTGGTGAGCGTAGCACGTTTGCCCAGCAGGGTTGCCTCGGGGTGAAAATGGCTACGCGCGTACGAGTGTGTGAGGGTGTGGATTAGCCAACCAACTCACCAACCCCTTCTACGGTCGCCATGGGCCTCCTTTTATAGATTAAGGGGTCACCACAGTGGCAAATTAGTCATTACGCACTGATTAGATAGCAAATAGTGCTATCGTACCTACTCTGTAGGCTGACAGAGCGCATTAAATGCGCCGCTCAATGTCACATCACAGCTCGCCCGGCAATCCTTGCCGGGCTGTTTTGCCAGCTTCGCGCCTGCTTGCTTGACACGTCTCAGGACGGGTGTCACTTGGAGGCATTTTCCGCAGGAAGTGGCTGCCATGTGGCGAATAGCAGCCACTTAGTCACTTTGGAGCTTGACACCGCACTGATCGACAACGTGCGTCGTGATGAGGTGGTGCGGTGGCGTGGCTTGCCTCCACTAGTCCCGGCAGGCCTGCCGGGACGATCTGGAAGCTTGCTTCTCGAGCAAACCCAACCTTGCCAGGCTCGTCTGCCCGACAATGGAGGTTCTTTCCTTAGCGATAACTTGCTCCTTTGGCTCATCTTGGTCTTCTGGATCTGCGCTTGGACCCTTGAAAGAAATGATACCTTGTGCTTCAATCTGATCTTGGTGTTGTGATCTTGTTCTCGTGCCTGTGCACAGTCTGGGCAATGGACCCAGGGTTTGTTGCACTGGTAGAAGCCCCCGGGCCTGGCCCGAACGCGCTGCCGGGCGTCGTCGGGGTAGGCCCTAACCAGTGCATAGGTAGGGGCGTGGAAGTGGCTGGCCCCTTGAGATCTTATTAGCTTCTTCATTAACTTGAGTCCGGGCCAGTTTTCGGTTTTCCCGCGCGTAACGTAAAGCCAATTATGGTGGGGCCATTCTTGTAATGGCCCGTGAATGACTTTAACGCACGGGGGAGTAACTGCCAATTCACTCTTCCCACCAAGCCCTTATCCTTAGCCATGTATGCTGCATGCATCACGCGGGGTAGGTAACGGAGGCGCGTGGTGTGGGAGAGCATCAAGGCAGGGGCCCGGTCTTCTTGAATTGGTGGAGGAGGGCGGCGGTTACCCGTTGAGGGATCGGCTCTCTTCCCCGACCCACCTATAAAAGGAGGGGCGGGGGAGGAGCAGAGGCATTCATCCTTGCATCCCTTCTCCTCCATCTTCTGCTTTCTCCTGGATATGCTGAGAAGGAGAGCCTGGGGCCAGGCCTCGGGTCCTAGCTTAGAGCTCCGCATGAGCCTGAGGGGGGCGCTCGGGCGGCGCAGCGGTAGCACTGGAGGTGGCGACTCTGGTGCGCTCGTCGCCGGGTTGCCCGTGGCTTCAATTCTAGTGAGAGGCGACACGGACGACACCACGCCGAGGCCCATAATGGGCACGGGGCGCGGTAGTCGGTCGTGGCCTATTTCCCCTTCCCTTGCGGCGTCGGAGGGAGGCCGCGGAAACGGTTCGCCATTGGTAAAGGCGGATCTGACCTCCCCAGGCACTTCCCGACCGGCGTGTGGGAGAACTCCTCGTCCTCATACACGCCTCCTTAACGTGTGGTGGCTCCTGATCTTCGGGCCGTCGGGGACGACCATGCTCTCTGTTGGACTACCCGGAGAGCATGGCGCCCAATGCGGCTGTCGTGATGGGGTCTTCGGGCGGCAGCGGTACGGAAGGTAGCGGCAGCCCACGACCCGTCAAGAACAGGGACGACCGTTCCGACGAGTCATGTTTGCCGGTGACTCCGCCTCTCCTATTTGGGCTTCCGGCAGCGTCACCATCCGCACCTGCCCTCCAGTTTCTTTCTCCTAGCTAGGAAGAGGTGCCTTCCTGATCCTGGGGAGGCGCCGAATCCCAGCCAGGCCCTACTTCCCTAGTCCCTCCCTGTGATTTCCTGAAGGAGATGGACAAGGGCAAAGGCATCACGGGGCACTTATCTTTTTTCAATCTTAAACCTGTAGGCACTTGCCAAATTTTAGATCAAATAATGTAATCTCTTGAATCCATGTCTGTGTCCTGTAAGGTCTGTACTTGCTTGATCAACATATTAATGAAAAAGATGAACCTTGTCGGGGACTCGTGCACGTATACGTCCATGCAGAGGTGGAGTGCCTCTATATTTTTAAATAAACGAGTTTCCCCCGGCAGGCTATCCTGCCGGTACCCTCTATTTTGTTGCCGGGGAGTTAAGCCTACCGGGCACAAATCATGAAGAGGGACCAGCCCCCCGCCAATCTTTTTTCATCAAAGGCCACTACGACCATCCTGACCGAAGCAACGTTCGAGTCAAAGGATGGGAGCACCTAAGTTTCAAAAAGCGGCGAGGTTCTCTTATGCACAAGTCTTTGCTTACAGAACATGTATGGACAAGAGATAGAACTTATCTGTTTGGCTTGCCGGAGATCACAGTGTTGGCTCATCTTTCCAGCTTCCCTTGAAAGGCCAAGTTTTCGGCAGGAACCTGCAGTTTTATGCAGATGGAAATGATGCCAGATGCGATCTTATCTACATGAACATGCGATGCTCATGAAATGCTTATGCATGCATGCAACTTGTCGGGGGCCCCCAGCGCTTCATTTATTTTTTTGTTTCTCAAGGTCTGCACCTGGCTTTGTACAAGGCGTTACATGCAACTGAGGCAAGGCCTGTACAAAAGGGTGGCTGCCGGGCAGGGCCCGATAGCCGCGCCTTATGGGTAGAACTTGCAGAGATGCTCAATATTCCATGAGTTTTGCAATTGAATGCCATCTCTGGTCTCCAGACGGACTGCGCCAGGTCTGGTGACTCGTACTACCCGGTAAGGGCCTTCCCACTTCGGCGTCAACTTGTTTGCACCCTTGGCGGACTGAACGCGCCTAAGGACAAGGCCGCCTTCCTCAAAACACTAGGCATGAACCCTGCGGCTGTGATAGCGACACAGGGCTTGCTGGTAGCGTGCAACACGCGTAGCAGCCCGAAGACGGTTCTCCTCGAGAAGCACAACGTCGTCACGCCGGTGCTGATCCTGCGCTACTTCATCATAGGCAAGCACTCGAGGTGGCCTGTAAATGAGTTCCGTGGGGATAACTGCTTCTGCCCCATAGACTAGGGAGAAGGGAGTCTGCCTGGTAGCTCAATTTGGTGTCGTTCTGAGGGACCAGAGAACTACCGGCAGCTCATCAATCCATCGCCTGCCGCACTTCTGCAACATATCAAATGTTCTCATCCTGAGTCCTCGCAACACTTCAGCGTTCACCCTCTCAGCTTGTCCATTGCTTCTGGGATGTGCAACAGAAGCAAATGAGATCTTGCTTCCGAGGGCATGAACGTATTGCATGAAGGCGTGGCTCGTGAACTGGGTGCCGTTGTCGATGATGATCCGGGCAGGGACCCCGAAGCGGCACACCAATCCTTTCAAGAACTTGATAGCTGACTGAGCAGTCACCTTTCTCATGACATCTACTTCCAGCCACTTTGTATACTTGTCGATGGCAACGAACAAGAATTCAAAGCCCCCGGAAGCTCGGGGGAAAGGGCCGAGGATATCGATCCCCCAGACCGAAAACGGCCATGACAAAGGGATTGTCTGAAGAGCTTGTGCAGGCAGATGGATGTTTTTGGAATGGAACTGGCAGGCTTCACAGTTGGTGACTAGCTCGACCGCATCTTGGAGGGCTGTGGGCCAATAGAATCCTTGCCAGAATGCTTTCCCAACTAATGCCCTTGATCCAGTGTGGGAGCCGCACATGCCTTTGTGTATTTCTGCCAGCAGTTCCTTTACTTCTTCCTGGCAAATGCACTTCAATTTCACACTGTTGGGCCTCCTTCTGTACAGAGTGTCATCGACAAACTGATACATACTGGCCCTCCGGGGTACTCTTTCAGCTTCCTCTTGCTCATCGGGAAGTTCTCCAGTTTGGAGGAAATGGACTATGTGCCTTGCCCAAGTTGGAGCTTGGGGCTCGGCGACAAGGACTAACGGCACCTCCTCATCTGCGGGAGCGCGTTCCTCGACCGCGGGGACTGATGGCCTGGAAGGAGGGCGCAGCCCGGCAAGCGATGGGGAGTTGTTTCCGGCAGGGTCCCTGCTAGGAGCCCCGAGGGGCTCTACCGGGAGAGGCTTACCGGAGTCCAATTTCCTCCTCTTTCGGGCCATTGTTGCCGGGGATACGGAAGACTGAGTAAGATGGAGAACAAAAGTTCCTGGTTCCATAGGAAGTTTTTGCTCATCACACTTTAACAGATGATCAGCTATGCTATTTTCCGCACGAGGTACGTGCTCTGTTTGCAATCCGTCAAAGCGTTCCCCCAATCTTCTCACTTCCTCAACGTATGCCTCCATCAATGGACTTTGGTAATCCTTGTTGACTTGTCTCACCACAAGTTGTGAATCTCCTCGAATGATCAGTTTCTTGATTCCCAATTCTGTGGCAATCCTAAGCCTGGCAAGGAGCCCTTCATACTCTGATGTATTGTTGGTTGCCTCCTCCCGGGGAAAATGCATCTAGACGACGTACTTCAAGTGCTCCCCAGTGGGAGCAACAAGAAGCACGCCAGCCCCGGCACCTTGCAGGGAGAATGCACCATCGAAATACATTATCCATTCTTGGGACGCTTCCTTGCTGGGGGTAACTGTTTCCAGCACTTCTTCATCAGGAGTTGGCGTCCATTCTGCAATAAACTCTGCCAATGCCCTGCTCTGAATTGTTGATGTGCTCTCAAATCTCAGGCCAAAACTAGATAACTCCAAAGCCCACTCCACTATTCTACTGGTAGCCTCAGGGTTTCGGAGTATCCTTTGCAACGGAAAGCGGGTGACAACCGTGATCTCGTGGGCTTGGAAATAGTGGCGCAGTTTCCTTAAGGCCATAATGAGGCCAAAAGTCAACTTTTGCACACCAGAGTACCTCGATCTAGCCCCCTGTAACAGGGAACTGATGAAGTATACTGGGCGCTGCACCACTTTCTTCCTTGCCGCGTCCTTGGGGTTGCTCCTGCTGCCGTGCTCCTCTTTGCCCTGATCCTCATCCGGTCCTGCCGGGTTTTTCTCACTCTCTGTTTCCTCCACTTCCCGCTGTGCTACTAGGGCTGCACTAACCACTTGATTAGTTGCTGCTAAGTATAGTAGCAACGGCTCTTGTGGTTTGGGAGCAACCAAAGTGGGCACAGAGGACAAGTAGGTCTTCAAGTCTTGTAATGCTGCGTCTGCTTCCGGGGTCCATTTCACAGGCCCTGCCTTCTTCAAAATTTTGAAGAACGACAAGGCGCTCTCGGCAGACTTGGAGATGAATCTACTAAGTGCGGCAACACACCCTGTCAGACGCCTCACATCTTTAACTATCTTGGGTGCCTGAATCTGCTCGATGGCCTTGATCTTATCGGGGTTGGCTTCGATCCCCCGATGGGATACGAAGAACCCAAGTAGCTTGCCGGAGGGAACACCAAACACACACTTCTCCAGATTTAGCTTCAAGTTGATCTTGCGCATATTAGCAAATGTCTCCTCCAAATCCTGAATGAGGGTCGATCTGTCCTTGGTCTTGACCACAATATCATCCATATATGTCTCAATGTTTCTGTGCAACTGTGGTTCAAAACCAGTCTAGACCGCTCTTGCAAAAGTGGACCCGGCACTCTTTAACCTGAAAGGCATGCGCACGAAACAGTACATACCACATGGGGTGATGAATGAGGTCTTCTCTTCGTATTCCTTGGACATGAAGATCTGATGATATCCAGAGTATGCATCCAGAAAAGAGAGCAAATCACAACCCGAAGTGGAGTCCACAATCTGGTCGATGCGCGGCAAGGTAAATGGGTCCTTCGGGCAAGCCTTGTTGAGATCTATGAAATCTATGCAAAGCCTCCATTTTCCATTAGCCTTGCGCACAACCACTGGGTTTGCTAACCATGTCGGATGCAGTACTCCTCTGACCAGACCAGCTGCCTCAAGCTTCTTAATCTCTTCGGCAATGAACTGCTGCCTCTCCAAGGCCTGCTTTCGAACCTTCTGCTTGACGGGTCAGGCATGTGGGCAGACAGCAAGGTGGTGCTCAATTACCTCCCTGGGAACACCGGGGATATCAGATGGTTGCCAGGCAAACACATCGATATTCGCCCGCAGGAATGCAACAAGCGCGCTGTCCTATTTGCCGTCAAGGGTGGCGCTGATAGTGAAGGTACCATCAACACCAGCCAGCCTTGCCGGGACCTTTTTCACATGTGGTGCAGCAACCTTGGATCTCTTGCTATTGGAACTCTCCGGCAAGTTATCAACAGGCGCAGCGCACTCCGAAGAGGTACGCTTCCCGGATTCCTTACTGGTGCCCCTGCTATCCTTCTTCTTTCCTTTGTTTTCCTTGGTGGGGACTGCTGCTGCCGTGGCCTCCGCCGCGACTGCATCCCGGTACATCTTATACATGCAAATGATTGCGTCTTTCTCGTCTGATGGAATGGAAATGACTCCTACCGGCCCTGGCATCTTCAAAGTGTTGTAGGCATAGTGGGATGCCGCCATGAATTTCGCCAGAGCTGGGCGTCCAAGGATCCCATTGTACAGCAGGGGGAGGTCGACCACATCAAACACAACCTTCTCAGTCTGGTAGTTCAATTCTCCCCCAAATGTCACTGGCAACGTGATCTTTCCCTTGGGATGACTCCTGCCGGGATTGACTCCTTGAAACGTGCCCGTGACCTTTAGTTCTTCCTCTGCTATCTGAAGCTTGCTGATAACCTTTGGGGAGATCAGATTCATCCCGGCCCCGCCGTCAACCAACATCTTTGTGACTTTGAGGTTGCGAATTGTTGGCGAGATCAACAACGGCAAACACCCTATCGCGGTGATGCGGTCCGGATGGTCCTCTTCGTCAAAGATGATGGGCGTGCATGACCATTTGAGCGGCTTCTGAGACTCTGCTGCTAGTTCCATGGCATTGACCTCATGCGCCCACCGTTTAAGTTGGGGGTGAGAGGAGTGCAAAGATGCACCCCCGTCAATGCACAGGGCGTCAGTGGCCTTCTGGAATTCCTGCTCGCTGGTTTCCTCTTCATCACCTTCATCACTCTCATTATTGCAACCTTCCTTCTCTCGGCCCCTGGTGGGTTTCCCTTGGTTCCGAAGAGCCTTGCCGGGGTGATTTGCTTCACCGTCTCGACCCTTCCTGCCAGCGCCATTCTGACCTTTTTCCTTATCACGCTTCTCATATTCAGCCCTCTGCCTCTTGACGAGCTGCTCAACCTGATGACACTCTTGGAGATCGTGGCCTTTGGTCCGATGAATCTTGCAATACGGCCCATCGCCTTTCCCAGCCTTCTTGGCAGTCGCAGCCTCCCGGCAGTCAGCGCACTCGGTAGCTTCCTTGCCGGGGGCTTCGGCCTTAACCTTCTTGCCGGTACTAGGCGTGCCCAATCCTTCAATGCTCATCACTGCCTTATCCTTGCGCCTCTTGTTACGCTTCTTGTTCTTCTTCTTCTGACTGGTGGGTTCATCATCATCCTCTGAGTCGATGTCGACGCAATCTTCCTCTCCAGGGAGTTTCCTTCCCTCCTCCACCCGAGCGCATTTGTCCACCAAGGTGTAAAGCTCCTTCACAGTCTTGGGCAACCGAACATTCATCTTGGAACGTATCCTATGGTTGCGCACATTGGATTGGAAGGCAGCTATCACAGCTGCCAGGTGGATATCTGGGATATTTCTGTGGACTCTGCTGAATCTCTGCAAATACTTTCCTAGGGTCTCTCCTTCTTTCTGTTGGAGAAGCTGCAAGTCGCTGGGCCGCCCTGGTTCTTGATGGCCGCCCGTGAAGGCGCCGATGAACTCATGGCACATGTCAGCCCATGTCGAAATGGAGTTCTCCGGTAGGTGCATCAACCAAGACCTCACATTGGACTTGAGTGCCAAAGGGAAGTAGTTGGCGAACACCTTCTCATCTCTTCCCTCGGCAGCTTGAACAGCGATGGTGTAGATGCTCAAGAACTCTGCCGGGTTCAGCCTCCCGTCATACTTCTCTGGTATCTCTGGCTTGAACATGCGAGCGGATGGCCAACGGACTTGCCGCAGCTCATGAGTGAAGGCAGGGCACCCAACCTCGAAAGGCAGGCACCCGCCACCCTCGAGCGCAGGCTCATCGACGTCGGGGCCATCACACCCATTGGTCCGGTGGTGGTCGTCGCGGCGTCGCTTGACGACGACGCGCGCACCTCCCCTCCGCCTGTCCTTCGGGGCTTGCCATTGGCCTTGACGTGCTCGAGGGTCAGAAGAGGCCATCAAGACGTCGTCGAGTTCTTGATTTCATGTCTCCCGCGCTGATTGCAGTGGTTGGGACTGCACAGTGGGGGTGGCCCCTTCCGTATGGCCAGCAGCGCGAGCCGCTGTCGTCGTCTGGGGAGGCCGCGGTGGGCCAGCTCGCTGTGAGCCCCTAGCCTCGGCGAAGCCAATCAGACCCTGAATGGTGGCTCTCCACTCATCCATCTGATCGGCCGCCGGCGAGAACCTCAACGGCAGTTGGGCCCGCGCCATGGCCTTCGTAACGGTGCTCGGCATTGGTGATGATGACGTAGACTGCATCATCCACCGGCTTCTAACGGCGCCGACGGCGACCGCGTCGCGCCTTTGCTGTTGCGAACCAGTCGCTTGGATGGCATGGTGACACGGTGAAGGCACTTGAGGGCCAGCAGCTCCATTGGGCATGGTGGCTGGGTCAACCCGCTCTGGGGGAGGCGTGCGCCCTGCGGTCGCGCCCGTGACGGGGGCGGCCGGAGGGTGGCAATTCGCCCCAGACCAGGCGCCACCACTGCGGCTGTGCCCTTCGGTGAGGGGAAGAGGTACAGATGGAATAACCCCTTCGTTCGTACCTCGTGGAGCATGACCGTTGGGATGTTGCTGATGCTACTCTTCTCTGGTGCCTCCTGCTCCTATTTAGGCCGCGGGGGAGGTGGTGACAACGCCGCCTGCGCCGACCACGTCCCCCGCAGCACCCACATCCTCGTGCACCTCCGCATTCCCCGTGGCATCGGCGGCCGCGGGTGGCGGGGCCTTTGAAGTGGATGGGTGAGCTGCGGCACCAGACTTCTTCTTGGGCGCCATAGTCGATGGAGCCATCGATGATGAAAGTGGTGATGAAGATGACGCGCTTCTCATGCTCTCGGGTTCGCGCAAGTGATCCCCCTACCTGGCGCACCAAAGATGTCGTGGGAAACCACGGCCACCTATGGGACCAAGAGCCCCTTTCTGGTTCGGCGGGGGGATGGCACGTTGCACAAAGAGCGGAGAAGCGTGGAACAACACGGCAGAGATCACGCAGGCAGATTTTACCTAGGTTCGGGCCGCCGTGAGGCGTAAAATCCTACTCCTGCTTTGGTGGATTGATGGTGGAAAAGATGGTGGTGAGCGCAGCACGTTTGCCTGGTAGGGTTGCCTCGGGGTGAAAACGGCTACGCGCGTACGAGTGTGTGAGGGTGTGGATTAGCCAACCAACTCACCAACCCCTTCTACGGTCACCATGGGCCTCCTTTTATAGATTAAGGGGTCACCACAGTGGCAAATCAGTCATTACACACTGATTAGATAGCAAACAGTGCTATCGTACCTACTCTGCAGGCTGACAGAGCGCATTAAATGCTCCGCTCAATGTCACATCACAGCTCGCCCGGCAATCCTTGCCGGGCTGTTTTGCCAACTTCGCGCCTGCTTGCTTGACACGTCTCAGGACGGGTTTCACTTGGAGGCATTTTCCATAGGAAGTGGCTGCCATGTGGCGAATAGCAGCCACTTAGTCACTTTGGAGCTTGACACCGCACTGATCAACGACGTGCATCATGATGAGGTGGTGTGGTGGCGTGGCTTGCCTCCACTAGTCCCGGCAGGCCTGCCGGGATGATCTGGAAGCTTGCTTCCGGAGCAAACCCAACCTTGCCAGGCTCGTCTGCCAGGTAAGGGAGGTTCTTTCCTTAGTGATAACTCGCTCCTCTGGCTCATCTTGGTCTTCTGGATCTGTGCTTGGACCCTTCAAAGAACTGATAGCTTGGGCTTCAATCTGATCTTGGTGTTGTGATCTTGTTCTCGTGCCTGTGCACAGTCTGGGCAACGGACCCAGGGTTTGTTGCATCGACATAGGGGGGGTGCCCCTAGACTTGTGGCCCCCTCGGAGGTCTCCTAACCCTATTCTTCGGCCTATAAATTCCCAAATATTCCCAAACCATCAAAAGCATCCATGAAAATACTTTTCCGCCGCCGCAACCTTCTGTTCCCGTGAGATCCCATCTTGGGGCCTTTTCCGGTGATCCGCCGGAGGGGGATTTGATCACGGAGGGCATCTACATCAACCCTATTGCCCTTCCAATGAAGCGTGAGTAGTTTACCTCAGACCTACGAGTCCATAGCTAGTAGCTAGATGGCTTCTTCTCTCTCTATGATCTTCAATACCATGTTCTCCTCGATGTTCTTGGAGTTCTATCTGATGTAATATTCTTTTGTGGTGTGTTTGTCGAGATCTGATGAATTGTGGATTTATGATCAGATTATCTATGAATATTATTTGAATCCCCTCTGAATTCTTATATGCATGATTTGATATCTTTGTATTTCTCTTCGAATTATCGGTTTGGTTTGTCCAACTAGATTGGTATTTCTTGCAATGGGAGAGGTGCTTAGTTTTGGGTTCAATCTTGCGGTGTCCTCACCCAGTGACGTAGTAGGGGTAGCGAGGCACGTATTGTATTGTTGCCATCAAGGATAACGAGATGGGGTTTTCCATCATATTGCTTGAGTTTATCCCTCTACATCATGTCATCTTACTTAAGGCGTTATTCCGTTCTTTATGAACTTAATACTCTAGATGCATGCTGGATAGCGGTCGACATGTGGAGTAATAGTAGTAGATGCATAATCGTTTTGGTCTACTTGACACGGACGTGATGCCTATATGCATAATCATTGCTTTGGATATCATCATAACTTTTTGCTTTTCTATCAATTGCTCGACAGTAATTTGTTCACCCACTGTATTGTTTGCCTTCAATAGAGAAGCCTCTAGTGAAACCTATGGCTCCCCGTTCTGTTTTCCATCATATATTTTCATATCTATATACCAAAAATACCAAAAAAAATATCTTGTTGCAATTTATTTACTTTTATTTTGTTTTATGTTTTAGCAATCTTTTATACCTATCTCTATCAGATCTCACCATTGCAATTGACCGTGAAGGGATTGACAACCCCTTTATCGCGTTGGGTGCAAGTGTTTGATTGTTTGTGCAGGTGCATAGATTGGAGACTTGCCTGTACCTCCTACTGGATTGATACCTTGGTTCTCTAACTGAGGGAAATACTTATCTCTACTTTGCTGCATCACCCTTTCCTCTTCAAGGGAAACACCAATGCAAGCTCAAGAAGTAGCAAGCGCCGCCGTCTCGAGGCGGAACCTGGGCAGAAGCAATCTAGGGCTCTGGCAGAGCTGTTCTGCCGGGGAAACTTCCCTCCAGGAGGGGGGAATCAAAGCCATCATCATCACCAACGATCCTCTCATCGAGAGGGGGTCAATCTCCATGAACATCTTCACCAGCACCATCTCCTCTCAAACCCTAGTTCATCTCTTGTATTCAATCTTTGTCTCAAAACCTCATATTGGTACCTGTGGGTTGCTAGTAGTGTTGATTACTCCTTGTAGTTGATGCTAGTTGGTTTATTCGGTGGAAGATCATATGTTCAGATCCTTAATTATATTCAATACCCCTCTGATCTTCAACATGAATATGCTTTGTGAGTAGTTACGTTTGTTCCTAAGGACGTGGGAAAAGTCTTGTTATAAGTAATCATGTGAATCTGGTATTCGTTCGATATTTTGATGAGACGTATGTTGTCTTTCCTCTAGTGGTGTTATGTGAACGCTGACTACATGACACTTCACCATGATTTGGGCCTAGGGGAAGGCATTGGGAAGTAAAAAGTAGGTGATGGGTTGCTAGAGTGACAGAAGCTTAAACCCTAGTTTATGCATTGCGTCGTAAGGGGCTGATTTGGATCCACATGTTTCATGGTATGGTTAGATTTATCTTAATTCTTCTTTCATAGTTGCGGATGCTTGCGAGAGGGGTTAATCATAAGTTGGAGGCTTGTCCAAGTAAGGACAGCACCCAAGCGCCGGTCTACCCACATATCAAATTATCAAAGTAACGAACGCGAATCATATGAGCATGATGAAAACTAACTTGACAACAATTCCCATGTGTCCTCGGGAGCGCTTTGCTTTATATAAGAGTTCGTCCAGGCTTATCCTTTGCTACAAAAAGGATTGGGCCACCTTGCTGCACCTTTGTTACACTTCTTACTTGTTACCCGTTACGAATTATCTTATCACAAAACTATCTGTTACCGATAATTTCAATGCTTGCAGAAAATACCTTGCTGAAAACCGCTTGTCATTTCCTTCTGCTCCTCGTTGGGTTCAACACTCTTACTTATTTAAAGGACTACGATAGATCCCCTATACTTGTGGGTCATCAAGACTCTTTTCTGGTGCCGTTGCCGGGGAGTGAAGCACCTTTGGTAAGTGGAATTTGGTAAGGAAACATTTATATTACGTGCTGAAATTTACTGTTACTTGTCACTATGGAACATCATCCTTTGAGGGGTTTGTTCAGGGTATCTTCACCCCGACTGGAAGAGCAAAGAGTTGCCCCTCAACCTACTGCACCTACTGAAAATATTTATTATGAAATTCCTTCGGGTATGATAGAGAAACTGCTAGCTAATCCTTACGCAGGAGATGGAACATTACATCCTAATGTGCATCTAATCTATGTGGATGAAGTTTATGGATTATTTAAGCTTGCAGGTTTGGCCGAGGATGAAGTCAAGAAGAAGGTCTTCCCTTTATCTTTGAAGAAGAAGGCATTGACATGGTATAGGCTATGCAATGACATTGGGACTTGGAATTACAACCGATTGAAATTGGAATTTCATCAGAAGTTTTATCCTATGCATTTGGTTCATTGTGATCGAAATTATATATATAATTTTTGGCCTCGTGAAGGAGAAATTATCGCTCAAGCTTGGGGGAGGCTTAAGTCAATGTTATATTCATGCCCCAATCATGAGCTCTCAAGAGAAATTATTATTCAGAATTTTTATGCTCGTCTTTTTTCGTAATGATCAATCCATGCTCGATACTTCTTGTACTGGTTCTTTTATGAAGAGGACTATTGAATTCAAATGGGATCTCTTGGAAAGAATTAAATGCAACTCTGAAGATTGGGAGCTCGAGAAGGTAAGGAGTCAGGTATAAACCTTAAGTTTGATTGTGTTAATTCTTTTATGGATACCGATGCTTTTCGTGAATTTAGCACTAAGTATGGACTTGACTCTGAGATAGTAGCTTCTTTCTGTGAATCATTTGCTACTCATGTTGATCTCCCTAAGTAGAAGTGGTTTAAATATCATCCTTCCATTGAAGTAAAAATAGTAGAACCTATTAAAGCTAAAGACGAAACTATTACTTATAATGTTGATCCTGTTATTCCTACTGCTTATATTGAGAAACCACCTTTCCCTGTTAGGATAAAAGAACATGCTAAAGCTTCAGCTGTGGTTCGTAAGAGTTATACTAGAACACCTACACCCCCTGAACAAATTAAAGTTGAACCTAGTATTGCTATGGTTAAAGATCTCTTGGTCGATAATATTGATGGGCATTTTATTTACTTCTGTGATGAAGCTGCTAGAATTGCTAGACCCGATATTAAGGATAAACATAGACCTATTGTTGGCATGCATGTTGTTTCTGTTAAGATAGGAGATCATTGTTATCATGGCTTATGTGATTTGGGTGCTAGTGTGAGTGCAATTCCCTTTTACTTTATATCTAGAAATTATGAGTGATATTGCACCTGCTGAAATAGAAGATATTGATGTTACTATTAAGCTTGCCAATAGAGTTACTATATCACCAATTGGGATTGTTAGAGACATTGAAGTCTTGTGTGGGAAAATAAAATACCCTACTGATTTCCTAGTTCTTGGTTCCCCACAAGATGATTTCTGTCCCATTATTTTTGGTAGACCTTTCTTGAACACTGTTAATGCTAAAAATAGATTGTGAGAAAGAAACTGTTAGAGTAAGTTTCGGGGATGTGTCTCATGAGTTTAACTTTTCTAAATTTTGTAGACAACCCCATGATAAAGAATTGCCTAGTAAAGATGAAATTATTGGTCTTGCTACTATTGCCGTGCCTCCTACTGATCCTTTAGAACAATATTTGCTAGACCATGAAAATGATATGTTCATGAATGAAAGAAAGGAATTAGACGAGATTTTCTTTAAACAAATGCCTGTTTTGAAACACAATTTACCTGTTGAGACTCTTGGAGATCCTCTACCACCCAAGAGTGATCCTGTATTTGATCTTAAACAATTACCTGATACTTTGAAGTATGCTTATCTCGATGAGAAAAATATATAGCCTGTTATTATTAGTGCTAACCTTTCAGAGCATGAGGAAAAGAAATTATTGAAAACTCTGAAGAAGCACAGTGCAGCTATTGGATATACTCTGGATGATCTTAAGGGCATTAGTCCCACTCTATGTCAGCACAAAATTAATATGGAACCTGAAGCTAAACCAGTTGTTGATCACCAGCGACGGTTGAATCCTAAGATGAAAGAAGTGGTAAGAAATGAAATACTAAAGCTTCTGGAAGCAGGTATAATTTATCCTATTGCTGATAGTAGATGGGTAAGTCCTGTTCATTGTGTCCCTAAGAAGGGAGGTATTACCGTTGTTCCTAATGATAAAAATGGGTTGATTCCGCAAAGAATTTTCACAGGTTATAGAATGGTAATTGATTTTAGAAAATTAAACAAGGCTACTAGGAAAGATCATTATCCTCTACCTTTTATTGATCAAATGCTAGAAAGACTATCAAAACATACACACTTCTGCTTTCTAGATGGTTATTCTGGTTTTTCCCAAATACCTGTGTCACAAGAGGATTTAGAAAAAACTACTTTTACTTGCCCTTTCGGTACCTTTGCTTATGGACATATGCCTTTTGGTTTATTCAATGCACCTGCTACTTTTCAAAGATGTATGACTGCTATATTCTCTGACTTTTGCGAAAAGATTGTTGAGGTTTTCATGGATGATTTCTCCGTTTACGGAACTTCTTTTGATGATTGCTTAAGCAACCTTGATGGAGTTTTGCAGAGATGTGAAGAAACTAATCTTGTCTTGAATTGGGAGAAGTGCCACTTTATGGTTAATGAAGGCATTGTCTTGGGGCATAAACTCTCTGAAAGAGGTATTGAAGTTGATAAAGCTAAAGTTGATGCTATTGAAAAAATGTCGCGTCCTAAAGATATCAAAAGTATAAGAAGTTTCCTTGGTCATGCTGGTTTCTGTAGGAGATTTATTAAGGACTTCTCTAAAATTTCTAGGCCTCTTACTAATCTCTTGCAAAAGGATGTTCCATTTGTTTTTTATGATGATTGTGTAGAAGCATTTGAAATACTTAAGAAAGCCTTAATTTCTGCACCTATTGTTCAACCACCTGATTGGAACCTACCCTTTGAAATTATGTGTGATGCTAGTGATTATGTTGTTGGTGTTGTTCTAGGACAAAGAGTTGATAAGAAATTAAATGTTATCCATTATGCTAGTAAAACTTTAGACAGTTGATAACCCACAAGTATAGGGGATCGCAACAGTTTTCGAGGTAGAGTATTCAACCCAAATTTATTGATTCGACACAAGGGGAGCCAAAGATTATTTGCAAGTATTGGAAGCTGAGTTGTCAATTCAACCACACCTGGAGATTAATTATCTGCAGCAAAGTGATCAGTAGCAAAGTAGTATGATAGTTTTGATAGCAGTAACAAAAGCAATAGTAACAGTAACAGTAATAGTGATAGCAATGATTTTGTAGCAAGTGTAATAGTAACAATAGCAGTAGTAACTTAGTAGAAACAATATGAGAGAAATTCGTAGGCATTGGAGCGGTGAATTCGTTGGATGATATTCATCATATAACAGTCATAACCTAGGGCGATACGGCACTAGCTCCAGTTCATAAATATAATGTAGGCATGTATTCCGTAAATAGTCATACGTGCTTATGGAAAGAACTTGTATGACGTCTTTTGTCCTACCCTCCCGTGGCAGCGGGGTCCTATGGGAAACGAAGGGATATTAAGGCCTCCTTTTAATAGAGAACCGGAACAAAGCATTAACACATAGTGAATACATGAACTCCTCAAACTACGGTCATCACCGGAAAGTATCCCGACTTCTGTCACTCCGGGGTTTGCAGATCATAACACATAATAGGTGACTATAACTTGCAAGATCGGATCTAGAACATAGACATAATGGTGATAACATAAACGGTTCAGATCTGAAATCATGGCACCCGGGCCCAAAGTGACAAGCATTACGCATGGCAAAGTCATAGCAACATCAATCTCAGAACATAATGGATACTAGGGATCAAGCCCTAACAAAACTAGCTAACTCGATTACATGATGAATCTCATCCAACTCCTCACCGACCAGCGAGCCTACGAAGGAATTACTCACTCCCGGTGGGGAGCATTATGGAATTGGCGATGGAGAAGGGTTGGTGGTGACGAAGATCGAAGATCCCCCTCTCCGGAGCCCCAAACGGACTCCAGATCTGGCCTCCCGATGAAGAACAGGAGGTGGCGGGGGCTCCGTCTTGTGAAACGCGATAATTCTTCCTCCATGATTTTTTTCCGAAAATGTGATTTTATAGTATCAGGGTTGAGGCCTGCGGGGCCACCAGGTGGGGACAACCCACCTGGGCGCGCCAGGAGGGGGGCGCGCCCTGGTGGGTTGTGCCCACCCAGGTGCCCCCCCTCCGATGGTTCTTGGCTCCAGTAATTCTCTTTTATTGTATAAAAAATCCTCGCAAAGTTTCGTTCCAATCCGAGAACTTTTATTTCTGCACAAAAACAACACCATGGTAGTTCTACTGAAAACAACATCAGTTCGGGTTAGTTTCATTCAAATCATGAAAATTTGAGTCCAAAACAAGAGGAAAAGCGTTAGGAAAAGTAGATACGATGGAGACGTATCAACTCCCCCAAGCTTAAACCTTTGCTTGTCCTCAAGCAATTCAGTTAATGAACTGAAAGTGGAAAAGAAAAACTTTTACTAACTCTTTTGCTCTTGTTTACATAAATAAGCTTAAGTAGCACCCAGGTTTTCAGCCAAGATCATGACTAACCATGTCAACAATAACTCTTAAAAGTTATATTAACTCATATCAATGGCATAATCAGCTAGCGAGCAATAATAAGATATCTCAAATGACAACACTTTGTCAAAACAACTATGATATAATATGACAATAGTGGTATCTTGCTAGCCCTTTCTGAGACCGCAAAACTTAAATGCAGAGCACCTCCAAAGTTCAAGCAGCGACTAAACATTGTAATTCATGGTAGAAAAGATCTAGTCATGATGCACCCAACATTAGCTACACACAATGCATGAGGATGACAATAGTGCTCTCAGGATCTGGCGCTTATTTGAGAAGGTGATGACACAATATAAAAGTAAATAGATAGTCCTTTCGCAGAGGGAAGCAGTGATTTGCAGCGGTGCCAGAGCTCAAGTTTTTAAAACAGAGGTAAATGAAATTTTGAGAAATGCACCCTTCTTGTTTACTTTGCGACCATTAGTTATAGGTATCTTCCATGCTAAACACATTAGTGGCGGTTCCCAAGCGATAAAAGTAAAGGTTTACTCCTCCTCCACCAACAAACACACTCCACGGCTGGTCCGAATCCATGGGTACCGTCCATACCAACAACAATCCCGGGGGAGTTTTGTTTAATTATTTGAAATTTGAATTCGGGACTGGGAATCCCTATTACCGCCCCTCTCGTGCAAGGACGAGTGAATAAACACTCATCATGAGAATAACACGCTTAGCATGGAAGATATTGACTACTTCCTGTCGCTCTATGAACAATCCAGGCACACAAAAAAGGATATTTATTTGAAGTTTTTAGAGGTGGCACATGCAAATTTACTTACAACGGCAGGGTAATACCGCATATAGGTAGGTATGGTGGACTCATATGGAATAACTTGGTGAAAGGATCGAGAAGAGGTGTCTAGAGGGGGGTGATTAGACCCTTAACAAGCAAAAGTAGCATTTTTTAAGTTCTTCAAGTTGAGGTTAAGTTTTAACCCAAGATTAAGCATTCACAATACATTTCAAGCAAGCATGGCAAGAGTATAGGCAGCGGAAAGAGTAAAGCATGCTTTTGCAAGAAAGTAAAGGGATGAGATTGGAGTGTGCAAACGCAATGAAGACACGGAGATTTTTGGCGTGGTTCCGATAGGTGGTGCTATCGTACATCCACGTTGATGGAGACTTCAACCCACGAAGGGTAATAGTTGCACGAGTCCACGGAGGGCTCCACCCACGAAGGGTCCACGAAGAAGCAACCTTGTCTATCCCACCATGGCCATCGCCCATGAAGGACTTGCCTCACTTGGGTAGATCTTCACGAAGTAGGCGATCTCCTTGCCCTTACAAACTCCTTGGTTCAACTCCACAATCTTGTCGGAGGCTCCCAAGTGACACCTAACCAATCTAGGAGACACCACTCTCCAAAAGGCAATAGATGGTGTGTTGATGATGAACTCCTTGCTCTTGTGCTTCAAATGATAGTCTCCCCAACACTCAACTCTCTCTCATAGATTTGGCTATGGTGGAAAGATGATTTGAGTGGAAAGCAACTTGGGGAAGGCTAGAGATCAAGATTCTTGTGGTTGGAATGGAATGTCTTGGTCTCAACGCATGAGTAGGTGGTTCTCTCTCAGAAAATGAGTAGTGGAAGTGTAGGCATGTTCTGATAGCTCTCTCTTGAATAGAGAAGGGGGTGGAGGGGTATATATAGCCTCCACACAAAATCCAACCGTTAAACACATTTGACCCAACTCGGTCAGACCAAATAGGAGAACTCGGTGAGACCGATTCAGTTCAAATTGTGAATGTTAGGAATCTCGGTGGGACCGACGTGCTAGGGCTAGGGCAAAACCTCATCTCGGTGTGACCGATTGCATGAACTCGGTGAGACCAATTTCAGTAATGAGTAAACAAAGAGTTGGTCAGGCAAACTCGGTGTGACCGATTGCACATTTCGGTGAGACCGAAATAACTACAACAGGCAACAGAGAATTTGCAAGGCCATCTCGGTGGGACCGAGATCCGTATCGGTGAGACCGAATTGTCTAGGGTTTCTGGCAGTGGCTATGTCAAAAGAACTCGGTGGCACCGGATAGATCAAATCGGTGGGGCCGAGTTTGACTTTAGGTTTTGGACATATTTGGAAATGAGAAAGTGGCTGAGGGTTATGGAGCAATATCACTAAGCACTTTGAGAGAGTAGACAATTAAGCAACACCTCATCCCCTTTTAATAGTATTGGCTTTCCTATGGACTCAATGTGATCTTGGATCACTAAAATGAAAATGAAGCGTCTTGAGCCTTTTGCCAATCTTTGTCCTTAGAATTTTGAAGGGGTTCCACATCCTCTTGTCCATGCCACACCATTGTTGAACTTATCTGAAATATACTAGATAAAGATATTAGTCCAACAAGAGATATGTTGACATTAATTACCAAAATCACCCAGGGAGCACTTGTGCTTTCAATCTCCCCCTTTTTGGTAATTGATGACAACATACATCAAAGCTTTAGATAAAGATATGAAGAGTAACAAGTAAAGCTTTGGAAAGACATGTAACATGCATAGGCTCCCCCTACATGTGTGCAACCATGTGAAGATAGTATGTAAGAGCATGTGAATGCATAAGCATGTCAGAGCAAGCAATGAGTTACATGTATCTTGGCTATATGCATCAGAGCAAATGATGTAGATACAGGAAGTGTACCTTCATGTTCATGAGTCCTTCTTGCAAATAATATGTACATCAGCAAGAGATCATCATGCACATGAGTGTGATGCATATACTTACCTTGTGATCTTGAGCTGGCTTTGGAAGAGATGAGCTTGAGAAAACAAGGTTAGATAACACAAGAACACTCTAAATAAAGCAAGTTCAGGAGACCACAAGAGTACCAAGACTGGGATGACATGTAATGAGTGAGTACTTAGTACTCTATTTGGATATGGACATGTCCCCAAAGATTAAAGATATGCAATGAATTCCAAAGATTTTCTTCCCCTAGATATGAACTCTTTCTCCCCCTGAATCTAATATTGGATAATGGGAGAAGGTAGGGTAAAAGAAAGTCAGAGCAAGAAAAAAAATCAGAGCAAGAAATGGTACAAACAACCATACATTAACATGTCTTTCCCCTCTTAAAGACATGTGACTTCTCTCCTCTATTGTTAATAAGCATCTGGAGAAGCTAAGATGTGCTCTCTCTCCCATGTGATAAGCTTTGATGTGCTCTCTCTCCCCCTTTGACATCAATTTCCAGGAAGGGATCTTCTGGAGCATGAGTCAAATAGGTCTGGTCCTTCAGACACACTACAAAGCAACATCTAGTTTAAGATGCGGGTAGAGGATAAGAATCATCGAGTGGAGCTGGAGAAGAAATGACATTTGCAATGGCAAAAAGTTTTCTCAGTAGTGAAATCGGTAACGCCAATCCGTGTTCATCGGTGACACCGAGTTGACAGTGTCAGGGATGATGCATATCGGTCAGACTGGGTTAGTCTGCATCGGTTGTATCGATGAACTATCTACAAGTAATCCCTGCAGTTCGGTCTAGCCGATAGGCATGAATCTGTGAGTCCGAGTTCAATGTAGAGGAATTTTTTTGTCAACTCAGCTCACTTAGCAATCAAAATCTCACAAGGATTTGCAAGGAATTAACTGAGGGATTTGCAATGAATTAGATGCAGAAAATACAGAGAAAATCATACAAAGGGAAAAGAAATCTAGATGAAGGTTTTTTTATAAGGGGAACAAACAAGCAAGAAACATATGCAAGAACACGAAGAAAGAGAACAAAGAAACACTAGAGGAGGTCGGCGACAAAGTCACCTATGTTAGAGTATATTGACTGAGGAGTCAAGTGATGACACTTGATCGTAGGTCATACTCATCGTTTAAGCTCAAAATGGGGTTACCATTTTTCGTTTAAGCATTTTGATGTAGTTCATCAAGAGTTGGGAGCACCACTTATAGTTTGAGTTCATCTTTCTACATGGGTTAGTCTTGCAAGGAAGAGCACTTGTGTATCCAAAATGACAATCATGAAACTTGATACCAAATGAAATTTGATATATAGAAATTGTCAAAGGATATGTTGAGTGGATTCATGCTTCCTTGTATTCAACAACCATATAGTAGAAACTTGGTGATGTAGAGATTGCTCAAGATGTGAGTGGCTTGCAATCTCATAGATTTGGACTCATCCAAGTACCTACAAGGGTTAGATAACATGCAAGGGTACAAGTATAGATCCAAGACATATGATCATCATTATAAGAGAAATATCAATGATTAGTCAAAAAGGCTCATGCCTTGCATGTATCCAAATGGAGTTTCTACTCCAAGTTTGAGGCATCAATAATGTTCAATTCACCTCTCAAACAGCAAAATACTTTCTCATCAAGCAGTTTGGTGAATATATCCGCCAATTGCTTATCGGTTCAAACATGCTTAAGATTGATGTCTCCTTTAGCAACATGATCTCGAATGAAATGATGACGAACTTCAATATGCTTAATTCGAGAATGTTGCATGGGATTGTGAGCAATCTTAATAGCACTTTCATTATCACAAAGCAATGGAACATGTTTCACATATATCCCATAATCCTTAAGGGTTTGGGTCATCCAAAGTAATTGAGCACAACATAATCCGGCGGCAATGTATTCCGCTTCGGCGGTGGATAAGGATACTGAGTTTTGTTTCTTGGAGGACCAAGACACAAGAGATCTACCAAGAAATTGACAAGTACCCGAAGTGGACTTTCGATCAACCTTGTCACCAGCATAGTCTGAATTGAAGTAGCCAACAATATCAAAAGAAGACCTCTTAGGATACCAAATGCCAAAGTTTGGTGTATGAATTAAGTATCTCACTATCCTTTTCACAGCCGTAAGATAACATTCATTAGGTGCCGCTTGATATCGTGCACACATGCACACACTTAGCATAATATCGGGACGGGAGGCACATAGATATAACAATGAACCAATCATAGAGTGGTAAACCTTTCGGTCAACCGATTTGCCATCCTTAGTCAAGTCAAGATGTCCACTAGTAGGCATGGGTGTTTTCATACCTTTGCTTTCTTGCATGTTGAACTTCTTGAATAAGACCTTGGTATACTTTGTTTGGGAAACAAAGGTACCCTCCTTAGTTTGCTTGATTTGCAAATGAAGAAAGAATTTGAGTTCACTCATCATAGACATCTCAAACTTCTCCGACATTAGCCTTCCAAACTTTTCACTAAAATGAGGGTTAATCGAACCAAATATGATATCATCCACATAAATTTGGCACACAAATAATTCACCATTAACCCTTTTAGTAAAAAAGTGTAGAATCAATTTTCCCAATTTCAAAGCCTTTTTCAATAAGAAACTTAGTCAAGCATTTATACCATGCTCTAGGAGCTTGTTTAAGACCATAAAGAGCTTTGTGAAGTTTGTAAACATGATTAGGTTTCTTGGGATTAACAAAGCCGGGAGGTTGTTTAACATAGACTTCCTCCTCAATTTCTCCATTTAGAAAAGCACTTTTGATGTCCATTTGATATAACATAATGTCATGATGATTGGCATAAGCAAGTAAGATGCGTATGGACTCAAGTCTAGCAACGGGGACATTTGTCTCACCATAGTCCATACCTTCGACTTGAGTGTAGCCTTGGGCGATGAGACGGGCCTTGTTGCATACAACTTGTCCATCTTCATCTTGCTTATTCCGAAACACCCATTTGGTTCCAATGACATTGTGCTTTTCATCGGGCTTTTCAACAAGCGTCCATACTTGATTCCTCTCGAAATTGTGTAGCTCTTCATGCATAGCGTTCGCCCAATCTGGATCATCAAGAGCTTCTTCAACCTTCATAGGTTCAATACTAGAAATGAATGAGTAATGTTCACAAAAGTTAGCCAAACGAGTTTTAGAGCGAGTAATTCTCCCGGTTTGAATATCATCAAAGATTTGTTCGATGGGACGGTCTCTTGAGACTCTTGCTCTAACTCGTGAGAGCTTTTGTTTGGGTCAGGGTGGAACATCCTCTTCATTGTCTTGTTCTTCCTCTTATCCTTCTTCGTTGTTGTTGGCATTGTTGTTCTCTTGTGGAGGTGGAGAAGGAGGTCGATGAGGTTCATCTTGTTGTACTTCCTCGTTTCCTTCGTCTTGACGTGTTCCACTCGTGGATGCCTCCATGTCAACTTGTGGTTCACCTTGGTGTGAAGTTGAGGCTTCCACTTGAACGGACGAGGTACTCTCCTTCACCTCCATTGGGCGAATCTTGCCAATAGACATTTCTTGAATTCCTTTCGGGGGATCTTTATCTCCTACATCAATTGGCAATTGCTCTACTTGCGAGCCATTAGATTCATCAAACTTCACATCTACTGTCTCTTCAACCTTTTGAGTGAAATTGTTGTAGACACGGTAAGTGTGAGACTTTGATCCATAACCGAGTAGGAAACCTTCATGAGATTTAGGGGCAAATTTCGAATGATGATGCTTATCAAGAATGTAACACTTTGAGCCAAATACTCAAAAGTATCCAACTTGGGGTTTGTTACCGGTGAGAAGCTCATATGCCATCTTGCCGAAAAGCTTGTGAAGATATAGTCGATTTGTTGCATGACAAGCTGTCTCAACCGCTTCTGCCCAAAAGTGTCTTGGCATCTTGTATTCATCAAGCATCGTTCTCTC
Organism: Thinopyrum elongatum; assembly: GCA_011799875.1. Lineage (NCBI taxonomy): Eukaryota > Viridiplantae > Streptophyta > Magnoliopsida > Poales > Poaceae > Thinopyrum > Thinopyrum elongatum. Next base: position 284,569,761 of record CM022303.1, on the reverse strand, counting down.
CATCTCAATGAGTGTCCGGTTCTTCCTCTCAACAACTCCATTTTGTTGAGGCGTGTACGTAGCTGAGAACTCATGTGAAATCCCTTCTTCGTCAAGAAAGGTATCCACATTGGCATTCTTGAACTCCGTTCCGTTGTCGCTGCGAACCTTCTTGATCTTCACTTCAAATTGATTTTGGGCCTTCCTAGCAAAGTTCTTGAAGATTTTTTGCACCTGCGATTTATCATCAAGAAAGAACACCCACGTAAATCTTGAAAAATCATCAACAATGACAAATCCGAATGAGTTACCAGTGAGACTCTTGTAGGCGTTGGGACCAAAAAGATCCATATGAAGTAGCTCGAGCGGTCTTCTCGTGGTCATAATGTTTTTCACGGGATGACTTCCTCCAACTTGTTTTCCTGCTTGACAAGCACTGCAAAGTCTATCCTTATCAAATATAACATCTTTAACACCAAGGATATGATCACCTTTAATAAGCTTATCAAGATTTCGCATGCCCACATGACCTAACCTTCTATGCCACAACCAACCTTTAGAAGATTTAGCAATTAGGCAAGTTCTAGGTTGAGCTCTTTTAGTGAAGTCAACAATATATAGATCACCTCTATGCATACCGGTAAAGACCATATTATGATTATCTCTTCGAAACACTTGGCAATCTACTTCAATGAAAAGAACATTGAAACCGAAATCGGCTAGTCTAGATATGGAAAGTAAATTGTAGCCAAGAGATTTAACGAGCATAACATTTTGGATGGAGCTGTCATGTGAGATGGCCACCTTACCAAGGTCAACCACCTTACCCTTTGAGTTGTCACCAAAAGTGACATACTTTCGGGGGCCGTCGTTCTCAGCAGGCTCACGAAACATGTCCTTGTCTCCGGTCATGTGATCGGTACATCCACTATCAAGAACCCATTCCTTTCCTCTGGCCATGTAACCACGAAGGTTAGCCATAAGACCAAAGTGTCTCATAGACTCATCAAGATCAAAGTCACTATCATCATCCTCGTCATAATACCCATGTTCAACATCGTCTTGTGATTGGTCATCACCTAGAGAGAGTGATTCATTAGATTTATGACCATGACAATGTGCATCTTTATGAATTCTAATGACTTGAGAGATGATGCTACTAATGACTCCCACATCTCCTTTGGCACGCATGAGGTCACGAAGCTCAAATAGACAATCATCAAATTTAGGATCACTAGGTGAAAGGATCTAGATGACGACTAGAGAGGGGGGGGGGTGAATAGGCGTTTTAAAACTGTTACGGATTTGGCTTTATCCTAATGCGGAATTAAACTAAACGGATACCTTTCAAGCATAAAACCTAAATATGCTAGGCTCAACTAAGTGCACCAACAATCTATGCTAAACAAGATAGGCACTTAAGGAAACTAGCAAGCACAAACTATATCACAAGATATGGAAATGTAGGAACAACTAAGCAATTCAACTAGCACAAGATATATCAATATGAGCAAGTATGAATTGCGGTAAGTAAAGGGTGAGGGTATGAGATAACCACAAGTCAGTCGGAGACGCGGATTTATCCCGAAGTTCACACTCGTGAGAGTGCTAATCTCCGTTAGAGCGGTGCCGAAGCCAAAGCTTTGGGGCGCCACCAAGTGGCTCACCGTATTCTCCCTTTCGAGTCACCCCCAACGGATGAGCCTCGATTCACTCGGGGTTGGTCTTGAAGGCGACCACCACACTTTTACAAACTTCTCCGGAGCACACCACAAGCAAGGAAGCTTCTGGAGGAACCTTGACCACTTAGGCCACTTCAACACCCTTCCCCGGAGCACACCACAAGAGGAAGCTTCCGGGGGAACCTTGACCACCTAGGCCACTTCACAATCTTCACAATATGTCACCAAACCGTCTAGGAGGTGGAAGCCTCCAAGAGTAATAAACTCACAAGCTCTCACTCGAACTAATCGATGCGGGGAGCTCAAACCAATGCAACAAATGCAATGCAAGGTTAAGCAACAAATGCTCAACCCACTCTCTCAATATCACAAGATGAAACTCAAGAAAGTAGGAGATTGAAGAGAGGGGATGCAATGGATCGGATCAACAAATGGCTCACAAATCCATCCACAAATCCCCCTTCACATAGAGGGGAGATAAGGGTTTGGGAGAGGTGGAGAGAGGCTCAAAATGGTGTTTAGAAGGTGTGTGAACAGCACCCAAATCGGAGGGGGGACGCAGCCCTTAAATAGCCAAACACAGAAACTAGCCGTTGGGGCTCAACGGGCATTTCCTGGGCACCCCGTGCATACGGGGGGTTAGACCCCGTGCACACGGGGTCCCGTGTGCACGGTACAAGTCCGTGTCCACGGGGTACCCCAGGACAGCCAGCAGCAGCCCACTCAAACGATGATAACTTTGGCATACGGACTCCGAATTCGATGATCTTGGGCTCGTTTTGAAGCTATGGAAAAGCCCAAGGTCCTCACATAGAGAACCACCCAAGATCAACAAGAAAGAATGATGCAAGTAATGCAAAGGTTTGAGCTCTCTACATGCGACGCGATCAAGCTACTTGCCCGAGAGTCCCCCTTGATAGTACGGCTATCGAACCTATAATCCGGTCTCCCACCAAGCACTATGAGACCGGCAAAACTAGGAAAACCTAGCTAAGTTATACCTTTGCCTTGCATATTCAACTTGAGCTTGATGATGACTTTAATGCTTGCCTCAAGTTGGAATCCCTTTCTTGTCCACAACCACTTGGTGAAGATACTCGAATTGCTTCCTCATATTGTAATGAGGGAAGCCTTAAATTAAGCCCACCTTCACATGTGCATTATCATGATGTGGACCGCAAGCTTCAAAGTATATAACCTCCGGCTTCTCATCTTGCACTTGGACTCCTCGAACCCGATGACCATCACCTCTTGATGTCATCCACACATAGGATACTTGAAATCTTTCCTTTTGTTGCAAGCCCATGAGAAACACCTAACCCACATAGACATAAAAAACACATAGCATGGGTTAGGTAACAAAGCACAATTCACAATTACTTACCATACCACTAGATCACTTGATCTCATGTGGTACAATGTTTGTGATTTGTGGGTTGACCACTTAGATATAATCTTTGAGCTTCATCTTGGTCAACCAACATCTTTACTTCAAGCTCCATCTTGGTTTCTTGAAAGCCACAATGAACTCTTCATTTCCCTTCATTGCTTCAAGACTATATCACCAAAGACTCTTTCATGACCATATCAAGTTCCACTATGAATATCATCTTGGTTACTACTTGCCCATCTAAGAACTCCATCACAAACTCTTGAGAGGCACCATGAATTCTTCACTCTAGTTGCTTGCTTCAAGACTTGATCAACCGAAACCCAACACATGAGCTCACCATGATCTTGTCTTGAAACCATAACTCAAATTCTTCTCTTTGATTATTCTCTGAAGCCTTGATCCTCAGAAGCCCAAATATGTCAATCTTTGAGATCCTCCAAAGAACTGAAACCTCACTAGATATGGGATCTCGAGAGCCAACACCTAGGCCCCGTGAGCACGGGGTATCCAGAGAGTTGACACTCGACCCCGTGCACACGGTACAAGCCCGTGTGCAAGGGGTATCCAGAGAGGGATACCATGAGGACTTCTTCGGATGCTTTGATGGCAATCTTCACATAACAACCCAAATAACTTCAAGCATCACTATGGAACATATCTTCATATAAGATCCAATGCACTTGATGCTCCATAGGAATTGTCATTTAATACCAAAGCTTAGAGCACATATAACTTCATCTATATGGACTTCATCCTTGATTCCATCCAATATCCTTGAGACACTATCTTCATATATATGGACTTCATCCTTGATTTAGTCCAATATCCTTGTGGCACCATCTATGGACAACCCTTCAAATATATCTCACTGAAAACATTAGTCCATGGAGATTGTCATTCAATTACCAAAACCACACTTAGGGGCTAGATGCACTTTCACTAGGTTTCATTTTATGAAAAGCAATGGACTTTTGAAGAATCTCATTTAGGTTTTCCAAGGAATAGTTTGGAAAGCGTTCCTCAAGATATCTCCATATAGTATAAGCACATTCAAATGTAGGCAAGCATACAAGCAAATTTCTAGGAAATCCTCTAATGATAAGATTAATAGCTCTAAGATTGCGGGTCATGTCAAGATACTCATCGGGGGTAGGATGCAATGGATCAATAGGAGGCGCACAAGGGCTAGTAATATACTTGTTCAAATTATATTCATTGAAAATATCAAGCATCTCATTTTTCCAAACACTATAGAACTCTCCATCAAGCATAGGCACTCTACGTCTAATACTCCCAATCATAGACTCATCCATCTTCCTCCAATGGTGATTAAACCAAAGCAATGTAGACCAATGCTCTGATACCAATTGAAAGGATCAAGAAGAGGTGTCTAGAGGGGGGGTGATTGGACCCTCAACAAGCAAAAGTAGCAGTTTTTAAGTTCTTCAAGTTGAGGTGGAGTTTTAACACAAGATTAAGCATTCACAATACATTTCAAGCAAGCATGGCAAGAGTATAGGCAGCGGAAAGAGTAATGCATGCTTTTGCAAGAAAGTAAAGGGATGGGATTGGAGTGTGCAAACGCAATGAAGACACGGAGATTTTTGGCGTGGTTCCGATAGGTGGTGCTATCGTACATCCACGTTGATGGAGACTTCAACCCAGGAAGGGTAACAGTTGCGCGAGTCCACGGAGGGCTCCACCCATGAAGGGTCCACGAAGAAGCAACCTTGTCTATCCCACCATGGCCATCACCCACGAAGGACTTGCCTCACTCGGGTAGATCTTCACAAAGTAGGCGATCTCCTTGCCCTTACAAACTCCTTGGTTCAACTCCACAATCTTGTCGGAGGCTCCCAAGTGACACCTAACCAATCTAGGAGACACCACTCTCCAAAAGGTAATAGATGGTGTGTTGATGATGAACTCCTTGCTCTTGTGCTTCAAATGATAGTCTCCCCAACACTCAACTCTCTCTCACAGATTTGGCTATGGTGGAAAGATGATTTGAGTGGAAAGCAACTTGGGGAAGGCTAGAGATCAAGATTCTTGTGGTTGGATTGGAATGTCTTGGTCTCAACACATGAGTAGGTGGTTCTCTCTCAGAAAATTAGTAGTGGAAGTGTAGGCATGTTCTGATGGCTCTCTCTTGAATAGAGAAGGGGGTGGAGGGGTATATATAGCCTCCACACAAAATCCAACCGTTACACACATTTGACCCAACTCGGTCAGACCGAATAGGAGAACTCGGTGAGACCGATTTAGTTCAAAATGTGAATGTTAGGAATCTCGATGGGACCGACATGATCAATTCGGTGAGACCGATGTGCTAGGGCTAGGGCAAAACCTCATCTCGGTGTGACCGATTGCATGAACTCGGTGAGACCGATTTCAGCAATGAGTAAACAGAGAGTTGGTCAGGCAAACTCAGTGTGACTGATTGCACATTTCGGTGAGACCGAAATAACTATAACAGGCAACAGAGAATTTGCAAGGCCATCTCGGTGGGACCGAGATCTGTATCGGTGAGACCGAATTGTCTAGGGTTTCTGGCAGTGGCTATGTCAAAAGAACTCGGTGGCACCGGATAGATCAAATCGGTGGGGCCGAGTTTGACTTTAGGTTTTGGACATATTTGGAAATGAGAAAGTGGCTGAGGGTTATGGATCAATATCACTAAGCACTTTGAGCAAGTAGACCATTAAGCAACACATCATCCTCTTTTAATAGTATTGGCTTTCCTATGGACTCAATGTTATCTTGGACCACTAAAATGAAAATGAAGAGTCTTGAGCCTTTTGCCAATCTTTGTCCTTAGCATTTTGAAGGGGTTCCACATCCTCTTGTCCATGCCACACCATTGTTGAACTTATCTGAAATATACTAGATAAAGATATTAGTCCAACAAGAGATATGTTGACATTAATTACCAAAATCACCCAGGGAGCACTTGTGCTTTCAATCTCCCCCTTTTTGGTAATTGATGACAACATACATCAAAGCTTTAGATAAAGATATGAAGAGTAACAAGTAAAGCTTTGGAAAGACATGTAACATGCATAGACTCCCCCTACATGTGTGCAACCATGTGAAGATAGTATGTAAGAGCATGTGAATGCATAAGCATGTCAGAGCAAGCAATGAGTTACATGTATTTCCAAAATCACCCAGGGAGCACTTGTGCTTTCACTTGGGTTTCAGGATTTTGATGCACAAGCAGTAATTCCGCTTAGTACAGGCGAAGGCTAGCAATTAGGTTGAGAAGCGGCCAGCTAGAGAGCGAAAACAGTCATGAACATGCATTATGCATAAGTAACATTGGATACTAGCATGAGTAGGATATGAACACCATGACCATAAATATCATAGATGCTATGTTGGTTTTGATTCAACTACATGCATGAACATGTTCCAAGTCAAGCCACTCAAACATTCAGAGGAAGATACCATATCATCATACTACATCACAATCATTTTAACGCAATGTTGTCATCCAAAATAAATCATTATCCACTCCTAGCTACTTAAGCATGTCATGATAAACTATAATCTCTAATTGTTATTGCAAACATGTTTGATCATAATAGGCTGAATCATGGATACTAGGTTAAACATATTTACAAAAACAGAACAAGTTGAGTTCATACCCGTTTCTTTCTGCCACAGCCAGTTCATCAAATATCGTCATTATTTCCTTTCACTTGCACGACCGAACGATATGAAAATAATAATAGTGCAAGAGTGTCGTGGACTAAGCTGGAATCTGCAAACATTTTATTCAAAAGGAGAAGACAAGGTAATTATGGGCTCTTGGTTAGATCAATCAATAATGCATATGAGATCCACTCAACAATTTCATCGTGGTCTTCTCCTTGGTACGACTAAAAAACAGAAAAGAAATTCAGAGAAACACACTAAAATATTTTTGCAGTTTTTGGTTTTTCTGGAAGAAAGCAAATAAAAGAAAAGAAAAACAAAAATGAGAAAGACTATTTACACGGGAAAGCTCCCAACAAGCAAAAGAAGAAGAAGGAAATCTTTTTGGATTTTCTTTTTAATACTAAAACTAACTAAGCTAGAAAGAAAAGCCGAAAAGAAGTAGGAAATATTTTTGTATTTTCTCAAAGTTTTTTCAAACACGCAAGAAGAAAGCGAGAAAATAAATCTAACATGGATAATACAATGAAAAAGTGTGGACACCGACAACTAGAATGAAATGTGTAAACATGAATGTAATGTCGGTGGAAACACGTACTCCCCCAAGCTTAGGCTTTTGACCTAACTTGGTAATCACCACTCGTAAAAGCCATCAGGTCCCACGTTGAAATGCTGGGGAGCGGGCACCTGAGGGTCCCACTCCTGAGGTTCCTCCTCTGCTGCTGCCTGGGTGTTCCGGTAGGCAACGATATCCTCTGGCATGATCTTGTATCCGCCCCTGGCAACATGATCAAACAAAGTAGGTGCAGGCAATGGAATAATATCACAAGTGTTCTCACTAAAAACTAGGTTGTAGGGAATAGGAATGTCAGTGTTCTCATTATCAATAAACTGATGGTGTGCCATAGCCCGACGATCTAGGTAAACCTTGGTTCAGGGATAATCATGCTGGCGTATCTGAACGTTAAAGTGACTCGCTAAATGAGTAGCACAAATACCACCATGAATTATTACCCTTGGACCTGTTAATGTGGAGGCGACATGCCACAATAGCTCCCAAGCTATAAGTGTTATCGCCGTAAAGTGCACAACGCAAGACAGCAAAATCTGGGGCGCTGAGTGCACCTACCTTCTCTCTAGCAAGTAAACACTTCGTAATGAATAGAACAAAATAATGCACAGAAGGAAACTACAAGCTAGTGGCGGTGACACTCGACACCCTTCTATCATCCCCCACTGTCAAATTGCGGCAAAAACCATCAAACTCTGCGGGCCTAGGCTCTATTAAATCCCCGTCAGAAGGGATCAAGCATATGTCACAAAATTCAGTGAGTGGTATCTGATGGGTTTCAGCATATAAATTAAACGGCACCTCAGGAGGATTATTCCTACTCACGAAATGAAAACTTTGCACAAAGGAATTTGTGAGGAGATGATACTGTTCACACTCAGCTGCAATGAAGTCGGTGAGGCCGGCATTAGCAGCAAATTGTGCAAACTCTTGGCGGATTCCGGCTCCCTCCATGAATGGGTTATGCGGCCATTCGCACGGTCGTACCTCCGCCATTCTTCGAGTGTGGAGGTCATTGTCTGACGACTCCCCAATAACTCCCTTGGAGTTCTTCTTAGAAGCAAACTTCCTAAAGAAACTCATCTTTTTCCTATGAACAAAATTCTGAAATTTTTAGTCCACAAATTTTTTCTCAATAAAACTTCACAAGATTGATAGCAACTACTCATAGGGATGCATAGAGGCCATATCAAGCATTCAAACTACTTAGAACTCTAAGAATTCAACATGCAAGCTCATCTACAGCAGCACCAAGAGTAACTAATTATTCAAAATATAAACCACTAAAGCAAAAACTAATTGGACCAATGGAGGAGTCACATACCAAGAAACAATCCCCCGAAACAGTTTCGGAAACGGAGCTTCAGGCAAAGAGATCAAAATCCGTGGGTTTGAGAGCAAGAACACGAGAGAGAGAGAGAGAGCAATGGTGATTTTTTTCTGGAGGTAGGTGGTGACATGGGCTAAAGAGATAAGTGAGGGGGCCCACGTGGGGACCATAACCCACCAGGGCGCGCCTGGGGGTGCTGGCACGCCCAGGTGGGTTGTGCCCACCTGGTGCACCCCCCTCTGATGTTATTTGCATCAAAAATTCAGAAATATTCAGAAAAAAAATCGTATCAAATTTTCTGAGCATTCTGAGAACTTTTATTTTTGGGTCATTTTTTATTGCATGGGAAATTCAGAAAACATACAAAACATGGCATTTTATCTTATTTAACTAAGAAAAACAGAAAATAAAAGGTAAGGACAAAAGGTAGTGCTCACTAAATTCATCAACTTCATACCTCTCAAAAATGATCCATTAACAAGGTTGATCAAGTCTTATTAACAATCACTTTCGATTAGCATGAAACCAAAGAACTTTCGTAAAACTCTAAGTTACCTCAACGGGGATATGAATGTCCCCAACAATAAGCATTTCATATTTCTTTTTGGCAGTAGGTAGAGGTAGTTGAAAACTTCCAATAGTGATTGTCGGAGGTTTTTCAATAACATTAATACCGTTCACTTGGAATTGTTTCTTCGGAAAGTGTATCGTATGCTCATTACCATTGATATGAAAAGTGATCTTACTTTTATTGCAATCAATAACAGCCCTTGCAGTATTCAAAAAGGGCCTACCAAGGATAATCAACATGTTGTCGTCCTTGGGTATCTCAAGTATAACAAAGTCAGTTAAGATAGTAATGTTTGCAACAACAACGGGTACATCCTCACAAATACCGATAGGTATGGCAGTAGATTTGTCAGCCATTTGCAAAGATATTTCGATAGGTGTGAGTTTATTCAAATCAAGTCTTTTATATAAAGAGAAAGGCATAACACTAACACCAGCTCCTGAATCACATAAAGCAGTTTTCACATAATTTCTTTTGATGGAGCAAGGTATAGTTGGTATTCCCGGATCTCCAAGTTTTTTAGGTACTCCATCCTTAAAAGAATAATTAGCAAGCATGGCGGAGATTTCAGCTTCGGGTATTTTTCTCTTGTTGGTGATGATGTCTTTCATGTACTTTACATAAGGGGCCATTTTTAAGATATCGGTCAAGTGGGTACGCAAAAAGACTGGCCTAATCATTTCAGCAAAGCATTCAAATTCTTCATCATCCTTCTTCTTGGTTGATTTAGGTGGAAAGGGCATAGGTTTTTGAACCCATGGTTCTCTTTCCTTACCATGTTTTCTAGCAACAAAGTCTCTTTTATCATATCTTTTATTCTTGGGTTGTGGGTTATCAAGATCAACAGCTGGTTCTATTTCAACATCATTGTCTGGTTCTTTATCATTTGTTTGAGTGTCTTCATGAACCTCATCATTATCTTTTTCATTATCAGAAGGTGAGTGTTCATTACCAGATTGAGTTTCAGCAACAGAAATAGAAACATTGTTATCATTATCAGGAGGTTTTTCTATTTCAGGTTCACTAGAGGCATGCAAAGTCCTATCATTTTTCTTCTTCTTTTTCTTTTTAGAAGGACTAGGTGCAACAGTGTTCTCTCTTTGAGAGTCTTGTTCAATTCTTTTAGGGTGTCTCTCGGGGTAAAGAGGCTCCTGAGTCATTCTACCTCCTCTAGTCATTACTCTAACAGCATGATCATTGATATTATTATTCATTTCATCAAGCAACTCTCTTTGAGATTTAGCAACTTGTTCTAATTGAGTTTGAACCATAGAGGCATGTTTTCCTACACCTCTAACATCATTGGTAATTCTAAATAGCAAGTCACTTAAGCAAGCAATAATATCAGAATTGTATTTCAATTGTTTCATAACATTTGCATTGAAGTGATCTTGCTTTCTAATGTAATTATCAAACTCATAAAGGCATTGACTAGGATGCATATTATAAGGATTGTCATTGTCATTGAATTTCATTAAAGAATTTACCTCTACCACCTTAGGTGGTGGTGGTGTTTCAAGCCCATGTATTTCTTCAATAGGAGGTAAATTTTTGATATCCTCAGCTTTAATACCTTTTTTCCTTCATAGATTTCTTTGCCTCTTGCATATCTTCAGGACTGAGATATAAAATACCCTTCTTCTCCAGAGTAGTTTTAAGCGGTGGTTCAGGAAGAGTCCAATCATCATAATTTTTCAATATGTTATTCAATAGTTCTTCAGCTTGTTCAATAGTTCTTTCCCTGAAAACACAAACCATCACAACTATCTAGGAAATCCCTAGAAGCATCAGTTAGTCCATTATAGAAGATATCAAGTATTTCATTTTTCTTAAGAGGATGATCAGGCAAAGCATTAAGTAATTGGAGAAGCCTCCCCCAAGCTTGTGGGAGACTCTCTTCTTCAATTTGCATGAAGTTAAATATTTCCTCTAAGGCAGCTTGTTTCTTATGAGCAGGAAAATATTTTTCAGAGAATTAGTAAATCATATCCTGGGGACTACGCACACAACCAGGAGCAAGAGTATTATACCAAGTATTAGCATCACCCTTTAATGAGAACAGAAATAATTTGAGAATATAATAATAGTGAATTTTCTCATCATGAGCAAAAAGGGTAGCTATGTCATTCAGCTTAGTAAGGTGTGCCACAACAGTTTCAGTTTCATAACCATGGAAAGGGTCAGATTCAACCAAAGTAATTAACTCTGGGTCGACAGAGAATTCATAATCCTTATCATCAACAAAGATAGGTGAAGTAGCAAACTTAGGATCACATTTCATTCTAGCATTCAAAGATTTTTCTTTCAGTTTGCATAATAATTTCTTAAGATCATCCCTATCATTGCGAGCAAGAATGTCTCTAGTTGTCTCCTCATCCATAACATAACCTTTCGGTATCTTAGGCAATTCATATCTAGGAGAACTAGATCTAATAGGTGTTTCAAGATTTTCAGTTTCAAGCTCTTCATCAGTTTCAATAATTTCATCAGTTTCAGCATTCTCAAAAGCTTTAGTTCTAGCAAGTTGTTCATCAAGAAATTCACCAAGTGGCACATTATCATCAAGCAAGGTACTAACATCATCATGAGTATCATTCATAGCAGAAGTAGCATCATCGATAACTTGTGACATATCAGGATTAATAGCATGTGGTGGTGTTGCGAGTCTACTTATAACAGAAGGTGAATCAAGTGCAGAGCTAGATGGCAGTTCCTTACCTCCCCTCATCTTGGAGGGAAAAATCTTAGTCTTGATAACGGCGCCAGAAAAAGGTCTTGATAACCCACAAGTATAGGGGGTCGCAACAGTTTTCGAAGGTAGAGTATTCAACCCAAATTTATTGATTCGACACAAGGGGAGCCAAAGAATATTTGCAAGTATTGGCAGCTGAGTTGTCAATTCAACCACACCTGGAGAATAATTATCTACAGCAAAGTGATCAGTAGCAAAGTAGTATGATAGTTTTGATAACAGTAGCAAAAGCAATAGTAACAGTAGCAGTGATAGCAATGATTTTGTAGCAAGTGTAACAGTAACAATAGTAGTAGTAACTTAGTAGGAACAATATGAGAGAAATTCGTAGGCACTGGATCGGTGAATTCATTGGATTATATTCATCATATAACAGTCATAACCTAGGGCGATACGGCACTGGCTCCAGTTCATAAATATAATGTAGGCATGTATTCCGTAAATAGTCATACGTGCTTATGGAAAGAACTTGCATGACATCTTTTGTCCTACCCTCCCGTGGCAGCGGGGTCCTATTGGAAACTAAGGGATATTAAGGCCTCCTTTTAATAGAGAACCTGAACAAAGCATTAACACATAGTGAATACATGAACTCCTCAAACTACGATCATCACCTGAAAGTATCCCGACTTTTGTCACTCCAGGGTTTGCGGATCATAACACATAATAGGTGACTATAACTTGCAAGATCGGATCTAGAACATAGATATAATGGTTAACATAAATAGTTCAGATCTGAAATCATGGCACCCGGGCCCAAAGTGACTAGCATTAAGCATGGCAAAGTCATAGCAACATCAATCTCAGAACATAATGGATACTAGGGATCAAGCCCTAACAAAACTAACTTGATTACATGATGAATCTCATCAAACTCCTCACCGACCAGCGAGCCTACGAAGGAATTACTCACTCCCGATGGGGAGCATCATGGAATTGGCGATGGAGAAGGGTTGGTGATGACGAAGATCAAAGATCCCCCTCTCTGGAGCCCCAAACGGACTCCAGATCTGGCCTCCCGATGAAGAACAGGAGGTGGCGGCGGCTCCGTCTCGTGAAACACGATAATTCTTCCTTCCTGATTTTTTTCTGAAAATGTGATTTTATAGTATCAGGGCTGAGGCCTGCGGGGCCACCAGGTGGGGACAACCCACCTGGGTGCGCCAGGAGGGGGGGCGTGCTCTGGTGGGTTATGCCCACCCAGGTGCCCCCCTCCAGTGGTTCTTGGCTCCAGTAATTCTCTTTTATTGTATAAAAAATCCTCGCAAAGTTTCGTTCCAATCCGAGTACTTTTATTTCTGCACAAAAACAACACCATGGTAGTTCTGCTGAAAACAGCGTCAGTCCGGGTTAGTTTCATTCAAATCATGCAAATTAGAGTCCAAAACAAGAGGAAAAGTAGATACGACGGAGACGTATCAACAGTGCTCAAAGAAATTATGCCACCACTGAAAAAGATTTTTTTGGAAAGTTGTATTTGCTTGTGACAAGTTCAGATCCTATATTGTTGATTCTAAAGTAACTGTTCACACCGATCATGCTGCTATTAAATATCTTATGGAAAAGAAAGATGCTAAACCTAGACTTATTAGATGGGTTCTCTTGCTACAAGAATTTGATTTACATATTATTGATAGAAAAGGAGCTAAGAACCCCATAGCAGACAACTTGTCTAGGTTAGAAAATATTCTTGATGACCCACTACCTATTGATGATAGCTTTCCTGATGAACAATTAGATGTCATAAATGCTTCTTGTAGTACTCCTTGGTATGCTGATTATGCCAATTATATTGTTGCTAAATTTATACCACCTAGTTTCACATACCAACAAAAGAAAAAAAATCTATGATTTAAGACATTACTTCTGGGATGACCCACACCTTTATAAAGAAGGAGTAGATGGTGTTATTAGACGTTGTGTACCTGAGCATGAACAGGAACATATCCTACGCAAGTGTCACTCCGAGGCCAACGGAGGACACCATGCTGGAGATAGAACTGCACATAAGGTATTACAATCTGGTTTTTATTGGCCTACTCTTTTCAAGGATGCTCGTAAGTTTGTCTTGTCTTGTGATGAATGTCCAAGAATTGGTAATATTAGTAGACGTGAGGAAATGCCTATGAATTATTCACTTGTTATTGAACCATTTGATGTTTGGGGATTTGATTATATGGGACCTTTTCCTTCCTCTAATGGGTATACACATATTTTGGTTGCTGTTGATTTGTTACTAAGTGGGTAGAAACTATTCCAACTAGTAGTGCTGATCATAACACCTCCATTAAAATGCTTAAAGAAGTTATTTTCCCGAGGTTTGGGGTCCCTAGATATTTAATGACTGATGGTGGTAATCCCACTTTATTCATGGTGCTTTTCGTAAATTGCTTGCTAAATATGATGTTAACCATAGAATTGCATCTCCATATCACCCTCAGTCTAGTAGTCAAGTAGAATTAAGTAACCGAGAAATAAAGTTGATTTTGCAAAAGATTGTTAATAGATCTAGAAAGAATTGGTCTAAGAAACTTGATGATGCACTATGGGCTTATAGAACTGCTTATAAAAACCCTATGGAAATGTCTCCATATAAAATGGTTTATGGAAAAGCATGTCACTTACCTCTTGAATTAGAACATAAAGCTTGTTGGGCAATTAAAGAGCTCAACTATGATTTCAAACTTGCCGGTGAGAAGAGGTTATTTGATATTAGCTCACTTGACGAATGGAGAACCCAAGCCTATGAGAATGCCAAATTGTTTAAAGAGAAAGTTAAAAGATGGCATGATAAAAGGATACAAAAGCGTGAATTTAATGTAGGTGACCATGTCTTGCTATACAACTCTCGTTTAAGATTTTTTGCAGGAAAACTTCTCTCTAAATGGGAAGGGCCTTACATTATCGAGGAAGTTTATCGTTTCGGTGCCATCAAGATCAACAACACTGAAGGCAATAACCCGAAGGTGGTAAACGGGCAAAGAATCAAACATTATATCTCAGGTACTCCCATAAATGTTGAAACCAATATTATTAATACCATAACACCAGAGGAGTACATAAGGGAAACTTACCAGAATGCTCCAGACTCCGAAAAGGAATAGGTATGTGATACGGTAAGTAAACCAACTCCAAAACTTTTCCAAAAGCAATTTTACTCTGTTTTGGAATATTTAAAAAATTAGGAAAATAAAAAGTAGTCCAAAAAGTGCACGAGGAGGCGACAAGCCTTGGGGGCTCGCCCTACCCCCTGGGCACGCCTCCCAGGCTTGTGGCCACCTCGTATGCCCTCGGACTCCGTTTTCTTGTAGTACACTCCTTTTGGTCGGTAAAAAATCATTATATAATCTCCCGAAGGCATTGACCACCTTATCACGGCAATATCCTGTGTTCTTGTTTCGAGCTGTTTTTCCTAGCAGATCTAGATCGCCATGACGTCTCCAAGCACCCCCGAGGACAAGTTTTTCGAGAAGGTCATCAACCCTTACCTTGCGGAGGTGCTGCAACACCCTCGAACCATCGAGATGCATGAGGGGGTGCTTCACATCCATGATGTTCAAGGGCCAAGGAGGACCGGAAGCATGGAGTCCAGGCTCGAGCGGTGGAGCAGGAAGTGTTCAAGTGCAAAGGGATGGTGGAGCGCGGACTCAACGCCAATCACTCCATGATCACGGATTTTACCCGTGACCACAAGCTGGATGCTAGTGAGATTGGGAAGGCCATCTTAAAGCTTCATGAGAAAAACGAGCATCTCCAAGCCCAGATCTATGACCTGCAGAACCAAAACTATGAGTATGAATATAGATTTAAGAGGATGAGTTTGGCTGTAGATTTGAGGATTCCGGAGACTCGTTCATCTTTCTATGATGGTGAACCTATGCCCTGGAAGATGGAGGACAAGCCCACAACATCATCAACTCCATCATCACCACCTCCGAAGAAAGAGACCTAAGTACATGGGTATGGGCACTCCCCTTGGCTAGTGCCAAGCTTGGGGGAGGTGCCCCAGTATCGTATCTGTCGGATTCGGGGTTTCGCAAACCCTTGAGAGGTTCGAACTCTGGGGTGCATGCGAAGAACTCTCCCTCCCCAGTCTGCCTGCTCAACGATTCCACGGCCTAGCTTGACGAACCCAAGGGACAAGAGACACAGCAGTTTATCCTGGTTCGGGCCACCTTGCGGTGTAATACCCTACTCCATCTTTGTGGTGGATTGCCTAGAAAGGCTGAGGATGAACTAGTACAGTGGCGAACAGCCTCCGGAGGAGAGGTGTTATTGAGCTCGAGTGAGCTGGTGGAGTGGGGGTGATCTGAATGATCCGTCCACTCTATGGTGGTGGCTAAGTCCTATTTACAGTGGCCTTGGTCCTCTTCACAAATATAGGCGGGAAGGGATCCCACAACGGCCAAATTCGAAGGGAGACAACTAGTACAAGTTATCCTGACAAAAGTAGTCTTCGCCTGCAAAAGCCTCTGGCGGTGACGCTGCAGTGGGCTCCACGATGACCTCCATCCTGCTGTCTTGGTGGTCCTGGTCTTGTTGCACCGATATGGAAACCTTTGCTTGATTCCTCGGGACTCCGCGCCTGTGCTTGCCTCCTTGGCACCAAAGAGGAAACTGGTACACTGCGCCCACTGGCGCCCGCCTGGTCTTGGTCGTCACGGCTCACGTCAGGTGAACCTCGCGAGGTGTGGCTTGCATTGATATCTCCGCTCCTCGGGAGCTAGCCTGGGGAGGCCGCCCCTCGTGGAGGTCTTGGTGTCGTCCGCCTCGCGAGGGTCTTGAGTTGTTGTTGCTGAAGCTGGGCCATACCAGGCCGTCGATGGAGCCACGCCATGGGCCGCAGGCAGGCAAGTCTAGGCACCCCCGGTCCCAGGATGCCGACAGTAGCCCCCGGGCCCAAGGCGCGCTCGAACTTGGCTTCGAGGTGAAGCCAAAGGGCAAGTGCGGAGCGCCGCGGGCCCTAACCGCCTGCGGCCTCGGTTGCCGCGTGGCGATTGATGGGACGTGGGCGCCTCCGCTTCCCCATGCTACCTCGGCAACTGCTCGACTTGGTGAGACCCTGCTGCATGCAGAGAAAAATCATCATTACGCGCGATCGTGGAGGCCGGCGGTCGGCCTCCCCTTGGCTATAAATGAGGAGAGGGGTGAAGCCCTCCTTGCTCGTCTCCGTCTTCTCGCCACCCGCTCCTTCTTCTTCCTTCTTGCCTCGCCGTCTTGCCACGGTGCTCATGGCGCCGATTAGGAGGTTCTCCATCGTGGAGAAAGGAAAAACCCCTCGCGAGGAGCAGGGACCACTTCCACCGAAGAAGAGGCTCAGCCGTCCCCGCGACGTTGGCGAGAGGCTGGAGGTGACGCGACCCTGGCTCGAGCGGCCTCCGCCAGGTTTCCCGCTCCCTCTGTACGCCCGAGCTCAAGGCTCCGGAGGAGGTGGCGATGCCCCGCGCCGCGCGAGCCACGGCCGTGGTGGCCAGGCTGAGGTTGTACGGGCGACTGGCCCGTGAACCCACGCTGAAAGCTCTTCTCACGAGTTCGTGGTGTGGGCGGCGATGCCACCGCGCTCATGGATCCAGCTCCCACGGTTCTTCGCCGAGGAGATGCCGCCGAGGGGGCCACTTGAGTTGTGGCTGCAGCGCGCCGGGTGCTGCAGTCTGGCCATGGGGGCGGAGATCGAGGTCATCCCCCTGGCAAGATCTTCATGACCCGAGGATGGGGCGAGGTCGCCCGCGCCTGCCGCGTGGAGGGATCCCTCGCCATCCCCTTCAAGTACGACGGCACCTCCACGCTGTTTTTCAAGGTCTTCGATGAGGAGGACCGTCGCCTGGAGTGCTGCCCCGGAGGAAGCGGCCTTCGTGGCGTGGCTGCGGGCGTCGAGCCCGCCTCCGGGCCTGCCGACAGCTCCTCCAGTAGCAGCGACGGCTCCTGGGAGACCAGCGACTCTCCCGAGCCTAGTGAGTCTCTGGAGTCGAGCGACGACAGCTACGTGCCACCGAGCTCCCGCCGTGCCCGGAGCACGGCAGCGGCGTCCGCTCGATGTCGACGATGATCCGAATGGGGTTGGCGTCGGCCTCTCATGGCCCACTGTTGATGACGGCGTCGACGGCGATGCCCGCTGCCAGGGTTTCTTGAGGTTTTCCTTCTTTTGTTCCCTGAGAGGAGTCAAGGAAACCCCATGGGGGTATGTAAGGAAATTGTAATGCTTTTGCTTCAATGTTTATTATTCCTGGTATAAGGTTACAGTTGCGTGTCTCGCTTCGGCATTGTTCCCCTTTTCATTCTCGCGGTAGCTTTGCGCTCTACGCCGACAGGTCCCTGTCCCCAGGTAGGCTTCGACCATCGCTGGTATGCCAAGTCACGATGCCGTGGTCAAGGCCAGGAGGTGAGCGGCCCGAGGTCCGGTAAGAGCTCCTGAGGCGCGATGCTCAAGAGGTCCCCTTTGGCGTGCAAGCAGCTCCCTAAAGGCCGAAAAGGGAAGTGGCATTGCCGGAGCGAGATTACGAGAGTTGAAAATTCCAGGCAGCGGGTTCGCGCTGATTCGTATAGGTAACTTATCTTGATGAACTTGAGGTGATTCCTTCGCGCGGCGCCCGGTCTGCGCTTTGGCGGTGGTGCTATCAGGTAGGGCTTGCGCCGGCCTCCCCTTTTCTCGCTTATCTGAATGCTCTTCGTCCTCGGGTCCCGACCCTCGAGCGAGGCTCAGCCGCCGCTGGTATGCCAGGCCGTGATGCCATGGTCAAGGCCAGGGGGTGAGGGCTGGAGAGTCAGTAGGAGCTCCTGAGGCACGATGCTCAGGAGCCCCCCCTTTAACGCGCAAGCGAATCGCGTAAAAAAGGGGCGGCCGGTGGGACCGCCTGTAGTTAAGCTCTAGAGATTCCTGTGGGTTAGTCCAAGAGGAGGATATAACTTATAGTCCCATTTGCTGTCCTGCCACTGATCTTTCCGCAAGAAGATGAAGGCACTGAGGATCTGGTGAGGTGACGTGCGCGGGGCGGGCCGTGAGCCAGAGCTCGATCCCTCAGATTTGTCAGCATTGCAGGGACGGACCCGAGCACAAGCGCCGTGCCAGCATGTGTAGCCCCCATTGCGGGATGAGCAGGAGGCTGGTCGCCAACGCGGGAGGCCGCGAAAGGCAACGGGCAAGCAGGTGATAATCATAAAGCGATTGATGGCAAGAATAAGGCTAGTTCTGATAGATGCAAAGCGATACATACCACAGGGACTGACCCACGCGGCTTGGGGATGATGCAGCCCGAGGGGCACCCCCAACAGAGTGAATCAAGATGCAAAAGGGTACATGTCGCAGGGACAGGCCCACGCGATCTGGGGATAATGCTGCCCGAGGGGCGCCCCCAACTGAATAAACTGGAAAATGTCACCTGGTACCGTTGCTGAAGAGATGTTGGAGTAGCTGAAGATGTGTGCTGAAGAAGTCGCTCCTCACAAGTCGCCTGGGTCCTGAACCTCGGGAGGCTGTGGAGGCTCAGGGGGCTCGCGGAGAACCGTCGCCATCTCCACTAGGACCACCTGGTGCCCGGTCTCCTGAGCCGCCAGGGCACGCCGTAGGTGGCGCTGGAAGGTGACAGCCGCGTTCGGCAGGCCGTATGGCATGCGAACGTAGCTGTGAGGGGGGCCCTCGCACCGACCAACACGCGATGGCCAGAAGCGCTCCTGAGACGCAACCCTATTGAGCCCGAGGTAGTTGATGCAGACGCGCAGCTCACTGTCCTCGCCAGGACAAGGAGCCGAGCCAGGTGGTGGGCGGCGGTCGCCGCGCATGGCTCTTGCCTCTTGAAGCTCCTCGGTCGCCTTGATGACGAACTCCTGAGCACCAGGCACCTCGTGCCTTGTGCCCTCTTGGCGGAAGCGCGCGCTGAAGCACGCCTCCACGTGGTGCCCGAGCGCCTCCCTCGTGACATTGGCTAGTTCAGAGGCCCTCCAGAGGAGAGCCCCTGAGCCCAGCCTGAGAGGGGCGCTGGGCGCGCCTTCCTATGCGAGAGAAGGGGGTGCGCATCCAAGGGCGCTGGTCCTGAGGTGGTGCCGGTGGAGACACCGTTCTCCTGAGGCTCTTGGCGGAGCAGCTGTTTCTTCTTCTTGGGGATAGCCTCAGGAGGGTAGATGGTGCCTTCCTTGTCTGGGTCCTCAACCGCCGCGGCCTGGTAGGCGCGCTCGAGAGAGCACATCGCGTCCTTTTCCTCGCAGGTGATCGTGATGATGTCTCGGTTCCCTGGCATCTTGAGGACATTGTAGCCATGATGTGTCACCGCCATGAACTTGGCCAGGGCTGGGTACCCAAGGATGGCATTGTACGGAAGGTGGATGTGGGTGACATCGAAGTTGATGAGCTCGGTGCGGTAGTTGTCGCGCTGGCCGAAGGTGACAGGGAGGCGGATCTGCCCTATCGGGGTGGTGGAGCCGTCGGTCACTCCTGAGAAGGGCTTGGTGGGCTGCAGCTGATCATAGGGCACTTGGAGGTGATCGAACATTTCGATGCAAAGGACATTGAGCCCCGCACCGCCATCAATGAGGGTCTTGGTGACGAGGACGTTGCTGATGATGAGAGAGCAGAGCATCGGGAGGGCGCCAGCGGTTGCCGTGCACTTGAGCTGGTCTGATGAGCTGAAGGTGATGATGCACTTGGACCACCTGAGCGGGCGTGTGGCCTCAAGCCTGGGGAGAGCCGCGTTCACCTCATGGGCGAACTGCTTGAAGATGCGCTGAGAGGCTGGGGCTTGAGCACCGCCCAGGATGCAAGCGATGGCGCGAGGCTCCTGGAAGCCCCCAGCCCCCTCATCCTGGTGGTGGTCGTCGTTCCTTCTTGGTGGCGGTGGCAGCGGAGGGAGGCCGGCGTGGCCCTGAGGACGGACCTCACGAGGCTGATCTCTCCAGGCGCCCTCGCGAGGCTGGGCCTGCCAGCGGTCCTCACAAGGCTGGTCACGCCACTCCTGGCGAGGCCCGCGGTCGTCCCAGCGTCCTCCGCCTCGGCCACCTCCGCGGCCGTAGCCTCGATCGTTGTGCTCGGGGCGTCGGCCGAGGCACCCCTCGCGGATGGCCCTGAGCTCATGGCAGTTGTTGGTGTTGTGGTTGTGTACGTTGTGGAAGGCGCAGAACGGACGGCTGCCCTTGGATGACTCTGGGTGGTCGCAGCCACGCTTCATCTCTGGTTCAGCCGCAAGCACGGCCGCCCCCTTGCGTTTCACGTCCTTGGCCTTGGCCTTCTTGTCTTCTGGGTCGGCCGCTGGGAGCTCGAGGAGGGAGAGGCGTCCCTCCTCAGCTCTCGCGCACTTGGTCGCCATGCTGAACATCTCTAGAGCCGTGCACAGGTCTTCGTGTATGGCGAGCTCCTCCTTCATCTTGACATCGCGGATGCCATCAGAGAATGCTGAGATGATGGCCTCGTCCGACACCTTGGGGATCTTGAGACGGACACTGTTGAAGCGCTGGATGTACTTCTGCAGGGTTTCCCCTGGCTGCTGCCTGATGCATCGCAGGTCGCCCGCGGCAGGCGGGCGGTCGCGGGTGCCCTAGAAGTTGGCGACGAAATGCTCGCGCATCTCGCCCCAGGAGGAGATCGATCCTGCTGGCAGGTTCAGGAGCCATGAGCGCGTGCCATCCTTGAGAGCCATGGGGAACCAGTTCGCCATGACCTTCTCATCATCGTTGGCCGCCTCGATGCTCAGCTCGTAGAGTTGCAGGAACTCAGCAGGGTCGGGGGTGCTGTCATAGCGTGGAGGCAGGTCGGGCTTGAACTTCCCCGGCCAGACAATGCTGCGTAGCTCGGGAGTGAAGGCTCGGCAGCCCGCGGTGGTTACGGGAGCCCGACGTGGAGGTGGAGCTTGATCTTGGCGCTCACGCGCAACCACCACAGGCGGCGCGCGGTCTTGGCGTGGGGGTGCTGGGAGTGCAGGAGCATCTTCTTGCGGCCACTGGACCTCCTGGCAGCTTGCTTCTTCACGCGTGGGCGCCCTGCACGGCGGGTCACGCCGTGGGGCCGCACGCCTTGGTGCGAGGGCGACGTCTTGACGGGGAGGTGGTGGAGGCGCTCCGTGGGCCACGTCGCCCGCGGCAGGTGGCGGGCGAGGCAGCGAGAGAGACGGCGCAGGCGAGCCCCCTGCGGCGCTGACAAGCTCGGCGATGTGCTCGAGCCAATCCTCGTAGAAGTCGTCGATGGGGTGGTAGCGCAAGAGCTCGCGCTCCATGAGCAATGCAGCTTGCACGTCCGCCGGCCCGCGACGAGCGTGACACGATGAACTAGCCGGAGTCAGCGACGGAGTGGTCGTGCGCCCATCACGCCGCACGGAGGGGTGCAGCGACGAAGCTTGCTGCTCGTGCCCCGCTGGGCCGATGGCGGTGTTAGCAGCTGGCGATGGAGAACGGTGGGGAGGCCTGCCGACGGGCGCTGTCTGGGCGACGTGAGCGGCGAGGGAGGCCACACGCTCAGCATGGGCTCGACGGGCGTCGGACATGGAAGCGGTGGAGCAGCGGCGGGTCGACCGACGGGACAAAGGCTCTGATGCACCCCTACCTGGCGCACCAAATGTCGGATTCGGGGTTCCGCAGACCCTTGAGAGGTTCGAACTCTGGGGTGCGTGCGAAGAACTCTCCCTCCCCAGTCTGCCTGCTCAACGATTCCACGGCCTAGCTCGACGAACCCAAGGGACAAGAGACACAGCAGTTTATCCTGGTTCGGGCCACCTTGCGGTGTAATACCCTACTCCAGCTTTGTGGTGGATTGCCTCGAAGGGCTGAGGATGAACTAGTACAGTGGCGAACAGCCTCCGGAGGAGAGGTGTTCTTGAGCTCGAGTGAGCTGGTGGAGTGGGGGTGATCTGAATGATCCGTCCACTCTATGGTGGTGGCTAAGTCCTATTTATAGTGGCCATGGTCCTCTTCCCAAATATAGGCGGGAAGGGATCCCACAATAGCCAAATTTGAAGGGAGACAACTAGTACAAGTTATCCTAACAAAAGTAGTCTTCGCCTGCAAAAGCCTCTGGCGGTGACGCTGCAGTGGGCTCCGCGATGACCTCCGTCCTGCCGTCCTGGTGGTCCTGGTCTTATTGCACCGATATGGAAACCTTTGCTTGATTCCTCGGGACTCCGCGCCTGCGCTTGCCTCCTTGGCACCAAAGAGGAAACTGGTACACTGCGCCCGCTGGCACCCACCTGGTCTTGGTCGTCACGGCTCACGTCGGGTGAACC
This sequence comes from Thinopyrum elongatum, assembly GCA_011799875.1. Taxonomy (NCBI): domain Eukaryota; kingdom Viridiplantae; phylum Streptophyta; class Magnoliopsida; order Poales; family Poaceae; genus Thinopyrum; species Thinopyrum elongatum. The sequence goes on along the minus strand of CM022303.1, from coordinate 284,546,628 downwards.
TCGTGAGGTGCGGCTTGCATTGATATCTCCGCTCCGCAGGAGCCAGCCTAGGGAGGCCGCCCCTCATGGAGGTCTTGGTGTCGTCTGCCTCGCGAGGCTTGGCCCCTCGCGAGGGTCTTGAGTTGTTGTTGCTGAAGCTGGGCCATACCAGGCCGTCGATGGAGCCACGCCATGGGCCGCAGGCAGGCAAGTCTGGGCACCCCCGGTCCCAGGACGCCGACAGTATCACCATCACATCTTTACCTTTATCATTTTTTCTTGGTTCGATCCTTTTGGTTATATCTTGGTTTAGTATAATAAAGTTTTAGCATGATCTAGCTTTGAATTTTGCTTTGTGTTCCTTCTATGTAATCGAGTCCGAGAGTTATATAATAAAGATTAGTTTTGAGTTGAGGTCTTTGCTTTCTTGTTATGATCTTGAGTAAAAGAAATAAAGAAATAAAAAGATTATATAATGGTCTTATGGGAAGTGATGACTTCACATATAAGAAGTATGTCGCATGAAATTTGTTGGGAGTTGACAAACATAGTTTTGGTCATTGTTGCAATTAATAGGAAGTAATAAAGATAGAGAGGTCTCACATATAAATACACTATCTTGGACATCTTTTGTGATTGTGAGCACTCATTAAAATATTATATGCTAAAAGGTTGATGTTGGACAAGGAAGACAACATAATGGGTTATGTTTCTTTATATCCGAATAGAAGTTATATTGTCATGGATCCTCCAACATGTTGAGCTTGCTTCTCATCCTATGCTAGCCAAATCTTTTGCACCAAGTAGAGATACTACTTGTGCATCCAAAACCCCTTAACCCAGTTTTGCCATGAGAGTCCACCATACCTACCTATGGATTGAATAAGATCCTTCAAGTAAGTTGTCATCGGTGCAAGCAATAAAAATTTCTCTCTAAATATGTATGATCTTTTAGTGTGAGAAAAATAAGCTTTATACGAACTTGTGATATGGAAGAAATAAAAGCGACGGACTGCATAATAAAGTTATTTATCACAAGCGGCAATATAAAGTGACGTTCTTTTGCATTAAGATTTTGTGCATCCAACCATAAAAGCGCATGACAACCTCTGCTTCCCTCTGCGAAGGGCCTATCTTTTATTTACCTTCTACCTTGATACAAGATTCATGGTGGTCATCACCTCTTCTTTTTATACTTTTTCTTTTTGGCAAGCACTATATGTTGGGGGAAGATCTAGATATATATATATCCACTCGGATGTAGATATTCATAAACTATTATTGTTGACGTTACCCTTGAGGTAAAAGGTTGGGAGGCGAAGTTACAAGCCCCTATCTTTCCCTGTGTCCGATTGAAACTTTGATCTCATAAGTATCGCGTGAGTGTTAGCAATTATGAAAGACTAAAAGATGGTTCAGTATGTGAAACTTGCTATACGAAAGCTCTTACATTGACACTTTCTGATGTAATGATAAATTGCAATTGTTTCAATGACCAAGATCATAGTTTGTTGGTTTTCAATAAAGTTCTTGATTCATACTTTACCTTGTGAATGAATTGTTACTTTAGCATAAGAAATTATATGACAATATATGTTGTTGTTCTAAGGATGATCATGATGCCCTCATGTCCGTATTTTATTTTATCGACACCTCTATCTCAAAACATGTGGACATGATTATCGATTTCGGTTTTTGCTTGAGGACAAGCAAGGTCTAAGCTTGGGGGAGTTGATATGTCCATTTTGCATCATGCTTTTATGTTGATATTCATTGCATTATGGGTTGTTATTACACATTATGGTACAATACTTATGCCTTTTCTCTCTTATTTTACAAGGTTTACACAAAGAGGGAGAATGCCGGCAGCTGGAATTCTGGATCGGAAAGGAGCAAATCTGAGAGACCTATTCTGCACAACTCCAAAAGTCCTAAAAATTTACGGAGAATTATTTTGGAATATATAAGTGTCGGATTCAGGGCTCCGCAGACCCAAGAAGGTTCAAACTCTCGGGCGTGTGCGAAGATCTCAACCTCTCAAGTCTCAAGCTCGCCACCCTATAGCCTAGCCTCGTCGGATTCGCGTGAGCGGGGAAGAAGATGAGCACGGCAGTTTACCCAGGTTCGGGCCACCTTGCGGTGTAAAACCCTACTCCTGCTTTGTGGTGGATTGGCCTCACGAGGGGCTGAGGATGAACAAGTACAATGGATGAACAGCCTCTATGGTGGAGAGGGTCAAGAGGATCCCATCTATGGTGGTGGCTAACCTATATTTATAGTGGCCTTGGTCCTCTTCCTCAAAACTTAGGCGGGAAGGGATCCCACAACGGCCAATTTGAAAGGGGACAAGTAGTAAATCTTATCCTGATGAAAGGTGGTCTTCTCCTGCAAAGCTTCTGGTCGTGACACAGCGGTGGGCTCGGTGATGACATCCACACTGCCGAGCGCGTGGTCTTGGTCTTGTAGCACCGGCATGGAAAGCTTTGAGGGATACCTCGGGAACCCGCGTCTGTCCTTGCTCCCTTAGGGAACTGCCTCCTCTGCACCCGCTGGCGCCCGCCTGGCCTTGGTCGTCATGGCTCATGTCATCGCAGCCTCGGGAGGCTGGGTACCTGCATAGAAATCTCCGCTCCTCGGGAGGCAACCTGGGAAGGCCGCTCCCTCTGGAGGTCTTGGTGTCGTCCTCCTCGCGAGGCCGGGGCCCTCGCAAGGGTCTTGTCTTGAGAACCTTGCCGCTGGGCCATACCAGGCCGTCGAGGGAGCCACGCCATGGGCCGCAGGCATGCAGGTCTGGGTACCCCCGTTCCAAGAATGCCGATAGTAGCCCCCGGGACCAAGGCGCGCTCAGGCTGGCTTCAAGGCGAAGCCAAGGGGCAAGGGTGAAGCGCCACGGCCCCAACTGCCTCCACTCCCCCACGTTGCCTCGGCAACTGCCCAGGCTGACAAAAGACTGGCGCCCGCTGCAGAGCCATTATTGCTTCCCCTCGCCTTGCTCCAGATCCAATCGCACTCCGCCCCCCTTTCTTCTCCTACTCTGACGCCGACGACTCCGCAGATGGCTCCCGTGAAGCCGAAGCCCACGGCCCAGGCCGCGAGCTCCTCCTCTCCTGTGCCAGCACTTGGCGCATATTCCATCGCCGAGGTGGAGCACCTTGACCCCGTGCTCCCGTAGACGGCGAGCGAAGATAACGAATGTGGCGAGACCATGATCTGGGCCTGCTTTGCTGAGCAGAGGACCCTGGCTCGGACGGTCTACCCCTTCTTCCTCCACAACATCTTCGCGGGGCTCGTTCCGCCCCTATCAGAGTTCTTCATTGCCGTCCTCAACCACTACCAGATCTATGCCCTTCATCTTCAACCCAACTCCATCCTCCTCCTGTCCATCTTCGCCTTCTACTGTGAGGCCTTTGTGGGCGTGAGGCCCTCCGTGTCGCTCCTTCGCCACTTCTTCTGCCTGTGGCTGCACGATTCGACGCAGTGCTCTGCTTGCGTGTCATTCGTGGCAGTCCACAAGGGCAATGTGCTCTTGAAGGCCGGGAAGAAGGTGGAAGGCTTCCGGCACCGCTGAGTCTACCTGGACACCAAGGATCTCAACGAGCGGCTGGAGCTGCCGACCGCGCTGCCCGAGCGGCTCGAGAGGTGGAGCCATGAGAAGCTCTCCGACCGTCGGGGAGAGACTGACCTGAGGAGGATGACCTCAGACATGGAGGCCAAGGTGCTGATGGGGGGAATGCTCATGAAGGAATTCCTGATGCAGCGCCTGGCGCCGCTTCAGTCGCACACGCGCCCCATGTGGGAGTTCCGGGGCTCGACAGATGAGATCAGACTTCGTCCTGCCAGCCTGACAGGCGAGGAGCTAGACAAGGCCATGGCCGTCCTGCTTAGCGGCTACCCCGGGGACCTTCCTGAGGGCTACACCCCGCTGTACCACCGCGCCGATAGGGAAGAGCAGGTCGCCGCCATGCCCGCCTTCAATGAGCTGGGGCTCGCGTCGCCTGAGCGCCCCAACTCCCCCGTGCCGGTGTCCTCTGGCAATAGTGTCAGCGCAGAGGGTGAAGAGGACTCAGAGGTGACCGAGGACGACGACGTGGAGGAGGTGTCCCCCCTATCGCAGAGTGAGCTTATCCGCAGGCTTGAAGACAATGACGACACCGGCGAACTCCCATCCGTGGACTCCCCATGCCCCACCAGGGTCCTCAGGAGGCCAAGGCCTACCCCCCAGTCATCGCAAGCATCTGGCCGGGTGACCCCGAAGAAGGGCGCGGCTGCGCCCACTCCGGAGGGCTCCCCACGCGCCGGCATGGCAGACGAGGCGTTGGTCCCGTCACCACCTGGCACACAAGCTGAAGATGGGGTGGCCGGCGCCGGGGTGGATGCGGCCCCGCCAATCGTGACCCCTCAGGGCGACCCCTTCGCTTCTCCAGGCGGCAGCGCCGCACCGGGGCTGGCCGAAGAGTGCCCCGCCGATCCCCCAAGCACGACCAAGGCCACATCAAGGAAAGGCGGGGGTGCCCCAGTTCCGGCCAAGAAGGAGAAGAAAAGGACATGGGTCAACCCTGATAAGTAACATATCTTGCTCTTGAGTTAAGCGCAAATTGCCACTATGCTCATAGTATTCCCTTCTCGATGCCTAGGCTAGGCACCATAACAAAGAAGAGGAAAGAGAGAGCAGAGCTGAAGGAGCCCCCAATCCTGAGGGCGCCGTCAGCCTTTGGTCGCGGCCGTGGCGGGCGCGGAAGTGCATCGGGCCGGCCCGGCGCAGCCCCCGGGCGCTCGGGCGACACCACACCCGAGTGCTCAAGCGCTCCACCTACTCCTGGCACCTTGCTGACGCTACCTAGAGGAATGTCCGTCGAGGGTGCTGGGGCTCAGGAGGCGACACCCCTTGCCGTGGCCGCAACGGCCCCTGCACGGATGGAGGAGGTGATCCCTTGTCCCCTCGCGACGGAGCGCGCCCCTGTGGACGCGGTGATGCAACCTCAGGAGGAGATAGCCCCCGCAGGCCAGCAGGCTATGAAGTCGTCCACCCTTGTCATGCCTGAAGGGAGCTAACAGCCTTTGGTTCCCCAAGCCATCCAAGCCACCGCTTCTATGGCCATGGCGTCGGTTGACGCGCCTGTGCCGCCTCCTCGCCAGTCCCTCACGCTGGTGAACTGTGGCCCCCTCGTCTGGCCTGGAGCCCTGGATGAAGCCTTCATCGCGCTCAGCTGAATTCGGGCCGACCTCCAAGACGCCGATAGGTGCCTCACGAGGGAGCGCCTGGGGCTTGTCTCGGGGTGGCTCCAGGCCGACACATCTGCTAGGACGGCCTGGGGCCGGGCCGAAGCCGCCACCGCGGAGGGAAGGAAGGAAGCCGCCGAAGCCAAGGAGGCTCGCGACGCAGCACTGGCTAGCGCAGTGTCCGCGGAGAAGCGCTGCAACAAGGCAGAGGCCAGGCTGAAGACCCTTCAGGAGGAGCAAGCCGTGCACGCCGAACGGCTCCAGCAGCAAGAGGAGGACCTCAAGGCCCGTGAAGCGAAGCTCGCCGATCACGACTCCAAGCTAGCCCAGGTGACCACCGATCAGGCCGCGGAGCGCGATCACCTGGCCAAGCTGAAGGAGGAGGTGGACAGAGCCCAGGCATCCCATGCCCAACACGTCTCTGAGGCAATAGCCTAGCTGGAGGCTAGGGGGAAGATCCTTGCTGCCGTCGAGAAGAAGGCGGCCGCGGAACGCGAAGCCTTCCCCTCCATCAAGCTCAGATCTCGTGAGGCGCTACGCTCCATATGCAGGGGAGGATACGTAGAGCCACTGGCGGCCCCTGAGAGTGGCTTTGCGGGGCTCTCCTCCAAGCTCGCCGAAGCGCTTGAGGGCACCACCGCTGAGGTGGACTCCATCTTGGAGGAGGAGTGTCGCTCGCTCTTCACCGCAGCTGCGATGCGCGTCTTTAGCCAGCTCTACCTCCAGGACCCGGGCTTCGGCTTCGACACGGTGATCCGCCCGGTGGCTCCTGGGTCTCACGCCACTGCCGCGGGGGCCATGAAGGATCGGGTGGATGCGCTGCTGAAGAAGTTCCTCTACATCCCCGACACCGCGGATCTAGCGCTGGAGGCCGGTGACGGCGACGATGGCGGCAGCGACATCGACGACGGGCTTCCTGCGACGGGGGCAAGCGGCGGCGACGGCCAGGGTGGTGGTGGAGCTTCCTCCTAGTTTTACCCTGCAACATTTCTCATGCCTCGTGGAGGCGTAAGACTATGTTTAGGTTTGCAGAACATTAAATTTGGTGCCTGTAATAACTGCTAGAACTCTGTGATTTTCTTTCCACGCTTGATTTTCTTCTTGTTTGCCTTTGTGTTCTACATCGGCAGGGCCCAGCCCTGCGCATACCTCGACCACTGTTGGGGTGTCCGGATCACCAGGATGAGACCAAGGGGCGAGGGGCTACGTGACTAGTGAGGCCACTGAGTCATGATGCTCAGGGGTCCCCCTTGACGTACGAACAACCCCCATGAAGGAAACGTGGGTAGCGTCTAAGTTAATCCAGAGTCCTCCATACCTTTCCTCGCCAGCTTTTGCCTAGGAGGGACGCGAGAAGACCAGGTACCAGGGACCTGGTGAGGTGGCGCGTGCCAGGCCTGGCCTGAGCACAGCCCCCGTGTCTAGCCCCCTCGTGCGTGCCTCCCGTGGGGAAAGCAATGCGATAGGACTGGTGAAGAGCCGACAGGCTATCCTGAGGTTGGTGGAGCCACTAGGGCACCCTCAGTTGTTTATCCGCCTGCGCGGAGCATGGGGCTTCCACTTGGGTGTGGGCATAGTCACTCCTCGACCGTGTCCTCCGCCAGCACGGAGCATGGGGCTTCCACTTGAGCATGGGCATAGTCGCTCCTCGACTGTGTCGGCCACCAGCGCGGAGCATGGGGCTTCCACTTGAGCGTGGGTGGGAGTTCCCTCGGGGGGAGACTCCGGGGCGTGTACAGCCTCGTTCGTACACGTGGCTAGTATGGCAGAACTAGACGAGGTGTATCTGAGCACTCGTGAGCCAGCGCGGGACTCAGGAGGCCCTACCTCAAGGCGGGTTACGCCTGGATTTTGGCGCGAGGCGCGTGTATGAAACCTATGAGGTGGGGGCGACCTACGCCAAATGAACCTCCGGAGGCTATCGCATGAGAAGGCTGAACATCAATGACCCCAGGAGGTGACGTGAATGGGGCCGGCTCGCCAGACAGAGCTCAGCCATTGGTTTTATCGACGCTGCAGGGACGGACTCGAGCACAGACGCCGTGCCCAGTCTTCTCATGCAACAATCCCACGAAAGGACACCTGGCGCGTGGCTCCCGCGATGGCGAGGCGCCGAACTACAGTCGTATGAACTAGGCCACGCGCCCTTACTCATCCACTCGCGATTAGCTCGTGCGAGAACAAGGCACCAAGGACCCCGGAAGGTGACGCACACGAGAGCTGGCCCGCGGGACAGAGCTCGGTCGCTTGGGTTTAACAACGCTGCAGGGATGGACCCGAGCACAGACACCGTGCCAGTCCTTAATCACAAGGCGGTCGCGGGCAGGGTTGTGAGGGTGCAACGACATTCATGGTGGCGAAGCACCGGGCATGCAGGTTGAAGTACTTGAAGGATTCATAAAAAGGCACACCCAGTTTCGATACATGCGCAAAATGGTACAGCTGCAGGGGTGGGCCCTGGCAGCCTAAGGATGATGCAGCCCGAGGGGCGCCCTCAACTGAACAAACCAAAAAGTCACCTGGCACCAGTGTTGTAGAAGTGTCGGGGTAGCTGAACACGCGTGCCGTGGAGATCGTTCCTCACGAGTTGTGCGGCTCCGGAGGCCGGGGGAGCTCATGAGGCCCAGGGGGCTCGCGAGGGTCCGTGACCTCCTCTGACATGACCGCCAAGCATCTGGCCTCGCGAGACGCCATGACACACTGCGCGAGGCACTCTACATGGTGCCCATGTTCAGCAGGCCAAACAGCATGCAGACATAGTTGCAGGGGTAGCCCCCGCTCCAGCCGACGCGGGATGACCAGAAGAGGTCCTGCGACGCGGCCCTGTTGAGGCCTGGGATGTTGACGCAAATGCGCAGCTCGCCACCCATATCAAGGGCCGCAGCTGCACTGGGAGGCCGTGTGGGGCGACGCTTGCCGCGCATGGCCCCTACCTCCTGAAGCTCCTCGATCGCCTTGGTGATGAACTCTCGCACACCTGGCGCCTCGCGCAGTGCGCCTTGCTCATGGTGACGCACATCGAAGCACGCCTCCAAGCACTGGTCAGGTCGGAGGCTCTCCAGATGGAAGCCCCTGAGCCCAAACTGAGGGAGGCGCCGGGCACGCCTTCCTATGCAGGAGGAAGGGTCGCCCCAGCAATGACCGCGGGGCCTGGGGCGCCGCCAGCGGGCGCCTCGGTCTCCTGGTGGCTCTTGGGAAGGAGTTGCTTCTTCTTCTTGGGGGTGGCCTCGGGAGGCAGGATAGCGCCTTCATCGTCAGAGTTTTCGGCTACCGCAGCCTGATAGGTGCGCTCGAGGGAACACACTGCATCTTTCTCATTGCAAGCGACCGTGATGATGCCGCCGCTCCCTGTCATCTTAAGGACATTGTAACCATGGTGGGTTGCCGCCATGAACTTGGCGAGGACCGGATACCCATGGATGGCGTTGTACGGGAGGCCGATGTGGGCGACGTCGAAGTCAATGAGCTCGGTGTGGTAGTAGTTGCACTTGTCGAAGGTGAATGGGAAGCGTATCTGCCCCAGGGGGACGACGAAGCCGTCTTTCACTCCTGAAAAAGGCTTGGTTGGCAGGAGCTGGTCATAAGGCACTTGGAGTGTCCCGAATGTCTCGACCGAGAGAACATTGAGCCCTGCGCCACTGTCGATGAGGGTCTTGGTGACGAGGATGTTGCTGATGGTGGGCGTGCAGAGCATGGGAAGTGCGCCTCCGGCGGCCGAGCACTTGAGGCGGTCCATGGAGTCGAAGATGATAGCGTACTTCGACCACTTGAGGGGACGCGCAGCCTCGAGCTTCGGGAGGGCCGCGTTCACCTCACGAGAGAATTGCTTGAAGATACGATGTGAGGCGGGGGTTGATACGTCCATTTTGCATCATGTTTTACTACTGTTATTTATAATGTTTTTATGCATAATAATGCTTTTGGGATTAATTCTAATGCCTTTTCTCTCATAATATGCAAGGTTTACACAAACAGGGAGAATACCGGCAGCTGGAATTCTAGACCTGAAAAAGCATGTCAGAGCTACCTATTCTACACAACTCCAAATAAGCTGAAACTTCACGGAGATTTTTTATGGATTATTTAAGAATTATTGGAGCAAATAACTACCAGAGGGGGCTCACCAGGTGGGCACAACCCACCTGGGCGCGCCAGGGAACCCAGGCGTGCCCTGGTGGTTGTGCCCTCCTCGGCCCACCTCTGGTGCCCCTCTTCTAGTATATAAGTCATTTTGACCTAGAAAAAATAAGGAGAGGACTTTCGGGACGAAGCGCCGATGTCTCGAGGCGGAACTTGGGCAGGAGCACTTTTGCCCTTCGGCGGAGCGATTCCGCCGGGGGAACTTCCCTCCCGGAGGAGGAAATCATCGTCAACATCATCACCAACAACTCTCCCATCTTTGGGAGGGCCATCTCCATCAAAATCTTCAACAGCACCATCTCCTCTCAAACCCTAGTTCATCTCTTGTGTTCAATCTTCGTACTGGAACCTTAGATTGGTACTTGTGGGTGACTAGTAGTGTTGATTACATCTTGTAGTTGATTACTATATGGTTTATTTGGTGGAAGATTATATGTTCAGATCCATTATGCTATTTAATACCCCTCTGATCTTGAGCATGATTATTATTTGTGAGTAGTTACTTTTATTCTTGAGGTCACGGGAGAAGTCATGTTGCAAGTAATCATGCGAACTTGATATGTGTTCGATATTTTGATGATATGTATGTTGTGATTCCCTTAGTGGTGTCATGTGAACGTCGACTACATGGCACTTCACCATATTTGGGCCTAAGGGAATGCATTGTGGAGTAGTAATTAGATGATCAGTAGCTAGAGTGACAGAAGCTTAAACCCTAGTTTATGCGCTATTTCGTAAGCTACTGATTTGGATCCAAAAGTTTAATGCTATGGTTAGATTTTATCTTAATACTTTTCTCGTAGTTGCGGATGCATGCGAGGGGGTTAATCATAAGTAGGAGGTTTGTTCAAGTAAGAACAGCACCTAAGCACCGGTCCACCCGCATATCAAATTATCAAAGTAGCGAACACAAATCAAGCCAACATGATGAAAGTGATATGATGAAATTCCCGTGTACCCTCAAGAATGCTTTGCTTATCATAAGAGACCGTTTTGGCCTGTCCTTTGCCACAAAAGGATTGGGCTACCTTGCTGCATTTTATTTATCGTTACCATTACTTGCTCGTTACAAATTATCTTGCTATCAAACTACTTGTTACTGACAATTTCAGTGCTTGCAGAGAATACCTTGCTGAAAACCACTTGTCATTTCCTTCTGCTCCTCGTTGGGTTCGACACTCTTACTTATCGAAAGGATTACAATTGATCCCCTATACTTGTGGGTCATTAGGGGCCTGAGCACCACCCAGGATGCAGGCAATCGCACGAGGCTCCTGGAAGCCCCCAGCCCTGTCATCCTGTCGGTTGTCGTCGTTTCTCCTGGGCAGCGGCGGCAGCGGAGGGAGGCCGACATTGCCTTGAGGACGGGCCTCACGAGGCTGGTCGCGCCAGGGTCCGTCGCGAGGCTCATCATGCCAGCGGTCCTCGTGAGGCTGGTCACGCCAGTCCTGGCAAGGGTCGTGGTTGTCCCAGCGGCCTCCACCACGGCCTCCTCCATGGCCGTAGCCACGGTCACCACACTCGGGGCGGCGGCCGAGGCGTCCATCATGAAGTGTCGTGAGCTCCTGGCAGTCGTTGGTGTTGTGGCTGTGAATGTTGTGGAAGATGAAGAATGGGCAGTTGCTCCTGGGAGGCTCATCGTGATCACGGCCTCGCTTCATCTCAGGCTCGGCTGCGAGCACAGCGGGGCCTTTGCATTTTGCTTCCTTGGCCTTGGCCTTCTTGTCTTCAGGGTCAGCCTCCGGAAGCTCAATGAGGGAGAGGCAGCCTTCTTCGGCCCTTGCACACTTGTTCGCCAGGGTTAACATCTCTAGGGCCGAGAACAAATCCTCATGGATGGCGAGCTCCTGTTTCATCTTGACGTCCCGGACGCCATTGGTGAATGCTGAGATGATGGCCTCGTCCGATGCCTTTGGGATCTTGAGGCAAACGTTCGTGAAGCATTGTATGTACTTGTGCAAGGTCTCGCCCGGCTGCTACTTCACGCGATGCAAGTCGCCCACCGCAGGGGCGCAGTCACGGGTGCCCTGGAAGTTGGCGTTGAAACGCTTGCGAAGCTCGTCCCAAGAGGAGATTGACCCCTCCGGGAGGTGCAGGAGCCAGGAGCATGCGCCGTCTTTGAGAGCCATGGGGAACTAGTTCGCCATGACCTTTTCGTCACCGTTGGCTGCCTCAATGCTCAGCGAGTAGAGCTGGAGGAACTCCGCGGGGTCAGGGGTGCCATCATAGTGTGGAGGCAGATCTAGCTTGAACTTGTCACAACACTAGTTAGTGCTTGCATTAGGACTAGCTAGAGTGATGCATCATGTTTAATCCTTCCTGAAACTTGAAATGGGGATGGCATAAACCCCTAGCACCATTTTAATCAACTAGGGTTTACTAAAATAATTTTCAATGAACCTGAAATGCCCTTCATAAATGTTCATCATTTTTGAATTGGTCCAGAACCTCTACCAAAAATGGTCCACACTTTTTTAGGACACTCTAGATTCTTGAATTAATTCATAAGTATTTGAATTTGGACATTTAAAATTCTATAAATATTTTTAAATGTCCAGATAATTCTGGAAATGTTTAAGGGTTGTTGGAATTAATTTCAGAGGTGCCCATAAATATTTTCAGCATTTTATAAAATGGTTTGGCATTTTTGCTAAATCAAAAACAACAGCAAAAAAAGAAAACAAAAACAAAAATCAGAAAAAGGGGAGAGAGAGAAAAGGCCAGAGGCCACTCACCTGGCTGGGCCGGCCCACCTGGCCTGGTGCCAGTCACCCCCTACCTCTGCCAGTAGGCAGATAGGGATAGCGCACGCGCGCCGAGCGCGCCACGCAGCTCCTTGCTCGCCTGCGTTGCATGGTCAGCGCGGCGACGCCTCGAAATGCCTCCACGGTGCCGCCCCGAGCTCCCCGACACCTCACTCTCCCCCTGCTCTCTCTCTCACTCTCTCACCCTCTGATCGCCATGGCTGATGCAGCCGCGCCCGCACCGCCATGAAGCCGTGACTTGCGCCGCTCCCTTGTTGCCTCGCCGTGTCCCCGAGCCTCCCCGACGTCCACTACGCCGAGTCAGCCGAGCCCCGAGCGCTCGCACGCCCTGCACCGCCCTCAACAAGCCATCCCCGACCGCCCGTCACCGGAGATCCCCCTCACTGCCCCGACTGCTTCAGCCCCTCCCCGAGCTCGCCGTTCGCCTCGTCGCAACCACCGTGAGCTCCTGCCCCTTCTCCCCCTCTCCGTTCTTGCTGCCGCATGCCGTAGCGTCGCCCGCGCTCACGCTCGAGCTCCGGCCGCCGCGGCCGAGCTCCCCGCCATCGCCTCCGGCCGCCCTAGCTGCTGCCGCCTGTTGCGCTGGATGCGAGCGAGCCCCAGCTCCCCGCAGCCGCTCTCCGCCGTCCGTTTGGTCGCCGGAGACGCAAACCCAAGCCCTCCCGCCGCGTCTGTGGACGTCGACCTTGAGCCGCCGGCGGGTTAACCCCGGTTGACCAGGGGTTTGACCTCCCCTGGGTCAATGACAGGTGGGGCCCGCCCTGCTAATTAGCCTAGGTTAGTGCTAATTCAACTAGGTTAGTTTAGTTAGTCGCTGACATGCGGGACCCACTAGTCCGTTTGACCTGGACCACCCCGTTGACTCGCTGATGTCATGCTGACATAGTGCTGATGCAGTAATTCCTTTTCTGGAATTACTCTAATTCTTTTTAATCAGAAAATCCAGAAAAAGGCCTAAACTTCAAAAAATCATAGAAATTAATCTATAACTCAGATGGAAAAGATTTATATATGAAAAATGATCAGAAAAATCCAATCTATCCATTGGTACTGGTTTCATGCATGATAAAGCAACTTAAACTTGCTGTATAGATCAAAACATGATAATGCACTTTATAAATTCATAACTTGAGTTTGAATTTGAACCCTTGGTTCAAATTAGCTCAAACCCTTCTTGTTTTAGTTGCATTAGCTCAGCACACTCATTTTGCCATGTCATGTGCATGCATCATATTGTTGCATATTGCCATGTATTAATTGTGTTACCGGTGTGATCTCCGTGGTAGGTCCTGCACCCGAGGATATCCGTGAGTATCCAACCGAAGGGCAGTACCCTTCCACCACCCTGCCAGGCAAGCAACCCCCATTGATCATCTTGATACAATCCCATCTTCTCGGTCTTGCTCTCATTTACTGCATTTAGACAACAACGTTTCAAACTGCTGTGTGCTGCGGTAGTTGAACCCCTTTCCTCTACATGACCTGTCTTTGCCACAGTAACTAGATGAAACCCACTAGCATGTGTAGGAGTTGATTGAGCCATGTTGTGTTTCCTACCATGCTATGCCTGCTATGCTTAGAGTTGTGTCAGGTCTGGTTCATCAGGGTGATGGATTGGAGTGAAATGGTTGTGTCGGTAATGAGAGTGGAGTGTGAACATGTTTTGGTAAAGGTATCGATGAGAGGCCATGTAGGAGTACACGATGGGTTGTTTCATTGGAACCGTCCCTAAGAACTGAGTTATGTGTGTGTGATTCAAGTTCAGCTACTACCACACGTTGGGCCTGAAACCAATGGACCCTCTCGGCTTATTAATCACCATGCTCTCTGTCCAGGAGTTGCAAGTAGTTTCTGGTGTTTGTAGTATGATGGAGGCCGTGCGCAGCGCTGACCCTAGGGGTGGGCTGTGATGCGGTAGGCACGTGGCCCGGTGTACCGAGTCACCCGTTTGGTGCCTCGGGAACCCTGCACACATCGTTTGGGGTCGTAGTGGAAACCCCGGCCGGATGTCCTTGCGAATGGAACCTGAATAGGCGATAAACCTGGACTAGAGACTTGTGTGGTTAGTCAGGTCGTGGCCGACACCCTCGTTGGGCTTCCGCTTGAAGGTTGCCGAGTACATGTCGTGTAAGCGGCGATAAGAGGTGGAAGCGTGTGTGAAGAAGTACACCCCTGTAGGGTTATCAAACTATTCAAATAGTCGCATCCGCAGTAATGGACTACTTGGTTGCTTATGCAGTTCATAGACAAGTTAATGGTTACTCATAAAAGTCTCAAGACAAGTGTGAGTGTCGTGGATGGCCCTCTCGTAGGGAGACGGGAGAGGATCCACAGTGGAGTATTGTTGTGGTGATTAGTGGACTCGTGTGCACTATCTCATATTATTCAAACTACTGATAGACGTAGTACAGAATAGCCAAGAGGCAGAGCTTGCTTGCTACAATAAACTCCACTACCCTTTCTTGATAATGTTGCATGTATGATAGGATCTGATGTAAGACTTGCTGAGCACCTTTGTACTCATGTTGCTTAATAAACTGTTGCAGAGGAGAACACCACCCCCTCCGATGGGTTCTATGTAGATCTCGATGTTGATGAGTGACTTGCCACCCAGGTAGTGATCCTGAGTCGTGAAGGGCCTTGTAGATAGTCAGGCTACACCAAGCCTTCTTTCTTTCCAGTTGTCTGTACTCAGACAAGTTAGCTTCCGCATGTGCTTTTATGACTTGAGTGTTGGGTCGTGTGACCCCTACCTGTATGGATATATTATGTGTGGCTCTCCGGAGCCTTTTAATAAATACTTTGAGTCGTAGAGTTTTGTTGTGATGCCTTGTTATATTTGCACATATCGAGCATATTGTGTGTATGCTTTTGAAATGCTTGGTATGTGTGGGATCCAACAACCTAGTTGTTTATTCTTGGTAGCCTCTCTTATGGGGAAATGTCTCCTAGTGCTTCCACTGAGCCATGGTAGCTTGCTACTGCTCCAGAACACATGGGATGATCAGCATGTGTCCTTCTTTGCTCCTGTGTCTGTCCCTTCGGGGAAATGTCACGCGGTGTCTACCGGAGTCCTGTTAGCTTGCTACAGCCCGGATTCACTCGCTGCTGACCGACACGTGCATTGCTGGGTCATGTATACCTGTCCCTGTAAGTTAGTGCCACCTTGGGTTTACGACTAGTCATCTCGGCCCGGGTTCTCTGTCATATGGATGCTAGCGACACTATCACATACATGAGCCAAAAGGCGCAAACGGTCTCGGGCCAGGTAAGGTGGCACCCGTGGGGATACCGTGCGTGAGGCCGCAAAGTGATATGATGTGTTACAGGCTAGATCGGTGTGACTTAGGATCGGGGTCCTGACAGAACTTGCCGGGCCAGACGACGCGTCGTAGCTCTGGGGTGAAGGCGCGGCAGCCCGCTGCACTCACGGGAGCAGCCCACGCGGACAGAGCTCGGTCTTGACGCCCATGCGCAGCTGCCTCAGGCAGCGTGTGGTCTTGATGCTGGTGTGGTGGCACTGGGAGCGCGCGCGCGCCACCTTGCGGTCGCTGCACCACCTGGCAGCTTGCTTCATCGTGCGCCGGCGCTCCACGCGGCGGGTTGCGCAGTTGTGCATCATGCCTGGGCTCGTGGTTGGCTCCGCGTAGAGGAGGAGAAGGAGGCGCGCCATGCGCCACGTCGCCCGCCTGGGATGGCGGGGCACCGAACGAGCGGGACGGTGCAGGGACTTCGCCGACAGCATTGACAAGCTCGGTGATGCGGCCAAGCCAGTCGTCATAGCGATCGTTGGCGGGATGGTAGCGCAGCAGTTCGCGTGCCATAAGCAGCGCAGCCTGCGCATTCGCCGGCCCGCGGCAGACATGGGAGGACGACGCCATGGCAGGAGTGGGCGACGGAGTGGTGGTGCGGCCATCGCGCCGCATGGAGGGCGGCAGCGAGGAGTCCTGCTGCTCACGAGCAGCAGGGTCAGTGGCAGCGTTAGCCACGGGAGAAGCAGAGCGGCACGGAGCACCGTTGCCCACGGGCGCCGTCTGGGCTATGCGAGCAGCCCGGCGCTCAACGTGGATCCGGCGTGCGTCGGCCATGGGAGCGACGAAGCGGAGGTGGAAGAAGGACTTCAATACGCCCCTACCTGGCGTGCCAAATGTTGGATTCAGGGCTCCACAGGCCCAAGAAGGTTCAAACTCTGGGGCGTGTGCGAAGATCTCAACCTCTCAAGTCTCAATCTCGCCACCCTATAGCCTAGCCTCGTCGGATTCGCGTGAGTGGGGAAGAAGATGAACATGGCAGTTTACCCAGGTTCGGGCCACCTTGCGGTGTAAAACCCTACTCCTGCTTTGTGGTGGATTGGCCTCATGAGGGGCTGAGGATGAACAAGTACAGTGGATGAACAGCCTCGCGAGGGCTATGGTGGAGAGGGTCGAGAGGATCCCATCTATGGTAGTGGCTAAACTATATTTATAGTGGCCTTGGTCCTCTTCCCTCAAAACTTAGGCGGGAAGGGATCCCACAACGGCCAATTTGAAAGGGGACAAGTAGTACATCTTATCCTGATGAAAGGTGGTCTTCTCCTGCAAAGCTTCTGGTCGTGATGCAGCGGTGGGCTCGGTGATGACATCCGCTCTGCCGAGCCTATGGTCTTGGTCTTGTAGCACCGGAATGGAAAGCTTTTGGGGATACTCGGGAACCCGCGTCTGTACTTGTTCCCTTAGCACCGAAAGGGAAACTGCCTCCTCTATGCTCGCTGGCGCCCGCCTAGCCTTGGTCGTCATGGCTCATGTCATCGCAGCCTCGGGAGGCTGGGTACCTGCATAGAAATCTCCGCTCCTCGGGAGGCAATCTGGGGAGGCCGCTCACTCTGGAGGTCTGGTGTCATTCTCCTCGTGAGGCCGGGGCCCTCGCGAGGGTCTTATCTTGAGAACCTTGTCGCTAGACCGTACCAGGCCATCGAGGGAGCCATGCCATGGGCCGTAGTCATGCAGGTCTGGGTACCCCCATTCCCAGAACACCGAAAATAAGAATTATTGGGCGAAGAAAATACCAGAGGGGACCCACCAGGTGGCCACAAGCCTGGGGGCGCGCCCTACCCCCTGGGCGCGCCCTAGGGCTTGTGGGCCCCTTGGCAGGTCTTCGGTGTCCATCTTCTGTTATATGAGGGGTTTTTACCTCGAAAAAATCAGAAGGAAGCTTTCGGGACGAAGCGCCGCCGTCTCGAGGCGGAACCTGGGCAGAAGCAATCTAGGGCTCCGGCGGAGCTGTTCTGCCGAGAAAACTTCCCTCCGGGAGGGGGAAATCGAAGCCATCGTCATCACCAATGATCCTCTCATCGAGAGGGGGTCAATCTCCATCAACATCTTCACCAGCACCATCTCCTCTCAAACCCTAGTTCATCTCTTGTATTCAATCTTTGTCTCAAAACCTCAGATTGGTACCTGTGGGTTGCTAGTAGTGTTGATTACTCCTTGTAGTTGATGCTAGTTGGTTTATTTGGTGGAAGATCATATGTTTAGATCCTTAATGATATTCAATACCCCTCTGATCTTGAACATGAATATGCTTTGTGAGTAGTTACGTTTGTTCCTAAGGACATGAGAGAAGTCTTGTTATAAGTAATCATGTGAATCTGGTATTCGTTCGATATTTTGATGAGATGTATGTTGTCTTTCCTCTAGTGGTGTTATGTGAATGTCGACTACATGACACTTCACCATGACTTGGGCCTAGGGGAAGGCATTGGGAAGTCATAAGTAGATGATGGGTTGCTAGAGTGACAGAAGCTTAAACCCTAGTTTATGCGTTGCTTCGTAAGGGGCTGATTTGGATCCACATGTTTCATGCTATGGTTAGATTTATCTTAATTCTTATTTCATAGTTGCGGATGCTTGCGAGAGGGGTTAATCATAAGTGGGAGGCTTGTCCAAGTAAGGACAGCACCCAAGCACCGATCCACCCACATATCAAATTATCAAAGTAACGAACGCGAATCATATGAGCATGATGAAAACAAACTTGACAACAATTCCCATGTGTCCTCGGGAGCGCTTTGCTTTATATAAGAGTTCGTCCAGGCTTATCCTTTGCTACAAAAAGGATTGGACCACCTTGCTGCACCTTTGTTACACTTCTTACTTGTTACCCGTTACGAATTATCTTATCACAAAACTATCTGTTACCGATAATATCAGTGCTTGCAGAAAATACCTTGCTAAAAACCACTTGTCATTTCCTTCTGCTCCTCGTTGGGTTCGACACTCTTACTTATCGAAAGGACTACGATAGATCCCCTATACTTGTAGGTCATCAGAATCTCATCCAACTCCTCACCGACCAGCGAGCCTACGAAGGAATTACTCACTCCCGATGGGGAGCATCATGGTGTCATGGGAAACCACGGCCACCTATGGGACCATGAGCCCCTTTTGGTTTAGCAGGGGGACTGAGCGTGTTGCACAAAGAGCAGAGAATGTCACGCAGCACGGCAAAGATCACACGGGCAATTTTACCCAGGTTCGGGCCACCGTGAGGCGTAAAACCCTACTCCTGCTTTGGTGGATTGATGGTGGATGGTGGTGGAAGCGCAGTGTTCTTGCCCGACAGGGTTGCCTCGGGGCGAGAGTAGCTACACGCGTATGAGTGTATAGGGGTCTAAATCCTTTCTATGGTTGCCATGGGCCTCCTTTTATAGATCAAGGGGTCACCACAGTGGCAAATCAGTCATTATGCATTGATTAGATAGCAAACAGTGCTATCATACCTAACTCTGCAGACAGGGCCGAGCGCATTAAATGCACCGCTTAGCGTCACATTATGGCCTGTCCGGCACGCCTTACCGGGCTATTCGGCCACCTTCTCTCCTGTCTGCATGACACGTTGCTGGACGGGTGTCATTTGGAGGCGATTCCTGTAGGAAATGGCTGCCATGTGGCAAAAGACAGCCACTTAGTCTCCTTGGGGCTTGACACAGCATTGATCGATGACTTGCGTCACTGTGAGGTGGAGCAGTGAAGCCTTGGCGGGGTGTTTTGCCTTCGTAGGCCCCGGGAGGCCTACCGGGGCGGACTTGAGGCTTGCTTCCGGGGCAACCTTGACCTTGCCAGGCTCTCCTGCCCGGCAAGGGAGGTTTTCCCTTAGTGGTGTCTTGCTCCTTTGGCTTGACTTGTTCTTCTTGATCTGCACTCTGATTTCTTAGAGAGCTGGCCTCTTGTGCTTGGCCTTGTCTTGGATGTTGCAATCTTGCTCTTTTAGGCCTGTGCACGGTCTGGGTAACAGACCTAGGGTTTGTTGCACTGAGAGAAGCCCCCGGGCCTGGCCCGAATGCGCTGCCGGGTGTCATCAGGGTAGGCCCTAACAAGTGCACAGGCGAGAGGGGAGTAACTGCTTGTCTTTTGAGATCTTCTTTGCTTCTTCATTAATCTGAGCCCTGGTCAGTTTCCGGTTCTCCCGTGCATCGCGTAACGCCAATCATTGTGGGGCCACCTTAGTGATGGCCCGTGAATGACTTTAACGCACGGGTGAGTAACTGCCAATTCACTCTTCCCACCACGCTCTTATCCTTAGCCACGTACGCCACATGCATTGAGTGGGATAGGCAACGGAGGCGCGTGGTGCGGGAGAGCGTTAAGGCAGGGGCCCGACCTTCATGGACTGGTGGAGGAGGACGGCGGTTACCCGCTGAGGGAGCGGCTCCCGGCCCCGGTTCGTCTATAAAAGGAGGAACGGGGGAGGAGTGGTCGCCTTTCCTCCTCCATTCTTTGTTTCCTCCTGGGGTATGCCGAATAGGAGAGCCCGGGGCCAAGCCCCGGGCCCTAGCTTGGGGTTGATGGTGTCGAGTGCTCGTGTCGATGCCTGGAGAGCAGGAGAAGGATGCGGCTACGCCTTTGTTGAGGCAAGATCCTCATCTTATCTCTACGCAGGCTTCAGGGAGGTGTGCGGGCGGCACGGTGGTAGCACCGAAGGTAGCGACTCCGGTGTGCTCGTCGCCGGGCCGCCCATGGCTTCAACCTTAGCGAGGGGCGACATAAGCGACCTTGCGCCGTGGCAAAAAATGGACGCCAAGCGCGGTAGTCGATTTCGGCCTATTCGCCCTCTCCCTATGTCGTTGGAGGGAGGCCATGGGAGTGGTTCATTATTGGTAATGCCGAATCCCTCCTCTCGGGGTACTGCCTGCCCGACGCACGGGCGGGCTCCTTGTCCCCACGCATGTTCTTTCAAAGGGCGACGGCTTCCTATCTTTGGGTTGTTGGAGACGACCATGCTCTCTATGGAGCTGCCCGAGGCGCTTGGTGTCCGTCCAGGCCACCGAAGCGGGGGCTTCGAGGGACAGCAGTGAAGAAGGTGGCGGCAACCTACGACGCGTCAAGAGCGGGGGCGAACGCTCCGACGAGGTGTGGTTGCCGGCAGCACCATCATCACCGGCTGGGCTTCCGGAAGCGCCACCATCTGCACCTGCCCTCCAGTTTCTTCCTCCCAGCCCGGGAGCAGCACCATCCTGATCCTGGGGAGGCGCTGAATCCCAGCCAGGCCTTCCCTCCGTCTTCTTCGTCTCTCCCTGTAGTTTCAAAAAGGAGAGGACAGAGTGAAGGCATTACGGGCATTTTATCTTTTTTCAATCTAAAATCTGTAGGCACTTGCCAAACTTTAGTTCAAATTATGTAATCTCTTTTATCCATGTTTGTGTTCTGTAAGGTCTGTACTTGTTTATCAGCATATTAATGAAAAAGATAAATCTTGCCGGGCACTTGTGCATGTAATATATCCATGCGGAGGTTAAATGCCTCCATACGCCCAAGTAAACAAGTTTTTCCCGGTAGGCTATCCTGCCGGTACCCTCAGTCTGCTGCCGCGGAGCTAGGCTTACCGGGCTCAAACTGTATAGAGGGACCAGCCCCCTGCCAACTCTCTCGCCAAAGGCCACTACAACCATCCCGACCGAAGCAACGTTCGAGTCAAGGGACGGGAGCACCTAAGTTTTGAAAGTGGCGAGGTTTCCTTATGCACAAGTTTTTACTTACAGAATGCGTATGGATAAGAGAGGGAACTTATCTGTTTGGGCTTACTGGGGATCGCAATGTAGGCTTGTCTTCTTCTTTCCTCTTCGGGATCGAATCCACGGTAGGAACCTGCAGTTTGATGCAGATGAAAATGATGCCTCATGCAATCTTATCTACATGAACATGCAATGCTCATGGTATGCTTATGCATGCATGCAATATGTCGGGAGCCCCCCAGCACTTCATTTATTTCTGTTGCTTAGGGTATGTGCCTGGCTTTGTACAAGGGGTTACATGCAACTAAGGCAAGGCCTGTACAAAAGGGTGGCTGCCGGGCAGGGCCCGATAGCCGCGCCTTATGGGTAGAACTTGCGGAGATGCTCGATGTTCCATGAGTTTTGCAATTTAATGCCATCTCTGGTCTCCAGATGGACTGCGCCAGGTCTGGTGCCTCGTACTACCCGGTAAGGGCCTTCCCACTTCGGCGTCAACTTGTTTGTACCCTTGGCGGACTGAACGCGCCTAAGGACAAGGTCGCCTTCCTCAAAACACCGGGCATGAACCCTGCGGCTGTGATAGCGACGCAGGGCTTGCTGACAGCGTGCGGCACGCGTAGTAGCCCGGAGACGGTTCTCCTCGAGTAGCACAGCATCGTCATGCTGGTGCTGATCCTGCGCTACTTCATCTTAGGCAAGCACTCGAGGTGACCCGTAAATGAGTTCGATGGGGATAACTGCTTCTGCCCCGTAGACCAGGGAGAAGGGAGTCTGCCCGGTAGCTCAATTTGGTGTCGTTCTGAGGGACCAAAGAACCACCGGCAGCTCATCGATCCACCGCCTGCCACACTTCTGCAGCTTATCAAATGTTCTCGTCTTGAGTCCCCGCAACACTACAGCGTTCGCCCTCTTAGCTTGTCCGTTGCTCCTTGGATGGGCCACAGAGGTGAACGAGATTTTGCTTCCGAGGGCATGAACGTATTGCATGAAGGCACGACTCGTGAACTAGGTGCCGTTGTCAGTGATGATCTGGGCTGGAACTCCAAAGCGGGACACCAAGAACTTGATAGCTGACTGAGCAGTCACCTTTCTCATGGGCTCTACTTCCGGCCACTTTGTAAACTTGTCGATTGCTACGAACAAGAATTCAAAGCCCCCGGCGGCTCGGGGGAAAGGGCCAAGGATATCGAGCCCCCAGACCAAAAACGGCCATGACAAAGGGATTGTCTGAAGAGCTTGGGCAGGTTTGTGGATATTCTTGGAATGGAACTGGCAGGCTTCACACTTGGTGACAAGCTCGACTGCATCTTGGAGGGCTGTGGGCCAGTAGAATCCTTGCCGGAAAGCTTTCCCAACCAGTGGCCTTGATCCAATGTGGGAGCCGCACATACCCTTGTGTATCTCTGCCAGCAGTTCCTTTCCTCCTTCCCGGCAAATGCACTTCAATTTCACACCGTTGGGCCTCCTTCTGTACAGCGTGTCGTCAACAAACTGATACATACTGGCCCTCCGGGCTACTCTTTCAGCTTCTTCTTGCTCTTCAGGAAGTGCTCCAGTTTAGAGGAAATGGACTATGTGTCATGCCCAAGGCGGAGCCTGTGGCTCTGCAACAAGGACAAGCGGCACCTCCTCATTCGTTAGAGTGGAATCCTCGACCGCAGGGACTGGTGGCCTGGCGGGAGGATGCAGCTCAGCGACCGAAGGGGAGTTGTGCCTGGTAAGCTTTCTGCCGAGATCCTCGGGAGGTTCTACCGGGAAAGGCTTGCCGGAGTCCAGTTTCCTCCTCTTTCTGGCCATTGTTGCCGGGGATACGGAGGGCTGAGTCAGATGGAGAACAAAAGTGCCTGGTTCCTCAGGGAGTTTTTGCGCAGCCCACTTTGACAGATGATCAGCAATGTTGTTTTCTGCACGCGGTACGTGCTCTGTTTGCAATCTGTCAAAGCGCTCCTCCAATTTTCTCACTTCCTCAATGTATGCCTCCATCAATGGACTTTGGTAATCCTTGTTCACTTGTCTCACCACTAGCTGTGAGTCTCCGCGGATGATCAACTTCTTGATCCCCAGTTCTATTGCAATTCTGAGCCCCGCAAGGAGCCCTTCATACTCTGCTGTATTGTTGGTAGCCTCCTCCCGGGGAAAATGCATCTGGACGATGTACTTCAGGTGCTCTCTAGTGGGAGCAACAAGAAGTACGCCAGCCCCCGCACCTTGCAGGGAGAAGGCACCATCGAAATACATGATCCATTCTTGGGGTGCCTCCTTGCCGGGAACAACTATTTCCAACACTTCTTGATCTGGAGTTGGCGTACATTCTGCAATAAACTCTGCCAACGCTCTGCTCTGAATCACTGACGTGCTCTCAAACTTCAAACCAAAGCTGGATAACTCTAAAGCCCACTCCACTATCCTGCCGGTAGCCTCAGGGTTTCAGAGTATCTGTTGCAAAGGGAAACATGTGACAACTGTGATCTCGTGGGCTTGGAAGTAGTGGCGCAGTTTCCTCGAGGCCATGATAAGGCCAAAAATCAAATTTTTGCACACCAGAGTACCTGGATCTAGCCCCCTGCAACAGGGAGCTGACGAAGTACACTAGGCGTTGTGCCACCTTCTTCTTTGCCGCAACCTTGGGGCTGTCTCCACTGCCTTGCTCTTCTCTATCCTGATCTGCACCTGGCCTTGCCGGGGTGTGCTCACTTTCCTCCCCGGAAGGGGTACCAGCTGTATCTGCTGCTTCATCCACTTCCCGCTACGCCACCAGTGCTGCCCTAACCACTTGGTTAGTTGCCGCCAAGTATAGCAGCAACGGCTCTTGAGGTTTCGGAGCGACCAAAGTGGGCACAGAGGAAAGGTAGGCCTTCAAATCTTGTAGTGCAGCATCTGCTTCTGGGGTCCACTCCATGGGTCCTGCCTTCTTCAAAATTTTGAAGAACGGTAAGGCACGCTCGGCAGACTTGGAGATGAATCTGCTAAGCGTGGCAACACATCCGGTCAAACGCCGCACCTCCTTGACTGTCTTGGGTGCTTGAATCTGCTTGATAGCCTTGATCTTGTCAGGGTTGGCCTCTATCCCCCGGTGGGACACAAAGAAGCCAAGTAGCTTGCCGGAAGGAACGCCAAACACACACTTCTCCGGGTTTAGCTTCAAGTTGATCTTGCGCAGATTAGCAAAGGTTTCTTCCAAATCCTGGATAAGGGTTGATCTGTCCTTGGTCTTGACCACAATGTCATCCATATAAGCCTCAATGTTTCTGTGCAACTATGATTCAAAACCAACTTGGACTGCTCTGGCAAAAGTGAACCCGGCGCTCTTTAACCCGAAAGGCATCCGCACGAAGCAGTATGTGCCACATGGGGTAATGAACGCGGTCTTCTCTTCATCTTCCTTGGACATAAAGATCTGATGGTACCCAGAGTAGGCATCCAGAAAAGAAAGCAGGTCGCACCCGGAGGTGGAATCCACAATTTGATCGATGTGCGGCAAGGGAAATGGGTCCTTCGGGTAGGCCTTGTTCAAATCAGTGAAATCTATGCACAGCCTCCATTTCCCATTAGCCTTGCGCACTACCACTGGGTTTGCTAACCACGTTGGATGCAGTACTCCTCTAACCAGACCAGCTGCCTCAAGTTTCTTAATTTCCTCGGCAATGAACTGCTGCCGCTCCAAAGCTTGCTTTCAGACCTTCTGCTTGATGGGTCAGGCATGTGGGCAGACAGCAAGGTGGTGCTCGATTACCTGCCTGGGAACACCAGGGATGTCAGATGGTTGCCATGCAAACACATCGACATTCGCCCACAGGAAGGCAATGAGCGCGCTTTCCTATTTGTCATCAAGGGTGGCACTGATAGTAAAGGTACCATCAGTGCCAGCCAGCCCTGCCGAGACCTTCTTCACAACAAGCGTAGCAGCTTTGGATCTCTTGCTATTGGAACTCTCCAGCATGTCATCAACGGGCATAGCGCACTACGAAGAGGCACGCTTCCCGGATTCCTCACTGGAGCCCTTGTTAGCTTTCTTCTTTTTCTTGCTTTCCTTGGCAGGAATAGTGGCTTCCGTGGCCTCTGCCACAACTGCGTCCCGGTACATCTTGTCCATGCAAATAATTGCATCCTTCTCGTTTGATGGAATGGAAATGACGCCCATCGGCCCTGGCATCTTCAAAGTGTTGTAGGCATAGTGGGATGCCGCCATGAACTTGGCCAGAGCTGGACGACCAAGGATTCCATTGTACGGCAGCGGAAGGTCAACCACATCAAATGTGATTTTCTCAGTCCGATAGTTCAACTCTCCCCCAAATGTCACCAGCAGCGTGATCTTCCCCTTAGGACGACTCCTGCCGGGGCTGATTCCTTGAAACGTGCCAGTAACCTTGAGCTCTTCCTCTGCTATCTGGAGTTTGCTGATGACCTTTGGAGAAATCAGATTCAACCCGGTCCCACCATCAACCAACATCTTTGTGACCTTGAGGTTGCGGATTGTTGGTGATACCAACAACGGCAAGCACCCTACCGCAGTGGTGCGGTCAGGGTGGTCCTCTTCGTCGAAGATGATGGGTGTGCGGGACCACTTGAGCGGCCTCCGAGAATCTGTCGTTGGCTCCACGACATTGACTTCACATGCCCACTGTTTAAGTTGGCGGTGAGAGGAGTGTAGAGATGCACCTCCGTCAGCGCACAGGGCGTCGGTGGCTTTCTGGAATTCCTGCTCGCTGGTTTCCTCTTCTTCTCCTCCATCGCTCTCATTATTGCAATCCTCCTTCTCATGGCCCCTGGCAGGTTTCCCTTGGTTTCGAGGAGCCTTGCCGGGGCGACCTGCTTCGCCACCCCGGCCCTTCCCGCCAGCGCCATTCTGACCTCTTTCCTTATCACGCTTCTCATATTCAGCCCTCTGTTTCTTGACGAGCTGCTCAACCTGATGACACTCCTGGAGATCGTGGCCCTTGGTCCGATGGATTTTGCAGTACGGGCCATCACCTTTCCTAGCCTTCTCGGCAGCCACGGCCTCCCGGCAATCAGTGCATGCATCATCTTCCTTGCGGGTACCTCAGTCTTGGCCTTCTTGCCGGTATTGGGCGTGCCCGATCCCTCAACGGTCATCACTGCCTTATCCTTGCGCCTTTTATTGCGCTTCTTGTTCTTCTTCTTCTGACTGGTGGCCTCGTCATCGTCCTCTGAGTCGATGTTGACACCATCCTCTTCTTCGGGGAGCCGCCTCCACTCCTCCACCCGAGCACATTTATCCACTAGAGTGTAAAGCTCCTTCACGGTCTTGGGCAATCAAACGTTCATCTTGGAACGTATCCGTCGATTGCGCATGTTGGACTGGAACACAGCTATCACCGCTGCCGGGTGGATGTCTGGAATATTCCTGTGGACTCGGCTGAACCTCTGCATGTATTTCCGTAGGCTCTCTCCTTCCTTCTGCGGGAGAAGCTGCAAGTCGCTGGGCCACCCTGGTTCTTGATGGCCACTCGTGAAGTCACCAATGAACTTGTGGCACAGGTCAGCCCAGGTCAAAATGGAGTTCTCCGGCAGGTGCATTAGCCAAGACCTCACATTTGGCTTGAGTGCCAAAGGGAAGTAGTTGGCGAATACCTTCTCATCTCTTCCCCCAGCAGCTTGAACAGCGATGGTGTAGATGCTCAAGAACTCTGCCGGGTTCAGTCTTCCGTCATACTTCTCTGGTATCTCTGGCTTGAACGTGCGGGTAGATGGCCAACGGTCTTGCCGCAGTTCTTGGGTGAAAGCGGGACACCCAACCTCGAAAGGCAGGTACCCGCCTTCGCCGAGCGCAAGCTCATCAACGTTGCGGCCATCGCGCCCGTCGGACTGGCGGAGGGTGTCACGACGTTGCTTGATGGTGGCCCGCGCGCCTTCCCTCTGCCTGTCCTTCGGGCCCCGCCGTCGGCCTTGACGCGCTCGAGGGTCGGACGAGGCCATCGAGACGTCGTCGGGTTCTTGGTTGCGTGGCTCCCGTGCTGGCTACCGAGGAGGGGACTACACTGTGGGGGTGACCCCTTCGGTACGGCCAGCAGCGCGGGCCGTTGTCGTCGCCTGGGGACGCCATGGCGGGCCAGCTCGCTGTGATCCTCCCGCCTCGGCAAAACCAATCAGGCTTTGGATGGTGGCTCGCCACTCATCCATCTGATCGGTTGCCGGCAGAAATCTCAATAGCAGTTGGGCCCGCGCCATGGCCTCCGAGGCGGTGCTAGGCATGGGTGATGATGATGTAGATCGCAATGTCGCCCGGCTCCTGACGGTGCCGGTAGCGACCGCACCATGCTCTTGTCGCTGCGAGCCAACCGCTTGGATGGCGTGGTGACGAGGTGGAGGCGCTTGAGGACCAGCGGCTCTGTTGGGCACAGCGGCTGGGTCAGCTCGCTCCGGGGGTGGTGCATGCCCCGCTGTCGCGCCCACAGCGGAAGCGGCCGGAGAGTTGCGATTCGCCCCAGAACGAGCGCCACCGTTGCGGTTGTGCCCTTCGGCCGGGTGGAGGGGTGTTGACGGAATAATCTCTCCACCCGTACCTCGTGGAGCGTCGCTGCCGGGGTGCTGCTGACATTGTCCTTCCCCGGTGCCTCCTGCTCCTGTTTTGGCCGCAGAGGAGGTGGTGACGATGCCGCCTGTGTCGACCACGTTCCCCGCAACGTCCACACCTCCGTGCGCCCCCGTAGCCCCCGCGGCATCGGCGGCCACGCATGACCGGGCCTTCGAGGTGGACGGGTGAGCTGCAGCACCGGGCTTCTTCTTGGGCGCCATGGTCGATGGAGTTGTTGATGAAGAAAATGACGATGGAGATGACGCGCTACGTACGCTTCTCGGGTTCGCGCAAGAGCTTTCCCCTACCTGGCACACCAAAGATGTCGTGGGAAACCACGGCCACCTATGGGGCCATGAGCCCCTTTTGGTTCGGCAGGGGGACTGAGCGCGTTGCACAAAGAGCGGAGAACGTTGCGCAGCACGGCAGAGATCACACGGGCAATTTTACCCAGGTTCGGGCCACCGTGAGGTGTAAAACCCTACTCCTGCTTTGGTGGATTGATGGTGGATGGTGGTGGAAGCGCAGTGTTCTTGCCCGGCAGGGTTGCCTCGGGGCGAGAACAGCTACGTGCGTATGAGTGTACAAGGGTCTGAATCCTTTCTATGGTTGCCGTGGGCCTTCTTTTATAGATCAAGGGGTCACCACAGTGGCAAATCAGTCATTATGCACTGATCAGATAGCGAACAGTGCTATCATACCTAACTCTATAGACAGAGCTGAGCGCATTAAATGCACCGCTTAGCGTCACATCATGGCCTGCCCGGCTCGCCTTGCCGGGCTGTTCGGCCACCTTCTCTCCTGTCTGCATGACATGTCGCTGGACGGGTGTCATTTGGAGGTGATTCCTGTAGGAAATGGCTGCCATGTGGCAAAATACAGCCACTTAGTCTCCTTGGGGCTTGACACCTCATCGATCGATGACTTCCGTCGCTGTGAGGTGGAGCAATGAAGCCTTGGCGGGGTGTTTTACCTACGTAGGCCCCGGGAGGCCTGCCGGGGCGGACTTGAGGCTTGCTTCCGGGGCAACCTTGACCTTGCCAGGCTCTCCTGCCCGGCAAGGGAGGTTTTCCCTTAGTGGTGTCTTGCTCCTTTGGCTTGACTTGTTCTTCTTGATCTGCACTCTGATTTCTCAGAGAGCTGGCCTCTTGTGCTTGGCCTTGTCTTGGATGTTGCAATCTTGCTCTTTTAGGCATGTGCACGGTCTGGGCAACAGACCCAGGGTTTGTTGCACCGACACATGGAATTGGTGATGAAGGAGGGTTGGTGATGACGAAGACCGAAGATTCCCCTCTCCGGAGCCCCGAACGGGCTCCAGATCTCACCTCCCAATGAAGAACACGAGGTGGCGGCGGCTTCGTATCGTGAAACACGAGGAAACTTCCTCTCCTATTTTTTCTCTAAAAATAGGATTTGATAGTGCTAGAATTAGGGTTTGCGGGGCCATGAGGTGGGCACAACCCACCAGGGCGCGCCAGAGGGGGGGCGCCCTGGTGTCTTGTGCCCAGCCAGGGGCCCCCCTCCAGTGGTTCTTGGTTCCAGTATTTTTTATATATTCTGAAATAATTCTCCAAAATGTTTCGTCAAATTCCGAGAACTTTTATATTTGCACAAAAACAACACCAAGGTAGTTCTGCTGAAAACAGCGTCAATCCGGGTTAGTTTCATCCAAATCATGCAAATTAGAGTCCAAAACAAGAGCAAAAGCGTTGGGAAAAGTAGATACGACGGAGACGTATCACATGTATCATTGCCATTAAGGATAAAAAGATGGAGTCTATTCCTACATGAATAGATCTTGTCTACATCATGTCATCGTTCTTATTGCATTACTCCATTTTTCCATGAACTTAATACACTAGATGCATGCTGGATAGCGATCGATGTGTGGATTAATAGTAGTATATGCAGGCAGGAGTCGGTCTACTAATCTTGGACGTGATGGCTATATACATGATCATTGCCTTGGATATCGTCATGATTATTTGCTTTTCTATCAATTGCCCAACAGTCATTTGTTTACCCACCGTATGCTATCTTCTCGAGAGAAGCCACTAGTGAAATCTACGGCCCCCAGGTCTATTTCCTATCATATTATTTTCAGATCTATTATTCCAAAAACCAAAAATACCTTGCTGCATTTTTTCTTTCTTTATTTTATTTTGTGCTTTTGTCAGATCTATTTATCAAATCCCATACAATTTTATCTATCTCAATACTGAGGAGGGATTGACAACCCCTCTTACACGTTGGGTTGCAAGTATTTGTTATTTGTGTGCAGGTGTCGTTTACATAGTGTTGCTTGGTTCTCCTACTGGATTGATAACCTTGGTTTCATAACTAAGGGAAATACTTACCGTTGATGTGCTGCATCATTCTCTCCTCTTCGGGGAAATACCAATGCAGATACAAGCAATTAGGAAGAATTTCTGGCGCCGTTGCCGGGGAGACATCATCAACATACATCAGGTACCCAATCACAAATCTCATCTCCTTGCAATTACTTTATTTGCCAGTTGCCTGTCGTTTTCATCTCCCCCACTTCTAAAATGTTTTTTTTTCAAAAACACAAATTTTTTTGCCTTTTTATTTTGCCTTTTTCTCGTTCGATCTTTTGTTTGCGTGTTATCTTGCTTGCCTACTTTGTCGTTATGGCTAGTTCTTCCTCTACTATGTGTACCCCCGAGACTGAAGTTCTCAATTTTAAGCAAAGGGGAGGGGAGAATCTAAAAGATGCTTAGTATAGGATTTGCAATACTCATAATAGATCTATTCGTTAGCAATCTACCACTCTCCTTCTTCGTAATTTTTATGTGGGCATAGATTCATTCTTGATACTATTACCGGAGGGAATTTCCTGATGTGTCCCTCTATGGATGCTTTTAGTGGTATGGGAAATTTAGTGGGATCACCACCTATCACTATTAATGAAACGATTTTAACTCTCGAGCATGTTGTGCAAATGCTAGATGCTATTGAAAATAAAATGATTACCAAAGAACATGTTAAAAATTTGGATAAAATAATTCATAACCTTGCAAATAAAATAGGGTCAAAGGCGGGAGATGCTCTTAAATTATTAAAAGAAAAAGTACCCGTAGTTAACGAAATGGTAGAAGAGAGCCCCGCTCGGATTGATAAGTTGGAAGAAATTTTTAGTAACTTGAGCTCTGCTTTTTCTTCCATTAAAACTATTGAAAAGATCCCTACCGGTAAGAATTAAAAATCTACACATGCTCCTAAGAATAAGGGTACCACTTCTAGTAGCAACGAAGATCTTAAAATGCTTAGGGTTCACCCGAATTTCGTAGATTTGATAAAGGAACCAATCTATAAAAATATGTCTCTTGACTTTGTTCCTATGAGTTTGATTATCAAAATTTTATATGCTAGAACACCTAGAGATTATGGTTGTGTGATTGAGGAGTTGGAAACCAAAGATGACAATACTTGAATCTATGCATTATGCCTAGCAAGAGGCATAAAACGATAGCGCTTGTTGGGAGGCAACCCAATGAATAAAATATGTTTTTCTCTTTTTCTTTTTGTTTTTGTGTGTTCACACAATTATTCCTCTATTATGATTGTGTCTTTTATGTTTTAGTCAGTGTTTGTGCCAAGTAATGCCTTTTGGATGGCTTTGGGTGATAGTAGATTTGATCTTGTTGGAAAACATAAACTTTTACGTCCAGTAGAAGAATTCTTTAAAATGACTGGAGCAACAAAAAACTCTGGATTTTTTACAAAAGATTGATATGTGAATTGGCTATGTCGTCCTAAGATTTTATTAATTTTTGAGTTATAGAAGTATGAGTAAAATTCGAGTCATTACAGACTGTTCTGTTTTTGACAGATTCTGTTTTCGTTGCATTGTGTGCTTATTTTGACGAATCTATGGACTATACCGGGGGGGGGGGGGTTAGCCATGGTAAAGTTGGAATATAGTAGGTATAATGCAATAACAAAATATGAATGGGTTTGCAACAGTAATTAAAGTAAAGATTAGTTTTCTTGTACTAACGGATCTCATGAAGGTTTTTGTTAAGTTTTGTGTGATTGAAGTTTTCAAGTTTTGGGTGAGATCACGATGGATGAAGGAATAAGGAGTGAAAAGAGCCTAAGCTTGGGGATGCCCATGGCACCACAAGGCAATATGCAAGTATAACCAAGCAACTAAGCTTGGGGATGCCCCGGAAGGCATCCCCTCTTTCTTCTAACGACCATCGGTAATTTTACTTGGAGCTATATTTTTATTTGTCACATATCATGAGTTTTTCTTGGAGCGACTTGTATTATACAAGTCTTTGCTTGTTTTTATTTTTAGTTTGTCACAATCATCCTTGCTGGAAACACCTATTTGAGAGAGCCATAATGATGCTGTGATTTGTTAGAATTGCTCTATGTGCTTCACTTAAATTTTTTGAGCTATGGAATTGCTCTAGTGCTTCATGTATATCTTTTTGAGCACGGTGGTGTTTTAATTTTGAAGAAATATACTCTCATGCTTCACTTAGATCAATTTTATAGTTAGTAAATTTTTGAAGAAATTATGTCATGCTTCACTTATATTATTTTGAGATGAGAAAAATTATTTATGCTCATGTTCTTCACTTAAATTTGTTTGAGAGCTTGTTATAAGCAATGGTAATATATGAAACTAGTCCCAAAGTGAAGGTATCTAAGAGGGATATAATAAAAACTTTCATGAAGATCATTGGATATTATAAACTTGATTCCTTGTAATAGTTTTGAGATATGGAGATAATAATATGTGAGTCATGTTGGTGAGTAATTATGCTTTAGTAAGAATATTGATGTTAAGGTTTGTGATTCCCTATGCAAGCACGAAAGTCAATAGTTATGCAATGAAGTTACATCCTACTTGTGGTGCATTATTCGGTGTTAGCGTTTAATGCTCGTTTATGATCATTTTTGTTTTTTGGTTGGTTACTTCTCAATCTATTTGCTAGCCTTTCCTTGCACTAAGTAGGAATACTACTTGTGCATCCAAACTCCTTAAACCAAGTTGTGCGAATGAGTCCACCATACCTACCTATATGCGGTATTTCCATGCCGTTCTAAGTAAATTTGTATGTGCCAACTCTAATTTTCAAAATGAATTTCCTTTTTGTGTGCCCGTATCGCTCATGAAGCGGCAGGGGGTGGCCAATATTTTTCCATGCTAGATGCGTTAATCTCAAGATGAGTGTTTATTCACTTGTCATTGCACGAGAGTGTGCCAAGGTAATAGGGATGCCCAGTAACGAAATAAAAAAAATTATGTTGTCAAATAATAAATTCCTTGGAAAGTGTTGGTATGAAAGGCACCCGTGGATACGGCTAGCCATGGACTGTGAAAGAATGGTGGAAAAACAAATAAACTTTATTTTATATTTGGGAACCGGCTATGACGTATCTAGCATGGAAAGTATTGGGAATTCTCGGTCGTTTTCGTTGACGGGGAAAGCATGCCTCTCAAAATATTTTATCTCTCAATTTAAGCTTTGAGCTCTGGCACCTCTACAAATCTCTGCTTCCCTCTGCGAAGGGCCTATCTATTTACTTTATGCAATTTTTATTTTTCACTTTCAGTCTCCATCTTCTCTTATAAAGCACCAACTAGGGAGCACTATGATCATACTTGTGCATTGGATGTAGCTAATATTCGAGTGTGTTTCATGAATGGATATATCAATGATTGAGCATGATGGGCTAGGGATAGCTTTCTTTAGTGTTGATATTTTGAAAGACACGGTTGCTTGTTGATATGCTTGAGTATTGATGTCCTCATGTCAATTATAGACTATTGCTTTGAATCATCTAAAAGATCAAATGTCCATGCTACAAAAGAAAAGAATATGTGATGAACATGTTAGGCAACATTCCACATCAAAAATTCTATTTTTCTCATTTACCTACTCGAGGACGAGCAGAAATTAAGCTCGGGGATGCTGATATGTCTCCAACGTATCTATAATTTTTTATTATTCCATGTTGTTATATTATCAATCTTGGATGTTTTACATTCATTTATTAGCAACTTCATA
Organism: Thinopyrum elongatum; assembly: GCA_011799875.1. Taxonomy (NCBI): domain Eukaryota; kingdom Viridiplantae; phylum Streptophyta; class Magnoliopsida; order Poales; family Poaceae; genus Thinopyrum; species Thinopyrum elongatum. The sequence continues at coordinate 284,512,953 of CM022303.1, read as the reverse complement.
TCATTTTTTGGGACTAACCTATTGACATAGTGCCTAGTGCCCGTTGCTGTTTTTTGCTTGTTTTTTACTTCACAGAATATCCATATCAAACGAAGTCCAAATGCCACGAAACTTTTTGGAGATTTTTTTCTGCCCATAAGAGACCAAGGGAGCCCAGGAGGTGTACCAGAGGAGGCCCGTGGGGCCCACAAGACACCAGGGCACGCCAGAGGCCCCAAGTGTGCCCTGGTGCCTTGTGGGGCCCATGGTGATCCTTTGCACCACCTCTCAGTTCTATAAATACTCAGATATTCCAGAAATCCTAGGGGAGTCGACGAAAAACAATTCCGTCCGCCACAAGTTCCAAAACCACGAGATCCAATCTAGAGCCCTTTTCCGGCACCTTGCTGGAGGGGGAAACGATCATGGAGGGGTTCATCATCCTCATTGGTCCTCCTCCGATGATGCGTGAGTAGTTTATCACAGACCTACGGGTCGTAGGCAGTAGCTAGATGGCTTCTTCTCTCTCTTTGATCTTTAATACAATGTTCTTCTCGATGTTCTTAGAGTTCTATTTGATGTAATGACTTTTTGCGGTGTGTTTGTTGGGATCTGATGAATTGTGAGTTTATGATCAATTATATCTATGAATATTATTTGAGTCTTCTCTGAACTCTTTTATGCATGATCTTTATAGCCTCGTATTTCTTCTCTGAAACTTTGGTTTGGTTTGGCTAACAAGATTGATTTTTATTGCAATGGGAAGATGTGCTTTGTGATGGGTTCGATCTTGCGGTGCTTATTCTCAGTGAGAGAAGGAGACATGACACGCATGTATCGTTGCCATTAAGGATAAAAAGATGGGGTCTATTCCTACATGAATAGATCTTGTCTACATCATGTCATCGTTCTTATTGCATTACTCTGTTTTTCCATGAACTTAATACACTAGATGCATGCTGGATAGCTGGAAGAGAAAAGAATCAGAATTACTGAGCTACCCCGCTCTTTTTTTTCTAATTCGATGTGTGGAGTAATAGTAGTAGATGCAGGCACGAGTTGGTCTACTAATCTTGGACGTGATGCCTATATACATGAGCATTGCCTTGGATATCATCATGATTATTTGCTTTTCTATCAATTGTTGAACAGTAATTTGTTTACCCACCATATGCTATTTTCTCAAGAGAAGCCACTAGTGAAATCTATGGCCCTCGGGTCTATTTCCTATCATATTATTTTCAGATCTGTTATTCCAAAAACCCAAAAATACCTTGCTGCACTTTTTCTTTATTTATTTTATTTTGTGTTTTTGTCAGATCTATTTGTCAAATCTCATATGATTTTATCTATCTCAATACGGAGGAGGGATTGACAACCCCTCTTATGCGTTGGGTTGCAAGTATTTGTTATTTGTGTGCAGGTGATGTTTACATAGTGTTGCTTGGTTCTCCTACTGGATTGATAACATTGGCTTCATAGCTGAGGGAAATACTTACCGTTGCTGTGCTGCGTTATCCTCTCCTCTTCGGGGAAATACCAACGCATATACAAGCAATCACACGCCTCACCCGCCACTCATTGGGGTTCACCTATAAGCCCTTTCCCAGTAGTGTCCCTTGTTAACTAGTACAATGATTTGTATTTTTGTATGTTCACTAAGTATCATGTTTCCTTCTTTTTGCAAGGCACCTGCAAGATCAAGGAATGCTGATGAAGCTAGTCCACCTGCAAGATCACAGGCTACTCGTGCAATATCACAACCACCACCTGGAAGATCACAGCAGCAACCTGCAAGATCACAGCCTCACACTGCAAGACATGCAACTCCCTCTGTTCCACCTGCAAGAACTCCTGGTGCAAGATCAGCTGGTGCAAGATCAACTAGTGGTGGAAGATCTGCTGCTGGACCTTCCACTTCTGGTGCTTCAACTTCTGGTGTTCCTCCTCCTTCTGGTGCCGCAAGAAATCATTCTGGATGGATGGCCTTTTTTACTACCAGTTGCTATTTGTGAGCAGCGTTGGGATTTGCTCGAAGAGTAGAGGATGACGCAGTATAGTAGAGATAAGTATTTCCCTCAGTTAAGAACCAAGGTTATCAATCCAGTAGGAGAACCAAGCAACACCTCGTTAGCAGTACCTACACACAAAATAACAAATACTTGCACCCAACACAAACAAGGGGTTGCCAATCCCTTGGATGTTAATTGCAAGGATCAAATCTCGCAGTGATAGATAGATCAACAAAAACACAAAATAAAATAAAGGTAAATAAATTGCAGAAAGGTATTTTTGGATTTTAATATATGATTAAAATAGACCCCGGGGCCATAGTTTTCACTAGAGGCTTCTCTCTTGAACATAGCATACGGTGGGTAAACAAATTACTGTTGGGCAATTGATAGAAAAGCGAATAATCATGACGATATTCAAGGCAATTATCATGTATATAAGCATCACGTCCGAGACAAGTAGACTGACTCCTGCCTGCATCTACTACTATTACTCCACACATCGACCGCTATCCAACATGCATCTAGAGTATTAAGTTCATAAATAACGGAGTAGACAAAGTAAATACAATCAATATGAATAAACCCCATCTTTTTATCCTTAATGACAATGATACAAGTATGTGTGATACGTCTCAAACGTATCTATATTTTTTGATTGTTCCATGCTATTAAAGTATCATTCTTCGATGTTTTATACCTATTTACTAGCAACTTTATATCATTTTTTGGGACTAACCTATTGACATAGTGCCCAGTGCCAGTTGCTGTTTTTTGCTTGTTTTTTACTTCGCAGAAAATCAATACCAAACGAAGTCCAAATGCCACGAAACTTTTTGGAGATTTTTTTCTGGGCAGAAGACACCCAGGGAGCCAAAGAAGTGCACGGGAGGAGGCTCGTGGGGCCCACTAGGCAGCAGGGTGTGCCAGAGGTCCCTGGCGCGCCCTGGTGGGTAGTGGAGCCCACGGGAGGCTTCTCCACCGACTATCAGCTCTATAAATACTCTAAAATCCCAAAAACCCTAGGGGAGCCGAGAGAAAATAGTTTCCGCCGCCGCAAGTTCCAGAACCACGAGATCCAATCTAGAGGCCTTCTCCGGCACTCTGCCGGAGGGGTCAACGATCACGGAGGGGTTCTTCATCATCACCTTTGCCCCTTCGATGATGCGTGAGTAGTTCACCACAGACCTACGGGTCCATAGGCAGTAGCTAGATGGCTTCTTCTCTCTTTTTGATCTTCAATACAATGTTCTCCTCGATGTTGTTGAAGATCTATTTGATGTAATGACTTTTTGCGGTGTATTTGTTGGGATCCGATGAATTGTGAGTTTATGATCAGTTCTATCTATGAATATTATTTGAGTCTTCTCTGAACTCTTTTATGCATGATCTTTATAGCCTCGTATTTCTTCTCCGAAAGTTTGGTTTGGTTTGGCCAACTAGATTGATTTTTCTTGCCATGGGAAGAGGTGCTTTGTGATGGTTCGATTTTGCGGTGCTCAATCACAGTGACAGAAGGAGACATGACACGCATGTATCGTTTCCATTACGGATAAAAAGATGGTGTCTATTCCTACATGAATAGATCTTGTCTACATCATGTCATCGTTCTTATTGCATTACTCCATTTTCCATGAACTTAATACACTAGATGCATGCTGGATAGCGGTCGATGTGTGGAGTAATAGTAGTAGATGCAAAATCGTTTCGGTCTGCTAATCTTGGACGTCATGCCTATATACATGATCATTTCCTTGGATATTGTCATGATTATTCGCTTTTCTATCAATTGCCCAACAGTAATTTGTTTACCCACCGTATGCTATTTTCTCGAGAGAAGCCTCTAGTGAAATCTACGGTCCCCGGGTCTATTTCCTATCATATTATTTTCAGATCTATTAATCCAAAAATACCTTGCTGCACTTTTTCTTTCTTTATTTTATTTTGTGTTTTTGCTAGATCTATTTATCCAATCTAATACAATTTAATCTATCTCAGTACCGAGGAGGGATTTACAACCCCTCTTACGCGTTGGGTTGCAAGTTTTTGTGGTTTGTGTGCAGGTGCTGTTTACATAGTGTTGCTTGGTTCACCTACTAGATTGATAACCTTGGTTTCAGAACTGAGGGAAATACTTACCGTTGTTGTGCGGCAATCCTCTCCTCTTTGGGGAAATACCAACGTAGATACAAGCAATCAGGAAGCTTTTCTGGCCAGGGAGGATCAAGTCAAGATAGTCTTCTGTCAACTTGCTAAATTCCGGCACCGTTGCCGGGGAGACATCATCAACATCTATCAAGTGCCTACGCATAAACTCTCATCTCCTTGCTTTATTTGCCATTTGCCTCTCGTTTTCATCTCCCCCACTTCTAGAATTTTTTTTACAAAAATATTTTTTGCTTGCCTTTTGCTTGTTTGCTATCTTTGCTTGTGTTACCATGTGCCTTCTATTTGCTTGCATCTTCGCTTGCTAAAAATCTATTGATATGGATCCTCATCCACTTGCTAATCTTTTCAAAAGACAAAATTATGATAAACCAATTGCTAGTGAGTTGAGTGCACTTGATTATCTCTATGAAGTTTTGCTTGAAAATCATGAATCTGAAAATTGTGATGAAGCGTTAAACGAAGAAATTTATAAAGTGATTCATGATAGCTCTTTGAATGAAAAGCATGATTGCAATGATATTATTATAAATTCTATTAATGTCAATTATGTTAATATGCAAAACTACAAGCCTGGGGATGATAATTTTGTTATGTCCACTACTTATTGCAATGATCATGATTGGGGTGATAATGTTTCTTATGATCTTGAAAATTTATTTAAGCCTCATGATGAATATGATATTGAAAATAATATTTGCAATAATATTAAAAGTGGGTTCAGAAGAGCGTCAACTTTAGCTAAAAATAATCCCACATATTTGGAGAGTATTCAATCTTATGAATTTTTTGATAAAAGTGGTGAAAGGATCGATATGGCTGACTAGAGAGGGGGGTGAATAGGCAACTACCAATTTTTAGCTTTTCTTAACAAATTAGGTTTAGCAACAAATAGGTTGTCTAGATGTGCAACTAGGTGAGCAACCTATATGATGTAAACAACAACAACAACAAAAACAACAAGTGCAAGCAAAGGATACAACACAACAATAGCTTGCACAAAGTAAAGGGAAGAGATAAACACAAGTGGAGTCGGTGGAGACAAGGATGTGTTACCGAAGTCCCTTCCCTTTGGGGGAAGTACGTCTCCGTTGGAGCGGTGTGGAGGCACAATGCTCCCCAAGAAGCCACTAGGGCCACCGTATTCTCCTCACGCCCTCACACAATGTGAGATGTCGTGATTCCACTAGTGGTGCCCTTGAAGCCGGCGACCGAACCTTTACAAACAAAGATGGGGCTATCTCCACAACTTGATTGGAGGCTCCAAATGATACCACGGAGCTTCACCACAATGGAATGTGGCTCCGAGGTGACCTCAACCGTCTAGGGTGCTCAAACACCCAAGAGTTTCAAGATCAGCAAGGGATTAGTGGGGGGAATCAAATATCTCTTGGTGGAAGTATAGATCCGGGCCTTCTCAACCAATCCCTAGAAAATCAATAAGTTTGATTGGCTAGGGAGAGAGATCGGGCAAAAATGAGCTTTGGAGCAACAATGGAGTTTGGGAAGGGAAGAGGTGGTCTTGTTGGGGAAGAAGACCCCCTTTATATAGTGGGGGAAAGAATCCACCCGTTACCCCCACTCTCAGCCCGTGCACTGCGGTACTACCGCATCACGTCGCGGTACTACCACAAGAGGTTGCGGTACTACCGCTGCCTGGTGCGGTACTACCGCACGCACGGTAGTGACCAGAAGAAGAAATACTGCACGAGGCAATAGGCGGTAGAACCGCCGGAGCGGTACTACCGCAGGTCCTTACGATACTACCGCAGGGTAGTTTTCAACGGCCACAGGAGGTACACGGAAGTAAAAAATTACTTCCGTGTCTACCTCCGCTGAAGCAGAGACTATGTAGAAATCCGGCACGGTAGTACCGGACGCAGTTTTGTGGTACTACCGCCCAAGAGCGGTAGTAAAAAATTACATCCGCAACTACTACCGTATGCGCGCGCAACAGGTGCTGGTGACAGCGGTACTACCGCACGCACCTGCGGTACTACTGCAAGCCACTGCGGTACTACCGCTAGCACTTGCGGTACTACCGCTAGCCACTGAAAACTAGCACCTTGCTGCCTTCAATATGCATAGTCATGGAAAATGGACTGGAGCTCCAAAGAAGCGAAGGAAAGGTGGTGCAATAGAACAGATGTGCACGTGTTGATTCCACCCTAACCTTTCCGAGGCGGACCCCCTCTTAATAGTACGGCTTTCCTACGACTCAAATCCACCAAAAGAAACATAGAAAGCAACCGTCTTCAATAGACTCCGAGGGGCACCGAATCATATTGTGCCTAGACATGAGATATCTGAAATGCTCAATGCACACGATTAGTCCGCAAATGCATTGTCATCAATCACCAAAACCACTTAGGGAGAAATATGCACTAACAATCTCCCCCTTTTTGGTGGATTGATGACAATACGGGATTTGCACATAAGGATATGTAAAGAACAAATGCAAACCCAAAGTCTATAAAATATAGACAGGCTCCCCCTAGATGTGTGCATTCTTTAGATATGCTTTGGACTGCAAAGCACACAAACTAGGATCAACACTCCCCCTAAATTTTATAGACGAGACATTCCTTGCAACAAACTGAATAACACTAAGCATGGAAGCAAGGCATAGCATGTGAGCATGAAGATAAGGGCACATAACAAATAGACTCACAGGCTACTTAACATACTGGACAATAATGAGATAAGAGTGATAGCATATGTCTCACACCATATGATAGAATAAGTCTCCTGGTCTCACACACAAATAACACCAACCAAAGCAACGATGAAGGTTCAACAAAAGCAAGGAGACAACAAAAATGAAATCACTCGCAAATCCCCTACACTCTCTCCCCCTTTGGCAACGAGACACCAAAAAGGCATAGAGGACACCTAAGACACAGGTGGTAGCTCCCACTGCAGAGAGATCATCCATTGCACTCCTCCTCTGTTGCGGCTGGACGAGACTCCTCATCAGAGTCAACCCACTAAAAGTTCTTATTCTTCATCCAAGCAGCTTCAGGTGTAATGTTCTTCTCAGACCCACTCGAGATGGTCTCGCCAAACTTCCTCAGAATCAACTTGTCGCGCTGATGACTCTCCTTCCGAGCAACATGTGTCAGATACTGCCCCTTAGCCTGCATGCAAAACAGAGTCTTCATCTTGTCCTTGAGCTTCGTGGCCCAAGATGGCTCAGCAGAGGAAGGCTCATACATCTCGGGATTGTCCTCATCCTCAAACTCATCCTCATCAACATCCATGTTGGCAGCAGCAGGCTTAGTGGTAGTGTTAGCCCACTTGTCCTTGAGACAAAGCCGAATGGGCTCATGACGGATCCAGTTGGGAGCCTGAAAATCCACACCTGGAAAGGTCTCCGCCCACTTCTCCCGGATCAAGTAGAACAAGTAAGGTCCATAGATGGGGACCTTTTGGTGAAACACAGCCGACTGAAGCTCACTCCACATGACGTGGGAAACATCAAGCGATCCAGGAATGCGAATCCGCCCTTTCTCACAAAAGAGAAGCATATCCACCAGATAGGAATGCACCTGGTCCTTGTTTCCCATACGAGGAAAGAGAGTGTTGCGAAAGATTCTGTGCATGACATCAAGAAACGGGTTCAGCACATGAGATACCTCGCCAGTGGTAGACACCTTCTCAACAAGGTATGGCAGCAGCTTCTCCTTGGGGGCGGCTTGAGGGTTTTCGTGCGGGCGTAAACCAAGGGGCTTCTCAAGCCCCTCATCGTGAATGTGCAAAAGATCCATAAAATCCTTCTAGGTAGCAGACATCCTCTTACCATTGGTCATCCAAGTCATTGTCCGCCCCTCATCAGTGTGGAAGTGGACGGAAGCAAAGAACTGAGCCACAATCTCAGGATCATAGTCAAGATGAAAAGAGATGATTTCCTCGAGGTTAAGCTGCTCCACCATGTCCAGAGGTTCACCAAAATATGCCTGGTCCTTGCTCAGATGATCCATGTCAATCCACTGAACTGGTACATAGATATTCTTCTTTGCCTTGATCACATCTAGGAAGATGAGAGTCTGTTGCTTGGTCCAGAATAAGTCATTGCCCTTGACATGAACCCTAGGGTTGACATAGGAGTTGATCTTCCGGCGAACCTGAAACTCCGCTTGTGGCATCCCATCCAAACTGACAGTGGGCTCCTTGAACTTGGTTGCGGTCCTCTTGAAGTTGCGTTGCGGATCATTGGACCCCTCAGGTGTATCTTGATTGCGAAGGCGCTTGGAACTTGTATCATGAGAGGGATTCGAGCGTCTGGAACCGGAACTGGAGCCACCACCTATGACACACAATGCAAACACAAGAGAATAGCGAAAGAAGTCATTGCAAAGACCAAGGCAAACAAGAGAACCACATAGAAGTGAGAATTGGCAGGACAAAACAGGGCAATTTTAGAGTGAGCAGTAGTACCGCAGGTCGTGTGGTAGTAAAATTTTACTACCGCACCAACCGCGGTAGTACCGCTCCAGGAGGTGCGGTAGTACCGCACGAGGCGGAATTCGCAGAACAGTGGATCTGAACCACCGAAATTTCAGATCGGTACTACCGTAGATCAAAACTACCATGTTGTATCCTACCAAATAACATTTCTACAGCACAAGCACTCTCCAACCATCAACTCATGCAATGATTTAGCCAAAAATCAATGAAACCAACTCATATGGCCCCCAAACATAGATTCAAAAAGAAAGAAGCAAGGAGAGAAGAACTAGGGGCAATACCGGGTTCCATAGCACGAGGGAGGGGTGGGGAACGATCCCACCGGTCGGAATGGGAGGAGAGTGGCCGGAGACGAAGAACCGGCGAGGTCCTCCGGCGCCGTTCCTTGAGAGGAGAGAGAGACATGAGAGGATAAGGAAAGAATGGGTATGGGGAAGTTGGAACCCCCCTGCCCGTCCTTAACCCCCTCGCGGTCCCGACGGCGCGGTAGTACCGTCTGGCCAGCGGCAGTAAAAAATTACTGCTGCGCTGGATGAGGTAGTAACGCTCCTCCAGCGGCAGTAAAAAAATTACTGCCGCGCTGGATGAGGTAGTACCGTGCCGGGGCTGCTGCTGCACGAGTGCAGCAGTAACCCCTCTCCAGCGGTAGTACCGTGGCGAGCCATGGTAGTACCACACTGCCAAGGAAAGGCTGGTTCGGGAGAGAAAGAAAGAAGGCTTTTGCAAAAAAAAATCTCAAAAGATTTTGAAGACACAAGGACACAAAGAAAAACCAAATAAGCTTCAAGTAAAAAGGACACACACGAGAGAGCACAAAAGAAGCAAATCAAACAAGAACAAGTTCCAAAAGATTAGAAAAGAGAAATGAGGACCAAACACCAAAATGATTCCTCTCATGAAGAGAGGGTGGTGGCCGGAGCCACCTATGTTTGAGTCAATTGGTATGGCACTGCGAAGAATTATCCTTGGGTCCATGGCCAAAGCTCGTCTTTGATGCACAAGTGCCATAAAAAATGACTAAAGTGAAAGACGTGATTGATTTATGCATAATGGGGGGAGGGAGAGTTCATTGAGAGAACAACACTCCCCCTATGTCCATGCCTACATCTAGAACAGGGTATAATGATGAGTGTGGTGGGGTGTGCCTAGATTCAAGCCACATTGCTCAAATCAATGATATTTAGCTCATGCCTTAACTCGTGAAATCTTGCTTCATCTAGAGGCTTGGTGAAGATATCCGCTAGTTGCTCTTCAGTGTTGATGTAGATAATCTCAATATCTCCACGCTTGATGTGATCCCTAATGAAATGATGATGAATCTCAATATGCTTTGTCTTGCTATGTTGCACCGGATTGTGAGAGATCTTGATAGCACTTTCATTGTCACATAGAAGAGGCACTTTGTCACAAGTGACACCGTAATCCTTTAAAGTTTGCCTCATCCATAGCAACTGTGCACAACAACTTGCGGCTGCTACATATTCGGCCTCGATGGACGAGAGAGACACACAATTTTGCTTCTTCGAAGACCAACTCACAAGAGAGCGACCAAGGAATTGGCACCCTTCGGAAGTTGACTTCCTCTCCACACAATATCCCGCCCAATCCGAGTCCGAGTAACCCATGAGATCGAAGCTTGCTCCTTTGGGGTACCATAAGCCAAAGTTTGGGGTATGAGCCAAATATCGAAAGATTCGCTTGACCGCCACATAGTGGCTTTCCTTAGGTGCGGCTTGAAACCATGCACAAATTCCCACACTCAACATGATATCCGGTCTAGATGCACAAAGGTAGAGCAAGGATCCAATCATGGAACGATATACCTTTTGATCAACCGCTTTACCATTGGGATCACTGTCAAGCTTGCATTTGGTGGGCATGGGAAACTTGGCCGGCTTGACATCATCTAGCTTGAACCTCTTGAGCATGTCTTGGGTATACTTGGCTTGGTTGATGAACGTTCCTTCCCTTCTTTGCTTGACTTCGAACCCAAGAAAGAACTTCAACTCTCCCATCATAGACATCTCAAACTTCTCGGTCATTAGTGCGGCAAACTCATCATTGAAAGAATTGTTAGGGGAACCAAAAATAATATCATCAACATATAGTTGGCATATGAACAAATCCCCTTTGACCCTCTTAGTAAAAAGAGTGGGATCGCTTTTCCCAATTTTAAACCCACGATCTTGCAACAACTCGGTAAGATGCTCATACCACGCACGTGGGGCTTGTTTAAGGCCATAGAGCACCTTTTTTAGTTTGTATACATGAGTGGGGAGCTTGGGATCCTCGAATCCCGGAGGTTGTTTGACATACACCAACTCATTCAAAGGACCATTAAGAAATGCACTTTTCACATCCATTTGTTGCAATTTAAAATCATGATGAGATGCATATGCAAGCAACATGCGAATAGATTCAAGACATGCAACGGGGGTAAAGGTTTCACTGTAGTCGATGCCCTCGACTTGGGAGTAGCCTTGTGCCACCAATCTCGCCTTGTTTCGAACAACCACACCGTTCGCATCTTGCTTGTTCTTGAAGATCCATTTGGTCCCAATGACATTGTGATCCTCCATTGGCCTTGGCACAAATTCCCAAACTTGATTGCGCTCGAAGTTGTTGAGTTCATCGTGCATAGCTTCAAGCCAATCCACATCATCGAGCGCCTGATGTACCTTTTGGGGTTCAACACACGAAACAAATGTGTGATGCTCACAAAAGTTTGACAATTGTTTACAAGTAGTTACCCCTTTTCTCAAGCTTCCAAGCACATTCTCCATGACATGTTGTTGATGCTTGAGCTTGGAAGCCACCTTAGCGGCACGGCGCTCCAAAAGTTCCTTGATGGGCATTTGAGGATCATCTTGCACATCTTGAGCACCGTCTTGAGTTTGCTCTTGATCTTGAGCACCGTATTGAGAGCTTGCTCTTGATCTTGAGCACCGTCTTGAGCTTGCTCTTGACCTTGAGTTTACTCTTGATCTTGAGCACACTCGGAGGCATGAACTTGATCTTGGGCATCATTTGGTGCATCACCATCTCCATGGAGTTGATCTTGCCCTTGATCTTGTTCATTGGGTTGAGGGCCTTCATTTTGTTCTTTGGAAGCACATGGGTCTAGCGTAAGTGATGGCTCCACTTGAGTAGAGCATTGGCCTTCTCCTTCGGCCACAAGGGGTTCCTCAATGGGGAGTATTTGACCAATCACCATTCTTCTTATGGCCTGGGGAGGAATTTCATCACCTATATCACAAAGACCACTTTGCTCCACTTGGGAGCCGTTATTTTCATCAAACTCCACGTTACACGTCTCCTCAATGAGTCCGGTGGACTTGTTGAGAACACAGTAAGCATGAGAGTTTGTAGCATAACCAACAAATATGCCCTCTTGAGCTCTAGGTTCGAATTTAGACAAACGAACACCTTTCTTGAGAATGAAACACTTACAACTGAACACCCGGAAGTACTTGAGGTTAGGCTTATTGCCGGTAAGTATCTCATATGGAGTCTTGTTCAAGCCTTTGCGGAGGTAGAGCCTATTTGAAGCATGACATGCGGTGTTGATGGCTTCGGCCCAAAAGTTGTACGGAGATTTGAATTCTGCCATCATGGTCCTTGCCGCATCCATCAATGTCCGGTTCTTCCTCTCCGCCACACCATTTTGTTGAGGGGTATAGGGTGCGGCATATTGGTGCTTGATCCCCTCGTCACTAAGAAACTCATCCAAGGTGTAGTTCTTGAACTCATTGCCATTGTCACTTCTAATCATCAAGATCTTTGCTTCATATTGACGTTGAGCTTCATTTTCAAAGTTGATGATGGTTTGTTGAGTCTCACTCTTCCTCTTGAAGAAATATACCCATGTATATCTTGAGTAGTCATCCACTATCACCAAGCAATACTTTCTTCCACCAAGACTATCAAAGGATGGAGGTCCAAAGAGATCCATGTGGAGGAGCTCCAAGGGCCTCTTCGAGTAGATGATAGTCGAGGGTCGGTGAGCCGTCTCATGAAGCTTTCCTTCGATACAAGCACTGCAAGAACGGTCTTTGGCAAAACTCATATTTGTTAGTCCACGGACGTGGTCCCCTTTGAGGAGACTTTGCAAAGATCTCATATTGACATGGGCTAGTCAGCGATGCCAAAGCCAACCCACATCAACTTTAGCCATTAGGCAAGTCGCGGTCTTAGTGGGTCGCTCCGAAAAGTTTACCACATAGAGACCGTTTTCGACATGCCCAACAAAGGCTACTTTAAGAGTCTTGCTCCATAAAAGGGCCACGGTATCAAGATCAAAGAATGTTGCAAAGCCCATAAGTGCAAGTTGGCAAACGGAAAGTAAATTGCATGCAAGGGACTCAACAAGCATGACCTTCTCAATAGATAAATCTTGAGAGATGACCACCTTGCCAAGTCCCAATACCTTAGAAGTTGAGGCATCACCAAATTGGACATGGGCGGGCATAGATGGAATTGGATGCACATCCACCACCAAGTCCTTGCTCCCGGTCATATGATTTTTTGCACCACTATCAAGCAACCATGACACTCCACCGGAAGCAAACTCCTACAAGAGATCAATGCTTAGATTTAGGTACCCATTCTTGAATGGGTCCTTTGAGGTTAGTAACAAGGGTCTTAGGAACCCAAATAGACCATTCAATGTACTCATAGTAAGAAACAACGAATTTGGCATAAACATGCCCATCACTAGCACGGCATAAAACATAAGAAGGGTTAAAGTCGCCGGCTTTGTTGTTAGGGGCGGTTTTGCCCTTCTTGGCATTACCACCCACTTCCTTGTTCTTCATCTTCTCATGAGTTCCCTCACCCGCCTTGACAAAGGTTTCCTTTAGTGGGAGAGGTTGCTTGGTCTTGTTCTTGTTCTTCTTCTTTGACTTGGGTGCAAACCCAAGTCCCTCCTTTCCTACAACTTCCTTTTGGCTTGTTAAAATGTCATTGAGGTTCTTTTCACCTTGTATGCATGTCACAAGGCCCTTCTCAAGTTGCTCTTTCAACTTGGCATTTTCCTCCACAAGATGCACATACTCACAACAAGGGTTAGTAGCATGGGCATTATCAATTAGAACGAACGGAGGGCAAGTGGAAATTTCCTTGGTTAGCTTCACTTGGAGTTGATCATGAGACTCTTTGAGAGAAGCATGAACACCCTTCAAGACCTTGTGGGCCTTGTCAAGTGTATCAAACTCTTCCTTGAGTCTATCATGGCCAACCCCAAGTGCAACTTTCTCGGATTTAAGCACACGAGTAAGAACAATAGCATGATCAAGATCTTTTTGCAATTTAGCATGATCAACATTGTGTGACTCCTCAAGAGTCAAACGAAGATCTCGCTCGTCCTCGAGAGCAATGGAAAGATCTGCAATCTCATCGGCATAGTCACGACTATGCCCCTCCAACGTGGAGATAGTATCCTCATGCGACTCAATGATATCATTGGCCTCACCAAGTTGTTCCAAGAGAGCAACAAAGTGCTTCTTGGACTCACCCTTGAGCTTGCTCACAAACTTGGTGAACTCATTCTCATCAACTTTCTCCACCTCACTATCATCAACACAATCTAACAATGAAGGAGTAGTAATGATGGTGGTTTTGATGTTAGGAGTTACCTTGTTGATACCTTTGGCCATGAGGCACTTAGCAATGATGTTTTCGTTGGGGGCGCCGAAGAGAGACACCTTGGAGGGGGAAGATGTAGCAATGGCAATGGTTGTCGTTGCCATTCCTTCTCCACTTGTATCTTCCTCATCATCATCGGAGGGGTACTCTTCATGTGCCACCAAGCCCTTTGGAGGAGACTTCTTGGTGAAGTTGTTCTTGCTTGGGAAAGACTTGGCTTTGTCTTTGCGAATGAGTTTGCCACCATTGTCTTCCCTCTTCTCATAAGGGCAATCCACCACAAAGTGACTCACATTGCCGCAATTGTAACAAGTCCTTACTCGTTGCTTGTTCTTTGACCCATTTAAGTTGTTCTTGGTGAAGTTGGGCCTTGAGTTCCTCTTGTTGCTCCAAAATTGCCTTGACGCAAGAGCCATGTGCTCATGGTAAGCATATTCAGTGTCCTCGGGACCACACTCCTCTTCTTCTTCCTATTCTTCTTCCGGAATTGCCTTGGCCTTCAAAGCAAGGGTGGGAGTGCTTTTCTTTGACCGGACCCGAGCAAGAGCATTGTCGGCGGTCTTGTTCATGATGTTCATGGCAATAAACTCATCCAACACTTCACTTGAGGTTAAGGAGTGAAAATCCGGCCTTTGACGAATCACGGAAGACATGGCCTTGTTGAATGTCATGATGGCCTTGAGAAACTTGCGCTTGATCCAAGTGTCATCCGTATCCTTGCTTCCATGGTCTTGGAGAGCAACCGCAAGAGTTGTCACCCTCCGGTAAAGATCACGCGGATCCTCATCTTCAAGCATCACAAATTCATCGGCCTCATCAAGGACCACTTCAAAGTTGGACCGTTGGATGCTTGAGCTCCCTTTGTACATAGAAACAATGTGCTCCCAACAATCCTTTGCACGAGTGAAGGGTCGTAGGTGCGATAGATCTTCGGGAGGGATGGCATCTTGAAGGATGAACAATGCAGAGTGATTGTATTGATTGTACACTTCTTCTCTTGGGGTGAAGTTGTTTGGATCATGCGGGTAGAAGCCTTGCTCAATGATTCTCCAAAGGTTAGTTGAGCAATGATTCAAATGAGACTTAATGTGAAATACCCAATTAGCAAAATCACCCTTAACAAGCTTGGGAGGAGGACCATGAATATTAATGCGAGGTGTAGGGACCAGTCCTCCATAGACCGGGGGAGGGGGCACCAAGGCAAAGGGTCCCATCCCATTCTTGTCATGAGGGGAAGGAACATAAGTACCTTTAGCCGCTTCCTTGGTGGAATCGGCCTTCGACTCCGATGCCGTGGGATTAACTACAAGCAAGGGATCAGGAGTGGATTTCATCCCCTCAAGTAATTCTTTAAGCATGGACTTGACTTTGGTCGTCATAGACGTCTTAAGTGAAGCCATAGCTTCATTTAAGTCGTCTCGAGTGATCGGAGTCAACTCCACGGCCTCGAGCACTTCCTCCCCGGTGTCACCCATACTCTTCGGGTGGTGAAACCCTTAATAAAGAGACGAGGCTCTGATACCAATTGAAAGGATAGATATGGTTGACTACAGGGGGGTGAATAGGCAACTACCAATTTTTAGCTTTTCTTAACAAATTAGGTTGAACAACAAATAGGTTGTCTAGATGTGCAACTAGGTGAGCAACCTATATGATGCAAACAACAACAACAACAACAACAACAAGTGCAAGCAAAGGATACAACACAACAATAGCTTGCACAAAGTAAAGGGAAGAGATAACCACAAGTGGAGCCGGTGGAGACAAGGATGTGTTACCGAAGTTCCTTCCCTTTGGGGGAAGTACGTCTCCGTTGGAGCGGTGTGGAGGCACAATGCTCCCCAAGAAGCCACTAGGGCCACCGTATTCTCCTCACGCCCTCACACAATGCGAGATGCCGTGATTCCACTAGTGGTGCCCTTGAAGGCGGTGACCGAACCTTTACAAACAAGGTTGGGGCTATCTCCACAACTTGATTGGAGGCTCCCAACGATACCACGGAGCTTCACCACAATGGAATGTGGCTCCGAGGTGACCTCAACCGTCTAGGGTGCTCAAACACCCAAGAGTAACAAGATCCGCAAGGGATTAGTGGGGGGAATCAAATATGTCTTGGTGGAAGTGTAGATCCGGGCCTTCTCAACCAATCCCTAGAAAATCAACAAGTTTGATTGGCTAGGGAGAGAGATCGGGTGAAAATGAGCTTTGGAGAAACAATGGAGTTTGGGAAGGGAAGAGGTGGTCTTCTTGGGGAAGAAGACCCCCTTTATATAGTGGGGGAAAGAATCCACCCATTACCCCCACTCTCAGCCCGTGCACTGCGGTACTACCGCATCATGTCGCGGTACTACCGCAAGAGGTTGCGGTACTACCGCTGCCTGGTGTGGTACTACCGCACGCATGGTAGTGACCAGAAGAAGAACTACTGCACGAGGCAATAGGCGGTAGAACCGCTGGAGCGGTAGTACCGCAGGTCCTTACGGTAGTACCGCAGGGTAGTTTTCAACGGCCACAGGAGTTACACGAAAGTAAAAAATTACTTCCGTGTCTACCTCCGCGGAAGCAGAGACTATGCAGAAATCCGGCACGGTAGTACAGGACGCAGTTTTGCGGTACTACCGCCCAAGAGCGGTAGTAAAAAACTACATCCGCAACTACTACCGTATGTGCGTGCAACATGTGTTGGTGACAGCGGTACTACCGCACGCACCTGCGGTACTACTGCAAGCCACTGTGGTACTACCGCTGGCACTTGCGGTACTACCGCTAGCCACTGAAAACTAGCACCTTGCTGCCTTCAATATGCACAGTCATGGAAAATGGACTGGAGCTCCAAAGAAGCGAAGGAAAGGTGGTGCAATAGAACAGATGTGCACATGTTGATTCCACCCTAACCTTTCTGAGGCGGACCCCCTCTTAATAGTACGGCTTTCCTACGACTCAAATCCACCGAAAAGAAACGTAGAAAGCAACCGTCTTCGATAGACTCCGAGGGGCACCGAATCGTCTTGTGCCTAGACATGAGATATCTGAAATGCTCAATGCACATGATTAGTCCGCAAATGCATTGTCATCAATCACCAAAACCACTTAGGGAGAAATATGCCCTAACAAGTGGATTTGGAGAGGTCATGACTTTAGTTGATGGTATTCCCACTATTTTGGAAGAGTGTCAACTTTGCATGTATGTGGATCATGTAGAGAATATTTTATATGATGGATATATTTTGGAATTTGATCATGATCCCACATATAATTATTATGAGAGAGGAAAATATGGTTGTAGAAATTTTTATGTTATTAAATTTCCTCTCGTTATGTTGAGATTGTCAATGTTTTATTCCTCTCCTTTGCATATGCTAGATATTTCTTGTCTTGATAATTTGTTTGCTTATAAAATTCCTATGCATAGGAAGTATGTTAGACTTAAATGTGTTTGTCACATGTTTTATGATGCTTCCTTTGCACTTCAATTCTTATCTCTCATGTGAGCATCGATAAAATCTCAAGCCTATCTTAACGGCTATAAAGAAAGAGCTTGTTGGGAGGCAACCCAATGCATAAAATATATATTTTTCTTTTGTTTCTGTTTTTATGTGTTTACAAAATTATGCCTATGTTATGATTGTGTTTTTTATGTTTTAATTAGTGTTTGTTCCAAGTAATGCCTTTAGGATGGCTTGAATGATAGTTGATTTGATCTTGTTGGAAAATAGAAACTTTTATGTCCAGTAGCAGAATTGTTAAAAAACACTGGAGCAACGAAAAACTCTGAATTTTTTACAAAATATTTATATATGTATTACCTATGTTTTCCTAAGTTTTCAGAATTTTTGGGGTTACAGAAGTATGAGTAAAATTTGAGTCCTTACAGACTGTTCTGTTTTTGACAGATTCTGTTTTCGTTGCATTGTGTGCTTATTTCGATGAATCTATGGACTATACCGCGGGGTTTTAGCCATGGTAAAGTTAGAATACAGTAGGTATAATGCAATAACAAAATATGAATGGGTTTGCAACAATACTTAAAGCAATCATTGGTTTTCTTATACTAACGGATCTCACGAAGGTTTTTGTTAAGTTTTGTGTGATTGAAGTTTTCAAGTTTTGGGTGAGATCACGATGGATGAAGGAATTAGGAGTGAAAATAGCCTAATCTTGGGGATGCCCATGGCACCCCAAGGTAATATTCAAGGAGAGCCAAGCAACTAAGCTTGGGGATGCCCCCGAAGGCATCCCCTCTTTCTTCTAATGACCATCGGTAATTTTACTTGGAGCTATATTTTTATTCGTCACATATCATGAGTTTTGCTTGGAGCGTATTGTATTATATGAGTCTTTGCTTGTTTTGCTTTTTAGTTTGTCACAATCATCCTTGCTGGACACACCTATTTGAGAGAGCCATAATTATTCTATGATTTATTAGAATTGCTCTATGTGCTTCACTTAAATTTTTTTAGCTATGGAATTGCTCTAGTGCTTCACTTATATCTTTTTGAGCACGGTGGTGCTTTAATTTTTAAGAAATATGCTCTCATGCTTCACTTAGATTATTTTGAGAGATAGTAATTTTTAAGAAATCCTCTCATGCTTCACTTATATTATTTTGAGAGATGAAAATATTGAGGAAATATTTATGCTCTTGTTCTTCACTTAAATTAGTTTGAGAGCTTGTTATAAGCAATGGTAATATATGAAACTAGTCCCAAAGTGATAGATATTCAAGAGGGATAATAAAAACTTTCATGAAGATCATTGGACAATATAAACTTGATTCCTTGCAATAGTTTTGCGATATGGAGATAGTAATATGTGAGTCATGTTGGTGAGTAATTATGCTTTAATAAGAATATTGGTGTTAAGGTTTGTGATTCCCTATGCAAGCACGAAAGTCAATAGTTATGCAATGAAGTTATATCCTAGTTGTGGTGCATTATTCGGTGTTAGTTATGTTTAATACTCGTTTATGATCGTTTTCGTTTCTTGGTTGGTTGCTTCTCATTCTATTTGCTAGCCTTTCCTTGTACTAAGTGGGAATACTGCTTGTGCATCCAAACTCCTTAAACCAAGTTGTGCCAAATGAGTCCACCATACCTACCTATATGCGGTATTTCCATGCCGTTCCAAGTAAATTTGTATGTGCCAACTCTAATTTTCAAAATGAATTTCTTTTTTGTGTGCCCGTACCGCTCATGAAGCGGCAGGGGGTGGCCAATATTTTTCCATGCTAGATGTGTTATTCTCAAGATTAGTGTTTATTCACTTGTCATTGCATGAGAGTGTGGCTGGTAATAGGGATGCCCAGTCCCGAATTGAAAAAGAAATTTACTTTATGTTGTCAATAACAAATTCCTTGGAAAGTGTTGGTATGGAAGGCACCCATGGATACGGCTAGCCATGGATTGTGAAAGAATGGTGGAAAAAGGAATAAACTTTATTTTATGTTTGGAACCACCTATGATGTATCTAGCAAGGAAAGTATCGGGAATTCTCGGTCATTTTCGTTGATGGGAAAAGCATGCCTCTCAAAACAATTTTATCTCTCTATTTAAGCTTTGAGCTCTGGCACCTCTACAAATCTCTGCTTCCCTCCGCGAAGGGCCTATCTATTTACTTTTATGCAATTTTTATTTTTACTGATTCTCCATCTTCTCTTATAAAGCACCAACTAGGAAGCACTATTATCATGCTTGAGCATTGGATGTAGCTAATATTTGAGTGTGTTTCGTGAATGGATCAATGATTGAGCATAATGGGCTAGGGATAGCTTTCTTTAGTGTTGATATTTTGAAAGACATGGTTGCTTGTTGATATGCTTGAGTATTGAGGTCTTCATGTCAAATTAAAGACTATTGATTTGAATCATCTAAAGTCAAAGTGTCCATGCTACAAAAGAAAAGAATATGTGATAAATATGATGGGTAGCATTCCACATCAAAAATTCTGTTTTTATCATTTACCTACTCGAGGACGAGCAGAAATTAAGCTTGGGGATGCTGATACGTCCCCAACGTATCTATAATTTTTGATTGTTCCATGCTATTAAAGTATCATTCTTGAATGTTTTATACTCATTTACTAGCAACTTTATATCATTTTTTGGGACTAACCTATTGACATAGTGCCCAGTGTCAGTGGTTGTTTTTTGCTTGTTTTTTACTTCACAGAAAATCAATACCAAACGAAGTCCAAATGCCACGCAACTTTTTGGAGATTTTTTTCTGGACAAAAGACACCCAGGGAGCCAAAGAAATGCACGGGAGGAGGCCCGTGGGGCCAACTAGGCACCAGGGCGTGCCAGAGGCCCCTAGCGCACCCTGGTGGGTAGTGGAGCCCATGAAAGGCTTCTCGGCCAACTATCAGCTCTATAAATACTCTAAAATCCCAAAAACCCTAGGGAACTCGAGAGAAAATAGTTTCCGCTGCCGCAAGTTCCAGAACCACGAGATCCAATCTAGAGGCCTTCTCCAGCACTCTGCCGGAGGGGTCAATGATCACAGAGGGGTTCTTCATCATCACCTTTGCCCCTCTGATGATGCGTGATTACTTCACCACAGACCTACGGGTCCGTAGGCAGTAGCTAGATGGCTTCTTCTCTCTTTTTGATCTTCAATACAATGTTCTCCTCGATGTTCTTGGAGATCTATTTGATGTAATGACTTTTTGCGGTGTGTTTGTTGGGATCCAATGAATTGTGAGTTTATGATCAATTCTATCTATGAATATTATTTCAGTCTTCTCTAAACTCTTTTATGCATTATAGCCTCGTATTTCTTCTCCGAAACTTTGGTTTGGTTTGGCCAACTAGATTTATTTTTCTTGCCATGGGAAGAGGTGCTTTGTGATGGGTTCGATCTTGCGGTGCTCAATCACAGTGACAGAAGGAGACATGACATGCATGTATTGTTACCATTAAGGATAAAAAGATGGGCTCTATTCCTACATGAATAGATCTTGTCTACATCATGTCATTGTTCTTATTGCATTACTCCGTTCTTCTATGAACTTAATACACTAGATGCATGATGGATGGCGGTCGATGTGTGGAGTAATAGTAGTAGATGTAGAATCATTTTGGTCTACTAATCTTGGACGTGATGCCTATATACATGATCATTGCCTTGGATATCGTCATGATTATTCGATTTTCTATCAATTGCCCAACAGTAATTTGTTTACCCACCGTATGCTATTTTCTCGAGAGAAGCCTCTAGTGAAATCTACGGCCCCTGGGTCTATTTCCTATCATATTATTTTCAGATCTATTAATCCAAAAATACCTTCCTGTAGTTTTATTTATTTATTTTATTTTCTATTTTTGCTAGATTTATCCAATCTCATACAATTTAATCTATCTCAATACCGAGGAGGGATCAGCAACCCCTCTTACGCGTTGGGTTGCAAGTTTTTGTGGTTTGTGTGCATGTGCTATTTACATAGTGTTGCTTGGTTCTCCTACTAGATTGATAACCTTGGTTTCATAACTGAGGGAAATACTTACCGTTGCTGTGCTGCATCATCCTCTCCTCTTCGGGGAAATACCAACACAGATACAAGCAAACAACGTGTCATGTCCCTTTTTGTCATTGGGATTGAGCAACGCAAGATCAAACCCATCACAAAGCACCTCTCCCATTGCAAGATAAATCAATCTAGTTGGCCAAACCAAACGGATAGATCGGAGAGAAATACAAAGCTATAAACATCATGCATAAAAGAGTTTAGAGAAGACTCAAATAATATTTATGGAGAATCTGATCATAAACCCACAATTCATCGGATCCTAACAAACACGTCGCAAAAAAGGATTACATCGAATAGATTTCCAAGAACATTGAGGAAAACATTGTATTAAAGATCAAAGAGAGAGAAGAATCCATCTAGCTACTAGCTATGGACCCGTAGGTCTGTGGTAAACTGCTGACACATCATCAGAGGGGCAGTAAGGTTGATTTAGAAGACCTGCATGATCGATTCCCCCTCCGGCAGAGTATTGGAAAAGGTCTCCAGATGGGATATCGCGAGAACAGAAACTTGCGGCGGCGGAAAAAGTATTTTTGGGTGGATCTCTGATGTATGGGGAATATTTGGGAATTTATAGAGGCAGAATTAGGTCAAAAGGTGCCATGAGGGGCTGATACGTCTCCAACGTATCTATAACCTTTTATTGTTCCATGCTATTAAAATATCAATCTTGGGTGTTTTATATGCAATTATATATCATTTTTTGGGACCAAGCTATTAACTTAGTGCCCAGTGCGAGTTGCTGCTTTTTGCCTGTTTTTGGTTTTCGAGAATATCAGTACCAAACGAAATCCAAATGCCACAAAACTTTTTGGAGATCTTTGTGACGCCCCGGCTTAATCATGCGCTAACCATACACGCAAATGCACATGATCAAGCCTAAGGACTCACTTGAAGATATCACAGCACAACTCTAAAACATAAATAAAGTCATACAAGCTTTATATTACAAGCCAGGGGCCTCAAGGGCTCGAATACATAAGCTGACATACAAGCGTCAGCGAAAGCATCAGATACCTGAGTACAGATATAAAAGAAAAAGATAAGCCTTTAAGAAGGCCGGGCAAAACAAAACTACGATCGAAAGGCGCAGGCCTCCTGCCTGGGATCCTCCGATCCTACTCCTGGTCGTCGGCCAGCTCGTAGTAGTAGCCACCCTCGGGGTAGTAGTGGTAGTCGTCGGCGGGGGCAGCGGTCTCAGGGGCTCCATCATCTGGTTGCATCAAACGGATATGGGGAGAAAAAGAAAGCAAAGCAACCGTGAGTACTCATCCGAAGTACTCAGCAAGCAAGGATCTATACTACATATGCAACATTATCAAAGAAAGGCTGTATATGTGGACTGGGCTGCAGAAATGCCGGAATAGAGAGAAGGCCTAGTCCTATCGAAGACTAGCATCTTCATCATCTTCAGTGGTCTTGCAGCATTAGAAGAATGCAGATTAGCACAGTAACGTAGTAGTAGTGTTATCAACCTCACCCAGAGATCCTTCCTCGACTCCCTACGAGAAAGCAATCCCAGAGCCATACTATCCAGTTCTCATCACAAGTATCTAGTTCTAGTTGTATCGATCGGGCTACAACTCCGAGCGTCCGTTACCGAGGATCGGCTATGCATAGATTAGTTCTTCCCTGCAGGGGTGCACCAACTTACCCACCACACTCGATTAACTCTGGCCGGACACACTTTTTTGGGTCATGCCCGGCCTCGGCCAAATGACACGCTGCAACCCGACCAAAAACTTAACAGAGAGGTCAGCACGCCGGACTAAACCTATGCCCCCAGGGGTCTTCGGACATCGCCCCGGGAACTCCTGCACGTTGCGAATGAGGCCGGTGAGCAGACCCAGCAACCCACACTATCAAGGCGGTTGCTTAACGCGGTCCAACCCAGCGCGCGCCGCTCAGTTGCTGACGTCCATTAAGCTTCGGCTGATGTATACGACGCAGAGAGCCCATAACTGTTCCCACGTGATGGTTAGTGCTATCGGGCCAAAGGCCCACTCGGATCAAATATCCAACTGTTAGTGAATTAGGAGCGCGCGGTAACGAGCAGAGACTCACGATCGATGTGACCCCATTGCCCCGTCTCGAGGACTTGCTGCAAGGGCTAAGAATGCCCGGCCGCGCCTCGTAATTATCTCATGGGCACCCTCCAGGTCAACCCGTCTACACATCACTCACATCACATGCTCGCGCGGGTACCCCTCAGGGCTGACCCGACTTTAGTGTGATGGTTCATGGTTAAGGTCATAGTAACTGTGTGTCCAAACACCAGGGGGAAACCTGAGGAATCACCCTCGATGGATTCCACCTGATGTAATCATCAAGGTGAACTTAGGAGGAACCACCCTCGAGATTCACACTTGAGGTGTTACACGACGGCGTCGTTATCGTAAGAGGTGAAGGAGGAATCACCCTCGATTACCACAACCGATTAGCTACTCTAAGTGCTAAATGAGGTATCACCCTCGGCACTCGATAGTAACACTGCAGTGTCGTACAACTAAGGGGGTGAGGTGCGGTGCCGGGGCCTGGGTGTCGATCCGGTTGATCGAGTCTTCTAATGATCCAGTGGGGCAACTGGGACAAGGAGGGGGTCTCTGATGGGTCTCTACCCAGCCTATACTAAGCAGTTTAGGATAAGCAGGTAATTATCAATAGCAGGTTACAAAATCAGGCTATGCATCAGAATAGGTAAAGCAGTAGCAGCAGCAATTTCTAACGCAAGCATAAGAGAGAAGAGAATAGGCGATATGGGAATGTTCAAAGGGAGGGTGCTTGCCTGGAAGCTCTGCGTCAAAGATCTGGTCATCAGGGGCGTAGTCGACCTCCGGAGCTGCGTCGGTCTCCGGGACTACGTCGGTGTCGGGGTCTACCGAGACAGAAGAGGGGGAGGGAACAGTTAAATACACAGCAAACATATGCAACACAGAGCATGCTATGCTAACGTGCAGTGCAGGGTTGCCTAAAGATATGTCTAAGTCATTTTAGTTACTTTAGGATTTAAGTTGGATTTATTAACCGGTATATATGCACTATTCATCTACCGGAAACGGGTGGAAAGTTACGGGCTCACCTACGTAGAGGGTCCCGACATGAAGACAGACGGCACGATCAGACTCGTCTCGTCGTTCTGATCAACTTTCATGTAGAAAGTTTTTCGATCCGAGCTACGGTTTATTTTCTACGGATTTCAAAAGATTAAAGCATTTTCTGGAATTATTCAAAATAACAGAAAATGTTTATTATGTCAGCATGACGTCAGCATTGTGTCAGCAGTCAACTGCGCTGCTGACTGGGTCAAACTGACAGGTGGGGCCCACCTGTCAGCCTCTCTGGGTTTAACAGTGGGTTAAACTAATCTAACAGAACTAATTAGGGGTGTCGGCCCCAGGTTTTAGTGGGTTAACTAATTACAGATTAGTGTTAAAAATCTAATTAGCTTAATTAAACGCAGGGGCCCACTAGTCAGCGACAGAAGTGAATAGTGACCCACATTGACCGTGGTCAACGTGGTCAAACTAGGTCCAGAGGCCCACTTGCAGCCTCACAGGGCGGGTCCCACGCGGTGACAGGTCAGCGGGGCCACCGGAGCTGCTCCGGCGAGCCTCCAGCGGCGGCGAACTCGCCAGAGAGCATTAGAATCTCTCCACAGAGAGCCAAAATGAACGCTGTTGGGCGCGTTCGAACGAGCGTCGAGCGCCACGTTGAATGGTGGCATCGGCCGCAGCTGGGGAGGCCAGAAAATATGCCGGTGGCGAGCCGTGGCGGCAGTGATCTACGGGTGAGCTCGAGCACGTGACTACAGCACGAACTAACGCATGATTTCGGTTGCGTTCGAGCCAGCGCGAAGTGCTGCGTCAAGTGGAGATGGCGCGAGGCCGTGGAGATGTCCGGAAGTGGCCGGACGGCGAGATGCCTCGGCGAACAGAGCTCGGTGCAGTGGTGAGCTAGCTAGAACGGAGTAGAGCGGCTCGGGAGAGAGACAGAGGGGAGAGGAGGGCTCACCGCGTGGTTATGAAAAACCCTCGACAGATTAGGTGCACCAACGAGTCGCCGGAGTTGAAGACGAACGGCGGCGGTCGGAGATGCGGTTGAAAGGGGGTTCGGCGCTGCAAGTCACTCCGGCTCCACCTTAGGCCTCCAGGTGAAGGAGCCGACCTCAGCGGAGCTTGCAGACAAGGTCTGCGCCCTCGGGGCCGCCGGTGGCCGTGGCGGAGCAAAGAGGCGGCAACGGCGGCGTTCGGTTGTGGTGAAAGAGAGGAAAGGAGAGGCGAGCGAGCAAGGGAGAGAGGGGGAAATGGAGGACGCGACCAGGGGGAATGGCTCGGGCGCGGCCTTATCCCCTCGCGCCCCTGCTCCCGTCGTGGTGGCGCGCTGCGGCCGACTGAGAGGCGCGCGGCCATGGAGACGACGACACGGAGGAGAGAGAGCGGGAGGGGAGAGATGGGCCGGCTGGACTGGGCTGGGTGCACTGTGCACTTAGGCCCAGCCAGTTAGGCCTTTTTCATTTTTATTTTCTTTCTGTTTTCTGTTTTCTTTTGTTTTTTTGTTTTTGCAAAATGTGTGGCCCCAATTATAATTTTGTAAAATATGTGAACTAGCCACAATATTTTAGTGCAACCTTCACTACTGCCATAAAAAGGTCTTGAGTCCATATAATTTCATTTGGATTTTATTTAATTATAAATGGATTTAAATAGCTGACTTGGGTGCTGTTTTCTGGAAGTTAGGGTCTTTTTAGGAATTCAATTAATGTTGATTATATTTTTATAATTGCTCCTGGATTATTTTCAACTTTATGAACATTTTTGATTTGCTGTTTGAAGAAATAATTATTTGACTTGCATTTCAAATTTGAATTTGGGTTTGATTTTGGACAAGTGACAGATTGACTGAGTGATCATGGTAACATGGCCACTGTTAGAGAGAGATCACTGTAGTGTGATAGTGGGGATGTTACAAGTCTCCTCCACTACAAGAAATCTCGTCCCGAGATTTAAGTGGGGAAGTGAAGGGTATCTTCGGGAGAACTGACCCTTGTAGGGTCGATTATCTGGTGGACAATTCAGGGAATGCGGCAGAAGTATCTCCCAAGTTGAAACTTAAGAAAACATCGAGAGCAAAGTATGAAGGTACAATAAGAAGTTTCAAGCGAATGGACATCCGATCGATACCTGAACAGAGTATAAGAAGGGGGTTCTGAGCATCGGGAAAAGATCAACTCTCGGAGGGTGGCTCATGATATCTCACAAAGCCAGGAGCAATGGATACTTCAAAATTAAGGATGTACAGGAGAGTCAGGTTCCAATCCTGTGGAACTGTGATGAGGGTCGATCGAGAGTAAGGAGAACGGTGACATCTTACCGGTCACGACAACAATTAAGCAGTGTAATAGATACTTACCAGTAGCCGATTAAGACATACAGATCCATTCACAGAGTCAGGTACATGCAAACAGCATAACGACACAAATTTAAAAGCTTGATATGCTAGGCGACGCGCAGGCACACGGTAAGGAAGTACACAACGAGACATAGCAAAGACTACATCAACGTCGGGGAATACCACTGAAACGGGGTAACTGCAAGTGCGGACGACGAATGGCCGTCGTAGGAAAATCCTGCTCTCCATGTCCACTCTGATGCAGAACCCGGTCTCGAGCTGAAAGAAGAGGTCCACGTGCAAGTGTGTGACCTCCAACAGCAGGCCAATCAATACCAGTATACATCTGAGTCCTGCGCGGGTAAAGGATGTGCTCCGGATGTATCCCTGCACGAACAACTGGTAGCAATTGCGTCATAGCATCATAGAGGCGTGCTCGAGTGGCAAACAACTCGACGGCAAGAGCCCGAACAGTGCGATCCAGAGCCTGAGTGTACTGAATCAGGAACTGCGGGTCGTAACGACGACACTCGTACGGGGCACAGATAGCTGTGTAGTATCCAGTAGCATCTCCAACAGGGGCATACGGAATGTATCGGAACTCAGATGCATCCAAGCTAACGCCGAACTCTCCTCGGAGACGTGCGACAGCAGAGTAGGTGGCATCATGGACTGCCATCACAATCGTCACGCCGATACCGTGAAAAAGGTGCAGCTCAGTGTCTGAGTCATCTTGCTAATCATAGATACGAACATCAGCATGGCACTGCTCCTGGTTGAACTCGCGGTAATCCTCATAGACCATGTACTCGGGGTACCAGCGGTAGCCCGATCTGGTCAGGAGGATGATCAGGACAGCTGGAAAACCAGGGGCATCACGAGCCCAAGTGCGAAGCACAAGCTGCGTCATAGGGCGTGGTGGAAACAAACGATCCATCTGAAACAGAGGAAATTTAGGATTGTCAAATGACAATGAGAAGTATAACACAACTCGGAGAGAAAGGTTAAACAAATCAATGGAAAAGAAAATGATTATCAGACTAATCAGATCAATGGTAAGGAATTAAGCACAGATATCCAGCTCTCCGGGTAGACGAGATTTACGAGATCCTAAGTGACACCGTTAGTAAAATTTTAACCCGAAAGGAAGAGAGATCAGAGTCCCAGAGTATAGACGAGGAATAAAAAGATCCTAATACCACCCAATTGGCGACGTGGGCCCGTAAGCCACACAGCCAAGTTAGTAAAACAATTTTTGACGACTAGACTCAACTTCGACCAAGGAGTTGGAAAGGGGGATTCCTACAAGCAGTCGGCTCTGATACCAACCTGTGACGCCCCGGCTTAATCGTGCACTAACCATACACGCAAATGCAAACGATCAAGCCTAAGGACTCACTTGAAGATATCACAGCACAACTCTAAAACATAAATAAAGTCATACAAGCTTTATATTACAAGCCAGGGGCCTCGAGGGCTCGAATACATAAGCTCGCATACAAGCGTCAGTGGAAGCATTAGATATCTGAGTACAGATATAAAAGAAAAACAGATAAGCCTTTAAGAAGGCGGGGAAAAACAAAACTACGATCGAAAGGCGCAGGCCTCCTGCCTGGGATCCTTCGATCCTACTTCTGGTCGTCGGCCAGCTCGTAGTAGTAGCCACCCTCGGGGTAGTAGTGGTAGTCATCGGCGGGGATAGCGGTCTCAGGGGCTCCATCATCTGGTTGCATCAAACGGATATGGGGAGGAAAAAAAGCAAAGCAACCGTGAGTACTCATCCGAAGTACTCAGTTGTAACACCCCATGTCATTAGCCACAGTAATCACTCCTGATAATGACAAGTCAGCATGTTTAACAGTGCATAATCATCATTAGCATCATATTGCATTTCAACTCCTAACTCAAATTCAAATTTAAATGAAAGTGGAAAATAAAAGTTATCCAACATAGAAACTAAAATGTTCAATAAATAGCAAATATTGCAGAGACCATTCTAAAATTGTAACCAACAATAAATGAATTAATTAGGTGGCTCAAACTTTACCAAAACAGCTAGGATTAATGCATTTTAATTACTAGCAAAAGGGCCCGTGCGTTGCAACGGGTATAAAATCAATTTGAAAGTTCGTGTGTGCAGCTCCAATCCATCTCCTTCTACCTTGTCTCATCTTCCCTTTTATTTGAAACTGCTGGCAGTAAATACTACAATTGCAAAGGCCACGATAAATTGGACATGTTTAATTAGGATTGCTCTTAGCCTCCCAACACATTCTCAACATAAAAGCATTAATTATTAAGTGTCAACCCAACGATGGTGACCAAGTGAAAAAAAGGAAAATAACTTCAAGTAATTCTAGATGGACGGAGTATGTCAACAACAAAGACATGCCACATCGTTTTTGAACCAGTGAAAATATCTCACATCTGTATGAAAATCACATAATGTTATCAAGCAGAACAAATACTATAAGTATTTTTCTTTCCTTTGATCCCAACATATACTATTTAGTAGATCAGATAGACAACCAAAGTTGTGCAAGAGCTATTCCGTTAGAGCATCTAAAGCCGGACATAGCAAATATGACCCTTAAACGCCCGCGAACGCGCCCGGTCACACTGACCGGGCGTGTCCGTTTTAAGCCCCTATTTGTCCGTCCACGTAGCCACACTCCTCATTTTTCTTCTTCATATGTCCGGTCACTTGCATATGATTGATGGAGATGAAGATTGGCGCGTCTGCGAGCCCTCATATCCTCCCTAGATTTGAGATGGACATGAGGGTTCGCGGACAGCCCGGACACATAGGAATTGCATGAGGGTCCGGTTGGGTCAGTTTTTTCCTTCTCTCTCCTGTCCGGTCACTGACCCGGGCGCGTCCGCGGGCGTATGAAAGATGATTTGAGGCGTCCGGCTGTAGATGCTCTTACTGGTTCCAATTAAATGAAATAAAAAGAACCTGGGCCTTTGCTCATATGCATCAAAACAATATGTAAAGGGGTAGTTTCACGAAAAAAAACCTAACAAACATAGTGTTTCAGTCCTCGAAGAGGTTGATCTGGATGCCCTCGGTATCCTAGACCTGGCATAACATAGTGTTACACATTGATCTGCAATTCTGTCGATGACCCTCAATAGCGACTTGCACATGGCACCATGGCTAGGCATTATGTCAAATGGATGACCAATATTACAAAGAACATGACATAAAAAATCATGCTGATAAGTGATAAAACGCCTAACCTGCTCTGCCATGATCATGGTGATGGATGCTCTCTCGGCAGTATCATTGAGGGGGTATGGATGGCAGAGCTAGCTGGACAACATCTAAGATTATGCATGACGGTGGCATTGCCGACCTTGAGCTTCTGCCCGAGCATGTGGCAATTTCAGTCATGATTGGATTATGATCTGGGATGCTTAACCTCTCGGATAGTGCAAAAGACTATGATATACAACCTTGGTGTAAGGTTTTAAGCATTATTGCCATTATCTAAAAATTCATAGAAATGTAAGTCAGCAGGAATTCCTCTATACTAATACTTATAGGAGCTGCTATATTACAAACTTAAAAAATATCTATGTAATAAGATTTGGATTCCTTAGCACGTCCATGTTATAACCATAATTCTACACAGTAAGTACTCCATCCCCTTGTCTTAATAGTATTTCGGCAGAGCTCCTGCTTGGTTTTCAGAAAATAGAATACTCACACATTGCCAAAGGCAAAATTTAAGTTGGGAATTTGAGTCTGGTATCATGTAAGTTGTGCTTGGTTGACTAAAAAAAATGTACTAATGTCTGTTTGATGACAGATACCAACATGTGTTATGAAGGTATAATATCACTCCACTTAGTCTGATACCAGAATTGGTATAAAAAATATTTAGTTTGCTTTCTTATTACCAATAGCTTACCAACTTTTCTATCCCAAACAAAGCACTAACCTAAGTTACAGTATACTGACTTCCAACCCTAAAACAAATTGCAATGCAGTCCCTTAATTAAACCCACTTAAATTATTTAAGAACATGGAGGCTACCAAGTTAATTCAAAGCTATAGACTATGCCAAAAAAAAATTATAGATTGCTCTGGATGAGTACACATTACAGATGGGCGAAGAGAAGCATGAAACAATCATTTTTGTGGCCACGCACCTAATCTTCTCAATGCTCATGGTCATGGGTTCTCTCCCCAGATCCATTGAGGGGCATAACTGAGTGGATCGAGGTGGTAGACATCAGTGGGCGGCGGCTCCATGACACAGCATGTGAGGCATTGCTGACCAGGAGCTTTGCACTGGGATCATGGCTGCGGGTTGTGGTCGAGGGAGAAAGCTTGCTTCTCTTCTTCCGGATGTGCAGGTTGGTGGTGGACGCAAGTGTTCAGTGAAGCTCAGAGGCAGAAGGCATCCAACCAAATCATCATACTTGACACTTCAAAATCTGCATCCTTGGACAGAATCCCGTTTGCGATGCCGAGGTTTCACAGCGTGTTGCATTGGTGCCTTCTTACCTCACAGGTGCTCTCCTTCCCCGCTCGCAAGACCCTGCACGGAACGAAAATACTCACCATGATAATCGTATATTTCTTCAGGTGCATCGCAATGATTACTTCTGTCAATGAGACAAAACTGAAATCTGGATATAATATTCAGTCATTTACATGCGAACTTTTTTGGGAGTTTTTTCCGCTGAGTGCAAATTATATATTATTTTAAACAGATCATGTGATCCTGAGACACATCAGTGGTTTTCACATTAATTAGATTGTATTTATGCCACAGAACATATACGTGATCCATCAGTTTCTTATATGTTCCCCTCCAAACATATGAAGTGGTGAAAAGATTTATAAATCCCGTAACTAATATTGATTAAGAATGTTTATTGCAAATATTGGTACTTCAAATAAATTTGATTGTTGCATAAACGCGGGAGACGCTCATCTGAATCACCTGCAAATATATAGATTAGCTGTTCGTTTCATAAAAAAGAAACTAATTATCTTGCCGGTGTGGCCTTGTGGGAATATTCCGACAAAATAAGAATGTGCAATTTTGTTTTCATATACAATACAGTAATTATCAACCTACTGAGAATGCAATAAACCATAGTACATCTAAGCTTATTAAGGGTCTAATCATATATGTATGCATCCATTAATTCCATCTATTCATCATCAGGTGTCTAATTATGCATCCATTAATCCAACATATCCATCAGTTCCATGTTTGTATAACCAAGTACTATACATATAAGAGCTGAAAAGAGATCAGACCTGAGATTAAACGGGCTGGAGCACGACCACCATATGTCCCACTGAACTCTGGAGCACACAAAATTAGTTTGATGCAAAGGAAAAACAAAGCACTTCGATGCTAGGATCAGTTCGTGCTTGTTCCAGTGTTTCGGCACTTCGACCACCTACTATCAAAAGAGCACTACTATGTACGATCCACAGTTATCACTTTGACAGAAATTCAGACCACCTACTATCAAAAGAGCACTACTATGTACGATCCACAGTTGACACTTTGGCAGAAATTCAGAAACACATGTTCCATAGTAGAGTTCAGAAAAATTAACACGTCTGATGCCCGTTGCCCTGGCCTTTACTATCTACTTCATCTTTGAATCTGCGGACAACCAAACAAATAAGATCAATCTCCAATCCCTGAAAAATCAACTGAGTATTCCCCTCTCGATCTCTTCGTTGTTCAGCCACGGGAGGCTGCAGAGCCAGAACAGGGGAGCTTGTGTGGGCTGGAGGCTGTCCGCGAGGAGGGCCTGCACGGGAGACGGAAAGTGTCTTCTCTGTAGCAGGTCGTGAGCAGCACTGGATGGGAGAGGATAGAGGTGTGGAGCCGGCGAGCAGCACCTCGGGGGAGTGGAGACAGAGATGTCAGGGAGAGGTGGTGGTATCCTTGCGCACGGCAGCGCGAGGCGATGGTAGAGATGCTGGGGGTGCCGCGCGGTGGCGAGGTTAGTCGCCTCGGCGGGGTCCTCACCCACAATCAGGACGTCCACCGGCGCTCCATCGTGGCTATCGGCGGGCGCCGTGCTCCAGGGAGCCAGTGGCTAGGGCTCCGTCAAGGCTATTTACCTGCGGCGGGGACTACAACGGCGATTGGGGACGAAAGGTGGCGAGGGCTGCCGGAAGCGGTGCCATGGGGGCGCGGCGGCGAAAGGAACCCTAGTTCCGGGCGTCTCGCGTCCTCGTGCGGAGGAGAGCCTCTAGAATCCTTTTTTTCCACTTAATAACAGATGAAAGCTTGCGGAGTGCGGGATGATTACCCAAAAAAGCAGGGTCTTTTATGCAAAACTGCCGCGACGGTGAACCCGACAAAATCACTCCGTGCTTTATTATTAGAGAAAGATTATAAAGGTGGTGTGAGATCCATTTGACTCCAAACCAATTTTTGACAGTGGTAAAGGATGCCTAGTATTTATTGAAACAATTGCCATATTCTACAAAAATCATTTTGAGACCTAAATGTGAATAAATAAAAGAAAAAGGCAAAAGAAAACAGAGAAAAGAAAAAAAAAGGAAAAAAACCCCGGGCCAGCTCCCCCCTATATGGCCTCCCCCCAGGAGGCCACCAAACCCTAGCCCACAACCCCCCTCACTCCCCCCCTCTCGCCCCCCCCTCCCCGATCCAGAACTGGATCGGGCGCTAGCCCACGCCGCACGACCCGCTGCCCGCTCCCCACCCGCCCCCTCCCGACCCCTTCCCGTCCTCCTCGTCACCAGCTCTCCCCGTCCCTACTACCCCTAGTGAGCCCCCCCCCCCCTTCTCCTCGCCTCGCTCGCCCCGCTCCGCCGCACCGGCCCGCGCTCACCGCGGCCATGCCTCGCTCGGCGTGCCGCCACGCGCGCCCGCACCTCGCTCGCCGCGCCCTCTGTCGCCGGACCGCGCCCGCCCCGGCGCCTGCTCGCGCCGCCCCACACCCCCGCGCGCGCCCACCCCGCTGCTCGCGCCACCGCGCCCCCGTGTCGCCGCTCCGCCCGCTCGCCCCTGCCCGTCGCCGCGCGCACGCGCCCGCGCTGCCGCCCGAGTCGCCGCGCCCCTGCCGCAGCCCGCGCGCACACACGCGCGCCGCGCCCGTCGCCCGCGCCCCGCCGCCCCTGGGCCACTGCCCGGTGGGGCCCCCGCGCCCAGTGACACTGACGAACGGGCCCACGCCCTGAAAAACAAAAATAGAAAATAAAAATAAAAACTATTAAAATTAATAAATTAATAATTAGTTAATTAACCCTGTTTAGATTAATCTAATTTAATTAATTAGTTTAATTAAATGTTAATTAATTAGTTAACCCTAATTAACCTAACCAGTCTATGACATATGGGAC
This sequence comes from Thinopyrum elongatum, assembly GCA_011799875.1. NCBI lineage: Eukaryota > Viridiplantae > Streptophyta > Magnoliopsida > Poales > Poaceae > Thinopyrum > Thinopyrum elongatum. The sequence continues at coordinate 284,478,420 of CM022303.1, read as the reverse complement.
CCACGTGTCAGGACGCTTGCTGATGTCATGCTGACGTCATGCTGACATCAGCATAACACTGTTTCGGATAATGTTAATTTAAATAATTAATTAAATTCCAGAAATTAATAAAAACTTTAGAAAATCATATTAAATAATCCGTAACTCCGATGAAAATACTTTATACATGAAACTTGCTCAGAATTTCGATACGAACCCGAATACGCCCTCCGTATTCCCGTCAGATGCCTCTAGCTATAAGAACATTGAACTTTTAGACCGATTTCAATAAATGAATAGTGCCCAACTTTAATTAAATAAATTCGAATAAATTCCTAAATTAACTAAATCATTTAGTTAGGCAGTAGAACACACCCGGCACTGCATATTGTCATGTCATACTTTGTGTAGCATTATTTGCTTTCTATTTACTGTTTCCTCCCCCCCTCCTTCTCTCTCGATAGACGCGGAGACCGCTGACGACGCTGCCGTGAACGACTACTACGTCGACGACCCTTCTCTCACGACACAGCTTCCAGGCAAGCCCCCCCCATTGATCAACCCGATATCGCCTATTCCTTCTCTCTACTGCTTGCATTAGAGTAGTGTAGCATATTACTGCTTTCGGTTAATCCTATTCTGCTGCATAGCCTGTCTTTGCTACTACTGTTGATACCTTACCTACAATCCTAAATGCTTAGTATAGGTTGCTAGAATTACATCAGTGGCCCTACACTCTTGTCCGTCTGCCATGCTATACTACTGGGCCGTGATCACTTCGGGAGGTGATCACGGGTACATATACTATATACTTTTACATTACCTATGTTACTGTTCGAAGATGGGGGCTGAAGGGGCGGGTGGTTCCATCCAGGTAGAGGTGGGCCTATGTTCCCGACGGCCCCCAAGTGTTACTTTGTTGCGGAGCGACAGGGCAGGTTGTGAACACCTAGGAGACAGGTGGGCCTGGCCCTGGTCGGTGTCCGCGGTTATATCAATTAACATGCTTAACGAGATTGGGTATTTGATCTGAGTCTGGCTACGAGCCTATACGCGCTAACCACCACGCGGGAACAGTTATGGGTACTCGATGTCGTGGTATCAGCCGAAGCCTCCTAGACGTCAGCGACTGAGCGGCGCGTGCCGGGTTGGACCGCGTAACGCGACTTCCTTTGTAATGGAGGTTGCTAGGTCTGCTCTCCGGCCGCCCACGCAACGTGCAGGTGTGCAATGGGCGATGGGCCCAGACCTCGCGCGCATAGGATTTAGACCGGCGTGCTGACCTCTCTGTTAGGCCTAGGTAGGGCTGCGACGTGTTGATCTTCCGAGGCCGGGTATGACCCAGGAAAGTGTGGCCGGCCAGAGGGATCGAGCGTGTTGGGTAATGTGGTGCACCCCTGCAGGGAAGTTTATCTATTTGAATAGCCGTGTCCCTCGGTAAAAGGACGACCCGGAGTTGTACCTCGACCTTATGACAACTAGAACCGGATACTTAATAAAACACACCCTTTCAAGTGCCAGATACAACCCGATGATCGCTCTCTCACAGGGCGACGAGGAGAGGATCGTCGGGTAGGTTTATGCTATGCGATGTTACTGATGCTGCACTTGCTACTCTCTTCTACATGCTTCAAGATGGAGGCTGCCAGAAGCATAGTCTTCGATAGGACTAGCTATCCCCCTCTTATTCTGGCATTCTGCAGTTCAGTCCACCGATACTACCCATTTCATTGATACAATTGCATATGTAGTGTAGATCCTTGCTTGCGAGTACTTTGGATGAGTACTCACGGTTGCTTTGCTCCCTCTTTTCCCCCTTTTTCCATTCTTCTCGGACATCGCAACCAGATGCTGGAGCCCAGGAGCCAGACGCCACCTTCGACGACCCCTACTACACCGAGGGTGCCTACTACTACGTGCAGGCCGCCGCCGACGACCAGGAGTAGTTTAGGAGGATCCCAGGCAGGAGGCCTGCGCCTCTTTGATCTGTATCCCAGTTTGTGCTAGCCATCTTATGGCACCTTGTTTAACTTTATGACTGTACTCAGATATTGTTGCTTCCGCTGACTCGTCTATGATCGAGCACTTGTATTCGAGCCCTCGAGGCCCCTGGCTTGTATTATGATGCTTGTATGACTTATTTATTTTTAGAGTTGTGTTGTGATATCTTCCCGTGAGTCCCTGATCTTGATCGTACACGTTTGCGTGTATGATTAGTGTACGATTGAATCGGGGGCGTCACAAGTTGGTATCAGAGCCGACTGCCTGTAGGAACCCCCCATCCACACTCCTTGGCCGAAGTTGAGTCTAGACAAAGAAAACTATTTTACTAACATGGCTGTGTGTCTTACGGGCCCACGTCGCCATTGGGTGGTATTAGGATCTTTTACTCCTCGTTCTTTACTCCGGGACTCTGAACTCTCTTCTACTCGGGTTAAACAAATTTACCAACACTAATATTAGGATCCCGTGACCACATTCACCCCAAAGCTGGATAAGCCATAGTTATTCCTTAGAATAGTATTTTGGACAATATCCACACTGTCATATGACTCCTTTGAAACATCTTTGTTTTCAGATGGAACCCACGAGGCAGGTCGTGCGCCACACGGCGGCCATTGGTGTTCAGGGTTCACCTGCTGTGTTAGCTGAGATGATGACCTATCTGGGTTATCGCTGGCACCCTGAGTACACCGTGTACGAGCAGTACCAGGACTTTAACCAGGAGCAGTACCGTGCCATCGTCCACCTCTACTCTCGGGAGTATGACTCCACTACTGTGCTGCACACCGCTCATGGTGTTGGAGTGACCATCGATATGGCAGTCCACGATGCCGCTTATGCAGCTCTGACACGTCTTCGTGGAGAGTATCGGGCGTTGGACACCTCCCCTTTCAGGCACGTTGCTATCGCATCTGACGATGGTGCGGAGGGATATTACACTGCTGCCTACTCCACCGTCACCCGAGAGCCCTTCCACCATCAGAACCTGGTTCTGCATGCTGATGGGCTGGATCGAGCTAACCGAGCTCTTCGCCACGAGTTGTACACCACCCGTCAGCACCTTTACAGTGCTTTGACGCTGTTGCACCCCTTTGTCCGATCTGGTGAGCTGCCACGATCTGCGATCTACCCAGTCAGGACCGTGATGCCCCAGGGTGTCGGTTGGCCAGATGTGGGAGGCTACACTCCCGCACTTGGTCCTCTTTTGCCACCTGGACGTCGGGTTCTACACCAGAGTGTTCACGGACCGCAGGCTACTAACGTGGAGGACTTCCCGTCGCGTCACTACCAGCTGTCAGGCTACACCTACCTCCACAGTTCCTCCTGGGACTGATGTAGTCTTGCTTATTAGCATTAGATGCATTCGCCGCGAGCCTGCGTGCCGCCTATGATGTCTTTAGTCTTATGTACTGAACTCTATGCATGATCCCTTTTGTAAGATATGCCAACTACAATGTAGTATCTATCGTGCTCCTTTCATTATGCTTGTTTCACTAAGAATGATTCTTGTCTTTGCAAATTTCTCAATGCTGAACTACCCCTGTTATACATTAGCAGGATGGTTAGACCAGGTGGTCGTGGTCGTGGTGGCAACGCCCCACCACCGCCTGAGTATATGGCTGGTATGATCCAATAGTTCGAGCTGAACCGCCAGTTCATGGAGAATATGATGGCTCAGTTCCCGCGCCCCAATATGAACCAGCAGCCAGCCCAAATAACTCTGCAGGATTTCATACGCCTCAACCCAACCATGTACCGCAGCTCAACTCAGCCTCTGGATGCTGATGACTGGCTCCGTGACATCACCTATGAGATGGAGTCTGCTGATGTAGCCCCAACCAGCTATGTCAGCTTTGCTTCCTTCTTTCTGAAGGGACCTGCTGCTCAATGGTGGGACAGCCACAGGCGTACTCTGCCGGTTGGAGCGATCATCACCTGGCCAGACTTTCAAGCTGATTTCCGTGCCCGCTTCATCCCACAGGGAATCATGGACCGGAAGAAGCGCGAATTCTGCAACCTCACCCAAGGCAACAAAACTGTGGAAGCTTATCAGCGGGAGTTTCTGGACTTATCCCGCTATGCTGAAGAAGACATTGCAACTGATGCACGCAGACAGGAGAAGTTCCGTGATGGCCTTCAAGCTGACATCAAGCTCGCACTGCTAGTGCATGACTTTCCCGATTTCGCCACCTTGGTGAACAAGGCCATCAATGTTGAAACTGGTCTGCAGGAACACCAGAGCTCTCACAGGCGCAACCGTGACAGGGGCTCATCTTCGGGCCCGCCCTCGCAGAAGCGTAAGATCTGGATCCCGAACAGCATGTACCGTCCAAATGCACCTGCTCCAAGGCAGTCTTATGCTGCACCGCGTCGGCCTCCTCCACCGCCCAGGCAGCCAAGACTTCCAGCTGCACCACCCCAAGCTCCTGCTCCCACCCCCAATAATGGTCTGTGCTACAAGTGTGGTCAACCAGGTCACCTTGCCAGGAACTGCTATCAGAACCAGAATCAACTGGCCCATCCTGCAGCTGGTCGTGGAAGCAACCAGCCCCGCAACAACAATGCCAAATCTTATGGTCGTGTTCATGCCAACCATGTTGATCTCAATGAAGCTCGAGACCAGCCTGCTACTGTGATGGGTACACTCCTCGTAAATTCAGTACCAGCATCCGTTTTATTTGATACAGGTGCATCGCATTCATTCATGTCGGAAGATTTTGCATGCTTGCACGACATTAAATGTGAGGACATGAACGCTTCGCTATTAGTACACACCCCTGCGGGCCAATGTCGAACCTCCATGTTTTGCAAGGACGTCCCCGTTGAAATCGAAGGACTGGAATTCCTTGTCTCTCCCATCGCACTGAAGTCCTGTAGCATTGATCTCATTCTGGGAATGGAATGGTTGAAAGCGCATACTGCTTCTATAGTTTGCGCCACTAAGACCGTCCATCTGCTACACCCTTCCGATGAAATAATAAGCTACAACGCTCGTCTGGTTCAGAATGCTGAGGCAAGGCTTTATGCGTTGAACGCATTGAACGCTGCACCACTCGAGGGCATTGAAAACATTCCCGTTGTTCGTGAATTCCAAGACATCTTTCCTGAAGAACTTCCAAGGATTCCCCCTGCTAGAGCTGTCGAATTCATCATCGACTTGAAACCAGGCACCACCCCTATAGCCAAACGACCCTACAAGATGCCGCCACATGAACTCATTGCGCTTAAGGAGGAAATCGACACATCTCTTCGCAGTGGTTTCATTCGTCCAAGTTGCTCTCCTTGGGGAGCACCTTCCCTCTTTGTCAAGAAGAAGGATGGGACAAACCGATTGGTCCAAGACTACCGTCCTATTAACCAAGCTACCATTCAGAACAAATATCCTCTTCCTCGGATCAATGATCTGTATGATCAACTAGCTGGCTCATCAGTGTTCTCCAAACTTGACTTAAGGTTGGGATACCACCAGATCCGTGTTCGTGAAGAGGATATCCCGAAGACCGCATTCGTGACTCGATATGGTTCATATGAGTACACTGTCATGTCATTCGGCTTAACCAATGCTCCAGCCACCTTCTCTCGTTTGATGAACTATATCTTCATGGAATACCTCGACAAGTTCGTCGTGGTTTATCTGGATGATATCCTTGTGTACTCCAGGAATAAAGAAGAGCATGCTGAACATCTTCGTCTTGTCCTGGAGAAGCTTCGAGAGCATCAACTCTATGCTAAGTATTCCAAGTGTGAATTCTGGCTTCCCGAAGTAACTTATCTTGGGCATGTCATCTCCAAGGACGGTATTGCCGTCAACCCCGAGCGAGTTCAGGCTATTCTCGATTGGACTCCTCCGAAGAACGTCAAGCAAGTCAGGAGTTTTCTCGGTCTCGCCAGCTATTGCCGTCGATTCGTCGAGAACTTCTCCAAGATCGCCAGGCCTCTGACTAACCTATTGCATAAGGGCGTCAAGTACCAATGGACAGACAAATGTCAGGAAAGTTTCCAGGCACTCAAGGACAAGTTGACTTCTGCCCCAGTGCTTGCTCCACCCGATACTAAGAAGGACTTCGTCATTTACTGCGACGCTTCCCGTCAAGGATTAGGCTGTGTCCTAATGCAAGAGCGCAAAGTGATTGCCTATGCATCCCGTCAATTGCGCCCTCATGAAGAGAACTACCCAGTTCACGACCTCGAGCTTGCTGCTGTCATACATGCACTGAAACAGTGGCGACATTACCTTCTCGGTAATCGTTGCGAGATCTTCACCGACCACCAAAGTCTAAAGTATCTGTTTACTCAGCCAGACCTGAACCTCCGTCAGCAGAGATGGATGGAGACTGTTGCAGACTTTGACTTGGGTATTTCCTATACACCTGGCAAGGCTAATGTAATGGCTGATGCCTTGAGCCGTAAGTCATATTGCAACCACCTCCAGGTTCACAAAGTTCAAACCTCGCTTGTTGAAGAATTCAGAAAGCTGAACCTCCATATTGTTCCTCCTGGAGCACTCGCTCCCCCTCCTCCAGAGTTCCGCAAGATGAACCTCCGTGTTGTTCCCCAGGGTTCCCTCAATACCCTGGCTGTCGAACCAGATCTCCTGGGCAGCATCAAGACACTGCAGAAGTATGACTCTCAAGCCCACAAGATTAAGCGCTACCTCGCGGCAGGAAGGGCCTCGTGCTTCACCCTTGAAGATGATGACACCTTATTCTTTAAAGGTCGAATAGTTGTCCCTATGGAAGACAACCTGGATATGACTCAGAAGGTTATGAAAGAAGCTCATGAAACGCCTCTGTCTATTCATCCCGGTAGCACCAAGATGTACCAAGATGTCCGTCGAAAATTCTGGTGGTCTAATATGAAGCAAGACATTGCTCGTTATGTTGCTAAATGTGACGTTTGTTGTCGAATCAAAGCAGAACATCAAAGACCTGCTGGAACTCTGCAACCTATCTCTATTCCTGAATGGAAATGGGACCATGTTGAAATAGACGTCATCACTGGTTTTCCCAAATCGCAGAAAGGTAATGATGCTATCCTTGTCATCATTGACCGACTTTCTAAAGTTGCACATTTTCTGGCGGTCAAAGAAACGATCACTGCTAGTCAGCTTGCAACTCTCTACATGTCCAGAATTGTTTCACTTCACGGTATTCCACTGGTAATCAGTTCGGACCATGGCAGCTTATTCACTTCGAGATTCTGGGCAAGTTTCCACGAAGCTATGGGTACTCATCTGTCATTCAGTACTGCATTTCATCCTCAGTCGCAAGGGCAAGTGGAACGTGTCAATCAAGTTCTCGAAGACATGCTTCGAGCTTGTGTTATCTCTTTCGGCAAGAAATGGGAGGAATCTCTCCCGTATGCGGAGTTCTCTTATAATAATAGCTATCAAGCTAGTCTGAAGATGGCCCCCTTCGAAGTGTTATATGGACGAAAGTGCCGAACCCCTCTGAACTGGTCAGAAACTGGGGAACGTCCACTTTTCGGTCCGGATATTATCCAACATGCCGAAGAACAAGTCCGCATCATTCATGAGAATCTCAAGACTGCCCAGTCACGTCAGAAGAGTCAGTATGACCATCATCATAAAGACATGGCCTATCAACCTAGCGAAAAGGCTTATCTTCGAGTTACACCAATGAAGGGTGCTCACCGCTTCGGGATCAAGGGCAAGCTAGCTCCTCGCTATATTGGTCCATTCACTATTCTCGAAAAGCGTGGAAAAGTGGCATATCAACTGGAGCTTCCGCCGAACCTTTCTCAGGTTCACGATGTGTTCCACGTGTCACAACTCCGCCGCTGCTTCAAGGACCCAATCCGAGCAGTGGATCATGAAGTGCTCGAATTGCAACAGGACCTCTCCTATAAAGAGCATCCGGTCCGCATTCTTGACCAAGCTGAACGCCGCACACGTCAGAAGGCAATCAAGTTCCTCAAGGTTCAGTGGTCAAATCATTCTGAAGATGAGGCCACTTGGGAATGCGAGGATCGTCTTCGTGAAGAATACCCCACTTTCTTTCAGTCTTCCTCTTAATTCTCGGGACGAGAATTCTTGATAGATGAGGAGAATTGTAACACCCCATGTCATTAGCCATAGTAATCACTTCTGATAATGACAAGTCAGCATGTTTAACAGTGCATAATCATCATTAGCATCATATTGCATTTCAACTCCTAACTCAAATTCAAATTTAAATGAAAGTGGAAAATAAAAGTTATCCAACATAGAAACTAAAATGTTCAATAAATAGCAAATATTGCAGAGACCATTCTAAAATTGTAACCAACAATAAATGAATAATTAGGTGGCTCAAACTTTACCAAAACAGCTAGGATTAATGCATTTTAATTATTATAAAAGTGGTGTGAGATCCATTTGACTCCAAACCAATTTTTAACAGTGGTAGAGGATGCCTAGTATTTATTGGAACAATTGCCATGTTCTACAAAAATCATTTTGAGGCCTAACTTTTTACTAAACAGAGAAATGTGAATAAATAAAAGAAAAAGGCAAAAGAAAACAGAGAAAAAAAGGACAAAAAACCCTTCGGCCCAACTGGGCCACGGCCACCAGGCCGGCCCAGCTCCCCCCCCTATATGGCCTCCCCCAGGAGGCCACCAAACCCTAGCCCACAACCCCCCTCACTTCCCCCCTCGCCCCCTCCCCCGATCCAGAACTGGATCGGGCGCTGGCCCGACGCCGCCGACGCCGCCCCCTCGCCGGACCCCGTCGCCGTCCTCCTCGCGCACCGCTGCCCCGTGCCCTACTACACCTAGTGAGCCCCCCCCCTTCTCCTCGCCTCGCTCGCCCCGCTCCGCCGCACCGGCCCGCGCTCACCGCGGCCATGCCCCGCTCGGCGTGCCGCCGCGCGCGCCCGCACCTCGCTCGCCACGCCCTCTTTCACCGGACCGCGCCCGCCCCGGCGCCTGCTCGCGCCGCCCCGCACCCGCGCGCGCGCGCCTGCCCCGCTGCTCGCGCCACCGCGCCCCCGTGCCGCCGCTCCGCCTGCTCGCCCCTGCCCGTCCCTGCACGCACGCGCCCGCGCTGCCGCCCGCGTCGCTGTGCCCCTGCCGCCGCCCGCGCGCACACACGCGCGCCGCGCCCGTCGCCCGCGCCCCGCCGCCCCTGGGCCACTGCCTGGTGGGGCCCCCGCACCCAGTGACACTGACTAACGGGCCCACGCCCTGAAAAACGAAAATAGAAAATAAAAATAAAAATAAAAACTATTAAAATTAATAAATAAATAATTAATTAATTAATTAAGTTAATTAACCCTGTTTAGATTAATCTAATTTAATTAATTAGTTTAATTAAATGTTAATTAATTAGTTAACCCTAATTAACCTAACCAGTCTATGACATGTGGGACCCACGTGTCAGGACGTCTGCTGATGTCATGCTGACATCATGCTGACGTCAGCATAACACTGTTTCGGATAATGTTAATTTAAATAATTAATTAAATTCCAGAAATTAATAAAAACTTTAGAAAATCATATTAAATAATCCGTAACTCCGATGAAAATACTTTATACATGAAACTTGCTCAGAATTCCGATACGAACCCGAATACACCCTCCGTATTCCCGTCAGATGCCTCTAGCTATAAGAACATTGAACTTTTAGACCGATTTCAATAAATGAATAGTGCCCAACTTTAATTAAATAAATCCGAATAAATTCCTAAATTAACTAAATCATTTAGTTAGGCAGTAGAACACACCCGGCACTGCATATTGTCATGTCATACTTTGTGTAGCATTGTTTGCTTTGTATTTACTGTTTCCTCCCCCCTCCTTCTCTCTCGATAGACGCGGAGACCGCTGACGACGCTGCCGTGAACGACTACTACGTCGACGACCCTTCTCTCTCGACACAGCTTCCAGGGAAGCCCCCCCCCCTTGATCAACCCGATATCGCCTATTCCTTCTCTCTACTGCTTGCATTAGAGTAGTGTAGCATGTTACTGCTTTCGGTTAATCCTATTCTGCTGCATAGCCTGTCTTTGCTACTACCGTTGATACCTTACCTGCAATCCTAAATGCTTAGTATAGGTTGCTAGAATTACATCAGTGGCCCTATGCTCTTGTCCGTCTGCCATGCTATACTACTGGGCTGTGATCACTTCGGGAGTTGATCACGGGTACATATACTATATACTTTTACATTACCTATGTTACTGTTCGGAGATGGGGGCTGAAGGGGCAGGTGGTTCCATCCAGGAAGAGGTGGGCCTAGGTTCCCGACGGCCCTCGAGTGTTACTTTGTGGCGGAGCGACAGGGCAGGTTGTGACCACCTAGGAGACAGGTGGGCCTGGCCCTGGTCGGCGTCCGCAGTTATATCAATTAACATGCTTAACGAGATTGGGTATTTGATCTGAGTCTGGCTACGAGCCTATACGCGCTAACCACCACGCGGGAACAGTTATGGGTACTCGACGTCGTGGTATCAGCCGAAGCCTCCTAGACGTCAGCGACTGAGCGGCGCGCCCTGGGTTGGACCGCGTAACGCGACTTCCTTTGTAATGGAGGTTGCTAGGTCTGCTCTCCGGCCGCCCACGCAACGTGCAGGTGTGCAATGGGCGATGGGCCCAGACCCCTGTGCGCATAGGATTTAGACCGACGTGCTGACCTCTCTGTTAGGCCTAGGTAGGGCTGCGACGTGTTGATCTTCCGAGGCCGGGTATGACCCAGGAAAGTGTGCCCGGACAGAGGGATCGAGCGTGTTGGGTAATGTGGTGCACCCCTGCAGGGAAGTTTATCTATTCGAATAGCCGTGTCCCTCGGTAAAAGGACGACCCGGAGTTGTACCTCGACCTTATGACAACTAGAACCGGATACTTAATAAAACACACCCTTTCAAGTGCCAGATACAACCCGGTGATCGCTTTCTCACAGGGCGACGAGGAGAGGATCGTCGGGTAGGTTTATGCTATGCGATGTTACTGATGCTGCACTTGCTACTCTCTTCTACATGCTTCAAGATGGAGGCTGCCAGAAGTGTAGTCTTCGATAGGACTAGCTATCCCCCTCTTATTCTGGCATTCTGCAGTTTAGTCCACCGATACTACCCATTTCATTGATACCATTGCATATGTAGTGTAGATCCTTGCTTGCGAGTACTTTGGATGAGTACTCACGGTTGCTTTGCTCCCTCTTTTCCCCTTTTTCCATTCTTCTCGGACGTCGCAACCAGATGCTAGAGCCCAGGAGCCAGACGCCACCTTCGACGACCCCTACTACACCGAGGGTGCCTACTACTACGTGGAGGCCGCCACCGACGACCAGGAGTAGTTTAAGAGGATCCTAGGCAGGAGGCTTGCGCCTCTTCGATCTGTATCCCAGTTTGTGCTAGCCATCTTATGGCACCTTGTTTAACTTTATGTCTGTACTCAGATATTGTTGCTTCCGCTGACTCGTCTATGATCGAGCACTTGTATTCGAGCCCTCGAGGCCCCTGGCTTGTATTATGATGCTTGTATGACTTATTTATTTTTAGAGTTGTGTTGTGATATCTTCCCGTGAGTCCCTGATCTTGATCGTACATGTTTGCGTGTATGATTAGTGTACGATTGAATCGGGGGCGTCACATCAGCAAGCAAGGATCTATACTACATATGCAACATTATCAAAGAAAGGTTGTATATGTGGACTGGGCTGCAGAAATGCCGGAATAGAGAGAAGGCCTAGTCCTATCGAAGACTAGCATCTTCAGCGATCTTGCAGCATTAGAAGAGTGCAGATTAGCACAGTATAAAGTAGTAGTAGTGTTATCAACCTCACCCAGAGATCCTTCCTCGACTCCCTGCGAGAAAGCAATCCCAGAGCCATACTATCCAGTTCTCATCACAAGTATCCAGTTCTAGTTGTATCGATCGGGATACAACTCCGAGCGTCCGTTACCGAGGATCGGCTATGCATAGATTAGTTCTTCCCTGCAGGGGTGCACCAACTTACCCACCACGCTCGATTAACTCCGGCCGAACACACTTCTGGGTCATGCCCGGCCTCGGCCAAACGACACGCTGCAACCCGGCCGAAAACTTAACAGAGAGGTCAGCACGCCGGACTAAACCTATGCCCCCAGGGGTCTTGGGCCATCGCCCCGGGAACTCCTGCACGTTGCGAACGCGGCCGGTGAGCAGACCTAGCAACCCACACTATCAAGGCGGTTGCTTAACGCGGTCCAACCCAGCGCACGCCGCTCAGTCGCTGACGTCCATTAAGCTTCGGCTGATGTATACGACATAGAGTGCCCATAATTGTTCCCACGTGATGGTTAGTGCTATCGGGCCAAAGGCCCACTCGGATCAAATATCCAAACCATTAGTGAATTAGGAGCACGCGGTAACGAGCAGAGACTCACGATCGATGTGACCCCGTCGCGCCGTCTCGAGGACTTGCTGCAAGGGCTAAGAATGCCCGGCCGCGCCTCGTAATTATCTCACGGGCACCCTCCAGGTCAACCCGTCTACACATCACTCGCATCACATGCTCGCGTGGGTACCCCTCAGGGCCGACCCGACTTTAGTGTCATGGTTCATGGTTAAGGTCATAGTAACTGTGTGTCCAAATACCAGGGGGAAACCTGAGGAATCACCCTCAATGGATTCCACCTGATGTAATCGTCAAGGTGAACTTAGGAGGAACCACCCTCGAGATTCACACTTGAGGTGTTGCACAACGGCGTCATTATCGGAAGAGGTGAAGGAGGAATCACCCTCGATTACCACAACCGATTAGCTACTCTACAGAGTTAACATCAGAAGTGCTAAACGAGGTATCACCCTCGGCACTCGATAGTAACGCTGTAGTGTCGTACAACTAAGGGGGTGAGGTGCGGTGCCGGGGCCTGGGTGTCGATCTGGTTGACCGAGTCTTCTAATGATCCAGCGGGGCAACTGGGACAAATAGGGGGTCTCTGATGGGTCTCTACCCAGCCTATACTAAGCAGTTTAGGATAAGCAGGTAATTATCAACAGCAGGTTAGAAAATCAGGCTATGCATCAGAATAGGTTAAGCAGTAGCAGCAGCAATTTCTAATGAAAGCATAAGAGAGAAGAGAATAGGCGATATCAGAATGTTCAAAGGGGGGTGCTTGCCTGGAAGCTCTGCATCAAAGATCTGGTCGTCAGGGGCATAGTCGACCTCCGGAGCTGCGTCGGTCTCCGGGACTACGTCGGTGTCGGGGTCTACCGAGAGAGAAGAGGGGGAGGAAACAGTTAAATACACAGCAAACATATGCAACATAGAGCATGCTATGCTAACATGCAGTGCAGGGTTGCCTAAAGATATGTCTAAGTCATTTTAGTTATTTTAGGATTTAAGTTGGATTTATTAACCGGTATATATGCACTATTCATCTACCGGAAACGGGCGGAAAGTTATGGGCTCACCTACATAGAGGGTCCCGACATGAAGACATACGACACGATCAGACTCGTCTCGTCATTCTGATCAACTTTCATGTAGAAAGTTTTTCGATCCGAGCTACGGTTTATTTTCTACGGATTTCAAAAGATTAAAGCATTTTCTGGAATTATTCAAAATAACAGAAAAGGTTTATTGTGTCAGCATGACATCAACATTGCGTCAGCAGTTAACTGGGCTGCTGACTGGGTCAAACTGACAGGTGGGGCCCACCTATCAGCCTCTCTGGGTTTAACAGTGGGTTAAACTAATCTAACAGAACTAGTTAGGGGTGTGGGCCCCAGGTGTCAGTGGGTTAACTAATTACAGATTAGTGTTAAAAAATCTAATTAGCTTAATTAAACGATGGGGGGCCACTAGTCAGCGACAGAAGTGAATAGTGACCCACGTTGACCGTGGTCAACACGGTTAAACTGGGTCCAGAGGCCCACTTGCAGCCACACAGGGCGGGTCCCACGCGGTGACAGGTCAGCGGGGCCGTCGGAGCTGCTCCGGCGAGCCTCCCGTGGCGGCGAACTCGCCGGAGAGCATCGAAATCGCTCCACAAAGAGCCAAAACGAGTGCCGTTGGGCGCATTCGAACGAGCGTCGAGCGCCGCGTCGAATGGTGGCATCGACCGCAGCTGGGGAGGCCGGAAAAGATGCCGGCGGCGAGCCGTGGCGGCAGTGATCTACGGGTGAGCTCGAGCACGTGACTACGGCATGAACTAGTGCATGATTTCGGTTGCGTTCGAGCCAGCGCGAATTGTTGTGTCGAGTGGAGATGGCACGAGGCCGTGGAGATGTCCGGAAGTGGCCGGACGGCGAGATGCCGCGGTGGACAGAGCTCGGTGCAGTGGTGAGCTAGCTAGAACGAAGCACAGTGGCTCAGGAGAGAGACAGAGGGGAGAGGAGGGCTCACCGCGCGGTTATGAAAAACCCTCGACAGATTAGGAGCAGCAACGAGTCACCGGAGTTGAAGACGAACGGCGGCGGTCGGAGATGCGGTTGAAAGGGAGTTCAGCGCTGCAGGTTGCTCCGGCTCGACTTGAGGCCTCCAGGTGAAGGAGCCGACCTTGGCGGAGCTTGCAGACAAGGTCTGCGCCCTCGGGGCCGCCGGTGGCCGTGGCGGAGCAAAGAGGCGGCGACGGCGGCGTTCGGTTGTGGTGAAAGAGAGGAAAGGAGAGGCGAGCGAGCGAGCAAGGGGAGAGGGGGAAATGGAGGAGGCGACCAGGGGGAATGGCTCGGGCGCGACCTTATCCCCTCGCGCCCCTGCTCCCGTCGCGGTTGCATGCTGCGGCCAGCTGAGAGGCACGCGGCCATGGAGACGATGACACGGAGAAGGAGAGAGAGCGGGAGGGGAGAGATGGGCCGGCTGGACTGGGCTGGGTGCACTGTGCACTTAGGCCCAGCCAGTTAGGCCTTTTTCATTTTTATTTTCTTTTTGTTTTCTGTTTTCTTTTGTTTTTCTGTTTTTGCAAAATGTGTGGCCCCAATTATAATTTTGTAAAATATGTGAACTAGCCACAATATTTCAGTGCAACCTTCACTACTGCCATAAAAAGGTTTTGAGTCCATATAATTTCATTTGGATTTTATTTAATTATAAATGGATTTAAATAGCTGACTTGGGTGCTATTTTCTGGAAGTTAGGGTCTTTTTAGGAATTCAATTAATGTTGACTATATTTTTATAATTGCTCCTGGATTATTTTTAACTTTATGAACATTTTTGATTTGCTGTTTGAAGAAATAATTATTTGACTTGCATTTCAAATTTGAATTTGGGTTTGATTTTGGACAAGTGGCAGATTGACTGAGTGATCATGGTAACATGGCCACTGTTAGAGAGAGATCACTGTAGTGTGATAGTGGGGATGTTACAATCTTTTCTGGACATAAGAGACCCTGGAAGCTTTGGTAGAGGGCCAGAAGATGAAGGAGTGGCCCACGAGGGGTGGGCGCGCCCTGGTGGCTCATGGGGCCCACGAGCACTTGTTTGACCTAATTCTGCCTCTATAAATTCTCTAAAATCGGGAAACCAACAGAGAGCCACCCAAAATACTCTTTCCGACGCCGCAAGCTTCTGTTCTTGGGAGATCCCATCTAGAGGCCTTTTCCGGCACTCTGCCGGAGGGGGAATCAACCACTGAGGGGCTCTACATCAACCTTGCTGCCCTTCCGATGATGTGTGAGTAGTTTACCACAGACCTACGGGTCCATAGTTAGTAGCTAGATGGCTTCTTCTCTTTCTTTGATCTTCAATACAATGTTCTCCTCGATGTTCTTGGAGATCTATTTGATGTAATCACTTTTTGCGGTGTGTTTGTTGGGATCCGATGAATTGTGATTTTATGATAAGATTATCCATGAATATTTACTCTTTTATGCATGATTATTATAGCTTTGTATTTCTATCTAATCTATTGATTTGGTTTGGCCAACTAGATTGATTTTTCTTGCAATGGGAGAGGTGCTTTGTGATGGGTTCGATCTTGCGGTGCTCAATCCTAGTGACAGAAAGGGACATGACACCTATTTGTATCATTGCCATTAAGGATAAAAAGATGGGGTTTATTCATGTGTGAGTTTACTTTGTCTACATCATGTCATCTTGCTTAAGGCGTTACTCTGTTCTTTATGAACTTAATACATTAGATGCATGCTGGATAGCGATCGATGTGTGGAGTAATAGTAGTAGATGTAGGCAGGAGTCGGTCTACTTGTCTCGGATGTGATGCCTATATACATGATCATTGCCTTGGATATCGTCATGATTATTCGCTTTTCTATCAATTGCCCAACAATAATTTGTTTACCCACCATATGCTATCTTCAAGAGAGAAGCCTCTGGTGAAAACTATGGCCCCTAGGTCTACTTTTATCATATATTAAAATCCAAAATACCTTGCTGAAAATTTTTCTTTATTTTATTTTATTTTGTGTTTTATTTATTTGTCTACCACCACAAGATTCAATCCTTGCAATTAACCACCGAGGGATTGACAACCCCCTGTTTGCATTGGGTGCAAGTATTTGTTATTTTGTGTGCAGGTACTGCTAACGAGGTGTTGTGTGGTTCTCCTACTGGATTGATAACCTTGGTTCTTAACTGAGGGAAATACTTATCTCTACTTTACTGCATCATCCTCTCCTCTTCGAGGAAATCGCAACGCAACTCACAAGTAGCATTCTTCGCCTTGCCCCGCTTTATGAAAAGCAAGCTCTAATTAGTAGACCACTCCCCTGACATAATTTCAGGGAAAATATGCTTTTCAATCAGTTAACAACCACATTGGAGGAAATCCTATAAAAAACATTGCACAGGTTCAAAGAGTGAAAGTGAGAAAGGAAGGTTGAATTTTGTACCTTTGAGATTAAAACCAATCTCATGTTGATATTACTCTTTGCGCTCTCCATGTCTTGCAATATGCAAATCACTATTACTTGACCTCAACCCCGCACACATGTTAGTGACATTCAAAGAAATGACTAGGAAGCTTGTCGAACCTCCGAACCTTGGTTTGAACTTTCTGGAACAACACATTCACAACCTCCTAATCAAAGTATGGTGTGGTCAACTGATTGTTCATCTCCGTAGTAATTTTACACTAGACCATGTTGATAACATCCAAATTAGGCGAGTACTCAAACATGCTCTTGAGGCAATAATAAGTAGCTATTATTCTATTTTTATGTTCATAATTAAGTTTATATTTCTATGCTATAATTGCATTGGTTCTGAATGTGATATCGGACAAAAACCTAATTGCTTGTGTAGACAGATACACACCAAAAATATCTCTTGTTGGGTCTCTAAACTCGCTCATGTATTGTTGATGGTTATGTTTTTCTGACCATGGTCATAGTTAATGTAACAAGCACGCCAGAAATAATGAGAACACATTGTTAGGGTAACTATGGTGTTGCATAGACCCAACTTATGAAAACTATGAAATCACGTCATCAATATATTATCGGTATTTTTGTATAATGAGTTAACATTTGCTTGCGTCCTTAGACGATATCGGATGGTTACTTAGGGGTTGCCAAACGTTACTCCGTAATGGGTAATTATAAAGGTGGCTTTCAGGTACACCGTAGAGTATGTCATGGTACTTGATATGTCAAGGCTGGTATTGCCCCTTCGGAGATGGAGAAATACACTCTTGTCCCACTCGGTATTACAATGTCTTATATATCTCAAACTTATCTATTTTTTGTATGTTTCATGCCTATTAATTATCCTTTAGGTTTGTAATGTTTTTAGAACTTTTTGATGAAGTAATTAATTAATTAAGTGCCCAATGTCAATTCCTATTTTATGTTGTTTCTAGAAATTCAAGAAACCACCATAGAAGAAGTCCCAAAAAAATTAGAAAAATAGGAGATGCATTGTTCTGCCAGAAGAGGATAAGGGTGCCAATGCCCAACCCTAGGAGGAACCCCTAGTGGCTAGGCACCTGGTGTAGGCTCCCTGGGCCTTGGGGTGCCTAGGCACGCTAGGACCCCTCCCCCCGGTGATTTCCGGTGCCCGATGACTTATATATACCCCCAAAACACACTACAAAATGTAGGCTATTTTGTGAAGGCTCACTTGTGTCATGCAAAACCGTTTTTCGTCACCCAGAATGGTACAATGATGTTTTCCGGCTGTTACACTCCACCTTCACTGAAGCGCCGTCCCAGGAAATTATTTTTTGATGGTACCACTTTTTCTGCCATTCAAAATCCTGTCCTAGGAGAAGAACCTAAATTTCTCACTAACGGCCATTTTTTGTGACGCGCCAAAATGTCACCTATGATAGCCTGATTTGTCACCTAAGATCAGTTTTGTTGACGATAATCCATCACTATTAATCAGTTTGTGGGATTAACCAGTCAAATATACTGACAAATGGGGCCAACAGTTTCTGACGTGGCAGCTTCCACGTGGGTCGAAAGGACAAGAAAGCTCTAGAAGGGAGCCACCAAGTTTTTTTAATAATCCAATATGTTTAATGATCTAGATAGGAAAATATTAATTAAACATGAAAATGGGTACCCGCGAACCTGCTAGGTAAAAACCCTATTAGGGTAAGGGTTGGGGAAAATAAATACCCATGGGTTTATAAATGGGAATAAATTATACCCATTGGGTAAGCCGGGTACGGGTATGGGAAGACAATACCCATACCCGCGTACCCACATACCCATATACTAATTCCTTCAAAATGGTAGGTCCATGTGTCACTCACCAATGGAAAAAAAAGCTAGCTGCATTACCCTAGGCTAATGCAACCGCTAGCCTCGACCCAAAATCCCATTCCCTTACCTATTAAGGTACGGGATTGGGGGACCATTACCACCACCCAAACCTGGCGGGTGCCATGTTGATTATAATTAATACATATAAAACATGGAATATGGTATTCGTATGATACTGGTTCTACCAAGATATTGAACAATAAAACATAGCCAGAGAAGAATACATCTTATGAGATATGGAGAAGATTTTGTTTATTTTTTTTTTCATCCATATTCATTGCACTCAACCGCATCTTGGTTCTGCTATTATAACTAGATCTTCTTGTGAACGTTTGTTGACTACACAATCAACCTTTGGAGTGCATTCATATGTTGGGTCCATGCCATTACAACTCCCTATCAATTAATCTCGATCCTCCTGACTCGACTATTCTATTTTATGTTAAGATTGAGAACCCTTAGAGTTAAACAACCATTATTGGAATTGAACATCCACTAGCAAGGTTTTCAACACTGGTAAACCTATAGCCCAACATGCTTCTTAATAAGGCCCACACTACATGTTATATGAGATGAATCCAATGTGTCCAATTACACGCTTTGGTTTCTCGTTATTCAACCTAGCTTGATTGCCTGATCCCAAAGATAGGTTATTAGCATGCGCAACCAAACGTATTAGTTTCTACAAAAGATCCCATCGGCTCACCTCATGAGGTGCATGTTTCTGTTAGTCGAAAAGCTTTATTAATACTCCCTCCATTTCTTTTTAGTTTGCATATAAAATGTGATCAAAGTCAAACTTTGTAGGGAAAAATGTCAACATCTGCAATAAAATTAATTTCATGATGCATCTAATAATATTGATTTCATATTGTGAATGTTGATATTTTTTCTATAAACTTAGTCAAAGTTGATAAAGTTTGACTTTTTTTTGCCGAGAAATTAAGGAGCTTTATTGCATAGCAGAAATTCGGTTACAACCAGCCACGAGGCTGTTAACTATGAAGGAGGGACAAGACTCCATCTAACAATCAGAAACTAATAAAGCAATAGCATGTTTTGCACACAAGTCAGCCGCAACATTGGCTTCCCTAGTAACATGTTGAACCGAGAATGAAGCAAAGGATGTGGCTCTTTCCTTGATTTCATCGAAGATAGGCATCACAATCAACGTGGAATTATGATGCAAATTCTAGAGGTCCATGACCTCCAGGCGATCGACCTCCATTACCACATGCGAGAAGCCCCTTAGATGAAAAAAATGACACCGGCAAGAACTTCGACAATGAAGGGATCAGTAACACTGGGCATGGGTTTGCTCCAAGCACCCATGAATGAGAGGTGAGAGTGAGCCACCCCTTGCGCCTCCCATATGAGATTGAGTGTCTATAGCCCCGTCTGTGTTAATCTTGACCCAACCCGGTACTGGTGGTTTCCAACCTTGACCGGTAGGCGAATAACGGTGATCCTTTGGTAACCCTAGAAAAGCTAGATCGTCTCGAGCCCACTTTATCGCCTGGTTTGGGTTGTAGCCTTCCTCATCATGTGTCCACTTGTTTCGTGAGGTCCAAATAGAGTACATGATCGTAATAATGTTGCATCTCTCCGAATCAAAGAACATAGTATCAACCACTAGATCCTATGCCCATGTATGCGGATGTAGCCTTAGTAGTTTCAGGCCGAGCATCTCTTTTGCTGCTGCCCAGAAACCTCTCGCATGGGAACAGTGGACTATGGCCTACATCAAGTCATCATCCATGGCTTTGCATGGAGCACAAAGTGATGTGGTGCGAATATGTCGATATTTCATGGTGACATAATCTAGAAGAATGCCCATGAGCACCCACCACCAGAATACCCGAACTCTAGGTATGACCTTGAGCTTCCAAAGAGCGGCCCACAACTATTTCTGTGATGATGAAGTCTCCGCTACCGTCCCTTCCTCTAGAGCACGCAGCTCGTCTTGAGTCACAAGAGCATGATAGGCCGATTTTATAGTGTATTGCTGGAATTTTCAAGAGCCCACGCTAGAAAATATTCTCCACCATTGTACCGACTAGGGATGTTCAATATAGCCTCGGCATCTGATGCAAGAAAGTTACGTCTCACTACCTCAACATTCCAAGTTCCGGACTGATTGTTAATAAGTTCAGAGACCCGATCAAGTGGGTCGATCCCTTGTCTTCCCATAGGTTTGAGGATAGTGGTAGTAGGGATCTATGAATCATTCCAGATGGAAATTGATTCTCCATTTCCTATTTGCTTAATCAAGCCCAGCTACAGCGCCGATCTCCCTACTATAATTGCCTTCCAAGTTGCTGAAGCAGACGAGGGGGCATGGGCCTGCATAAACTCGCAGTTAGGAAAATATTTCCCTTTGAGAAATCTAGAATAGAGAACTCGGGTGGGTTAGGAGTCGCCAACCGTGCTTCCCAAGAAGCGCCAGATTAAATTTTTTGAACTCCCAAAACCCCATCCTGCCCTGTAACTTTGGTGTTGACAACTTCTCCCAAGAAATCCAATGTAAAGAACATCTGTCAATAGAGTTACTCCACCAAAACTTTGCCATGGAGGACGTAAGCTGCTTGCACACTTTTTTGGTCAATTTGAAACAACTCATGCTATGGGTGGGGATGGCCTGAATGACCGTTTTAATAGAATCTCCCTCCTGGTACACCCTAGATAGCATTCTGCCCATCCTTGCATATTACTGCTGCTTCTTTCTCCAATGTGCTCGAAAGAACCACTTGTGATGCGACCCACTGCCATTGGTAGGCCCAAGTATCATTCCGTGAAACCTTCAGTGAGAATACCCAATTCCTGTTTCATAGCTTCATGAACAGGTGCTGATGCATTCGGGCTGAAAAAATAGAACTTTTATCCTTATTCACAGCTTGGCCCAAGCATTCCAAGTAGATTCGTAGAATCTTGTTTAACCTGCCTGCACTCTGCATTTGGGTACCAAGAAATATGAGACTATCGTCCACGAACAACAAATGGTTCACCCATGGTAAAACCTTCAGCGCATATAAGGAATAAGAAGGGGGACACAGGATCCCCTTGTCGAAGTCCTTTGGCCGGCTAAAAATATGGAAGGAGTGTACCATTCACCTTGACCGAGAACCTAACCGATGAAACACACTTCATTATAAGTCTGACGAATTTATCACAAAACCCAGTCTGATCATCATAGCCTCGAGGTAATGCCACTCTACTCTGTCATACGCTTTTAGCATGTCAAATTTAACCGCACATGAAGCTTTTTTTCCTTTCCTCTTTCTTTCAATCGCATGTATACTTTCATATGCCACCAGGACATTGTCGGTGATCAAACGCCGTGGCACAAAAGCACTTTGTTATTGGCCTATGACCTCATCCATCATACTCCGCATCCGGTTAGTGACGACCCACAAGTATATGGGATCAATCGTAGCCCTTTCGATAAGTAAGAGTGTCGAACCCAACAAGGAGCAGAAGGAAATGACAAGTAGTTTTCAGCAAGGTATTCTCTGCAAGCACTGAAATTATAAGTAACGAGTAGTTCGATAGCAAGATAATTTGTAACGAGCAAGTAACGGTAATGGTAACAAAAGTGCAGCAAGGTAGCCCAATCCTTTTGAGGCAAAGGACAGGCCAAAATGGTCTCTTATGATAAGCAAAGCGTTCTTGAGGGTACACGGGAATTTCATCTAGTCACTTTCATCATGTTGGTTTGATTTGTGTTCGCTACTTTGATAATTTGATATGTGGGTGGACCAGTGCTTAGGTGTTGTTCTTACTTGAACAAGCCTCCTACTTATGACTAACCCCCTCGCAAGCATTTGCAACTACGAGACAAGTATTAAGAATAAATCTAACCATAGCATTAAACTTTTAGATCCAAATCAGTCCCTTACGGAATAGCGCATAAACTAGGGTTTAAGCTTCTGTCACTCTCGCAACCCATCATCTAATAACTACTCCACAATGCATTCCCTTAAGCCCAAATATAATGAAGTGTCATGTAGTCGACATTCACATGACACCACTAAGGGAATCACAACATACATACCATCAAAATATTGAACACATATCAAGTTCACATGATTACTTGCAACAAGATTTCTCCCGTGACCTCAAGAACAAAAGTAACTACTCACAAATGATAATCATGCTCAAGATTAGAGGGGTATTAAATAGCATAATGGATCTGAACATATAATCTTCCACCGAATAAACCATATAGTAATCAACTACAAGATGCAATCAACACTACTAGTCACCCACAAGCACCAATCTATAGTTCCGGTACAAAGATTGAACACAAGAGATGAACTAGGGTTTGAGAGGAGATGGTTCTGTTGAAGATGCTGATGGAGATTGCCCTCCCCAAGATGGGAGAGTTGTTGGTGATGATGATGACGATGATTTCCCCTCCGGGAAGAAAGTTCCCCCGGCGGAATCACTTCGCCGGAGGGCAAAAGTGCTCCTGCCCAAGTTCCGCCTTGAGACGGCGGTGCTTCGTCCCGAAAGTCCTCTCCTTATTTTTTTCTAGGTCAAAATGACTTATATACCAGAAGAGGGGCACCGGAGGTGGGCCGAGGAGGGCACAACCCACCAGGGCGCGCCTGGGCTCCCTAGCGCACCCAGGTGGGTTGTGCCCACCTGGTGGGCCCCCTCTGGTACTTATTTGCTCCAATAATTCTTATATATTCCATAAAAATTCTCCGTGAAGTTTCAGCTCATTTGGAGTTGTGCAGAATAGGTAGCCTGACGTAGCTTTTCCAGGTCCAGAATTCCAGCTGCCGGTATTCTCCCTCTTTGTGTGAACCTTGCATGAGAGAAAAGGCATTAGAATTACTCCAAAAAGCATTATTATACATAAAAACAATATAAATAACAGTAGGAAAACATGATGCAAAATGGACGTATCAACTCCCCCAAGCTTAGACCTCGCTTGTCCTCAAGCGAAAACCGAAATCGAAAAACATGTCCACATGCTTAGAGAGAGAGGTGTCGATAAAACAAAATATGGACATAGAAGCATCATGTATATTATTATAACAGCAAAAAACTTTAACATAAACCTTTATCGCATAACTTTTATCATAAACTTCTCATGAATAAGTAACAATTCATCACAACATTGAAGTATAAAGCATAAACTCTATTGGAAACCAACAAACTATGTTCTCAGTCAACTTTGCAACTACAATTCATCATCTTTTCAGGAAGGGTCATGTATCGGAGCCTTTTTGGCAAGCCCACATACTCAACCATCATATAGTCTTCTATGATTACTAACACTCACCTCATACACATGAGCAAAAAGTTTCAACCGGACACATAGAAAGATAGGGGCTTATAGTTTCGCCTCCCAACATACTCACCTCAAGGGTGATGTCAACAATAATAACTCATGCTACCCATATCCAACTGGATATATGTGCCTAGATCTTTCCTCACCACATGGTGCTTGCCAAAAGAGAAAATAAAAAGGAATCGAGAGAAATACTTTGACTCTTGCGTAAAAGTAAATACATAAAAGTAAAAGATAGGCTCTTCGCAGAGGGAAGCAGAGGTTGCCATGCGCTTTTTGGTTGTATGCTCAATCTCTTAGTGCAAAAGAACGTCACATTATATTGCCCCTTATGATAGCAACCTTTATTATGCAGTCTGTCACTTTTATTCTTTGCCATCACAAGTTCGTACAACGCTCAATTTTCTATTACACTAAATGATCCAACACTTTTAGAAGCAATTTTTATTGCCTTTTTGCACCGATGACAACTTACCTGAAGGATCTTACTCAATCCTTAGGTAGGTATGGTGGACTCTCAAAATAAGATTTGGATTTAAGGGTTTTTGGATGCACAAGTAGTATCTCTACTTAGTGCGGAATTTTTGGCTAGCAAAGATGGGGGACAAGCACCACATGTTGAAGGATCTATGACAATATAACTTCTATGTGAATATGAACAAACATAAATCATTACATTGTCTTCCTTGTCCAACGTCAACAATTTTGGCATATAATATTTTGATGGGGGCTCACAATCACAAAAGATGTCCAAGATAGTGTATTTGCATGTGAATCTTCTCTTCCCTTATTAATTCTTTCATGAATTGCATCATTGACCAATGTTATGGTTGTAAATCTCCAATAAAATTTTCTACTTATACTTTTCCTTATGTGATGTCATTACTTACCATAAGATTAGCATATGATCTTTTTCATTTATTTCCTTTCTTTTTATTGAACATGAAAGTAAAGAAAACAATACTCAAACTAAACTTTATTATATATCTCGCACACGATTACAAGGATAGATCACTAAGCAAACACTCGAAAAGAAAGGATCGAACTAAACTTTTATTCATCTAAAGCAAAAGATAACTATGGATCGAAGTAAGATAAGTAAAGGTAAAAGATAATGGAGGTGATACGATACCGGGGCAGCTCCCCCAAGCTTGGCACAAGCCAAGGGGAGTGCCCATTCCCGATACTCAATTTTTCTTTGGTGATGAAGAAGGAGGTGGTGGTGATGAAGTGGTAGCAATCTTATCCTCCGGTTTCCATGGCAAGGGCTCACCATCATAAGAGGAGGAGTGAGTCTCACGGGTCCTGCAACTGGCAGCCAAACTCATACCTTTAAACTTCGCCTCATATTCAAAGACTTGGTTTTGGAGATCATAGATCTGGCTTTGGAGGAAGTTGATTTGCTCGTTGAAGGTGAAGACAATGTCCTTCATGGACTTGCCATCCACCTTGAGATCACAGGTGTAATCCGCGATCATGAGGTGATTGGCATTAAGTCCATGTTCCACCATCCCCTTGCACCGGAAGACTTCCTACTCCATAGCTTCAAGCCTAGCCTCCACGGATCCCGTCCCCTTGGGGCCTTGCACATCGCGGATGTGGAGCACCCCCTCATGCATCTGGATAGCTTGAGGGTGCTGCATCACCTCCTGCAAATCTGGGTTGATAATGTTCTCGAAGAACTTGTCCTTGGAGGAGCTCGAAGCGGCCATGGTGAACTAGATCTGTCAGAAAACAGCAAGGAAAAGAAAACAGAAGATTTCTCAGGATACGGTGGTCAATAGGTTCGGGGGGTATATAAAGAGTTTTTATCTTGGGAAACAAGCAAACGAAAGAAAAACAGAGTACGGAAGGTAACCGAGGTGGGCACAACCCACCTGGGAGCGCTAGGGGGCCCTGGCGCGCCCTGGTGTCTTGTGCCCACTAGGGTTGCCTTCCCAGTAGTTTCTTATTTTCCTAATTTTTGTTATATTCCAAAACTGACAGAAAATATTTTTGCGGATTTTTCGGAGTCCGTTTACTTACCGTATCATGTGCCTCCTCTTTTTCACGATTCTGGAGTGTTCCGGAAGGTTTCTTTTATGTGTTCTTCCGGTGTCATAGTTTGGATAATATTGCTTTCAACATTAATGGGCGTACCTGAGATATAATGTTTTATTCTTTGCCCATTAACAACCTTCGGGTTAGTACCTTTGGCATTATTTATTTTGATGGCTCCAGATCGATAAACCTCCTCGATAACATAGGGTCCTTCCCATTTGGAGAGGAGTTTTCCTGCAAAGAATCTAAAATGAGAGTTGTACAAAAGAACATATTCTCCAACTTTAAACTCACGCTTTTGGATTCTTTTATCATGACATCTTTTGACTTTTTCTTTAAATAACTTGGCATTTTCATAAGCTTGGGTTCTCCATTCATCTAGTGAGCTAATATCAAATAACCTCTTTTCACCGGCAAGTTTGAAATCATAGTTGAGTTCTTTGATTACCCAATAAGCTTTATGTTCTAACTCAAGAGGTAAATGACAAGCTTTCCCATAAACCATTTTATACGGAGACATACCCATAGGATTTTTATATGATGTTCTATAGGCCGAAAGTGCATCATCTAATTTATTAGACCAATTCTTTCAGGATCTATTGACAGTTTTTTGTAATATCAACTTTATTTCTCTATTGCTAAGTTCAACTTGACCACTAGACTGAGGATAATAGGGTGATGCAATTCTATGGTTAACATCATACTTAGCAAGCATTTTACAGAAAGCACCATGAATAAAGTGTGAACCACCATCAGTCATTAAATATCTAGGGACTCCAAACCTTGGGAAAATGACTTCCTTAAGCATTTTAATAGAGGTGTTGTGATCAGCACTACTAGTTGGAATAGCTTCTACCCACTTAGTGACATAATCAACAGTAACCAAAATATGAGTATACCCATTAGAAGAAGGAAAAGGTCCCATGTAATCAAAACCCCAAACATCAAATGGTTCAACAACAAGTGAATAATTCATAGGCATTTCTTGATGCTTACCAATATTTCTAATTCTTTGGCACTCATCACAAGATAAAGCAAACTTACGGGCATCCTTGAAGAGAGTAGGCCAATAAAAACCAGATTGCAATACCTTGCGAGCAGTTTTGTCTCCCGCATGATGCCCTCCATAAGCTTCGGAGTGACATTTCCGTAGGATTTGTCCCTATTCATGCTCAGGTACACAACGTCTAATAATACCATCTACTCCTTCTTTATAAAGATGTGGGTCATCCCAAAAGTAATGTCTTAAATCATAGAAGAATTTTTTCTTTTGTTGGTAAGTGAAACTAGGTGGTATGTATTTAGCAACAATGTAATTAGCATAGTCAGCAAACCAAGGAGTGTTATGAGAAACATTTATTGCAGCTAATTGTTCATCAGGAAAACTATCATTAATAGG
Source organism: Thinopyrum elongatum (assembly GCA_011799875.1). Classification (NCBI taxonomy): domain Eukaryota; kingdom Viridiplantae; phylum Streptophyta; class Magnoliopsida; order Poales; family Poaceae; genus Thinopyrum; species Thinopyrum elongatum. The sequence goes on along the minus strand of CM022303.1, from coordinate 284,451,044 downwards.
TTGTGGGTCATCAAGAATATTTTCTAACCTAGACAAGTTATCAGCCATGGGGTTCTCAGCTCCTTTTCTATCAGTGATATGTAAGTCAAATTCTTGTAGCAAAAGAACCCACCTAATGAGTCTAGGCTTCGCATCTTTCTTTTCCATAAGATATTTTATAGCAGCATGATCGGTGTGAACAGTCACTTTAGAATCAGCAATGTAAGATCTAAATTTATCACAAGCAAACACCACTGCTAAAAATTCTTTCTCAGTAGTAGCATAATTTCGTTGGGCACTGTCTAGAGTTTTACTAGCATAATGGATAACATTTAATTTCTTATCAACTCTTTGTCCTAGAATAGCACCAACAGCATAATCACTAGCATCACACATAATTTCAAAAGGCAAGTTCCAATCAGGCGATTGAACAATAGGTGCAGAAATCAAGGCTTTCTTAAGTGTTTAAAAGGCTTCTACACAATCATCATAAAAAACAAATGGAACATCCTTTTGTAAAAGATTTGTAAGAGACCTATAAATTTTAGAGAAGTCTTTAATAAATCTCCTATAGAAACCAGCATGACCGAGGAAACTACGAATACCTTTGATATCTTTAGGACATGGCATTTTCTCAATTGCATCAACTTTAGCTTTATCCACCTCAATACCTCATTCAGAAATTTTATGTCCCAAGACAATACCTTCATTAACCATAAAGTGGCACTTCTCCCAATTCAAGACAAGATTAGTTTGCTCGCATCTCTGCAAAACTCGATCAAGGTTGCTTAAGCAATCATCAAAAGAAGTTCCGTAAACGGAAAAATCATCCATCAAAACCTCAACAATCTTTTCACAAAAGTCAGAGAATATAGCAGTCATACATCTTTGAAAGGTAGCAGGTGCATTGCATAAGCCAAAAGGCATACGTCTATAAGCATAAGTTCCAAAAGGGCAAGTAAAGGTGGTTTTCTCTTAATCAGGTTGTGAAACAGGTATTTGAGAAAAACCAAAATATCCATCAAGGAAACAAAAGTGTGTGTGCTTAGATAGTCTTTCTAGCATTTGATCAATAAAAGGCAGAGGGTAATGATCTTTTCTAGTTGCTTTATTTAATTTTCTAAAATCAATTACCATTCTGTAGCCAGTAACAATTCTTTGTGAAATAAGTTCATTTTTATCATTAGGAGCAACAGTAATACCTCCCTTCTTAGGGACACAATGAACAGGACTTACCCATCTACTATCAGCTATAGGATAGATTATACCTGCTTCCAGAAGCTTCAATATTTTAGTTCTTACCACTTCTTTCATTTTAGGATTTAAACATCGTTGGTGATCCACAACAGGTTTAGCATCAGGTTCTATATTAATTTTATGCTGACAGAGAGTGGGACTAATGCCCTTTAAATCATCAAGAGTATATCCAATAGCAGCTTGGTGCTTCTTCAGAACCTTCAATAATCTTTCCTCTTTATGTTCTGAAAGGTTAGCACTAATAATAACAGGATATATCTTTTTCTCATCAAGATAAGCATATTTCAAAGTGTCTGGTAATTGTTTTAATTCAAACATAGGATCAACTTTAGGTGGAGGAGGACCTCCTAGAGTTTCAATAGGCAAATTGTGTTTAAGCAGAGGTCGTTGTTCAAAGAAAATTTTATCTATTTCATTTCTTTCATGCAGATGCATATCATTTTCATGGTCTAGCAAATATTGTTCTAGTGGATCAGTAGGAGGCACAGCAATAGAAGCAAGACCAATTATTTCATCCTTACTAGACAATTCTTTCTTATGATGTTTTCTACTAAACTTGGAAAAATTAAACTCATGAGACTCATCACCAAAACTAACACCGACAGTTTGTTTCTCACAATCTATTTTAGCATTGACGGTGTTCAAGAAAGGTCTACCAAAGATAATGGGGCAAAAGTCATCTTGTGGGGAACCAAGAACAAGAAAATCAGTAGGGTATTTTATTTTCCCACACAAGTCTTAAACATCTCTAACAATCCCAAGTGGTGTGATGGTGTCTCTATTGGCAAGTTTAATAGTAACATCTATGTCTTCTATTTCAGCGGGTGCTATATCATTCATAATTTCTTGATATAAGGTAAAAGGAATAGCACTCACGCTAGCACCTATGTCGCATAAACCATGGTAACAGTGATCTCCTATTTTAACTGAGACAACAGGCATGCCAACAACAGGTCTATGTTTATCCTTTTCATCGGGATTGGCAATTCTAGCAGCTTCATCACAGAAGTAAATAACATGCCCATCTATATTTTCAACCAGGAGATCTTTAACCATAGCAACACTAGGTTCTAAATTGATTTGTTCATTAGGTTTAGAAGTTCTAATATAACTTTTGTTGACCATAGTTGAAACTTTAGCATGTTCCTTTATCCTAACAGGGAAAGGTGGTTTTTCAATATAAGCAGTAGGAACAACTGGATCAACATTATAAATAATAGTTTCATCTTTAGCTATTACTGGTTCTTTAATTTCTTCTTTAATAGGTGGGTGATATTTAAACCACTTCTCCTTAGGGAGATCAACATGAGTAGCAAATGATTCACAAAAGGAGGCTACTATCTCAGAGTCAAATCCATATTTAGCGCCAAACTTTTAAAAAGCATCGGTATTCATAAAAGATTTAACACAATCATATTTAAGCTTAATACCTGACTCTTTACCTTCGTCGAGTTCCTAATCTTCAGAGTTGCATTTAATTCTTTCTAAAAGATCCCACCGGAAGTCAATAGTCTTCTTCATAAAGGAACCAGTACAAGAAGTATCAAGCATGGATCAATCATCATGAGAAAGCCGAGCATAAAAATTCTGAATAATAATTTCTCTTGAGAGCTCATGATTGGGGCATGAATATAACATTGACTTAAGCCTCCCCCAAGCTAGAGAGATACTTTCTCCTTCACGAGGACAAAAATTATATATATAATTCTGATCATGATGAACTAGATGCATAGGATAAGTTTTTTGGTGAAATTCCAATTTCAGTCGATTCCAATTCCAGGATCCAATATCATCGCATAGCCTATACCATGCCAATGCTTTTCCCTTCAAAGATAAAGGGAAAACTTTCTTCTTAGCTTCATCTTCGGGTAAACCTGCAAGCTTAAATAATCCACAAATTTCATCCACATATATCAAGTGCATATCAGGATGTTCGGTTTCGTCTCCTACATAAGGATTAGCTAGCAGTTGTTCTATCATACCCGAAGGAATTTCATAACCAATATTTTTAGTAGGTGCAGTAGGTTGAGGGGTGACTAATTGTGGTTCCGGTCGAGGTGAAGATACCCCGAACAAACCCCTCAAAGGATTGTTCTCCATAGTAACAAGTGATAATAAATTTCAGCACGTAGTAATAATTTTTCCTTACCGATTTTCACTTACCAAGAGCGCTTCACTCCCCGGCAACGGTGCCAGAAAAGAGCCTTGATGACCCACAAGTATATGGGATCAATCGTAGTCCTTTCGATAAGTAAGAGTGGTGAACCCAACGAGGAGCAGAAGGAAATGACAAGTAGTTTTCAGCAAGGTATTCTCTGCAAGCACTGAAATTATAAGTAATGAGTAGTTTGATAGCAAGATAATTTGTAATGAGCAAGTAACGGTAATGGTAACAAAAGTGCAGCAAGGTAGCCCAATCCTTTTGAGGCAAAGGACAGGCTAAAACGGTCTCTTATGATAAGCAAAGCGTTCTTGAGGGTGCACGGGAATTTCATCATGTTGGTTTGATTTGTGTTCGCTACTTTGATAATTTGATATGTGGGTGGACCAGTGCTTAGGTGTTGTTCTTACTTGAACAAGCCTCCTACTTATGACTAACCCCCTCGCAAGCATTTGCAACTACGAGACAAGTATTAAGAATAAATCTAACCATAGCATTAAACTTTTAGATCCAAATCAGTCCCTTACGGAATAGCGCATAAACTAGGGTTTAAGCTTCTGTCACTCTCGCAACCCATCATCTAATAACTACTCCACAATGCATTCCCTTAGGCCCAAATATGGTGAAGTGTCATGTAGTCGACGTTCACATGACACCACTAAGGGAATCACAACATACATACCATCAAAATATCGAACACATATCAAGTTCACATGATTACTCGCAACAAGATTTCTCCCGTGACCTCAAGAACAAAAGTAACTACTCACAAATGATAATCATGCTCAAGATCAGAGGGGTATTAAATAGCATAATGGATCTAAACATATAATCTTCCACCGAATAAACCATATAGTAATCAACTACAAGATGTAATCAACACTACTAGTCATCCACAAGCACCAATCTATAGTTCCGGTACAAAGATTGAACACAAGAGATGAACTAGGGTTTGACGGGAGAAGGTGATGTTGATGGAGATTGCCCTCCCCAAGATGGGAGAGTTGTTGGTGATGATGATGACGATGATTTCCCCCTCCGGGAGGGAAGTTCCCCCGGTGGAATCACTTCGCCGGAGGGCAAAAGTGTTCCTGCCCAAGTTTCGCCTCGAGACGGTAGCGCTTCATCCCGAAAGTCCTCTCCTTATTTTTTCTAGTCAAAATGACTTATATACCAAAAGAGGGGCACCGGAGGTGGGCCGAGGAGGGCACAACCCACCAGGGCGTGCCTGGGCTCCCTGGCGCGCCCAGGTGGGTTGTGCCCACCTGGTGGGCCCCCTTTGGTACTTATTTGCTCCAATAATTCTTATATATTCCATAAAAATTCTCCGTGAAGTTTCAGTTCATTTGGAGTTGTGCAGAATAGGTAGCCTGACGTAGCTTTTCCAGGTCCAGAATTCCAGCTGCCGGTATTCTCCCTCTTTGTGTGAACCTTGCATATTATGAGAGAAAAGACATTTGAATTACTCCAAAAAGCATTATTATACATAAAAACAATATAAATAACAGTAGGAAAACATGATGCAAAATTGACGTATCAGTTAGTATTAACTTTTGCAGTAATTTTGTATAGGACTAGACAAAGGGCGATAGGTTGATATTGTGAAATCTTCTATGGATTGCATACCTTAGGGATGAGTGTTATGGTAGTATCATTTAGCCCCAATGGTAGCTCGCCACTGTTCAAAAAATCCAAGATGGCCGCTGTTACATCCTCGCCTAAGATGTTCCAATGCCTCTGAAAGAAGCCGACAGAGAAACCATCAACACCCAATGCTTTTGATGGGGCCATCTGGAAAATGCCAGTCTTCATCTCCTCAGCCGTGTAATCTTTCTCTTGGCTCTCATTCATAGTGGCTGTTACACGAGGAGTGACAAAAGCTAATAACTCTGACATGTCTCTGTAACCTCGTGCGAGGTACAGATTCTGGTAAAAAATTTGAATCTCTTCTTTGACTTCATCTTATTCTATACATACTATACCATCATCCTTTTGTAAAGATGTGATTCGATTAATTCTTCTCCTTTGCGACCCACAGGCATGAAAGAACTTTGTGTTCCTATCACTGGATCAAACAGTTTGGATCCTTGATCACTGCTTTATCCAAATCTCTTCCTGCCTCAGCGCTTCTTGTAGGTGAGCTGCAATAGAAAATTCTTCACATGTTGGCCTCCTGCCAATGGATGCAGTTCTCAAATGCTCCAATTTTTCCTGCAGTTTCCTGACTTTTTTTGCAAGATTTCCAAACTCTCACTCACCCGAGGAGCCAAATTGAGATTGTATTATGTTTAGGGCTTGCACAACCCCTTCGAGCCCTCCTTGGCCAGACCCAGATTGCCATAGACTATGTACCACTTGGTCATAATCCGCATGAGTTTGCCGTACATTCTCACACCAAAAAGATCGTTGCCCAGCAGGCCACTTATTCGGTTGTTCTCGCCTCAAATTCCCTAACACATAACAATGATTAGAAGCAGCTGAGCTAATATGCTTAACACTAGTATACTAAAAAAGTTGCATAAAATCATTATTAGCCAACGCTCGGTCAAGTCGAGCTTTAACATTTGAGTCATCTTGTTGCCTATTATCCCAAGTAAAGGGAACACCTCTCCAACCCAAATCTTGGAAAGAAGAAAAATCTATGACCTCGTGAAAAGCTAGCATCTGCCATGCCGGCCTAGCATGTACGCTGAAGTGTTCCTCGGCGTACATGGTTTCATTAAAGTCGCCCATGCAGATCCACCAATCATATCTGATGCCATGCAAAGTACGCAAGAACTCCCAACTTTGGTATATATTTTCTAATTGGGGTTCTTCGTAGAAGCCTGTAAACCACCAGGAAGGCAGATTACTGTCTTTCCTCCTAACGCTCACATCTATGTGCGCTTGGCTGTAGTTTTTCAATTCAACATGCACTTCCTCTGTCCAAAACAGGCCAATGCCACCACTCAAACCATCACTATCCACCGCGAAACAATCTTTAAAACCCAAAATGGATTTCAGATTCTCCACACGTTTACCCCTAATCTTTGTTTCCACGACAAAGAGAAGGGCGGGACCTTCTTGCTTCACTATTTTGCGAAGCTCCCGAACTGTCGATGGGTTCCCAAGCCCCTGACAGTTCCAGCTCATGCAATTCATTGGGACCGGCAGGGCTGCTCTGCATCCGCCGCCGATGTCCCAGAATTATCAGGTGTAGGCTTCTTCTTCTTGCGTTCCCTCTCCACTGTTCCATCATCCTCATTGGCCTCGGTTTCAATTGCGACCGGACCACCACTTATCACAATCCGTAGTTCTTCTCACGATCAACTATCGGAGTACCTGTAGATGGATTATCAATCCTCCTATAAACCTGTTTTGTGGCCTCTCCCCCTTTGCGTTTGTCCCTGTTATTTTTCAACAGGGAGTTTACCTCTTTGCTCGCCTCTCTAGTAGTGCTTGAGTGAGTCGTATCTTGCCTTGATCCCTTAGCATTAGCATGCTCTTCTCTGTTCGAGCCCTGACTAGAGGGTGACATCTTCCAGTCCTCCTGTGGCCGTAATCCCTTACCAAAGGTAAATCTCCATTAGCATCTCTAGTTCCTGAAGTAGGACAGAACAAGTCTCCATGGCTCACGCGAGCTCTCAGGAAGCCCCCCGCATGGTCAAACTGCACTTGGGTCGCCTGCTAATCTATCTGCTTTGCAATCGCTGATCCCCACAAGTCATTCCGAAGATTAAAAGGCAAATTCACCACTCTGGCCCATACTTGTAAGTGATCAAACATTAATTCAGATGGCCGCATGCACTCCTCAAATTCAGAAAAAATCACGGTGTGTTTGCTAACATGCCATGGAGAACCTCTCCACACGCGATCAAGGTCTCGCTGGGTAGCAAACTCAGCCACAAACATGTTAGTTCCAACATATCGGAACACAAGTCCTTTAGAGTTTCCCCAGGCGGGACGGAGTGCGTTGGAGATGGTCTGGATATGAAGAGTATCGTGATTCAGGACCTTCCCCCGCCAACATATACTTCTGCTGGTCGCCCTCTTCCCGATCATCGATCACCAATGGCGTTGCCTCTTCCTCTGTGATACCCAACTTGCCCAAGGCCTCTGCTAGCCGCGCCCTCGCTGAGTTAGGAGACAAGGGTTCGACAGTGCCTTGCCCACCGTTCGCCGATGACGAAGTCATCTTCTCAAGGCGGTGATGTCTCGCCCCGCCAATGAGATCAGCGGGCGCCGCCAAGTCCATGCAGAAACCCTATCGCCTATCGAGGGTTCCGGGTTTTCCGCTGGAAAAATCTAAAAACAGGTTTACAAAGAGACGAAGGGAGTTTTAGACATCATCTGCCATGTGGATTTGATTGCCTACGCCACTCAAGTGCCATGTGTCTCCATTATTTAAGTATGTTTTTAATTTTTTTGTTATGATGTCGAGCAATTTTTTATACAATACTATTAATCATGGATACCCTTTATTGATTTCCAAATATACCAAAATCATCCGCATTCACATCTAGACATGTTCAAATTACAAAACAATTTCTACTCCTAATGGAGCAGTTGGTAGCCTGGTACTCCGGTTTTATTTCCTCCCACCTCCCACCACCCCCTACATGCTAGTTTTTAACTCCCTCTCATTGAAAACCAAATCGATTCACCTGATCCCCTTTCGTTTTTTTTGCGCTTTCTTTGGCAGGTGCCGATTTAATTCAATCACGGAAATACCACTGCCATATATTGAGAGTGGAATAGGAAAGGCTGGCAGTTGGTGAATCAATCACGTAAACACTGGGTATTCAGGATTCAGGTATCACATGGCGCTACCTTATTTCACGTAAGCACTTGGTGGGCAGGCTGATCCAAAGGTTTATCATGTTTTGCCCATTCCCTACCTTCGTTTAGCCTACCATACCAAAAATACTTGACGCCAAATCACAAATGCCATCGTTGGTGCTTCCGGCAGCAATATGTGTGGAAAATCTGTTAATTGAGATCACCTTCCTAATAAAGGACCGACAGAAGATATCCCTCGATGAACTTCCAAAAGAAATGCAGATTTTTCACGGTAACAAATCACGGATCCTGCGTCACACTACGCAATTGAATCAATTCGTCCGCGCCATCCTCCATTGCCCGTTCATCCTTCTACTCCTTTGAGTCAATCAGCATAACTAGTGCACCGGACACCACGACGTATGCACGCGTCTACAACGACAATGATTTGAGCAGCCCTCGATGTACCGAATTGGTCTACGGTAAGTTTAATGAATTAATTCATGTTTGTGCACAATCAGGTCAAAAAGCCGGGATCTCGCCTTGGAGGCCATTGTAGGAGAGGTCAAGGATTTCGAGGTTGTCGCACTCGCCGAGGCTCGGTGGAATGGCACCGGCAAGGCGGTTGTGGTGGAGCATCAGCCTCCTGAGCTGTGTGAGGGTGGAGAATGTGTCTGGGATGGCGCCGGTGAGGCGATTGCCGGAGAGGTCGAGGAGGCCGAGGTGCGGGAGCTCACCGATGGACCGGGGGATCCCGCCGGAGAGGAGGTTGTTGGAGAGGTACAGCTGCTCGAGCCGCCGCATGCGCGATAAGTCCGGCGGGATGGAGCCGTTGATGAGGTTATTGGAGAGGTTTAGGTACGTGAGGTTGACGAGGCTGAAGATGTTGGGCGGGATGGAGCTCGAGATGGCGTTGTCCTCGAGGTGGATCTGCCGGAAGCTGCGCGAGAGCTCGCCGATGAACGACGGCAGTTTACCGCCGAGGCCGTTCCCAGCGAGCTCGAGCTCCTGCAGACGAGTGCAGTTTCTGAGGGAGCGGAAGAAGGGATCTAGGTTGGTGTTGCCGTCGTGGCTGGAGAGGTTGTTGTAGGAGAGGTAGAGGTACTGGAGCCGCGGCAACCTGTCGAACACATGCGACGGCAGCTCGCCGGCAAGGTAGTTGGACTCAAAGTCGACCAACTCGAGAATGGGGGAGTTGGACAGCGCCGGCGGGACAGATCGTTAGACCATAGGAGGAGGTAACGGAGGCTGGGGAGGCGGCACTCAGCGGCGTAGGGGATGTCGCCGGCGAGCGAGTTGTAGGTGAGGTCCATGTACTGCAGGGCGGAGCAGTTGCAGAACAGCGTCTCCGGGATGCCGCCGGAGAGCCGGTTGCCGCTGAGGTCGAGGTAGTAGAGCTCTCGGAGGAGCCCGATGCCGGCGGGGATCGCACCCTCGAGCAGGTTGTTCGTCAGGCTCAACTACGTCAGCCTCGACAGCGCGGCAATCTCTTCAGGGACCTCCCCGGCGAACGCGTTGCTGGACAGATCAAGCACCGTGAGGACAGACAGCCGCCCCAGCGCCGGCGAGAGCACGCCGCAGATCCCACAGCCGCTGAGCACCAGCTGCGTGACGCGTCGCCTGTCGGCGGGGCCGCGGCCACACGCGACGCTGGTCCAGTTGCAGAACCACGGCGAGCGGCCCTAGTCGGTGAGGGTGCCGCCGGGGTCGGCCGAGACGCCGGAGAGGAAATCGAGAAGGCCCCTGCTTGACGTCTGTGCTGCGCGGGCTGCCATCCTGCTCCAAGCCACGCGCGCCGTCATCGCTGCTGCGTGTGGGATGGAGGCAAGCGGCACCAACCACAATAGACAGCGCGACGACGACAGCCTCCGGCGGGGTTTGTGGGGCGATGGTCATGGGCCTCAAATTGGGTGGCGTGACGCGTGACGGTGAGAGGCTCCAATGTGGGTCGAAGAGGCCTTGCGAGGCATGGAGGGAAATCGGCGGCATGATGGAGAGATCAGACCAGCCATCTATGTGGCCGGCCCGACCATGGACTGAGACAGTGAGAAGCCAGCCCTTCTGCGCGCCTCCCTGTCGGATCCATGGTGGAAAGACCGGTGAGGGCGCTGGCTCGGTGCCGACGTGGCAGCGCGACGGGTCGTCGACGACATGTGGGCATCCACGAGAGCTTCTCTGCGACTAAAGAAAGAACCGAGCCGGCGACCTGCAGTGCTGACAGATTTGGCCGTGTTCGGGAGAGGAGTAGGCAGGCGCTTTGTTGTTACTACATAATTTCAAATCAATTTTCTTGATCATGTAGAGATATTTCAATAAATGACTGCGTTAAACCATGCCTACTATCATTACAATTAGTAACACATACATGTCCCATAACAAGGGATTGGCAGTCAATTATCAATTGTCATGCAGATATAGAGTATTTGAGTTCAGCTACTTCAGCTGCACATGAAAAAAAGGGATATTTGTAAGTGCTCGAATAGAGTTATTTCCATGTTTTATTTTTAGGAATCCTCTGTGTATTCATCATGGTATACCTAAATTTTGTTTTTGTTATTATTGTATAGCAATTGAGTGTTCTTGATTAGGATAAATAGGGTTTGTTTCATTCAGCAGCGAATAGAAATCTATTTTTTGTGTTTTGGTTATCGCTATAGACATGGTGTGGCCCCTTTAGGTTCAGCACAACGATAATATTTTCTTCTTACAAAAACAGTAGAAATCCTCTACTACAACTTTTATGGTAAAAATAATATTTAGATTAAGAGCCAACTGCAACAAAAAGGTTGTGACCAATCAGAAAACTGTCCTGCATATTTTTGAAGCCATATACCACACCAAAATAATTCCATACATGCAGGCACATCGTTCTAAAAAAAATCAGCATGTTCTTTGTGTGGTCCTATTGATGTATGGTTATGTTCAGTACATTGCGTGTGTGAAATATCATTACTGTACATTATTTCACTAGGTTACTTGAAGTGTCCAACAACAGTATTTTGTTTCAGTACCATCAAAAATTATGTGAACACATGTAAGCCTCCCACTTATATTATGCAGCAAATGTGGATGTGGATGGGGTTTAGGGTTCAGTTACGACTGTCTTAGTGGAATAATTTCGCTACTTTATAAAATGTGGATGGTGGTGGCGGATCGGCACAAACACGAGGGGAGGGGATCAGGGCGGTTGGCATGGGACTCTTGCTGACTGTCTATGGGGAAGTACGGTGTGAAGGAGAGAGGATGCCATGGCGAAGGTGAGGTGGGCGCCATCCGGTTTTAAAGTAGGGCTCCAGTGAGAAATGTTCGGCTACGATGGGAAACTAAACAGGAAGGGGAGGGTAGTGCAGAAAAAAAGGAAGGATGCGTCATGGGGTGGGTTCTTTTGTGTTGGGCCTGTGTGTTGGAGATAACATGTCGGATAGTCCAGACAACCACATTTCTTCTCCACATATGATCTGGATTTGAGGAACCCGGACTGTACAGACGATTGAATTTTGGGTAGCCTGCTAGGTTCCCGTTTGATGTCCTAATGGAGCAGTTGGTAGCCTGGTACTCCGGTTTTATTTTTGTCCGGTTTCATTTCCTCCCACCTCCCACCACCCCCTACATGCTAGTTTTTAACTCCCTCTCATTGAAAACCAAATCGATTCACCTGATCCCCTTTCGTCTTTTTTGCGCTTTCTTTGGCAGGTGCCGATTTAATTCAATCACGGAAATACCACTGCCATATATTGAGAGAGGAACAGGAAAGGCTGGCAGTTGGTGAATCAATGACGTAAACACTGGGTATTCAGGATTCAGGTATCACATGGCGCTACCTTATTTCACGTAAGCACTTGGCGGGCAGGCTGATCCAAAGGTTGATCATGTTTTGCCCATTCCCTACCTTCGTTTAGCCTACCATACCAAAAATACTTGACGCCAAATCACAAATGCCATCGTTGGTGCTTCCGGCAGCAATATGTGTGGAAAATCTGTTAATTGAGATCACCTTCCTAATAAAGGACCGACAGAAGATATCCCCCGATGACCTTCCAAAAGAAATGCAGATTTTTCACAGTAACAAATCACGGATCCTACGTCACACTACACCATTGAATCAATTCGTCCGCGCCATTCTCCATTGCCCGTTCATCCTCCTACTCCTCCGAGCCAATCAGCACAACTAGCGCACCGGACACCATGACGTATGCAAGCATCTACAACGACGATGATTTGAGCAGCCCTCGACGTATCGAATTGGTCTACGGTAAGTTTAATGAATTAATTCATGTTTGTGCACAATCAGGTTGGGAAAGCCGGGATCTCGCCTTGGAGGCCATTGTAGGAGAGGTCGAGGATTTCGAGGTTGTCGCACTTGCCGAGGCTCAGTGGAATGGCACCGGCAAGGCGGTTGTGGTGGAGCATCAGCCTCCTGAGCTGCGTGAGGTTGGAGAACATGTCTGGGATGGCGCCGGCGAGGCAATTGCCGGAGAGGTCGAGGAGGCTGAGGTGCGGGAGCTCACCGATGGACCAGGGGATCCCGCCGGAGATGAGGTTGTTGGAGAGGTACAGCTGCTCGAGCCGCCGCATGCGCGATAAGTCCGGCGGGATGGAGCCATTGATGAGGTTATTGGAGAGGTTTAGGTACGTGAGGTTGACGAGGCCGGAGATGTTGGGCGGGATGGAGCTCGAGATGGCATTGTCCTCGAGGTGGATCTGCTGGAAGCTGCGCGAGAGCTCGCCGATGAACGACGGCGGTTTGCCGCCGAGGTCGTTCCCAGCGAGCTCGAGCTCCTGCAGGCGAGTGTAGTTTCTGAGGGAGCGGAAGAAGGGATCCAGGTTGGTGTTGCCATCGTGGCTGGAGAGGTTGTTGTAGGAGAGGTAGAGGTACTGAAGCCGCGACAACCTGTCGAACACCTGCGACGGCAGCTCGCCGGCGAGGTAGTTGGACTCAAAGTCGCCCCACTCGAGAATGGGGGAGTTGGACAGCGCCGGCGGGATCGGGCCGGACAGCTCGTTAGACCATAGGAGGAGGTAACGGAGGCTGGGGAGGCGGCACTCGGCGGCGTAGGGGATGTCACCGGCGAGCGAGTTGTTGGCGAGGTCCATGTACTGCAGGGCGGAGCAGTTGCAAAACAGCATCTCCGGGATGCCGCCGGAGAGCCGGTTGCCGCTGAGGTCGAGGTAGTAGAGCTCCCGGAGGAGCCCGATGCCGGCGGGGATCGCTCCCTTGAGCAGGTTGTTCGTCAGGCTCAGCTGCGTCAGCCTCGACAGCGCGGCAATCTCCTTAGGGACCTCCCCGGCGAACGCGTTGCTGGACAGATCAAGCACCGTGAGGACAGATAGCCGCCCCAGCGCCGGCGAGAGCACGCCGCGGATCCCACGGCCGCTGAGCACCAGCTGCGTGACGTGTCGCCTGTCGACGGGGCCGCGGCCACACGCGACGCCGGTCCAGTTGCAGAACCGCAGCGAGTGGCCCCAGTCGGTGAGGGTGCCGCCGGGGTCGGCCGAGACGCCGGAGAGGAAATCGAGGAGGTCCCTGCTTGACGTCTGTGCTGCGCGGGCTGCCATCCCGCTCCAAGCCACGCACGCCGTCATCGCTGCTGCGTGTGGGATGGAGGCAAGCGGCACCAACCACAATAGACAGCGCGACGACGACAGCCTCCGGCGGGGTTTGTGGGGCGATGGTCATGGGCCTCAAATTGGGTGGGGCGACGCGTGACGGTGAGAGGCTCCAGTGTGGGTCGAAGAGGCCTTGCGAGGCATGGAGGGAAATCGGCGGCATGATGGAGAGATCAGACCAGCCATCTATGTGGCCGGCCCGACCACGGACTGAGACGGTGAGAAGCGAGCCCTTCTGCGCGCCTCCCTGTCGGATCCATGGTGGAAAGACCGGTGAGGGCGCTGGCTCGGTGCCGACGTGGCAGCGCGACGGGTCGTCGACGACATGTGGGCATCGACGAGAGCTTCTCTGCGACTAAAGAAAGAACCGAGCCGGTGACCTGCAGTGCTGACAGATTTGGCCGTGTTCGGGAGAGGAGTAGGCAGGCGCTTTGTTGTTACTACATAATTTCAAATCAATTTTCTTAATCATGTAGAGATATTTCAATAAATGACTGCGTTAAACCATGCCTACTATCATTACAATTAGTAACACATACATGTCCCATAACAAGGGATTGGCAGTCAATTATCAATTGTCATGCAGATATTGAGTATTTGAGTTCAGCTACTTCAGCTACACATGAAAAAAAGGGATATTTGTAAGTGCTCGAATAGAGTTATTTCCATGTTTTATTTTTAGGAATCCTCTGTGTATTCATCATGGTATACCTAAATTTTGTTTTTGTTATTATTGTATAGCAATTGATTGTTCTTGATCAGGATAAATAGGGTTTGTTTCATTCAGCAGCGAATAGAAATCTATTTTTTGTGTTTTGGTTATTGCTATAGACATGGTGTGGCCCCTTTAGGTTCAGCACAACGACAATATTTTCTTCTTACAAAAACAGTAGAAATCCTCTACTACAACTTTTATGGTAAAAAGTATATTTACATTAAGAGCCAACTGCAACAAAAAGGTTGTGACCAATCAGAAAACTGTCCTACATATTTTTGAAGCCATATACCACACCAAAATAATTCCATACATGCAGGCACATCGTTCTAAAAAAATCAGCATGTTCTTTGTGTGGTCCTATTGATGTATGGTTATGTTCAGTACATTGCGTGTGTGAAATATCATTACTGTACATTATTTCACTAGGTTACTTTAAGTGTCCAACAACAGTATTTTGTTTCAGTACCATCAAAAATTATGTGAACACATGTAAGCCTCCCACTTATATTATGCAGCAAATTTGGATGTGGATGGGGTTTAGGGTTCAGTTACGACTGTCTTAGTGGAATAATTTCGCTACTTTATAAAATGTGGATGGTGGTGGCGGATCGGCACAAACATGAGGGGAGGGGATCAGGGCGGTTGGCATGGGACTCTTGCTGACTGTCTATGGGGAAGTACGGTGTGAAGGAGAGGGGATGCCATGGCGAAGGTGACGTGGGCGTCATCCGGTTTTAAAGTAGGGGCCCCAGTGAGAAATGTTCAGCTACGATGGGAAACTAAACAGGAAGGGGAGGGTAGTGCAGAAAAAAGGAAGGATGCGTCATGGGGTGGGTGCTTTTGTGTTGGGCCTATGTGTTGGAAATAACATATCGGATAGTCCAGACAACCACATTTCTTCTCCACATATGATCTGAATTTGAGGAACCCGGAGTGTACAGACGATTGAATTTTGAGTAGCCTGCTAGGTTCCCGTTTGATGTCCGAACATGACTGGATATATAAGGGAGAAATGAATTTTGATCTTTAAGACGATCTTAATCATTTATTTGATTCATTTATATTATATTAATGATAGCCGTAGCAACGCACGGGCATCCTACTGGTATAAAGCGGAATTTTCTCCCCCGCTCCTCTCTCGCCTCTCACGAAACCCTCTCTCCCCTAGGGGTGGGCACGGTTAAACCGAAAACCGAAAAACCAAACCGAACCGAACCATATTAACCGATATGTCGGTTAATTCGGTGGTTTGGTTTTTGGTTCGGTGGGAAATTTTAAGGCTGTTCGGTGTTTGGTTTGTGTTCGGTTTTCAGTGCCCAGAAACCGAATAGACCGAACAAACCGATATGTAGGATGCCCTGTGTAAATATCATGTTCACTCCATCAGGCGGAGGTCTCTCCAAAAGGTAAATTAGGCGGCGACCTCTTCAGCCATTGGCGAACAATTAAACATCCGGCCTGACTCCGGCGAGCTAGCAATCATCGGCAAATCCTTGTTATTTGTGGCGGACATCCGGCTAGCCGCTAGATCACATGTACTTTTACAACTGCTCTGAGCCTCTAATCTCCCAATCAAACTAATAATGTCCATGTATATTTGGTATGTATGCATGCCTCTTGGTCGTGCAAGTAACTACTAGTGTATCATTTAGTGCATGAGCTGTTCAATTTGGAGGCATCGCACGTGTTCTTCCGTACATAATACATGGCACGTTTCATGTGATTTTTCCACTTAATTATGTTCACTTTTTTGCTTGACCGAATAAAGCAATGCCTGATGTTAAGGTTGCTAGCTCTTGTGACTATTTTATGCATTCTATACAATGCAAATCAGTGCTCATGAATCATTACACTTACACTGACGAGTGCATGTATTTCGGTTAACCGAAGAAACCGAACCGATATATTATGGTTAATATGGTTCGGTTTCTAACTTTGTGTGCTTGTTTCGGTTTCCATTTCTTCAAAACCGATATTATAAAAAACCGAATAAACCGAACCATATTAACCATATAAACCGAACGCCCAGCCCTACTCTCCCCTACAGTTAGCGGCCCACCATCGTCAGGAATGGATCCCTTCGTTTCTGACCCCACTGAACCCGTGACAACCAGTCCCCAGACGCAAACGCAGGGACAGGAGGAAGAGAGCCTTGGAGCCGACCCCTCCTTCAATTCGCTTACCACTGAGTCCGTCGGCGCGAGCCACGACGCGCAGTGGGAGGGCGGCGCCGCCGCCACCAAGGCGGACGGTGAGGCGGAGAGTGGGGCGCCCGGCTCCCCTTCCCCGCCCCGACCGCCGCCGAGCATCTCCTCGCGCCGCGATCCTCTCAGGGCCGGGTGCTTCCGGAGGCTGGCCGCCTCCTGCGAAGCCCGCCGACTCCGCGAGGCGAAGCTCCTCCGTGCGTCTAAACCGCCCGCGGAGAAGGCCGAGGACCCCGACGAGCCAATCTGGCCACCAAGAAGCCGCCATTGGAGGCGCTTCGTGTATGTATACCTCGCCTTCCACCCCGACTCTCCTTTTGCTCATGAATGCATGATTAGATAGTTCCTTCAAAATAATTTAGGTTTAGATAGATTACCGTGCTAGGGCTTTGGAGGACATATCGCTAAGGCGTTCGTTTTCAGAGATTTTACACGTAGTAGATTCAGCAATTTTACATGTGCAATAGTAGATTTTATTTATCCCGTCCCAACTTAGTTTTTATTTTGGAGAAGTACGAGGTAATATGTTTCGTAGCCTAACGGAGATGGTGAGAAGAATCATGATTCCGTTTTTATATAAAATAACTGTGATTTAGTTTGATTACCATGCTAGGGCTGTTTGAGGAGTAGGGATATCTGCAATTGAAATCGGTACATTCGATTTTCTATTGCTACATTAGGTCATGTTTCTAATGCTGATGGCATCTCGGTCAGTGTCTAGCCTAGGGTTCTGGAGCGTTACGTTAGCTCAAGCTGTTAAATATATAGCGAGTTATGTCCTTACTTTTGTGAACTGGATTGTTGATGCCCCAACTAGTGATGAGGCGTTAAGTTCCGCCTTTCTGTTCCTAACGGAATCTTTGAATCTAGCCTAGGGATCTCAAAACATTACGTAAGCCCTAGTTACCTAATTAAGCTGTTCAAAATGTTAGAGATTTATGGCATTACCATAATGAACCTGATTTATGGGAGAACCATACTGCTCTAATGCCAGCGATATCTTGATATCTAGCCTGAGAAATCAAAGATTTACTATAAGTAGCCTTTGTCCTCACCCTCTTTTCATGTTCATGGTGGTGTATCCCTTCTGTTTTAATCTTACGTTCACGTTTCTTTTGTTTCTCTATCAAGCATTTTGCCTTTCCCAGTCTGAAACTTTTGCAATTACCTCCAACAGGGAACTAAAAACTATGGGGTCCAGCCCGGCTAATCCTGTGCCCAACCCTGATGAGAGTTCATTATCTCATATCAAGAGCCAAGATATGTTAGCTGACAAGGTTGTGGACCAATGGGATGACAGTGACACTGAAAACTCCTCTGGAAGTGCATCATATCAAGTTGTTTCTTATAAGAATGCCCAGGGAGAAAACAACTTACCTGTGCTGTCTAAAAAAAGAAAATTCATTATCAGTACATATTCTGTGCAATGTAGTACTTGCCAGAAATGGAGAGTTGTACCATCCAAACTGAAATATGAGCAAATCCGAGAGAATATTATACAAGTTCCTTTTTCTTGCAAATTTGTCCATGGGTGGAAGCCAGAAGCTACATGCCATGATCCAACTGATACATCTGAGGATAATGGCATGGTATGGGCCATCGATAAACCTGGGATCCCTCAGACCCCTCTTGGGTGGGAAAGGAATATTACTGTAAGGAGTGAACAGGGCACCAGATTCGCTGATGTGTGAGTATTACTTGTTTTGCACAGCATTGTAGTTAATTTGTTTCCCAGCCTTTTGTATTTATTTCTGAGCAAATGATGCTGCAGTTGTTTTCTAACGTCCCTGGTTCGTAACTCTTGAGAGCTCAGAATGCTCATTTATGGTTTAGCAATTTAATGCTGTACATATTTGATCAATGGTTAATCATTCATTCCTGTGGTCTGCTAAACACCTTACACACCTATATAAAAGGATGTGCTTGCTATTCCGTGTACGTATTGTATGACTGTTTCGTAACACTTATATACATCCTTTCAGGTACTATATCTCTCCCGCAGGCAGAAAAGTAAGATCCATGAAAGATGTCGAAAGGTAAGCTAACTTTCTTTTGGTCAACTTCTTTTCAATATCGTTACTTTCTTAAGCATATTAGTGCCCAGATACAGTTTTCCCTTCATCTAGCATGTTGATAACCGCATCTGAATGGTATCCACTATTATTGTGATAGTTGTTACAAAGTGTTATCATTGTACTTTCACTACCTCAATGGCACAATGATCATATGAAGCACACAACCAGCATTTAGGCTTAGCTTTGTTGGGGCTTATTTTCAGAAATCTTGCCTGTTCTTACAATTGAACGTTGGAAACAACACAGAATACATGTGTATATACTATGTGAAGTTGTGAACTTCTCCATGTGGTTCAATCTGCCTAGATGTTTATCTTATTCGTCATATGTTATACTTTGATAGGTATCTTGAAGACAACCCAGACTATGCTGCCCGCTTACAGTTATCTCAGTTTTCGTTCAGGGTACCTAAACCTCCAAATTGCCCTCGTCAGTCAGAGCTTATTGAACCAACTGAAGGTATATTTATGCACAACTTTTAACATGGTTACTTTAACTGGCATGCTAAATGAATTGCTGGTTGGACAAGCATCTCTCTTCTGGTTGAACAATGGCCACTATTGCTTCAAATTTATGTCAGTGATAAAATGGTTTTCGGATTGCCTTGTCAACTGAGAATGCATTACAAGTTTGTGTACTTTAATATTGTGGTACTTAATGGAACTATTTAAGTGGTAGAACAGGTGGTGAGCTGGGGTGTACAGGATAGTAGGGCATGCATGTAAGGAAAGTTCCACACGTGCCACTCATATTTTAAATGATCATAACAGGTTGAGATGTCGTAAATTGGATTTTACTTTATTTTTTTTAATTTGTAAATTGGATGGCACACCTGATAACGTAACGTAGACCATTGCACGCACTAGTGGCTGATGGAATATATCCCCTTTACATGAATATGAAACTAAATGAGAGTTCTGTTAATGCGTGCTGCCTATATATAGTTGCATAACATGAGACAGCCAGGTGGGTGACTTCTAGTACCCTTGTTGATTATAGCACCACTCCTAGATTAAGTTCTTGCAACTAGCTAGCGATTTAGGGATCTTGTAGCAGCGGTTAGAAATTTAGAATCGCTGTGTGGGATTCATTGGTGGTTGGTGATGTCTGCTGTTTCCATCTATTTGTATACTTACATACAATGACCCTTGCACAACGGACTACGTCTTGATGTGATTAGCTTGCTTGTCTTCTCTTCTGGCTCAAGTGATTAATGGCATTCTATTCACTCTTTGTGTTTGTGCAACCATCTGATAATTTGACAGATGATTTGTTATTTATCTGATGGCATGTTCTTATTTTCAGTGCCACCTCCGGTTCACGAGGATCCCGTGCACAACTACATGCCGGTCCCTCATGGAGAAGCCAATCCTGTAACTCACATACCAGTGACACTAGCTCTGCAAGTACCAGTGATGCTCTCCAAAAAGAGAAAACTAAACCAGTGATGCTCTCCAGAAAGAAAGAAAAAAGCTCTATCAATGATGTTCAAACGTCAGACATTAAATGTGCTATTTTGCTGCATTATCTTACTGTATGTGTTCTACCTTAGCTAAGCTGGCTCCCCTTATACCGTACTTTGCTCCAGCTTGGCTGGAACTGGGAAAGTTTTTGAGACATGGACATCAACAGAGGAATGTTGTTGCAGAAAGTTATTGAAACTGCCACATTGCTTTTACCTCACTCTGTTCGTGTGCTGTGAATGCCTATAACTTTAAGTTTATGCGTGTTGCACATCATAATCTCCTGCATAAGGTACAATCGTTTTTATTGAGATCGACGGGTATTGGGACAGAGCTTGAGTTAATTACACGTTAGTACCACATTTGGGGCAGTGGTAGCGGATTGGTATCACTTTTGATAATTTTTACGTGTCAATACCATGTTTGGGCAGTACGTTACAAAATAGTCTAAACCACGTATAACAGTGTATTGACGGTGTATCTGACCGTTGGGGCCCGCCTGTCAGGTGCTGACGTGGCATGTTCTTTTACGAAAAAGACCCTTACTTTTTATTTAATCACGCACATACCCCCTATTTTTGTCAAAAAAGGATATGCCGACAAAAAATTGAACATTAACGCGCGCGCGTCCGCCAGGAATCGAACCGGCGCCTAGCCGTTCGCAGCGCGCTCGCACTGCCGCCGGGCTACAACATCTTTTCGGTAAAATACACGCCTAATCTTTTTTATACTAGAGGCCGTTCCGTTATTTATACAATACTTAAAAAAATTCGAAAAAGAAAACAAGGGCGCGCCCGCACTCGAACCCGCGCCTAGCTGTTCGCAGCGAGCGCTCACTACCACTGCGCCACAGCAAACTTTTGGTCAAAAAGCACACGTATACCCAAAAAGTCTAAGCAAAGGCTGGGATCCATAGAGCCCTTTATTTATTTTTTTCAGAGAAAATTATTTTGTTATACCTAAAAAAAATCTGAAAAAGTATACATGTAGATATAGAGTTGTAGTATACATATGAGTACATGTATAAAAATTCATGAACATACATATCATATGTGATTTACACAAAAAAGACAAATACACATATTAAAATAGACCTTTTCTTTGTTGTATTTGGGTCAGATATTTGTCTTTTTTTTGCATGGTAATACATGTCTCATTCAAGATATTTGTCTTTTTTGTATTGCATGCAAATAATGAAATTAGTTCATGAAATTTTATACAAACTTGAAGAATATACATATGTACATATGTATCTGTAGAAAAGAAATTAAATATATTTTGAATTTTTTTCAAAAAAAAAAGCTCCATCCATGGAGCTCAGTATTTGCAATGCCTCTTCCCGCGTATACCTCTTTATACTTCGGGCCGTTTCTTTTTTTTTTGTATATGTTTTTTTTCCGGATTTCTTTATCTTTTTTTTCAGATCTTGGGCATTCTTTGGGCCGTATGCAGTGTGCGTATCATATATTGAAAAAATTATACACACACACACACACATATATATATATCCTATATTAAAAAATATTCAATATATATATGATGAACATTTTTATAATTTGAAAAAAGTTCATTGTATATTTAAAAAATATTCATATTATATTTAAATAAGATCATTGTATGTGATGAACATTTTTTAATATACAATATGCATTTATACGATAATTTTTTTAATATATGATGCAATGAACATCTTTTTAATTATATGGTGTGATGAACATATTTTTAGTTATACGATGCGATGAACATTTTTTAGTAGTATCGTATAATATTTAATACGAAATTTTTAATATTCACATTTTTTAGTATCGTATAAAAAACGGAACGGTCCAAAGTATAAAGTGCTGTACGCGTTCTATTCGATTCCGAAGGTTGCAGTAGCTCAGCGGGAGCGAGCGCGCGCTGGGAAGGGCTTGGCGCTGGTTCGAATCCCGGCTGGCGCGAGCGCTGGATTTTTTTTTTTATTTTTCAGCGGGACCCTTTTTTGACAAACAAGAGATATATGCGTGATTAAATAAAAAGTAAGGATTTTTTTTCGCAAAAGAACATGCCACGTCAGCATCTGCCAGGCGGGCCCAACGGTCAGATACACCGTCAATACACTGTTATACGCGGTTTAGACTATTTTGTAACGTATTGCCCTAAACATGGTACTGACACGTAAAAATTATTAAAAATTGTACCAATCCGTCATCACTGTCTCAAATGTGGTACTAACGTGTAATTAACTCGACCTCTGGTCAAGGGCCTCTTTGGGTGGCAAGTCTTGCCTCTCTGGGTGGCAAGTCTTACAAGATGCAGGAACAAGAAAAAAATCTTTATGAGGTCAAATAGCCCTTGTACCAATTATTGCTAATGGCTGAAGTTCTCAAAAACTTATTGAAAATCCTACGGATCATTTGCTCATTATATACTTTCTCTTGACATAATGACGGGATCCTTCTAGGGGTTTAGTGATTTTCACAAAACAAAACCCAGATAATGATCGATGGTCCCTACGGTCTCAAAACTCGCTTTCTCTTCTCCTTTTGATCTCAAGAATAAAACCCCAAAATAAGAAAACTTGCTTTGCTAGCTGCTTTCTCTTCACCTTCTGATCTCAAGAAATACGAGAATCGTGATTTAGTAATATATGGACTACGCACATACATCAATTCCTCTCTCCAACGATCATTAATTCATGATATATCTAGTCAATTGCAGAGTTCTTACTGCTAATGATCATGTTCATCAATTCCTCTCCCCAGCGATCATGAACTCAGAGCATCTCCAACAGCCGCGCTATATAAGCGCCGCGCTGAAAAATTAGTCCTTTTTGCGCGCGCGCTACCGCTCCGGACGCTCCAGCGGAGGCGCAAAAACCGCGCGTGCGGCATATCTAGTTCAGCGCGCGGGCCGAAACGCCATCGCGCACCGCTTATTTGCTGCGCCCGCTCCCGCGCGCTGGACTCTCGAGCGCTCGCTCGCAACTCCACCTACCCCATCCAGCCGCTGGCGCCGCCGCCGCCCGCGCCACCCCATTTCTTCCGGCGACCGTTCCGGCGCTTCCCCGGCCTATCCCCGTGCCGCCGCGGCTTCCTCCGTCTCCCTCTAGTCACCGCCGCCCGTCGCGCGCGGCAGTCCTCCGACGAACAACATCCGGCCGCCCACTGCCGCTCGGCGCCCGCAAGGTGTTCGACAAAACGCCCGCAAGGTATGTATTGCTTCAACTTCACATTTTTTACATGAATTCGGTGCATGTTGTTTGTAGTTTTTATAGCCTAGTTTAAATTGAACATTGTAGATGAGTTCGTCGTATGATTCTTCCGAAGAAGAATTTGATATGGAAGAGGAGGAGGATCTTGCAATGATCCTAGCTATGCACATCAATAAAAAACCGAAGCACGGTGGTTCAGTTATGGGTCGACAGAAAATTTGGAGGGATAGGATCGATGCCCACAACAGATTGATGAGGCACTATTTTGTGGAGAATCCCACATATCCCGAGTCGTATTTTCGTCGCCGGTTTAGGATGAGCAC
Source organism: Thinopyrum elongatum (assembly GCA_011799875.1). Lineage (NCBI taxonomy): Eukaryota > Viridiplantae > Streptophyta > Magnoliopsida > Poales > Poaceae > Thinopyrum > Thinopyrum elongatum. The sequence goes on along the minus strand of CM022303.1, from coordinate 284,427,306 downwards.
CGAGTTGTTCAGGCGCATTGCAGAGAAACTAGCGAGCCATGACCGACTTTTTCAGCAAAGGAGGAATGCCGCCGGAGAGCTCGGGCATAGCACCTTTCAGAAGGTGACAACTGCTTTGCGTATGTTGGCATACGGTATCCCTGCTGATCTAGTTGATGATTACTTGGCCATGGGTGAGAGTCAAACCATCATGTGTGTCAAGCGCTTCGCAGTCAGAATTGTGCAAGTGTTTGGCGAGGAGTATTTGAGATCTCCCAATGCTGAAGACGCCGCAAGGTTATTGGAGATGAACAAAGCTCGTGGTTTCCCAGGTATGTTTGGCTCAATAGATTGCATGCATTGGAGTTGGAAGAATTGTCCTAAAGCATGGCATGGGCAATTCCACGGTCAAAAAAAGGGTTCCACTATAATCCTTGAAGCGGTGGCCGATCAAGAGACTTGTATTTGGCATGCTTTTTTGGAATGCCTGGATCTTTGAATGACATCAACGTTGTCAACCGGTCACCACTGATGAATAAGATTGCAAATGGTGAACTGCCACCGGTGCAGTTTGTAGCAAATGGCCGTACATACAACTATGGCTACTATCTTGCGGATGACATCTACCCAAAGTGGCAAATATTTGTGAAGCCGTTGAAAAAACCAGAAGGTAAGAAAAATCTTGATTTCCACAATGCTCAGGCGGCGGCTAGAAAAGATGTGGAGAGAGCTTTTGGGATTTTGCAAGTCCAATTTACTATTGTGAGAGGACCGGCTAGATTTTGGGATCAAAAGATGCTTTGGTACATCATGCACGCTTGTGTGATTATGCACAATATGATCATCGAGAATGAGCGTGGCCAAGATGTAGACTACTCTCACTATGAGCTCTTGGGACATCCCGTGCGAGTGCGGCGGAGGGCTGAAAGGGTGGCCCGTTTTGTTGCCCCCTATCATGCCATTCGACGTCCCGAAGCACATGATGATTTTCAGAAGGATTTCATTGAGGAGTGGTGGGCTTGGAATGGCCGACAAAGAGCATCATGATTTGTGTGTTTGATGTTGTATTGTTGAACTATTTGTTGTATTGAAAGATAAACTATTTGTTTGAGTTGTAATAACAAAATTGAACTATTTATTGTTGATTTATTTTATTTGTGTTTGATCTTCTTGCTTGTGTTTGAAGCGCATATGTTGTTTGTGCGAGAGCACGCGCGCTGCATTTTAGCGCGCCTACTGGAGCTACGCGCGCTAAATTTACCGCGGCCGCTGGAGCCAGCGCTTCTCGCCGCGCCAAAGCAGGCGATCGACGCGCTGCAAATTGATTTTTAGCGCGCCGTGTGTTGAGCGGCTGTTGGAGATGCTCTCACAACAGACAACTATTAACAGTCAAAATATAGCCGATTCGTAACTCACTTACAGCCGAATAAATAGCTTCACCGGCCCATAATTACCGACCGCAGGCCTTGTTCGGCCCATGAGGAGAAAACAAGGAACTCGTTTTGTTGTCCTGTTTGTAGAATCGCGAAAATACGGTAACGGTCAACTTGGAGCTAAATTTTTTTAAATAATACATTTTTTTAATAAATTTGAAAAATAATACACGGTTTAAAAAATTTGCAGAAATAATACACCGTCGGCCCATTAGAGGCCGACTGGACCCAGTCGGCTTCCTCTGGGCCGACTGGACCCTGTCGGCTTCCTCTGGACCGACAAGTGGCTGGGACGGCTGGGCAGCGTCCAGTCGGCTTCCTCTGGGCCGATTGCTGACCTGTCGGCCTGGCCGAAGCCGACAGGGCCTCACGCGCCCACACACGCGACGCAGAGCCCGTGACTCCTTCCTGGCCAGCTCCTTCCTTCCCTTTTCTTTATTTCACTTCCTTGCCTCCTCCTTTCACTTTCTCTTTGCTTTCTTTCACTTCCTTGCCTCCTCCTTTCACTTCCTTGCCTCCTCCTTCCTTTCCCTTTTCTTTCACTTCCCACGCTGCCCGTGGCTCTCTTCTTCCTTCTCTTCTTCCTTCCCTTCTTCCTTCCCTTCTTCCACATTTCTTCAGTTCTTGTCTTCTAAGCAAAACTACACCGAATTAATACCCATTTTCTTCTCACGCTGCACGTGGAGGTGGAGGTGGTGGAGGAGGGGTGCTGCACGTGGAGTGGTGGTGGGGTGGAGGTGGAGGTGGGGGAGGAGGGGGTGCTGCACGTGGAGGGGGTGGTGACTGAGTGGTGGATGAAGGGGGTGCTGCACGTGAGGTGGTGGAGGAGGGGTGCTGCACGTGGAGTGGTGGGAGGAGGGGGTGCTGCACGGTGTTGGAGGTGGAGTTGGTGGAGGAGAGGGTGCGCACATGGAGGTGGTTGGTGGGGCCTCTCCGGTGATTGAGGGGCGTCGTTCGTTCGTCGTTTCTTCTCACGCTTCAAGGGTATAATACAAGTTAAATTTCGTGTGTCATATTACTTGTGCGATTTTATAGTTGGTTCGGTAATATATCATAATATATTTAGTTGGTCTGATAAATTTTTTTGTCAAGTATTTACGTGTCCGTTAATATTTAGGCGTCCGGTAATATATAGTTGTCTGTTAATATTTAGGTGACCGGTAATAATATATAGGCGTCCGATAATATATAGTTGTCTGTTAATATTTAGGTGTCCGGTAATATTTAGGTGACCGGTAATAATATATAGGCGTCCGATAATATATAGTTTTCTTTTAATATTTTAGGTGTCCGGTAATATTTAGGTGACCGGTAATAATATTCTAGGAGGGCGCCGATATATATAGTTTTCTTTAATATTTAGGTGACCGGTAATAATATATAGGCGTCCGATAATATATAGTTGTCTTTTAATATTTATGTATCCGGTAATATTTAGGTGACCGGTAATAATATAGGTGTCCGGTAATGTAGTGCACCAATAATATCCCATAATATATTATAAGTTTGACTTGTTGCTTAATAGTTATTCATGTTGAATATTTTAGGTCGGCAGATATGTCAGATGTAGTGAAGTTCATTTTTTTCTACGGTCATGGTACTGTCCAAACAAATCTGTTGGGAGTAGATCTTAGTGAGTTCGAGAACATCGTGGTGCCAATTAGTGCCCCTCAAACATGGTCTGTTAGTCAGTTGACAGAGTGGTTGACAAAATGTTTAGGGTATAATACTGAAACTCACATCGTCGGTGTTCATGCATTGTGGAGCCGGTCAAGTTCAAACATTTTCTTTTATTTGAGGCCAATCGAGCGGGACTCTCAGTGGGTGCGCTGGTTGCAAGGATGTGCAAAAAGGATAGTAAATCCTTGCGCCTTAGTGCTTCCTATCCTGAAGGAGGACAGTGCCCCTGAAGGCGAGGGTGGTTATGATCCTGGTCAGAGCAGTGCCCCTGAAGGCGAGGGTGGTTATGATCCGTCAAATGATGGATATGATGACCACGAATCAGTACAGAGTAGTCAGGTAGAAGGTGGAAATGCTGATGGTTATGACGTTGGCCAGGTTGATGCTGACGAGGTAGATGGCCAAATGCAAAACCTGATGGAAGATGAAGATACAGATGTTGATATTGGTCATGCTGATAATTCCGACGAGTCGGATGAAGATGAGAACGTAGAGGTGGTGCCTAATCCTGCAGCATGGAATCATGACTTCTCATCTGCAATGACCGTGAATGATGGCCATGATTCTGCCTGGCAATATCACCAGAACAATATTGCGACGGGTGGTATGTACCCCAACAAGGAAGCTCTGAAGGATGCAATAACTCAGTGGGCAATGTCCACGCAAAGGGTTTTGAGAGCTGCCGTGTCTAGTCAGAAATTTTTGACAATGGTATGCAAGAACAATGATTGTCCCGCGAGGGTGCATGGCTATCTCCCAAAGTATGGCACAAGTTGGGTGATCAGTGACTTCGTACAGCACACATGTGTTATTCCGTATATCCCTCAAGATCATGGCAACCTTTCATCCACGCTTATTGCTTGATTGCTTTACAGCGAGATAGTGGAGAGCAAAGCGATGGAAGTGAAGGCTATCCAGACAAAAGTCTTCGTCAGGTTCCATTACAGAATTTCTTATGGCAAGGCTTGGAGGGCTAAGCAGATGGCGCTTGAGCAGAGATTTGGTTCGTATATCGATGCATATGACTGTGTTGTCCGTCTCCTCCGCACACTGCAGTACCGGAATCCAGGCACCTATATTAACATCCAAGACTTGCACATGCCTGAGTTCCCAATTGTGATGGTGCTGCATCGATTGTTCTTCTCTTTCGGTGTATGCATCGAAGCTTTCAGTCATTGTAGACTGGTGATATGTGTAGATGGCACATTTCTCACTGGCAAGTACAAGGGTCAGATCCTCACCGCCATTGGTCAAGACGGTCAAAATCAAGTAGTCCCACTAGCATTTTCTTTTTGTGGAGAGTGAGAATATTGAAAGTTGGACTTGGTTCTTCAGGCAACTGAAAATAGCAGTTGTGAAGGATAAGCCGAATGTGTGCATCCTTCATGACAGGCATGCAGGTATACTGAGTGCGATAAGGACACTGACAAACCCTGGGCCTGATGAGCCAACTCCATGGCAGGACCTGCAGAGCCGTTGGTGCATGCGTCACCTGGGGGCCAATTTCTTCTCGCAGTTCAGAAATAAGAATCTTATGAATCTATTCAAAAAACTTTGCAAGCAGAACCAGGAATGGAAGTACATGAAGATACGTGAGAGACTTAATGTGTGCACTCTGAGACATGTTAGGGACAGAAAAGCTGCAAGAGCTGCAGCTGTGAGGGCACATGTAGAAGCAGTAGCTGCACAGTTAGCAACAGGACCAGCGGCCGAGGAGGAAGAACCTGTTGGGCTTTGTGATTTGCCAGGATTTAACCCACCTGGTACTAGGAGAAGGCTTGGCAGGACGATTAAAACATTTGAGGAGTGGATAGAGCATGAGCCTCTGGAGAGGTGGTCTTTGCTGCATGACACACATGGAGCAAGGTATGGTGTCATGACTACCAACCTAGCTGAAACTTATAATTTTGTCCTCAGAGGAAACCGTGCTTTGCCACTGACAGCAATCGTTGAGGGTATTTTCTATGGCACGGTGAAGTATTTCAGAGATAGACGTCAAGCAGCAGAGTTGCATATCACAAACAACCCGAACACACGTTATTGTGAAAGGGTTATGAAGTACATGAATGATAAGATGCGGAAAGCTAGGACTCACACTATAGTCCCCATCGGAAATCAAGAAAGAAGGTTTGAGGTCCGATTAGCTAACAACAAATTCGGATGTGGAAATCAGGTGTTGACGCATGAGGTGAAAATTGGCAATGAAGTCAGGCCAACGTGTGAGTGCACATGCAACAAACCGAAGTTGCTTCATCTACCTTGCTCTCATGTACTTGCTGCTTGCGGGCAGCTAGGACTTGACGCACTCTCTTTTGTGTCTCCATATTTCCTAAAAGAATCCGTGGTCAATACCTGGACAGGTGAGTTGCAGGGATTTCAATCAATGGGTAACTTCACGACTGTTAACCTTGTTGAAAGGCGGTACATTCCAGACCCACGGAATATGCGTACAAGCAGAGGCAGACGTCAGACTCAGCGCATCCGGAATGATATGGATGAATCTGAAGCCGGAGGGCCAACTATTCAATGCATTCTATGCAATGAATTTGGCCACAGGGACACTAATTGTCCCACCTTCGTGATTGGGCGTGGACGAGGAAACCGGGGACGAAGAGGAAGAAGAGGGAGAGGAGGGAGAGGAAGAAACTAGCGTATGTGTGGCACTCTGTTTAATTATGTAATAAGTGTGGCACTCTGTTAAATTTGTATTAAGTGTGGCAATCTGTTTAATTTGTATTAAGTGTGGCACTCTGTTAAATTTGTGTTAAGTGTGGCACTCTGTTTAATTATGTAATAAGTGTGGCACTCTGTTTAATTTGTATTAATTGTGGCACTTTGTTTAAATTTGTATGGTGCGTGCAACTGTGTTTTCATAAGTGCAGGAATGGAGGATGAACTCCCTCCATTGATTGATCCTCTCATTGATAGTGGCCATCGTGCTGCGATGTTAGAGGAACGCCCTCTGGTACCCCTAGTCACTCGAACTCCTAAGCATGACTGGAAGATACATTCGGATTGGACAGAGAGGTACGGGTTTTATTAATTTTGTTCTTTGTTAGGTGTTTTTTTCCGATAACAACTCATTGGACATTTGTGCTTTGTTATACGCATGTTGAAATGGGCTGGGCTTTTACCTTTCGCGCGTCTTGTTGAGGCCACAGATACCAATACACACGGCGCCATTGACCACGCTTTGCTCACGTGCTTAGCGGATCGATGGAGGCCGGAGACCCACACGTTTCACTTCCGTTGGGGAGAGATGGCTCCTACTCTGGAGGATGTGTCACTTTTACTGGGACTACCCTTGTCGGGTCATGCCATAGGACCGTTGGAGGCACCGGCTGGTTGGGACCAGCAACTTGGTAACCGTTTCCAGAATATCTACCCCGGTGCCCCGGCATTAGCCGCGGAGAAGCACGGACCTAAGTTTGATTGGTTGGGGAATTTTGAGGTTTGTTCATCAATCACAGATCTGTCGTTTGTCTTCCATCTTCCCCTTGTCTTGCATATTCTCTATTTACTAATTGTCCATCTTTACTTATTGACTACAGATCCAGAGGTTTTCGGGGTATGGACAAGTCCCCATGACTGCGGTACAGATCACTAGGAGCCTGGAGGCATACCTATTGTGGCTTCTTGGGAAGGTGATGTTCACAGAGAATCATGTCACCACTTGCACCGCGCGGTACATCCCCATTGCATTAGAGATCGCTACAGCTACGGGCCCGGGGCAGATCACACAGAGGAGTTGGGGTTCTGCTGTTTTAGCGGCTACATACCGAGCTATGTGCAACGGCTGCAGGCTAGAGGGGAAGAAGGCGGCCCTTCTTGGTTGCCCTCTATTTTTACAGCTGTGGTCCTGGGAGAGATTCTCTATTGCACGACCGAACATTAAGGTGGACGAGGCTTGGCCTTCGAACGAGCTTTTCGATGCTGAGGGCATCGACATGCCTACTTTCGGTATGATCTGGACACGTCGCCAGGTATGTGTCGTGCTATAATTTGTTACATCTTCTATGTGTAAACCATGTCCTTATGTACACCATGACATAAACTAACTTTTGGTTTGCGCAGAGACGCTTCTCTACTGAACAGACTAGGCGAGCCTATATCGCATTGAACGAGCAGTTCGATGTGTACACTGGGGTGATCTGGCAGCCGTACACGCAGGCAACCATAGATGCTAGATATCCCGGTGGTATTTCTGAGCTTTGCACAAGAGATCGGGATTACTGGATGACAAAATCGAAGATCATCTTCGATGTATTCGTCGAGGAGATGGCCCAACAGAGGGTCATGAGACAGTTTGATCTTCGACAGTTGGCCCAGCCCCCACCTACTGAGCGTCGTCTGTTAGACAATGTCCACAGGTATGTCTAGTATTTCAATGTTGGTTGGTCTTCACATTATGAAATACCAAAGAATTAACTAATCATTGCACACACAATGCAATTTCAGGATCACGAGGAAGGGGATTAACAGGACCATGGCTCAGTGGCAGGCACATGTTCAGATGTACGTTGCAGAGTGGGAGACTGCGACGACACATATTTGGGACGAGGATCGCGCGTTCGATATGGCTGAATTCGATGCCTATTGGAATCAGTACAGTCAGCTGATGCGGTTAAGCATCATTAACCACCCTCAGAGAGAGGAGATACCGGCCCCTGCTACGAGGGATACGTACCCGAGCTATGATACTTCGGGCCCTAGACAGCACGTGGTAACATATACTGAACTTATCTAATGCATCTAGTTCTTACATACTTTGTCGTGCAGACGTAATAATCTTTGATTTCATTTCAGGCTGACATGTCACTCGAGCTTCACGAGGAGGTGGCCAGCTATAGACGGCAACTATCGTCTACTGCTCTTCTAGATCCTCGTCCAGTGCACTCCTTCTTGACGCGCATGGAGGGGAAACTACGAGCTATATATCAGACCATCACGTGCACCCGCTCTACGGATGTTGTTCTCCAGCAGCCCCAGGTACGCCCGCCTCGTCACTCAACGGGCCAGCACTGACATCAGCCACGTCCACGTGTAGACCATCAGTGGATGAGTAGGCCACCAGCTCCTGACCAGGCCGGGAGTTCAGCGTGGCAGCACGGTCCACCGCCGAGCTTCGTGATGCATCAACATCCTACAGGTATGTTTGTTCATATCTATTCTTTTCAATATCAATTGGAACTACTTCTTTCTTAATTACTTATGTGGCCTCTCTGCCGCAGGAGCCTACGTATATAGGGCGCCTATGTCCGGACATCAGGCGTCCCATTCCGAATCCACGTTTGACAGTGCTCCGGATGGTGGGCACAACACACAGGATCAGGTGTCGCAGCACATCACCAACTGGATGGACACGTATTATTCTACTCCTCCACCAGATCCCACACAGCCCACACAGCCCACGCAGGACACACAGTATGGCCAGGACGAGTCTTCGATTCCTTTTCGTAACGTTCGGCGACCGAACAGGTTAGGCTGGTCGACGCCCCCTCCAGCACAGCCACGTCGCGGACGAAGAGGACGTGGCTGATACTTATGTATGCGAGCGACGTATTTGTATGTGAGAGACATATTTCTACCTATGTATGCGAGAGACATATTTCGACCTATGTATGCGAGAGACATATTTCTACCTATGTATGCGAGAGACATATTACTATTAATTCACATTGTTATTCGAGTCACATTTCCACACTGACTGCAACACAATAAATTACTAAGATAGAAGTACATCTGAAATAAACGGTGCGACTAAATTTAAAAATACATCTTACAAACTTGATAGAACTACATCTAAATTAAACGGTACATACGACTTAACTTACAACATACATGCATAAAATAAGATACATAAAAATTAACATGTTTCAAATTAAGATACAACTTGCTGCAAATTTTAAGATACAACTTGCTGCAATGCGAACGTTACGATACAATAACATAAATCTACTGAGTCCAACGGGGATATTTTCCTTTTCCATCACCAGCTTCTTCTGCTGCCTTGGCTGCACGAGCCCTTTCTTTTTTTATCTCCCTCTCAGCCTCACGGGCCTCCTGTCGCTGTCGTTGAACCTCCGCCAGTCGAAGTCCCTCTTCTCGGTTTTTCTTCTTCATCTCATCAAGAGAAGCCCTCTGCTTCACACAGTACTCTTGCCACTCTCTCTCCTGCTCTGCTTTCTCCTCTGCTGCCGCCTTCGCGCGGCGCTCTTCTATGTCCAAACTTGCCCATGCACGACGACCTCTTTCACGAATCTCGGTCACCGCCCAGTCCGGTTTTTTCGTGTCAATCCAACGATAGTACATGCACAGAGGCGGAGGAGACTACAACCAAAATAGAAATAGAAATATCAAATCAACAATAATATCAACAACGTGTTTATTCTTCATGACTGAAACATACCGGAGGCCTGATGTACGGTGAAGTAGCAACGGGTGGATCTTCCTCATAATTGGCGCACATGAAAAACTTCATGCCCAACCAATCTGAAAAATCCGTCACCTCTTTCACCTTATAGAGATCGCCACACCAACAACGAAGTACTTCCACCCCCCGAGGCAAACTCGCACTCTTCATTTTCGTAGGCCTAATGCTTTGATCCGAGCAAGGCAAACTCATAATGACTAGCGCGTTGGTGTTTTGAAGTGCGGCTGGACGATAGAGAAGAGAGTGAGAAAGAGCAAGCAGTGTGGGCAGAAGCAAAGAGAAGAGCGTGAGAGAGCAGGCAACGACATCTCGTATATAAAGATGAGGAGCACTGTGTTGTCGGTAGCAACAGCACGGCACCGCACCACAGACAGCAGGAATCATACAAAGCAGACAGCAGGAATCAGACAAAGCAGACACCCGCGCGCTCGGCCGAATCTTTGCCTAAAAATCAGCGCCGTTTGCATAAAAAACAGCGCCGTCATTAACAAATCAGCCAATCACTACAGTCTGCCAATCACTACAGTCTGCGGCGGGGGGGTTATAGGTTCTGAAGAGAAGATGGCGGGATAGTAGGGTGGGAAAAAAATTAGCGGGGTTTTATAGGTTCAGAAGAGAACATGGAGGGAGAAAAGATGGCGGGAACGAATGGCGGGAAACGATTGGCGGGAAACGGTTGGCGGGGGAGAATGGCGGGAGGGAATGGCGGGAAGAGAATGGCGGGAAACGGTTGGCGGGGAGAATGGGGGAAGGAAACGGTTGGCGGGGGAGAATGGCGGTAAAGATTTGATAGGAAAGACTGTCCGGAAGTACATAAGGGGGAAAAAAGACTGTCCGGAAGTACATAAGGGGGAAAAGATGGAGCCATGCATCAGTCGGCCTGTAGTAGGCCGATTACTAATGGCCTACTACAGGCCGACTGATGCATGGCTGGGTGGCCGAGAGCCGTCGCTTCTCGAGGCCGACTAGTGTCCTGTCGGCCTCTAGTAGGCCGACTGGACCCTAATCGGCCCAGAGGAAGCCGACTGGGTCCAGTCGGCCTATTAGAGGCCGACGGTGTATTATTTTTGCAAATTTTTGAAACCGTGTATTATTTTTCAAATTTATTAAAAAAATGTATTATTTAAAAAAAATTAGCCAACTTGGAGCTGAATTCGGACATGGAATGTAAAAAGACAAAGATTAAAAAAAAACAACTTGGAGCTGAATTCGGACATGGAGTGACGCCAATTTGTAGCCTCGTCACGCAATGTTCCCCCATCCAGCTTGGAATCGTCCGAGTCCAATCGAGAGAGATCGAGAGAGAGAAAACTGCACACCAATCTAGGGCAATGCCGCTGCCGCCGCGCGCCGTCCTGCCATCGCCCGCCGTCGCCTCGAAAGTGGCACCCAAGAGAAGCAAAGTTGCGGGCGATGACAGCGGCCGAGAGAACTAGCGGCGCACCCCGCTCGCCGAAGAAGGTTCCTCGGGTGGATGCAGCGGCCAAGAAGTCGAACAGCGCGCCCCTCTTGCCTGCCAAGGTTCTTCAGAACTCCACCGTGGATGGGGCGCACCGGCAACTGCGATTCGCATGCGGGGATGCTGTCGAGGTGCGCAACAGGTTATTCACGAACGTCGTCTTCTCCGGCAACAGGCAGCTGGTGATCTAGCTCCGCGCCAAGGTACTCTCCGCCTTGGCCGGCACCGAGTCCTACCTCGTTGAGTACCCCGCCATCAACAGCAAACCCAGCCGTGTCGCACGAGTGCCATCATGGGACGTCCGCGAGCCCCGTCGCGCTCCACCCCACCCGGCGGTCGACGCGGCACCGCCGGCCAGTTCCAAGAGACCACCACCGCCGGAGCAGACAGAGCGCGGCGGTGATTGTTGCAAGGAGGAGAAGAGGGTCAGCAAAGGGATCCCGATGGACGCGCTGTGCCGATTCTACGAGGAGCACGACCCAGAGTTTGCGTCGAAGCTGCGCCGCGCGACGATGACGAAGGTCGATGGAGGACGCCCACCAGTTTACGTTTAGTTATACTTCTCTCGGGAAGTAGCTAGTTTTCTTCTTTGCTCTCTCTACAGACGTGGATTTTTAGAGCACTTGCACCCAGGCCCTGCTATCCTAACTCTCCAATATCGCTTTAAAATCCGTGCGACACAACTAACTTTCTATATGAAATTTTCTCTTTTTTGTTTCTCCCACATAGAACATATCTTGAAGTTCAAACCTATGTAGCGTGGCAAAGCTTTCTAACTAGAATCTAGGATAAATCTTTCAGAATTTTTTGTCCGACATAAATACTAAAAATATGATTTTTTGATCAAACAATACGTATTTTGTATATTTATATTTGACAAAAAAATCTGAAAGATTTATCCTAGATTCTACTTAGAAAGCTTTGCCATGCTGCATAGGTTTGAACTTCAAGATATGTTCTATGTGGGAGAAACAAAAAAGAGAAATATATTTGCATGAATCTTAAAGCAGGAAATGGATGGCAAGACAGAGAGAGCCTGGGTGCATGTGCTCTAATATATATTTTCGCTCTCTCTACTAGTTGTCTGTTGTGAGTTCATGATCGCTGGGGAGAGGAATTGATGAACATGATCATTAGCAGTAAGAACTCTGCAACTGACTAGATGTATCATGAATTCATGATCGCTGGAGAGAGGAATTGATGTATGTGCGTAGTCCATATATATTAAGGCCCTGTTTGGAATCACTCCGCCCCGCTCCACTCCGCGGAGCTGTGGAGCTGGGCTTGAGCCGCTCTGTGAAAACGAGCTACAGCCTGCTCCACTCCGGGAGCGGAGTCGAGGGAGTGGAGTGGAACCGAACAGGCACTAAATTCAAGATTCTCGTTTTTCTTGAGATCAAAAGATGAAGAGAAAGCAGCTAGCAAAGCAAGCTTTCTTATTATTTTTTCAGGTTCAATCATATGCAGGATTGCTCTATCGTCCATCGACCATGTCCGTTTGTGATGTATACACATTTGGCCGCTTGAATTTTATGATCTCCTGCTTTAGTTTTGTTTTCTCTTTTGTGAAAATCGCTAATCCTAGAAGGCGAAGAGGGCCGGGACGCACTATGTCGGTTCTTCGAGGAGCACGAGAAGTTAGCGCGATAACATGCACGCGCTGTGCCGATTCTTCGAGGAAGCTGCACCCAGCGACGATCATTAGCAGGACGCCCAGCTTTTGTTTCTGCTCTCTCGTAGTTTTCTTCTTTGCTATTTCTCCTACTCCAGTTGTTTGTTATGCCTGATCATTAGCAGGAAGAACTCGGCAATTGATAAATGTATCAGGAATTCATGCTTGCTGCAGAGAAGAATTGATATACTCCGTACATAGTTCATAAATACTCCGTAGTATTTAATGCATGGTTCCCATTTTTCTTGAGATAAAAATGTGAAATATGTGTTCGATCGAGAAAGCAGCAAGCTTGTTCTTGATTACAGTATTATTTTCCGTTTTAATATTGCTTTATCGTCCATGGATCGTGTTCTACTGTTCTTATGTGCCGCGTACACATTTGACCGCTTGAATTTTATGGCCTCCTGATTTTTTTTTTCTCTTTGCCCATGAAAAACATAGAGATCATCAAACCGTTGGGATCATGTGAATTATCTGAGTTTTGTTTTGTGAGAATTACTAATCCCCTAGAAGGCAATTGATTCGTAGGATTTTTAATAAGTTTTGGTACAAGGGCTCTTTAATCGTAGGAATGGGGTTGCAGTATATGTGGAATGAATTTCTATGTCTCTAGCCAGTTCTACAAGATCCCCGACGCAAAGCTCAAAGAGGCCCTTGACCAGAGAATACTTGCCACCCAAAGAATTTTTCTTGTTCCTACAACTTACAATTAAAGGTGGCAGCCCAACTAAAATTTTGCCTGCAGAAACTTTGGTTTTGTAAGCTTAGCCTATTATTCGTTGATCCCAACGAAAACAATGGTAGCTTATGCAGTAGATTATGATGTCGAACATGGATAAACTTATAGTTATAGACATGCACATCACACGAACAATGAGGTAAAAGCAGGGTGGCAGTTTCGATAACTTTCTGCAACAACGTTCCTCTGTTGATGTCGATGTCTTAAAAAAGTTTCTCAGTTCCAGCTAAGCATGGGCAAACTACGGCACAAGGGGAGCGAGCTTAGCTAAGGTAGAACACATACAGTAAGATAATACAACAAAATAGCATATTTGAAGTCTGACGTCTGAACATCACTGAGAGCATTTTTTTCCCTTCTTTCTGGAGAGCATCACTGGTTTAGTTTTCTCTTTTTGGACAGCACCACTGGTACTTGTAGAGCTAGTGTCACTGGTATGTGAGTTGCAGGATTGGCTTCTCCATGAGGGACCGGCATGTAGTTGTTCACGGGATCCTCGTGAAGCGGAGGTGGCACTGAAAATAAGAGCATGCCATCAGATAAATAACAAATCATGTGTGTCAAATTATCAGATGGTTGCACAAACACAAAGAGTGAATAGAACGCCATTAATCACTTGAGCCAGAAGAGAAGACAAGCAAGCTAATCACATCAAGAAGTCGTCCGTTGCCCAAAGGGTCATTGTATGTAAGTATACTAATAGATGGAAACAGCAGACATCACCAACACCAATGAACCCCACACAGTGATTCTAAATTTCTAACAGCTGCTACAAGATCCCTAAATCGCTAGCAAGTTGCAAGAACTTAATCTAGGAGTGGTGTATAATCAACACGGGTACTAGAGGTCCCCCACCTGGCTGTCTCGTGTTATCCAACTATGTATAGGCAGCATGCATTAACAGAACTCTCATATAGTTTATATTCATGTAAAGAGGATAATAATCCATCAGCCACTAGTGCGTGCAATGGTCTATGTTATGTTATCACTTATCAGGCGTGCCATCCAATTTACAGAAATTTTAAAACAATAAAGTAAAATCCAATTTATGACATCTCAACCTGTTATGATCATTTAAAATATGAGTGGCATGTGTGAAACTTCGCTTACATGAATGCCCTACTATCCTGTACACCCCAGCTCGCCACTTGTCCTACCACTTAAATAGTTCCATTAAGTACCACAATATTAAAGTAGACAAACTTGTAACGCATTCTCAGTTGACAAGGCAATCTGAAAACCATTTTATCAATGATACAAATTTCAAGCAATAGTGGCTATTGTTCAAACAGAAGAGAGAGGCTTGTCCAACCAGCAATTCATTTAGCATGCCAGTTAAAGTAACCGTGTTAAAAATTGTGCATAAATACCTTCAGTTGGTTCAATAAGCTCTGACTGATGAGGGCAATTTGGAGGCTTAGGTACCTTGAACGAAAACTGAGATAACTGTAAATTGGCAGCATAGTCTGGGTTGTCTTCAAGATACCTATCAAAGTATAACATATGAAGAATAAGATAAACATCTAGACAGAGTGAACCGCATGGAGAAGTTCACAACTTCACATAGTATACGCATGTATTCTGTGTTGTTTCCAACGTTCAAATTGCAAGAACAGGCGAGATTTCTGAAAATAAGCCCCAACAAAGCTAAGCCTAAATGCTGGTTGTGTGATCATTGAGCCATTGAGGTAGTGAAAGTACAATAATAACACTTTGCAACAATTATGACAATAATAGTGGACACCAGTCAGATGCGTTATCAACATGCTAGATGAATGAAAAACTGCATATGAGCATTAATATGCTTAAGAAAGCAACGATATTGAAGAGAAGTTGACCAAACAAAAGTTAGCTTACCTTTCGACCTCTTTCATGGATCTTATTTTTATGCCTGCGGGAGAGATATAGTACCTGAAAGGATGTATAAGTGTCACAAAATAGTCATACAATACATACATGGAACGGCAAGCACATCCTTTTATATAGGTGTGTAAGGTGTGTAACCACAGGAATGAATGGTTAACCATTGATCAAATATGAACAGCATTAAGTTCCTAAACCATAAATGAGCATTCTGAGCTCTCAAGAGTTACGACCCAGGGATGTTAGAAAACAACTGCAACATCATTTGCTCAGAAATAAATACAAAAGGCTGGGAAACAAATTAACTACGATGATGTGCAAAACAAGTAATACTCACACATCAGCGAATCTGGTGCTCTGTTCATTCCTCAGAGTAATATTCCTTTCCCACCCAAGAGGGGTCTGAGGGATGCCTGGGATATCAATTGCACATGCCATGCCATTATCCTCAGATATATCAGTTGGATCATGGCATGTAACTTGTGGCTTCCACCCATGGACATATTTGCAAGAAAAAGGAACTTGTCTAATATTCTCTCGGATTTGCTCGTATTTCAGTTTGGATGGTACAACTCTCCATTTCTGGCAAGTACTACATTGCACAGAATATGTACTAATAATGAATTTTCTTTTTTTAGACAGCACAGGCAAGTTTTTTTCTCCCTGGGCATTCTTATAAGGAACAACTTGATATGATGCACTTCCAGAGGAGTTTTCAGTGTCACTGTCATCCCATTGGTTCACAACCTTGTCAGCTAACATGTCTTGGCTCTTGATATGAGATAATGAACTCTCATCAGGGTTGGGCACAGGATTAGCCGGGCTGGACCCCATAGTTTTTAGTTCCCTGTTGGAGGTAATTGCAAAAGTTTCAGACTGGGAAAGGCAAAATGCTTGATAGAGAAACAAAAGAAACGTGAACGTAAGATTAAAACAGAAGGGATACACCACCATGAACATGAAAAGAGGGTGAGGACAAAGGCTACTTATAGTAAATCTTTGATTTCTCAGGCTAGATATCAAGATATCGCTGGCATTAGAGCAGTATGGTTCTCCCATAAATCAGGTTCATTATGGTAATGCCATAAATCTCTAACATTTTGAACAGCTTAATTAGGTAACTAGGGCTTACGTAATGTTTTGAGATCCCTAGGCTAGATTCAAAGATTCCGTTAGGAACAGAAAGGCGGAACTTAACGCCTCATCACTAGTTGGGGCATCAACAATCCAGTTCCCAAAAGTAAGGACATAACTCGCAAATATATATTTAACAGCTTGAGCTAACGTAACGCTCCAGAACCCTAGGATAGACACTGACCGAGATGCCATCAGCATTAGAAACATAACCTAATGTAGCAATAGTAAATCGAATGTACAAATTGCAATTGCAGATATCCCTACTCTTCAAACAGCCCTAGCATGGCAATCAAACTAAATCACAGTTATTATTATATAAAAACGGAATCATGATTCTTCTCACCATCCCCGTTAGACTACGAAACATATTACCTCATACTTCTCCAAAATGAAAACTAAGTTGGGACGGGATAAATAAAATCTACTATTCCACATGTAAAATTGCTGAATCTACTGCGTGTAAACTCTCTGAAAACGAACGCCGCCTTAGCGATATGTTCTCCCAAAGCCCTAGCATGGTAATCTATCTAAACCTAAATTGTTTTGAAGGAACTATCTAATCATGCATTCATGAGCAAAAGGAGAGTCGGGGTGGAAGGCGAGGTATACATACACGAAGCGCCTCCAATGGCGGCTTCTTGGTGGCCAGATTGGCTCGTCGGGGTCCTCGGCCTTCTCCGCGGGCGGTTTAGACGCACGGAGGAGCTTCGCCTCGCGGAGTCGGCGGGCTTCGCAGGAGGCGGCCAGCCTCCGGAAGCACCCGGCCCTGAGAGGATCGCGGCACGAGGAGATGCTCGGCGGCGGTCGGGGCGGGGAAGGGGAGCCGGGCGCCCCACTCTCCGCCTCATCGTCCGCCTTGGTGGCGGCGGCGCCGTCCTCCCACTGTGCGGGGCTCGCGCCGACGGACTCGGTGGTAAGCGAATTGAAGGAGGGGTCGGCTCCAAGGCCCTGTTCGTCTTGTCCCTGGGTTTTGGGGCTGGTTGTCACAGGATCGGTGGGGTCAATCCTCAAAAAAAAAAAAAAAGGATCGGTGGGGTCAGAAACGGAGGGATCCATTCCTACGGATGGTGGGCCGCTACAGGAGAGGGTTTTCGGAGGGAGGCAAGATAGAAGAGCGAGGGTGAATGGGGTTTCTGCTTTCAATCTCTACTCCTTTTTATATTGATTTGTAATTTGAACACGTCTAGATGTGAACACAGATGATTTTGGTATATTTGAAAATCAATTAAAGGGTACATCCATGATTAGTAATATATTAAAAATTGCTCGACAAATATTTCATAGCAAAATATTAAAAACATACTTAAATAATGGAGACGCATGGCAATGTGGCGAATTGAGTGGCGTACGCAAGCAAATCCAATATGATAGATGATGTCTAATATTAAGAAAGCTTTGCGGTTAATAGAAACATGCATGTGAGGTGAGCCAATGGGATTTTGTAGGAAAGAATAAGATGGATTGGGTGTGCTGAAAACCTTCGAAGCACGACAAGCAAGCTAGGTTGAATAACGGGAAACCAAAAAGCAAAATTGGACACATTGGATTCATCTCGTATAACATGTTGTGTGGGCCGACTAAGAAACACATGCGCCTATGTGTTTTCGGATGTGAAATACCTTGCGAATGGATGCTCAATTCTAATCATGGCTTTTCTTTTTTTTCTTTTTTTTTTGCGGGTGAAAACTTGTATTGCGCAATCACAAGATCCTTACAATCATCAAAAGCTAAAGACAAAGCAACTTCAGGGCCAGACCCTAACCAAGTCATAGTTCTGCCCTCACCTCTAGCAAACTTGGTTAAACTATCACTAACATTATTCTGAATAGGATTAACATGAGTAATATAAGAATCACGAAGAGACAAGAGATGACTAATTTCCTTAATGAGAGAAGCTTAGATTGATCTATCCTCTTCCCGGCCTTGGATGCTCAATTCTAATCATGGCTTTTCAACTCTAAGAGTTTTCGATCTTAACATACAATAGTCGAGTCAGAAGGATCAATATTAATTTATGTAGTGTTGTAAGGGCACGGAGCCAATATATGAATGAGCTCCAAAGTTGATCGTGTATTCGACGAATGGTCACAAGAAGATCTAGATATAATAGTAGGACCAAGATATGGTTGAGTGCAATAAATATGGATAAACAAAAATTAATGAAAAAAATCTTCTCCATATCTCACAAGATGTATTCTTCTCTGGCCATGTGTTATTGTTTAATATCTTAATCTAACTAGTATCATATTGATAAAATTTCCATATCGCATGCTTTAGGTGTATTGTAGTTTCCTATCTAGATCATTAAACATATAGGATTATTAAAAAAAATCCTTGGTGGATCCCATCTAGAGCTTTCTTATCCCCTCGACGAAGACCTTCTCCGGCGTGTGTTCTACTCGTTCTCAACCACGATTTCGTCTCCTCCATGGTTTGGTTACTCGGGTTGATAAAGGGGGTGCCCTCACATGCGTGCCCGGCTTTGGTAGCAATTAGGTTAAAGAAACGTAGACCTGGAGCTTATATGGTTTTAGTTCCCATAAACAATGGCGTCCCTGGCGGCCTGTGTGTATTTTGGGGTGAAGGTAATTGGTGGATCGGACAAAGAAAAGGAGGAATTTGAGGAAGAGGATTTCGATGATGCGGGTGTTTGAAGAAGACCCCGGCGTGGTCAGGGATGGGATCAAGTGAATGGCGATTGTGAAGTTTCACACAACCAACCAATTCACTACCCAGGCTTTAATTATGAATATGAATATTGCATGGAACCCGACAAAGGAGATCAAGACCACACCGGTAAACGAAAATCTCTTTACGATCCAGTGTTCCTGCATGGGTGTTTCATCACCTCCGGTAAGTAGGGGTTGATGACCTTCTCATAGAACTTGTCCTTCGAGGAGCTTGGTGGAGCCATGGCGATCTAGATCTGTCAGAAAAACAACACGAAACAAGAACAGAGGATATTTCTGTGATATGGTGATCAAAACGTTTGGGAGTATATATAAGGAATTTTTATCTTGCAAAACAAGTATTCCAGAAGAAAACGGAGTTGGGAAGACTCACAAGGGGCCCACAAGCCACCAGGGTGCACACGGGGGGGGGGGGGGGGCGCCCTGCTGCCTCATGGGCACCTGGGTGGCCCCCTCCGGTGTTTCTTATTTTTGTATTTTTTCTAAAATTCCAAAACCGACAGAAAATATTTTTATGGAATTTTTGGAGTCGGTTTACTTACCGTAGCACATACCTCTTCCTTTTCAGGGTTCTGGAGTGTTCTGGAAGGTCTCTTTTATGTATTCCTCTGGTGTCATATTTTGAATAATGTTAGTTTCAACATTAATAGGTGTACCTAAGATATAATGCTTAATTCTTTGCCCATTGACCACCTTCGGATTAGTGCCTTCGGTGTTATTAATCTTAATGGCTCCAGAACAATAAACTTCCTCAATGATATACGGTCCTTCCCACTTAGAGAGACGTTTCTCTGCAAAAAATCTAAAATGATAATTGTACAATAGAACATACTCACCCACTTTGAATTCCCGCTTTTGAATTCTTTTATCGTGCCATCTTTTAAATTTTTCTTTAAATAATTTGGCATTTTCATAAGCTTGGGTTCTCCATTCATCTAGCAAGCTAATATCAAATAACCACTTTTCATCGGCAAGTTTAAAATCATAGTTAAGTTCTTTGATTGTCCAATATGCTTTATGTTCTAACTCAAGAGGTAAATGACATGATTTTCCATAAACCATTTTATACGAAGACATACACATAGGATTTTTATAAGCGGTTCTATAAGCCCATAATGCATCATCAAATTTCTTAGACCAATTATTTCTAGATCTATTGACGGTCTTTTGCAAAATTAATTTTATTTTTCTATTGCTCAATTCAACTTGACCACTAGATTGAGGGTGATAGGGAGATGCAATTCTATAGTTGACATCATAGTTAGCAAGCAGTTTACGGAATGCACCATGAATAAAATGTGAACCACCATCAGTCATTAAATGTCTAGGGACTCCAAACCTCGGGAAAATAACTTCCTTAAGCATTTTAATAGAAGTGTTATGATCAGCACTACTAGTTGGAATAGCTTCTACCCACTTAGTAACGTAATCAACAGCAACTAAAATATATGTATACCCATTAGAGGAAGGAAAATGTCACATATAATCAAATCCCCAAACATCAAATGGTTCAATAACAAGTGAATAATTCATAGGAATTTCCTGACGTCTACCAATATTATCAATTCTTTGATATTCATCACAAGCTAAGACAAACTTACGAGCATCCTTAAAGAGAGTAGGCCAATAAAAATCAGACTATAATACCTTGTGTGCAGTTCTGTCTCCCGCATGGTGTCCTCCGTAAGCCTGGGAATGACACTTCCGTAGGATTTGCTCATGTTCATGCTCAGGTATACAATGTCTAATAATACCATCTACTCCTTCTTTACAAAGATATGGGTCATCCTAGAAGTAATGTCTTAAATCAACGATGGTATAAATTTAGCAACGATGTTATTAGCATAGTATGCATACCAAGGACTATTACGAGAAGCATTTATGACGGCTAGTTGCTCATCAGGAAAACTATCATCAATAGGTAGTGGGTCGTTAAGGATATTTTCCAACCTAGACAAGTTATCAACTATGGGATTCTCAGCTCCCTTCCTATCAGTAATATGCAAGTCAAATTCTTGTAGCAATAGAACCCACCTAATGAGTCTAGGTTTAGCATCTTTCTTTTCCATAAGGTATTTAATAGCAGCATGATCGGTGTGAACAATTACTTTAGAATCAACTATATAAGATCTGAATTTATAACATGCAAACACAACTACTAAAAATTCTTTCTCAATAGTAGCATAATTTCTTTGAGCACTGTCTAGAGTTTTACTAGCATAATGGATAACATTTAATTTCTTATCAACTCTTTGTCCTAGAACAGCACCAACAGCATAATCACTAGCATCACACATAATTTCAAAAGGCAAGTTCCAATCAGGTGGTTGAACAATAGGTGCAGAAGTTAAGGCTTTCTTAAGTGTTTCAAAGGCTTCCACACAATCGTCATCAAAATAAATGGAACATCTTTTTGCAAGAGATTAGTAAGAGGCCTAGAAATTTTAGAGAAGTCTTTGATAAACCTCCTATAGAAACCAGCATGACCAAGGAAACCTCTTATTCCTTTAATATCTTTAGGACATGGCATTTTCTCAATTGCATCAATTTTAGCTTTATCTACTTCAATACCTCGTTCAGAAATTTTATGCCCCAAGACAATACATTCATTCACCATAAAGTGGCACTTCTCCCAATCCAAGACAAGATTAGTTTGTTCACATCTCTGCAAAACTCGATCAAGGTTGCTTAAGCAATCATCAAAAGAAGTTCCATAAACGAAAAAATCATCCATAAAAACCTCAACAATCTTTTCACAAAAGTCAGAGAATATAGTAGTCATACATCTTTGAAAGGTAGTAGGTGCATTGCATAAACCAAAAGGCATACGTCTATAAGCATAAGTTCCAAAAGGACATGTAAAAGTGGTTTTCTCTTGATCGGCTTGTGATACAGGTATTTGAGAGAAACCAGAATATCCATCAAGAAAACAAAAGTGTGTGTGCTTAGATAGTGTTTCTAACATTTGATCAATAAAAGGCAAGGGGTAATGATCTTTTCTAGTAGCTCTATTTAATTTTCTAAAATCAATTACCATCCTATAACCAGTTACAATTCTTTGTGGAATGAGCTCATTTTTATCATTCAGAACAACAATAATGCCTCCTTTCTTAGGGACACAATGAACAGGACTTACCCATGTACTATCAGCTATGGGATAAATTATACCTGCTTCTAGAAGTTTTAATATTTCAGTTCTTACCACCTCCTTCATCTTAGGATTTAATCGTCGTTGGTGATCAACAACTGGTTTAGCATCAGGCTCCATATTAATCTTGTGCTGACATAGAGTGGGACTAATGCCCTTAAGACCATCATGAGTACATCCAATAGCGGCACGGTGCTTCCTCAGAATTTTTTATAATTTTTTTCCTCATGCTCTGAAAGTTTAGCACTAATAATAACAGGATATATCTTCTTTTCATCAAGATAAGCATATTTCAAAGTATCAGGCAATTGTTTCAATTCAAACACAGGGTCACCCTTTGGTGGAGGAGGACCTCCAAGAGTTTCAACAGGCAAATTGTGTTTAAGGATAGGTGGTTGATCAAATAACATCCTATCTATTTCATTTCTTTCGTTCATGTGCATATCATTTTCATGGTCTAGCAAATATTGTTCTAACGGACCAGTGGGAGGTACATCAATAGAAGCTAGGCCAATAACTTCATCTTTACTAGGCAATTCTTTATCATGAGGTTGTCTACAAAACTTAGAGAAATTAAACTCATGAGAAATATCACCAAAATTAACACTGACAGTTTCTCCATTGCAATCAATCTTAGCATTAACAGTGTTCAAGAAAGGTCTACCAAATATAATGGGGCAAAAATCATCTTGTGGAGAACCAAGAACTAGAAAATCAGTAGGGTATTTTATTTTTTCACACAAGACTTCAACATCTCTAACAATCCCAAGCGGTGAAATAGTATCTCTATTCGCAAGCTTAATAGTAACATCAATATCTTCTATCTCAGCGGGTGCAATATCATTCATAATTTATTGATATAAGGTAAAAGGGATAGAACTCACACTGGCACCCAAATCACATAAGCCATGATAAAAATGATCTCCTATTTTAACATAGACAACAGGCATGCCAACAACAGGCTTATTCTTATCTTTAGTATCAGGTTTGGCAATTCTAGTAGCTTCATCACATAAGTAAATAACATGCCCATCTATATTATCGACCAAGAGATCTTTAACCATAGCAAAATTAGGTTCAACTTTAATTTGTTCAGAGGGTCTAGGTGCTCTAATATTACTTTTGTTAACCACATTTGAAACTTTAGCATGTTCCTTTATCCTAACAGGAAAAGGTGGTTTCTCAATATAAGCAGTAGGCACAACAGGATCAACATTGTAAATGATAGTTTCATATTTAACTATAATGGGCTCCTCAATCTTTTCTTTAACAGGGGGATGATATTTATACCACTTCTCCTTAGGGAGATCAACATGAGTAGCAAATGATTCACAAAAAGAGGCTACTATCTCAGAGTCAAGTCCATATCAAACTTAAGTGTTATACCTGACTCTTTACCTTTGTCGAGTTCCCAATCTTCAGAGTTGTGTTTAATTCTTTCCAGAAGATCTCATTTTAATTTAATAGTTTTCTTCATAAAGGAGCCAGTCGAAGAAGAATCGAGCATGGTTTGATCATCATGAGAAAGCCGAGCATAAAAAAATTTGTAAGATAATTTCTTTTGAGAGCTCATGATTGGGGCATCTGTACATCATGTACTTAAGCCTCCCCCAAGCTTGAGCGATGCTTTCTCCTTCACGAGGCCATAAATTATATATAATTCCGATCATGATGAACCTGATGCATAGGATAAAACTTTTGATGAAATTCCAATTTCAATCGATTCCAATCCCAAGCTCCAATATCATCGCATAGCCTATACCATGTCAATGCCTTTCCCCCCAAAGATAAAGGGAAGACCTTCTTCTTAACTTCAACTCCGGGTAAACCTGTAAGCTTAAATAATCCACAAACTTCATCCACATAGATTAGGTGCATATCAGGATGTAGTGTTCCATCTCCTGCATAAGGATTAGCTAGCAGTTTCTCTATCATACCGGAAGAAATCTCATAATAAATATTTTCAGTAGGTGCAATAGGTTGAGGGGCAATTCTTTGTGCTTCCAGTTGAGGTGAAGATACCTCGAACAAACCCCTCAAAGGATTGTTTTCCATAGTAACAAGTGACAGTAAATTTCAGCACGTAATATAAATGTTTCCTTACCAAATTCCACTTACCAAAGACGCTTCACTCCCCGGCAACGGCGCCAAAAAAGAGTCTTGATGACCCACAAGTATAGGGGATCAATCGTAGTCCTTTCGATAAGTAAGAGTGTCGAACCCAATGAGGAGCAGAAGGAAATGACAGGCGGTTTTCAGCAAGGTATTTTCTTCAACACTGAAATTGTCGGTAATAGATAGTTTGATAGCAAGATAATTTGTAACGAGCAATAAGTAGTAATGGTAACAAAAGTGCAGCAAGGTAGCCCAATATTTTTTGTAGCAAAGGACAGGCTAGAATAGTCTCTTATAATAAGTAAAACGCTCTTGAGGACACACGGGAATTTTCATCTAGTCACTTTCATCATGTTTGTTTGATTTGCGTTCGCTACTTAGATAATTTGATATATGGGTGGACCAGTGCTTGGGTGCTGTTTTTACTTGAACAAGCTTACCACTTATGATTACCCCCTCTCGCAAGCATCCGCAACTACGAAAGAAGAATTAAGATAAATCTAACAATAGCATGAAACATATGGATCCAAATCAGCCCCTTATAAAAAAGCGCATAAATTAGGGTTTAAGCTTCTGTCACTCTAGCAACCCATCATATAATAACTACTCCATAATGCCTTCCCTTAGTCCCAAAGATGGTGAAGTGTCATGTAGTCGACGTGCACATAACACCACTAACGAAACAACATACATACATATCATCGAAATATCGAACGAATACCAAATTCACATGATTACTTATGACAAGACTTCTCCCATGTCCTCAAGAACAAAAGAAACTACTCACGCATCATATTCATGTCCAAGATTAGAGGGGTATTTAATAGCATAATGGATCTGAACATATAATCTTCCACCAAATAAACCAACTAGCATCAACTACAAGATGTAATCAACACTACTAGCAACCCACAGGTACCAATCTGAGGTGTTGATGCAAATATTGGATACAAGAGATGAACTAGGGTTTGAGATGAGATGGTGCTGGTGAAGATGTTGATTAAGATTGATTCTCCATGATGAGAGGATCGTTGGTGATGACGATGGCTTTGATTTCCCCCTCCTAGAGGGAAGTATTGCTACTTGTGAACTGTGTTGGGATTTCCCTGAAGAGGATGGGACGGTGCAGTATAGTAGAGATAAGCATTTCCCTCAGTTATGAAACCAAGGTTGTCAATCCAGTAGGAGAACCAAGCAACACTATGTAAACAGCACCTGCACACAAACAACAAATACTTGCAACCCAGCGCGTAGAGGGGTTGTCAATCCCTCAACGGTCAAGAGAAAGATTAAATTGTATAGGTTTTGATAAATAGATCTAACAAAAAGACAAAATAAAATAAAATTGCAGCAAGGTATTTTTGGTTTTAATATATGATAGAAAATAGACCCAGGGGCCATAGTTTTCACTAGAGACTTCTCTCGAGAAAATAGCATACGGTGGATAAACAAATTACTGTTGGGCAATTGGTAGAAAAACAAATAATTATGATGATATCCAAGGCAATGATCATGTATATAGGCATCACGTCCAAGATTAGTAGACCGACTCCTGCCTGCATCTACTACTATTACTCCACACATCGACCGCTATCCAGCATGCATCTAGTGTATTAAGTTCATGAAAGAATGGAGTAATGTTTTAAGCAAGATGACACGATGTAGACAAGATAAACTCATGTATGAAATAAATCTCATCTTGTTACCCTTAATAGCAAAGATACATGCGTGTAATGTCTCTTTCTGTCACTGAGATTGAGCACCGCAAGATCGAACCCATCACAAAGCACCTCTTCCCATGGCAAGATAAATCAATCTAGTTGGCCAAACCAAACCAATAAATTGGAGAAGAAATATGAGGCTATAGCAATCATGCATAAAAGAATTCAGAGAGAACTCAAATAATATTCATGGATAGATCTGATCATAAACTCATAATTCATCAGATCCCAACAAACACACCGCAAAAAGAATTACATCAAATAGATCTCCAAGAACACCGAGGAGAACATTGTATTGAAGATCAAAAAAAGAGAAGAAGCCATCTAGCTTAACTATGGACCCGTAGGTCTGTGGTAAACTACTCATACATCATCGGAGGGCCAGCAAAGATGATGAAGAATCTCTCCATGATCGTTGCCCCCTCTGACAGAGTGCCAAAAAAGGCCTCTAGATGGGATCTCGTGGTTCTGGAACTTGCGGCGGCGGAAAAAGTATTTCATGGACTCCCCTGAGGGTTTTGGGATTTTAGAGTATTTATAGAGGCGGAGGTAGGTCAAAACGATGCCCGTGAGCCCCACTACCCACCAGGGCGCGCTGGAGGCCCCTGGCGCCCTGGTGCCTAGTGGGCCCCTCTTTCATCTTTTGGTTCCCTCCCGAAGCTTCCAGGGTCTCTTATCGCCAGAAAAAAAATATCCAAAAAGTTTCGTGGCATTTGAACTTCGTTTGGTACTGATATTCTGCAAAGTAAAAAATAAGCAAAAAAAGCAACTGGCACTGGGCACTAAGTTAATAGGTTAGTCCCAGAAAAGTTGCTAGTAAATGTATATAAAACATCCAAGATTGATAATATAATAGCATGGAACAATAAAAAATTATAGATACGTTGGAGACGTATCAAGTATCCCCGGCGGAATAGCTCCACCGGAGAGCAAAACTGCTCCTGCCCAAGTTTCGCCTCGAGACGGCGGCGCTCCATCCCAAAAGTCTTCTCCTTATTTTTTCTAGGCAAATGGGCTTATATACCAGAAGATGGGCACCGGAGGCT
This sequence comes from Thinopyrum elongatum, assembly GCA_011799875.1. NCBI lineage: Eukaryota > Viridiplantae > Streptophyta > Magnoliopsida > Poales > Poaceae > Thinopyrum > Thinopyrum elongatum. The sequence goes on along the minus strand of CM022303.1, from coordinate 284,400,188 downwards.
GGCCAGGGGCCCCACAAGCCACCAGGGCATGCCCTGGGGGGTGGGCGTGCCCTGGTGCCTCGTGGGCACCTGGGTGGCCCCCTCTAGTACTTGTTTTCTCTAATATTTTTTATTTATTCCATAATAAATCTTTGTGAAATTTCACCTCATTTGGAGATGTGCAGAATAGGTATCTCTGACATAGCTTTTTTAGGCCCTGAATTCCAGCTGCCGGCAATCTCCCTCTTCATGTAAATCTTGCAAATCAAGAGAGAAAAAGGCATTAGAATGGTACTACAAGGTATTATATTGGCCAAAAACATTATAAATAACAGTAGGAAAAGATGATGGAAAATGGACATATCAGCCATCAAGAAACTTCTTGGTGAAACCCGGGAGAAGATTGCCTTGGTGGGGCTTTCCCCTTTCTACGCTGGCAACCTGGCTCCAGAGGTGAGTCATCCTTTCTCTTATATAATCCATGCATTTTACTTTAATTTATTCTGATGTGCCGGCTTGTGTTTTTTCCAGAAGGATGCTAATTGGTGGAAGACTGAACCGCAATTTCCAACTCCGCCTAAGGACGGTAACCTAGAGGAAGAAGAAGAAGAAGAAGAAGAAGAAGAAGAAGAGGTAGAACTCGATTCTCTCGGTCGTCTTCATAACGAACTTGCTGACGCCGACTCTCTTCATGAACACACCGGAACCAGCCGAGCCGGCGAGGCAGGGGTAATTCCACCCGCTTCTGATTTGGAGACATTAGGTCAAAGGAAAAGCCGGCATGCGGTCCATAAGTTACCATTTTCACGCCCAACAGCTCACTTAGACAAAAACTTATCTTTGAAGCAAACACAACATGAGGTCACTTTGAAGAGGAAGACTGATGACCCACAAGTATAGGGGATCAATCATAGTCCTTTTGATAAGTAAGAGTGTCAAACCCAATGAGGAGCAGAAGGAAATGACAAGCGGTTTTAATCAAGGTATTGTCTGCAAGCACTGAAATTATCGGTAACAGATCATTTGGCAGCAAGGTAATTTGTAACGAGAAACAAGTAGCAATTGTAACAAAGGTGCAGCAAGGTAGTCCAATCCTTCTTATAGCAAAGGACAGACCATAACGGTCTCTTATAATAAGCAAAGCGTTCTTGAGGACACATGAGAATTCATCTAGTCACTTTCATCATGTTTATTCGATTCGCGTTCGTCACTTTGATAATTTGATATGTGGGTGGACCGGTGCTTGGGTGCTGTTCTTACTTGAACAAGCCTCCCACTTATGATTACCCCCTCTCGCAAGCATCCACAATTACGAAAGAAGAATTAAGATAAATCTAACCATAGGATGAAACATATGGATCCAAATCAGCCCCTTACGGAATAGCGCATAAACTAGGGTTTAAGCTTCTGTCACTCTAGCAACCCATCATCTAATAACTACTCCACAATGCCTTCCCTTAGGCCCAAAGAAGGTGAAGTGTAATGTAGTCGACGTTCACATAACACCACTAAGGGAATCACAACATACGTATCATCAAAATATCGAACGAATACCAAATTCACATGATTACTTATAACAAGACTTCTCCCATGTCCTCAAGAACAAAAGTAACTACTCACAAATCAAATTCATGTTCAAGATTAGAGGGGTATTGAATATCATTAAGGATATGAACATATAATCTTCCACCAAATAAACCAACTAGCATCAACTACACGATGTAATCAACACTACTAGTAACCCACAGGTACCAATCTGAGGTTTTGAGACAAAGATTGAATACAAGAGATGAACTAGGGTTTGAGATGAGATGGTGTTGGTGAAGATGTTGATGAATATTAGTCCTCCCGTGATGAGAGGATCGTTGCTGATGACGATAGCTTTGATTTCCCCCTCCCGGAGGGAAGTTTCCCTGGCGGAATCGCTCCGCCGGAGAGCAAACGTGCTCCTGCCCAGGTTCCGCATTGAGACGGCGACACTTCGTCCCGAAACCTTTCTTCTAATTTTTTCTAGGTCAAATGGTACAATATAGGAGAAGATGGGCCCCGAAGGCCTGCCAGGGGCGGCACAAGCTCGGGGGCACGGCCCCCAGGCTTGTCGCTTCCTGGTGGGTCCCCTTCTGGTATTTCTTTCTCCAATATTTTTTATATTTTCCAAAATAAATCTCTGTCAATTTTTAGGTCATTTGGAGTTGTGCAAAAAAGGTGTCTCCGATATAGCCCTCTCCAGTCCAGAATTTCAGCTGCCGGCAATCTCCGTCTTCATGTGAAACTTGCAAAATAAGAGAGAAAAGGCATCAGAATTGAATTATAAAGTGAAATAATAGTCCGTAATGCAATAAATATCGATATGAAAACATGATGCAAAATGGACGTATCAACTCCCCCAAGCTTAGACCTGGCTTGTACTCAAGCGAGAGCCGATATCCTAGAGGGCGAGATCGGCCAACAGGGGCACCTAAGGTACCTGATACGTCTCCAACGTATCTATAATTTTTTATTGTTCCATGCTATTATCTTATCCATCTTGGATGTTTTATATGCATTATCATGATATTTTATATCATTTTTGGGGACTAACCTATTAACCTAGTGCCCAGTGCCAGTTGCTGTTTTTTCCTTATTTTTGTCTTCTACAGAAAATCAATACCAAGCGGAGTCCAAATGAAACGAAACTTTTTGACGATTTTTCTTGGACCAGAAGACACCTAGGAAACTTCGGGAGGAGGCCAAAGGGGCCACGAGAGAGGCACAAGCTCGGGAGGCGCACCCCAGGGGGGCACCCCCCAAGCTCGTGGGCCCCTCGAGGCTCTCCTAACCCTAATCTCAGCTCCATAAATACCCAAATATTCCTCGTATACCAGAGGGCACACAAAAAATACTTTTCCGCCACCGCAAACTTCTGTTCTCGTGAGATCCCATCTTGGGGCCTTTTCCGACACTCCGTCGGAGGGGGATTCGATCACGGAGGGCCTCTACACCAACCTTGTTGCCCTTCCGATGATGTGTGAGTAGTTTATCACAGACCTACGGGTCCATAGCTAGTAGCTAGATGGCTTCTTCTCTCTCTTTGATCTTCAATAAAATGTTCTCCTCGATGTTCTTGGATTTCTATTCAATGTAATCTTATTTTGTGGTGCATTTGTTGAGATCCGATGAATTGTGGATTTATGATCAGATTATCTATGAATATTATTTGAGTCTTCTCTGAACTCTTTTATGCATGATTAAGATAGCTTTTTATTTCTCTCTAATCTATTGATTTGGTTTGGCCAACTAGATTGATCTATCTTGCAATGGGAGAGGTGCTTTGTTTTGGGTTCAATCTTGCAGTGTCCTCACCCAGTGACAGAAGGGTTAGCGAGGCACGTATTTGTATTGTTGCCATTAAGGATAAAAAGATGGGTTTTTTACAATATTGATTGGATCTATCCCTGTACATCATGTCGTCTTGCTTAAGGCGTTACTCCGTTCTTGTTAATTTAATACACTAGATGCATGCTGGATAGCGGTCGATGTGTGAAGTAATAGTAGTAGATGCAGGCAGGAGTCGGTCTACTTGTCACAGACGTGATGCCTATATTCCTGATCATTGCCTTAGATATTGTCATAACTTTGTGCTTTTCTATCAATTTCTCAACAGTAATTTGTTTACCCACTGTATGTGTTCTTTCAAGAGAGAAGCCTCTAGTGAAAACTATGGCCCCCGGGTCTATTTTTATCGTATTATTTTCAGATCTATAAAACCAAAAACCCAAAAATACCTTGCTGCAATTTATTTACCTTTACTTTATTTTGCACTTTTATTTATCTTTTATACCTATCTCTATCAGATCTCATCCTTGCAAATAACCGTGAAGGGATTGACAACCCCTTTTTCGTGTTGTGTGCAAGTATTTGTTTGTTTGTGTAGGTGCATCTATTGGGGACTTGTGTGTTCCTTCTACTGGATTGATAGCTTGGTTCTCAAACTGAGGGAAATACTTATCTCTACTTTGCTGCATCACCCTTTCCTCTTCAAGGAAAAAATCAACGCAAGCTCAAGAAGTAGCTGGAAGAATTTCTGGTGCCGTTGCCGGGGAGGATCTACATCAAGCCTACCAACTACCTATCATAAACTCTCATCTCTTGCACTTACACTATTCACCATTTGCTTCTCATTTTCCTCTCCCCCACTTCTAAAATGTTTTCAGAAAAACACAAAAATATTTGCCTTTTTATTCGCCTTCTTTTCGTTCGTCTTTTCCTTTGCTTGTGTGCTAGATTGCTTGCTTTGTCACGATATCTCAAGAAAATACGAAGTTGTGTGATTTTTCCAACACTAATAATAATGATTTTATTAGTACGTCGATTGCTCCCGCCACTAGTGCAGAATCTTATGAAATTAATGTCGCTTTGTTGAATCTTGTTATGAAAGAACAATTTTCTGGTAGTCCTAATGAAGATGTTGCATCCCATCTAAATACTTTCGTTAAATTGTGTGATATGCAAAAGAAAAAAGATGTGGATAATGATAATGTTAAATTGAAGCTATTTCCGTTCTCACTATGAGATCGTGCTAAAACTTGGTTTTCATCTTTGCCTAAAAATAGTATTGATTCATGAAATAAGTGTAAAGATGCTTTTATTTCCAAGTATTTTCCTCCCGCTAAGATCATCTCGCTTAGGAACGATATAATGAATTTTAAGCAACTTGATCATGAACATGTTGCACAATCTTGGGAGAGGATGAAATTGATGATAAGAAATTGCCCTACTCATGGTTTAAGTTTATGGATGATCATACAATTTTTTTATGCCGGATTAAATTTTTCATCTAGAAATCTTTTAGATTCTACCGCGGGAGGTACTTTTATGTAAATCACATTAGGAGAAGCTACTAAACTCCTAGATAATATTATGGCAAATTACTCTCAATGGCATACCGAAAGATCTTCTAATAGTAAAAAAGTGCATGCGATTGAAGAAATTAATATTTTGAGTGGAAAGATGGATTAACTTATGAAATTGATTGCTAGCAAGGGTGCTCCTATTGATCCTAATGATGTGACTTTGTCTACTTTGATTGAGAATAACAATGAATCTATGGATGTGAATTTTGTTGGTAGGAACAATTTTGGTAATAATGCGTATAGACTCAATTTTAACCCTGGGTTGTTTCCTAGTAATTCCTCTAATAATTATGGTAATTCCTACAACAATTCTTATGGAAATTATAATAAGATACCCTCTGATCTTGAGAATAATATTAAAGAATTTATTAAATTCCAAATGATTTTTAATGTTATGGCAGAAGAAAAATTGCTCAAGATTGATGATTTGGCTAGAAACGTTGATAGAATTTCTCATGAGATTGATTCTTTTAAGATTAGATCTATGCCACCCAAGCTTGATATTAATGAGTCTCTGAAAGCTATTCAAATTTCTATTAATGAAAGTAGGGTGAGAACCGCTAGGATGCATGCTAAGAGAGAATGGCTAGAAAAAGTATGTTCTTCTAGTTTTTGTGATAATCATGATGAAGATCTTAAAGTGATTGGTGTGACTCCTATTGAATCTTTGTTTGCTAATATAAAACTTGACAAAGAAGGGACTGGAGATGAGTCAACTTTAGCTAGAAGGCGCCCCAATAATTTGGAGGGTGAAGATCTTAATGAGAAAATTGATAAAAGTGGGATTGGCGAGGTCAAAACTTTAAGTAGTGATGAACCCACTTTTTTGGATTTCAAGGACTTTAATTATGATAATTGTTCTTTGATTGATTTTATTTCCTTGTTGCAATCGATGCTTAATTCACCTCATGCTTATAATCAAAATAAAGCTTTTACTAAACATATCGTTGATGCTATGATGAAATCGTTTGAAGAAAAACTTGAGTTGGAAGTTTCAATCCCTAGAAAGCTTTATGATGAATGGGAACCTACTATTAAGATTAGGATTAAATATTATGAGTGCAATGCTTTGTGTGATTTGGGTGCTAGCATTTCCACTATTCCAAAAACTTTATGTGATGTGCTAGGTTTCCATAAACTTGATGATTGTTCTTTAAATTTGCACTTAGCGTATTCCACTATTAAGAAACCTATGGTAAGAATTAATGATGTTCTTATTGTTGCAAATAGGAATTATGTGCCCGTAGATTTTATTGTGCTTGATATAGATTGCAATCCTTCATGCACTATTATTCTTGGTAGACCTTTCCTTAGAACGATTGGTGCAATTATTGATATGAAAGAAGGAAACATTAGATTTCAATTTTCATTAAGGAAGGGCATGGAACACTTTCCAAGAAAGAAAATTAAGTTTCCATATGAATCTATTATGAGGGCTACTTATGGATTACATACCAAAGATGGCAATACCTAGATCTATGCAATATGCCTAGCTAGGGGCGTAAAACAATAGCGCTTGTTGGGAGGCAACCCAATTTTATTTTGTGTTTTTTGTTTTTGCTTATGTTATTGAATAAATATGCAATATTACTTCTGTAATAATTGTCTTCTAGTGTTTTAATTAGTGTTTGAGCCAAGTAAGACCTTTGGGATGCTTTGGTAGATCGTTGATTTGATTTTACTGAAAAACAGAAACTTTTCCATCCAGTAGAAAAATTATTAAAATTCACTTGAACGTGTAAAAACTTTGAATATTTTACACAAGATTGATATATGAATTCCCTCTGTTGTCCTAATTTTTTAGAATTTTTGGAGTTACATAAGTATGACTATAATTCGGGTCTTTACAGACTGTTCTATTTTTTATGTGTTGTTTGCTTATTTTGATGAATCTATGGGTAGTATCGGGGGGGGTGGGGGTATGAGCCATGGAGAAGTTACAATACAGTAGATATAACACCAGTATAAAATTGGAATGAGTTCACAACAATACCTAAAAGTGGAGATTTGTTTTATCATACTAACGGATCTCACGAGTTTTTTGTTGAGTTTTGTGTTGTGAAATTTTCAAGTTTTAGGTGAAGTTTCGATGGACTACGGAATAGGGAGTGGCAAGAGCCTAAGATTGGGGATGCCCAAGGCACCCCAAGGTAATATTCAAGGACAATCAAGCATCTAAGCTTGGGGATGCCCCGGATGGCATCCCCTCTTTTGTCTTCAATCCATCGATAAAATTACTTGAGGCTATATTTTTATTCACCACATGATGTGTGTTTTGCTTGGAACGTCTTGTATTATACAAGTCTTTGCTTTTTAGTTTGCCACAATCATCCTTTCTGCACACACCTTTTGATAGGGACACACATTAATCGTGAATTTATTAGAATACTCTATGTGCTTCACTTATATCTTTTGAGCTAGGTAGTTGCTCTAGTGCTTCGCTTATATCTTTTTAGAGCATGGTGGTGGTTTTATTTTGAAGAAATTGATGAAATATCATGCTTCACTTATATTATTTTGAGAGTCTTATAAATAGTATGCCAATTTTCTTAGGTTATGAATTTAGTCCTAATATGATGGGTATTCAAGAGGGATATAATAAAAACTTTCATGAAGATCATTGAATATATGAGAAGTTTGATTCCTCGCATTTGTTTGGAGATATGAAGATGGTAATATTAGAGTCCTGCTAGTGAGTAATTGTGAATTAGTAAAAATCAATGTTGGGGATATCGCTTATCGGGAACTTATTCGTCGACCCAAGATAAGGGATAAATCGGCTAGTTTATCGGCATATCGGCTGATTTATCGCCATATCGGCTGATTTATCGGCCGATTTATCTTATCGGTCAGACACGGGTAAGTGATAAATCGGCCGATTTATCGGAATATTGAAAGATATCTTGAACAGTGGTAAAAATACTTGTGTTAAGGTTTGTAATTCCCGAAGCATGCACGTATGGTCTCTCGTTATGCGATGAAGTTGGAGCATGATTTATTTTTTATTGTCTTCCTTATGAGTGGCGGTCTGGGACAAGCGATGGTCTTTTCCTACCAATCTATCCTCCTAGGAGCATGCGTATTAGTACTTTGTTTTGATAGCTAATAAACTTTTGCAATAAGTATGTGAGTTCTTTATGACTAATGTTGAGTCCATGGATTATACACACTCTCACCCTTCCATCATTGCTAGCCTCTTTGGTACCGTGCATTGCCCTTTCTCACCTTGAGAGTTGGTGCAAACTTCGCCGGTGCATCCAAATCCCATGATATGATACGTGATACGTCTCCAGCGTATCTATAATTTTTATTGTTCCATGCTATTATATTATCTACCTTGGATGTTTATATGCATTTATATGCTATTTTATATCATTTTTTGGGACTAACCTATTAACCTAGTGCCCAGTGCCAGTTAATATTTTTTCCTTGTTTTTGACTTCTACAGAAAATCAATACCAAACAGTGTCCTAACGGAACAAAACTTTTTGATGATTTTTCTTGGACAAGACACCTACGAAGCTTCGGGAAGAGGCCAGAAGACCCACGAGGGGGCCACAATCCCTGGGGGCACGCCCTAGGGGGGGCATGGCCAGGGGGCTTGTGGGCCCCCCGTGGCTCTCCTAACCCTAACTCCAGCTCTGTTAATACCCAAATATTCTCCCTATACCATAGGGCACACCAAAAATACTTTTTCGCCGCCGCAAGCTTCTTTTCTCGTGAGATCCCATCTTGAGGCCTTTTCCGGCACTCTATCGGAGGGGGATTCGATCATGAAGGGCCTCTACACCAACCGTGCTGCCCTTCTGATGATGTGTGAGTAGTTTACCACAGACCTACGGGTCCATAGCTAGTAGCTAGATGTCTTCTTCTCTCTCTTTGATCTTCAATACAATGTTCTCCTCGATGTTCTTGGAGATCTATTCAATGTAATCTTCTTTTGTGGTGCATTTGTTGAGATCCGATGAATTGTGGATTTAAGATCAGATTATCTATGAATATTATTTGAGTCTTCTCTGAACTCTTTTATGCATGATTAAGATAGCTTTGTATTTCTCTTCGATCTATCGATTTGGTTTGGCCAACTAGATTGGTTTTTCTTGCAATGGGAGAGGTGCTTTGTGATGGGTTCAATCTTGTGGTGTCCTCACCCAGTGACAGTAGGGGTATCGAGGCACGTATTTGTATTATTGCCATTAAGGATTAAAAGATGGGGGTTTTACCATATTGATTGGATCTATCCCTCTACATCATGTCATCTTGCTTAGGGCGTTACTCCATTCTTGTTAACTTAATTCACTAGATGCATGCTGGATAGCGGTCGATGTGTGGAGTAATAGTAGTAGATGCAGGCAGGAGTCGGTTGACGCAGCTTGAAACTGCGTCAGTATTTCCCCAAAGAGGAAGGGATGATGCAGTACAGCTATGGTAGGTATTTCCCTCTGTTATGAAACCAAGGTATCAATCCAGTAGGAGGACCAAGCAACACTATGTAAACAATACCTGCACACAAAGAATAAATACTTGCAACCCGACGCGTAAGAGAGGTTGTCAATCTCTCACCGGTAAAAAGATAGATTGGTTTATATGAGATTGGATAAATAGATTTGAATAAAATGTGAAATAAAAGATGCAAACAAAAAGTGCAGCAAAGTATTTTTTGGGTTTTTGGAATAATAGATCTGAAAACAAATGCGGTGAAAAATATAGATCTGAAAGCAATATGATGAAAGATAGACCCGGGGGCCGTAGATTTCACTAGTGGCTTCTCTCGAGAAAATAGCACACGGTGGGTAAACAAATTACTGTTGTGCAATTGATAGAAGATCGAATAATTATGACGATATCCAAGGCAATGATCAATATATATGCATCACATCCAAGATTAGTAGACCGACTCCTGCCTGCATCTACTACTATTACTCCACACATCGACCGCTATCCAACATGCATCTAGTGTATTAAGTTCATGGAGAAACGGAGTAATGCAATAAGAACGGTGACATGATGTAGACAAGATCAATTCATGTAGGAATAGACCCCATCTTGTTATCCTGAATAGCAACGATACATAATTGATCGAACCCATCACAAAGCACCTCTTCCCATGGCAAGAAAAATCGATCTAGTTGGCCTAACTAAACCAAAGATTCAAAGAAGAAATACGAGGCTATAAATAATCATGCATATAAGAGATCAAAGAAACTCATATTATATTCATGGATATAGATCTGATCATAAACTCAAAGTTCATCGGATCCCAACAAACACACCGCAAAAAGGTTTACATCAAATAGATCTCCAAGAGACCATTGTATTGAGAAGCAAAAAATAGAGAACAAGCCATCTAGCTACTGCCTACGGACCCTTAGGTCTATGGTGGACTACTCACGCATCTTCGAAGAGGCACCAATGAGGATGATGAACCCCTCCTTGATGGTGTTAGATTGGATCTCGTGGTTCTGGAACTTGCGGCAGCTGGAATTATGTTTCGTCCACTCCCCTAGGGTTTCTGGAATATTTGGGAATTTATAGGGCGAAGAGGCGGTACATCAGACCCCCGTGGGCCCCACAACCCACCAGGGCATGCCTGGGCTCTTAGGCGTGCCCTGGTGTCTTGTGGTCCCCGCGGGCCTCCTCCCAGGTGCTTTCTTGGCCTCCAAGGTGTCTTCTGGTCGAAAAAAAATCTCCAAAAAGTTTCGCTGCATTTGGACTCTGTTTGGTAGGGATATTCTGCGAAGTAAAAAACAAGCAAAAAACAGCAACTGGCACTGGGCACTATGTCAATAGGTTAGTCCCAAAAAATGATATAAAGTTGCTATAAAATGATTGTAAAACATCCAAGATTGATAATATAACAAAATGGAACAAGAAAAAATTATAGATACGTTGGAGATGTATCAGCATCCCCAAGCTTAATTCCTACTCGTCCTTGAGTAGGTAAATGATAAAACAATTTTTTTGATGGGGAATGCTACCTAACATGTTCATCACATATTCTTTTCTTTTGTAGCATGGACATTTGGACTTTTAGGTTGTTCAAAGCAATAGTCTATAATTGACATGATAACTTCAATACTCAAGCATATCAATAAGCAACCATGTCTTTCAAAATATCAACACTAAAGAAAGTTATCCCTAGCCCATCATGCTCAATCATCGATCCATTCATGAAACACACTCGAATAGGTACATCCAATGCACAAGTATGATCGTAGTGCTCCCTAGTTGGTGCTTTATAAGAGAATATGGAGACTCAAATAAAAATAAGAATTTCATAAAGTAAATAGATAGGCCCTTCGCAGAGGGAAGTAGGGATTTGTAGAGGCGCCAGAGCTCAAAGTTTAAATTGAGAGATAAAATTTTTGATGTGACGCCCCAGCTTAATCGTGCACTAATCATACACGCAAATGCACACGATCAAGCCTAAGGACTCACTTGAAGATATCACAACACAACTCTAAAACATAAATAAAGTCATACAAGCTTTATATTACAAGCCAGGGGCCTCGAGGGCTCGAATACATAAGCTCGCATACAAGCGTCAGCGGAAGCATCAGATATCTGAGTACAAATATAAAAGAAAACACAGATAGGCCTTTAAAAGGCGGGGCAAAAGAAACACTACGATCGAAAAGTGCAGGCCTCCTGTCTGGGACCCTCCGAACCTACTCCTGGTCGTCAGCCATCTCGAAGTAGTAGCCATCCTTGGGGTGGTAGAAGTAGTCGTCGGCGGGGGCAGCAGTCTCAGGGGCTCCGTCATCTGGTTGCGCCAAACGGATATGGGGAGAAAAAGAAAGCAAAGCAACCGTGAGTACTCATCCGAAGTACTCAGCAAGCAAGTATCTACACTACATATGCAACATTATCAAAGGGAGGTTGTATATATGGACTGGGCTGCAGAAATGCCAGAATAGAGAGAAGGCCTAATCCTATCAAAGACTAGCATCTTCAGCGGTCTTGCAGCATTAGAAGAGTGTAGATTAGCATAGTATAAAGTAGTAGTAGTGTTATCAACCTCGCCCAGAGATCCTTCCTCGACTCCCTGCGAGAAAGCAATCCCAGAGCCATACTATCCATTTCTCATCACAAGTATCCAGTTCTAGTTGTATCGATCGGGATACAACTCCGAGCGTCCGTTACCGAGGATCCGGCTATGCATAGATTAGTTCTTCCCTGCAGGGGTGCACCAACTTACCCACCACGCTCGCTTAACTCCGGCCGGACACACTTTTCTGGGCCATGCCCGGCCTCGGCCAAACGACACACCACAGCCCTACCTAAAGCTCAGCAGAGAGGTCCCCGTCGGTCTACATCCTAAGCGCTCAGGGGTCTTGGGCCATCGCCCTGTGCACTCCGAGTCGTTGCGTGCAGGGCGATCCAGGCCACCTCCACTGGGGCGCCGACCAGGCCGTGCCGCAATGCTGAACTGGACGTCTGACAAAGCTTTCGGCTGATGCATACGATGCAGAGTGCCCATAACTTTCCCGGGTGATGGTTAGTGCTATCGGACCAAAGGCCCACTCAGATCAAATATCCAAATCGTTAATGCATTGGTAGTGCGGTAACAAGCAGAGACTCACTAAAGTTGTGACCCCGTCGCCCCGTCTCGAGGACTTGCGGCAAGGGCTAAGAATGCCCGGCCACGCCTCGTATTCATCTCTCGGGTACCCTCCAGGTCAACCCGACTTCCCATCACTCGCAGGTACCCCTCAGGGTCGACCCGCCTTTCCAAGTAACAGTTGTAAAGTCCAAGTATCCGTGTGTCCATATCATCAAGGGAATCCGAGGTATCACCCTCGTTGGATTCCTACTAGATGTATCTGTCAAGGTGAACTCGGAGGAATCACCCTCGATGGGTTCACACTTGAGATGTTGCACGACAGCGTCGTTAACGGGAGTGGTGAAGGAGGAATCACCCTCGAGAACCACAACCGATGAACTAACCTACAAGGTTAACATCAGAAGTGCTGACGAGGTATCACCCTCGGCACTCGATAGTAACCCAGTAGTGTCGTACAACTAAGGGGGTGAGGTGCGGGGCCGGGCATGGTCTTCGATCCCATTGATCGGGTCTCCTGATAATCCAGCGGGGCAGTTGGGACAGGTGGGGGTCACTGGAGGGTCTCTAACCAGCCTATACTAAGCAGTTTGAAATAGGCTGGTAAGGTAACAATAATCAGGTTACAAAAGCAGGCTATGCATTAGAATATGAACAATCAATTACAGTAGCAAAATCTAATGCAAGCATGAGAAAATAGATCGGGATGATCAAAGGGGGGGCTTGCCTGGTTGCTCGGCGGCAAAGGCAGAGTCGTCAACGGTGTCGTCGGGCTCCTAAGCTGCGTCGGTCTCGGAGACTACGTCGGTACCGGGATCTACCGAGAGAGAAGAGGGGGAGGAAATAGATGAAATATACAGCAAACAGATGCAACACAAAGCATGCTATACTAACATGCAGTGCAGGGTTGCCTAAAGACATATCTAAATCATTTTAGTTATTTTAGGATTAAAGTTGGATTTATTAACCGGTGTATATGCACAATTCATCTACCGAAAATAGGCTAAAAGTTGCGAGTTCACCTCCGTAGAGAGTCCTGACACGGAAACAGTTGGCACGGCCGGACTCGTCTCGTCGTTCTAAGCAACTTTCATGTATAAAGTTTTTTGATCCGAGCTACGGTTTATTTTCTATGATTTTTCAAAGTTTTCAACATTTTCTGAATTTATTTTTAATTATTAAATTCGATAGAAATGAGTAATGACATCAGCATGATGTCATCATGACATCAGCAGTCAACCAGTTGGTTGACTGGTCAACCTGTCAACCGGGGCCCGCCTGTCATTGTCTCATCTAACTAACTATAGTTTTAGATTAACTAATCTACTTCATTAGGTTAATCAAGATTAATTAATTAAGTTAATTAATCATTTAACTAATTAGTTATTTTTATTAATATTATTTATTTTAACATTTTTTTAATTCGTTTTGGGGGCGGGCCCCACTGGTCATACCCCCAAGGGGCCCCAGCTGCCAGTGACACACAGGCCACTGGAGCGGGCTTAACGGGCGCAGTCGGGGGCGTTCGCCCGAACGGGCACGAGCGAGGGGACGCGCCGGGGCGTCGGGCGCCGGGGGTGGCCGCGGAGGGGTTGCACGGGCGGGAGCGCGCGTGGCCGTGAGCGGAGGCGCGGGCGGGGCTGTGGAACCGTGGCGCAGAGGAGTAGCAGCGCGACAGTGGTAGTGGCTGGAGGCGGAGCCAGGCCGCGGCGGGAGCGCGGCGAGCGCGACTGGGCGGGCGCCGAGCGAGCGTCGGGCACGGACAGGGCGCCCGGGCGGGCGTGGCCGTGGCCGGGGCAAGGCGGGCGTGCAGGGCGGCAGGCAGGGGACGGGTGAGCGCGCGCAGCGAGCAGCAGCAGCGCGGGTCAGCGCGCGGCTGGATGTGGCGGAGCAGAGGCAAGGCGGCTCCAGGGCGGGGTTCGGTGAGTGGCGGTGCAGCTGCGGGGACCGGGGCACGTTCGAGATGCAGGGGAGAGGAGTGGAGGAGAGGGGCGCACGGCCGCGTAGAGGAACGGGGGCGGCGAGGATCGATGGCGTCCGGTGAGGAAGAGGCGAGGCGGCGTGTCCAGCGAGGTCATCCGGCGTCGGGGGCGAAGGTCGAAGAGGTCCGGCGGGGAGGGTGTCGTCGGCGACAGGCGAGCGACGTCAGTGGGGTCGGGCGCTCCGCCCAGATCCAGACGGGAGGAGAAGGGGGTCGTGGGGGGATGTGGGGTGTGGGTTAGGGTTTCTGTGCGGCGTGGCCTATAGTCCAGAGAGGGGGCGGCTGGGCCGCCGGTTGGCTAGCTGGGCCGGTTGGCCCAGCGTGGGGGGGGGTTCTTTTATTTTATTTTAGCCTTTTCCTTATTTCATTTTATTGCCTCTGTTTTCTTTTATTTTAGGGCACGAAGCCACTTGATAAAAAGTTGGTTCACCACCAATATTAAGAAGTGAATATTTGTCACATGATCAACATTTTAGTTTTCATGTTTGTGAACTTTTGGATTTCACTTAGTATTTGAATTTGAATTTGATCGGAATTTGAAACGAGATAGAAACAAAAATGATCATGCACTGTTTAGCAAAAATAATTAGCTCAATCACAGAGGGTTACTGTAGCATGACACTGGGGGTGTTACATTTGAGAGGCATGCTTTTCCCGTCAACGGAAACAACCGAGTAATTCCCAACACTTTCCATGCTAGATATATCATAGGCGGTTCCCAAACATAAAATAAAGTTTATTCCTTTTTCCACCATACTTTCACACTCCACGGCTAGCCGTATCCACGGGTACCGTCCATACCAACAATTTGCAAGAAATTTATTATTTGACAACATAAAGTAAATTTCTTTTTCATTTCGGGACTAGACATCCCTATTACCACCATACT
Organism: Thinopyrum elongatum; assembly: GCA_011799875.1. NCBI lineage: Eukaryota > Viridiplantae > Streptophyta > Magnoliopsida > Poales > Poaceae > Thinopyrum > Thinopyrum elongatum. The sequence continues at coordinate 284,384,886 of CM022303.1, read as the reverse complement.
CTCATGCAATGACAAGTGAATAAACACTCATCTTGAGAATAACACATATAGCATGGAAAATATTGGCCACCCCCTGCCGCTTCATGAGCGGTACGGGCTGATACGTCCATTTTGCATCATGTTTTCCTACTGTTATTTATAATGTTTTTATGCATAATAATGCCTTTTAGAGTAATTCTAATGCCTTTTCTCTCATAATATGCAAGGTTTACACAAAGAGGGGGAGTGCCGGCAGTTGGAATTCTGGGCCTAAAAAAGCTACGTCAGAGTTACCTATTCTGCACATCTCCAAATGAGCTGAAAACTTACAGAGAATTATTTTGGAATATATAAAAAAATACTGGAGCAAATAACTACCGGAGGGGCCCCACCTGGTGGGTTGTGCCCAGCACGGCCCACCTCTGGTGCCCATCTTCTGGTATATAGGTCATTTTTGACCTAGAAAAAATCAAGGGGGGACTTTCAGGATGAAGCTCCGCCGTCTCGAGGCGGAACTTGTGCAAGAGCACTTTTGCCCTCCGGCGGAGCGATTCCGCCGGGGGAACTTCCCTCCCGGAGGGGGAAATCATCGCCATCGTCATCACCAACAACTCTCCCATCTTTGGGAGGGTAATCTCCATCAACATCTTCAACAGCACCATCTCCTCTCAAACCCTAGTTCATCTCTTGTGTTCAATCTTTGTACCAAAACCTCAGATTGGTACCTGTGGGTGACTAGTAGTGTTGATTACATCTTGTAGTTGATGCTAGTTGGTTTATTTGGTGGAAGATCATATGTTCAGATCCATTATGCTATTTAATATCCCTCTGATCTTGAGCATGAATATTATTTGTGAGTAATTGCTTTTGTTGTTGAGGCCACGGGAGAAGTCATGTTGCAAGTAATCATGTGAATTTGATATGTGTTCGATATTTTGATGATATGTATGTTGTGATTCCCTTAGTGGTGTCATGTGAATGTTGACTACATGGCACTTCACCATATTTGGACCTAAGGAAATGCATTGTGGAGTAGTTATTAGATGATGGGTTGCTAGAGTGACAGAAGCTTAAACCCTAGTTTATGCGCTACTTCGTAAGGGACCGATTTGGATCCAAAAGTTTAATGCTATGGTTAGATTTTATCTTAATACTTTTCTCATAGTTGCGGATGCTTCCGAGGGGGTTAATCATAAGTAGGAGGTTTGTTCAAGTAAGAACAACACCTAAGCACTGGTCCACCCACATATCAAATTATCAAAGTAGCGAACACGAATCAAACCAACATGATGAAAGTGACATGGTGAAATTCCCGTGTACCCTCAAGAACGCTTTGCTTATCATAAGAGACCGTTTTGTCCTATCCTTTTCCACAAAAAGATTGGGCTACCTTGCTGCACTTTATTTACCATTACTGTTACTTGTCCATTACAAATTACCTTGCTGTCAAACTACTTGTTACCTACTATTTCAGTGCTTGCAGAAAATACCTTGCTGAAAACCACTTGTCATTTCCTTCTGCTCCTCGTTGGGTTCGACACTCTTACTTATCGAAAGGACTACGATTGATTCCCTATACTTGTGGGTCATCAAGACTCTTTTCTGGCGCTGTTGCCGGGGAGTGAAGCGCTCTTGGTAAGTGGAAATTGGTAAGGAAAAATTATTACTACGTGCTGAAATTTATTGTCACTTGTTACTATGGAGAACCATCCTTTGAGGGGTTTGTTCGGGGTATCTTCACCTCGACCGGAAGCACAATTAGTTACCCCTCAACCTACTGCACCTACTGAAAATATTGGTTATGAAATTCCTTCGGGTATGATAGAACAACTGCTAGCTAATCCTTATGCAGGAGATGGAACTAAACATCCTGATATGCACTTGGTATATGTGGATGAAATTTGTGGATTATTTAAGCTTGCAGGTTTATCCGGAGATGAAGCTAAGAAGAAGGTTTTCCCTTTATCTTTGAAGGGAAAAGCATTGACATGATATAGGCCATGTGATGATATTGGATCTTGGAACTGGAATCAATTGAAATTGTAATTTCACCAAAAAAATTATCCTATGCATCTAGTTCATCGTGATCGGAATTATATATATATATATATATATTTTTTGGCCTCGTGAAGGAGAAAGTATTGCTCTAGCTTGGGGGAGGCTTAAGTCAATGTTATATTCATGCCCCAATCATGAGCTCTCTAGAGAAATTATTATTCAGAATTTTTATGCTCGGCTTTCTCATGATGATCGATCCATGCTCGATACTTCTTGTACTGGTTCTTTTATGAAGAAGACTATTGAATTCAGGTGAGATCTCTTAGAAAGAATTAAATGTAACTCTGAAGATTGGGAATTCGATGAAGGTAAAGAGTCAGGTATTAAGCTTGAATTTGATTGCGTTAAATCTTTTATGAATACCGATGCTTTTCACAAGTTTAGCACTAAATATGGACTTGACTCTGAGATTGTAGCCTCTTTTTGTGAATCTTTTGCTACTCATGTTGATCTCCCTAAGGAGAAGTGGTTTAAATATCATCCCCCTATTAAAGAAGAAATTAAAGAACCAGTCATAGCTAAAGATGAAACTATTATTTACAATGTTGATCCAGTTGTGCCTACTGCTTATATTGAAAAACCACCTCTCCCTGTTAGATAAATGAACATGCTAAGGTTTCAACTATGGTTCACAAAAGTAATATTAGAGCACCTAAACCTGCTTCATAAATTAAAGTAGAACCTAGTGTTGCTATGGTTAAAGATCTCCTGGTAGAAAATATTGATGGGCATGTTATTTACTTCTGCGATGATGCTGCTAGAATTGCCAAACCCGATGAAAAAGATAAACATAGACCTGTTGTTGGCATGCCTGTTATCTCAGTTAAAATAGGAGATCATTGTTATCATGGTTTATGTGATTTAGGTGCTAGCATGAGTGCTATTCCCTTTACCTTATACCAAGAAATTATGAATGACATAGCACCCGCTGAAATAGAAGACATAGATGTTACTATTAAACTTGCTAATAGAGACACCATCACACAACTTGGGATTGTTAGAGATGTTGAAGTCTTCTGTGGGAAAATAAAATATCCTACTGATTTTCTAGTTCTTGGTTCCCCACAAGATGATTTTTGTCCCATTATCTTTGGTAGACCTTTCTTGAACATCGTGAATGTTAAAATAGATTGTGAAAACAAACTGTCGGTGTTAGCTTTGGTAATGAGTCTCATGAGTTTAATTTCTCCAAGTTTAGTAGACAACCACATAAGAAAGAATTACCTAGTAAGGATGAAATAATTGGTCTTGCTTCTATTGCTATGCCCCCTACTGATCCACTAGAACAATATTTGCTAGACCATGAAAATGATATGCATATGCTTGAAAGAAATGAAATAGATAAAATTTTCTTTGAACAACGACCTCTGCTCAAACACAATTTGCCTATTGAAACTCTAGGAGGTTCTCCTCCACCTAAAGGTGATCCTGTGTTTGAATTAAAACAATTGCCTAACACTTTGAAATATGCTTATCTCGATGAGAAAAAGATATATCCTGTGATTATTAGTGCTAACCTTTCAGAACATGAAGAAGAAAGATTATTAAACATTCTGAAGAAGCACCATGATGCTATTGGATATACTCTTGATGATCTTAAGGGCATTAGTCCCACTCTCTGTCAGCACAAGATTAATTTGGAACCTGATGCTAAACCCATTGTTGATCATCAACGATGTTTGAATCCTAAAATGAAAGAAGTGTTAAGAACTGAAATATTAAAGCTTCTAGAAGCAGGTATAATCTATCCTATAGCTGATAGTAGATGGGTAAGTCACACTCATTGTGTCCCTAAGAAGGGAGGTATTACTATTGTTCCTAATGATAAAAATGAACTTATTCCACAAAGAATTGTTACTGGCTATAGAATGGTAATTGATTTTAGAAAATTAAATAAAGCAACTAGAAAAGATCATTACCCTCTGCGTTTTATTGATCAAATGTTGGAAAGATTATCTAAGCACACACACTTTTGTTTTCTGGATGGATATTTTGGTTTCTCTCAGATACCTATTTCACAACGTGATCAAGAGAAAACCACTTTTACTTGCCCTTTTGGAACTTATGCTTATAGACGTATGCCTTTTGGTTTATGCAATGCACTGCTACCTTTCAAAGATGTATGACTGCTATATTCTCTGATTTTTGTGAAAAGATTGTTGAGGTTTTCATGGATGATTTTTCTGTTTATGGAACTTCTTTTGATGATTGCTTGAGCAACCTTGATCAAGTTTTGCAGAGATGTGAGCAAACTAATGTTATCTTGAATTGGGAGAAGTGTCACTTTATGGTTAATGAAGGTATTGTCTTGGGGCATAAAATTTCTGAACGAGGTATTGAGGTGGATAAAGCTAAAGTTGATGCAATTGAGAAAATGCCATGTCCTAAAGATATTAAAGGTATTCGTAGTTTCCTTGGTCATGCTGGTTTCTATAGGAGGTTTATTAAAGACTTCTCTAAAATTTCTAGGCCTCTTACAAATCTTTTACAAAAGGATGTTCCATTTGTTTTTTATGATGTTTGTGTAGAAGCCTTTGAAACACTTAAGAAAGCCTTAACTTCTGCATCTATTATTCAACCACCTGATTGGAACTTGCCTTTTGAAATTATGTGTGATGCTAGTGATTATGTGCTAGTGATTCTTCATTATGCTAGCAAAACTCTAGACAGTGCCCAAAGAATTTATGCTACTACTGAAAAAGAATTTTTAGCAGTTGTGTTTGCTTGTGACAAATTCAGATCTTATATTGTTGATTCCAAAGTAATTGTTCACACTGATCATGCTGCTAGTAAATATCTTATGGAAAAGAAAGATGCTAAACCTAGACTCATTAGGTGGGTTCTTTTGCTACAAGAATTTGATTTACATATTACTGATAGAAAAGGAGCTGAGAACCCCGTAGCTAATAACTTGTCTAGGTTAGAGAATATTCTTGATGACCCACTACCTATTGATGATAGCTTTCCTGATGAACAACTAGCTGCAATAAATGTTTCTCATAATACTCCTTGGTATGCTGACTATGCTAATTATATTGTTGCTAAATACATACCACCTAGTTTCACATACCGGCAAAAGAAAAAATTCTTCTATGATTTAAGACATTACTTTTGGGATGACCCACATCTTTATAAAGAAGGAGTAGATGGTATTATTAGACATTGTGTACCTGAGCATGAACAGGAACAAATCCTACGGAAATGTCACTCCGAAGTTTATGGAGGGCATTATGCGGGAGATAGAACTGCTCATAAGGTATTGTAATCTAGTTTTTATTGGCCTACTCTCTTCAAGGATGCCCATAAGTTTGTTTTATCTTGTGATGAATGTCAAAGAATTGGTAATATCGGTAAGCGTCAAGGAATGCCTATGAATTATTCACTTGTTGTTGAGCCATTTGATGTTTGGGGTTTTGATTATATGGGACCTTTTCCTTCCTCTAATGGCTACACACATGTTTTGGTTGCTGTTGATTATGTTACTAAGTGGGTAGAAGCTATTCCAACTAGTAGTGCTAATCATAATACTTCCATTAAAATGCTTAAAGAAGTTATTTTCCCGAGGTTTGGAGTCCCTAGATATTTAATGACTGATGGTGGTTCACACTTTTTTCATGGTGCTTTCCGTAAAATGCTTGCTAAATATGATGTTAACCATAGAATTGCATCACCCTATCATCCTCAATCTAGTGGTCAAGTTGAACTTAGCAATAGAGAAATAAAACTAATATTACAAAAAACTGTTAATAGGTCCCGAAAGAATTGGTCGAATAAATTGGATGATGCACTTTGGGCCTACAGAATAGCATATAAAAATCCTATGGGTATGTCTCCTTATAAAATGGTTTATGGAAAAGCTTGGCATTTGCCTCTAGAGTTAGATCATAAAGCTTATTGGGCAATTAAAGAACTCGACTATGATTTCAAACTTGCCGGTGAAAAGAGGTTATTTGATATTAGTTCTTTAGATGAATGGAGAACCCAAGCTTATGAAAATGCCAAATTATTTAAAGAAAATGTTAAAAGATGGCATGATAAAAGAATCCAAAAGCGGGAATTCAAAGTTGGAGAATATGTTCTTTTGTACAACTCTCGTTTTAGATTCTTTGCAGGAAAACGTCTCTCCAAATGGGAAGGACCATATATTATCGAGGAGGTTTATCGCTCTGGAGCCATTAAAATTAATAATGCCGAAGGTACTAACCCGAAGGTGCTCAATGGGCAAAGAATTAAACACTATATCTCAGGTACGCCTATTAATGTTGAAAGCAATATTATTCAAACCATGACACCGGAGGAACACATAAAAGAGACCTCCCGGAACACTCCAGAATCCTAAAAATGAGGAGGTACGTGATATGGTAAGTAAATGGACTCCGAAAAATCAGCAAATTTTTTTTTTGTCAGTTTTGGAATATTAAAAAAATTAGGAAAATAAGAAACAACCAGGAAGGTGACCGAGGAGGGCACAAGACACCAGGGCACGCCTGGCTTGCCTGGCGCGCCCAGGTGGGTTGTGCCCACCTCGGGAACCTTCCTGACTCCATTTTCCTCTCGTTTGCTTGTTTCCCAAGATAAAAAATCTTTGTATACCCCCCGAATGTATTGACCACCGTATCACGGAGAAATCTTCTGTTCTTCTTTCGATCTGTTTTTCTGGCAGATCTGAAAATATGTCTTCTCAAGATTCAGAGGAAGAGTGCCCTGTTTCTTACCATCCTCTGGACCCAAATATCTTCAAGGATACTTTTCCCTATGTGTGGTTCACAGATGAGGAGGATGAAACCGAACCTATCCCTCCTCGTTTCCTGCAGGAAAGCAAAGAAGCGTTCTGTAAGAAGATACTAAAGCTCGAGCTGGAGAATGAGGATCTGAGGGAGAACAACTTTAGCCTCCGACGCAAGTTGGACAAACTCACTACCTCATCACCACCACCATCATCATCTTCCCCAACAAAGGAGACTTGAGTTCATGGTATGGGCACCCCCCTTGGCTTGTGCCAAGCTTGGGGGAGGTGCCCCGGTATCGTATCACCATCACTATCTTTACCTTTATCTATTTGAGTTCAATCTTTAGTTATCCTATGATTTAGTTGAATAAAAGTTTAGTTTGATCCTTTCTTTTCGAGTGCTTGCTTAGTGATCTACCTATCTATGTAATCGTGTGCGATATATATAATAAAGAGTAGTTTGAGTTTTGTTTCTTTACTCTTATGTTCCAATAAAAAAGAAAGGAAAATAAATGAAAAAGATCATATGCTAATCTTATGGTAAGTAATGATATCACATAAGGAAAAGTATAAGTGGTAAAATTTATTGGAGATTGACAAACATAACATTGGTCAATAATGCAATTCATGAAAGAATTAATAACGAAAGAGAAGATTCAGATGCAAATACACTATCATGGACATCTTTTATGATTGTGAGCCCCCATTAAATATTATGTGTCAAAATTGTTGACGTTGGACAAGGAAGACAACGTAATGATTTATGTTTGTTCATATCCACGTAGAAGTTATATTGTCATAGATCCTTTAACATGTGGTGCTTGCTAATATCTTTTCTAGCCAAAAATTCCGCACTAAGTAGAGATACTACTTGTGCATCCAAAAACCCTTAAACCCAAATCTTATTTTGAGAGTCCACCATACCTACCTATGGATTGAGTAAGATCCTTCAAGTAAGTTGTCATCGGTGCAATAAGGCAATAAAAATTGCTTCTAAATGTGTTGGATCATTTAGTGTAAGAGAAAATTGAGCGTTGTATGAACTTGTAATGGCAAAGTAATAAAAGCGACGGACTGCATAATAAAGGTTGCTATCATAAGGGGCAATATAACATGACGTTCTTTGCATTAAGGGATTTGGCATGCAAACAAATAAGCGCATGATAACCTCTGCTTCCCTATGCGAAGGGTCTATCTTTTACTTTTATGCATTTACTTTTATGTAAGAGTCAAAAGTTTTCTTCCCTATTCCTTTTTATTTTCTCTTTTTTGCAAGCATCATGTGGCGAGGAAAGATCTAGGCACATATATCCTGTTGGATATGAGTGGGCATGAGTTATTATTGTTGACATCACCCCTGAGGTAAATACATTAGGAGGCGAAACTATAAGCCCCTATCTTTCTATGTGTCCGGTTGAAACTTTTTGTTCATGGGTATGCTGTGAGTGTTAGCAATCATAGAAGATTAAATGATGGTTGAGTATGTGGACTTGCCTAAAGGTTCTGACATGTGACCCTTCCTGAAAATATGATGAATTGTAGTTGCAAAGTTGACTGAGAACATAGTTTGTTGGTTTTCAATAAGGTGTATGCTTTATACTTCAATGTTGTGATGAATTGTTACTTGTTCATGAGAAGTTATATGATAAAAGTTGTGTGATAAAGTTTTATGTTAAAGTTCTTTGTTGTTATAATAATAAGCATGATGCTTCTTTGTTAATATTTTGTTTTTATCGACACCTCTCTCTCTAAGCATGTGGGCATGTTTTTCAATTTAGGTTTTTCGCTTGAGGACAAGTGTAACATCCCAAAATTTTGGTTTGATTTTTATTAAATTCTTTATTTGATTTAAAGGAGTTATTTGAATTTTTCTAAAAAAAAGGGACTCTCCTTCTCGAATCTTTTATGACAAATATTTTATGAGTTCTTCCCAATCTTGATTTTGGTCTTGAGGGTTTTCAACATGTGTTGGTTCAACACAAATACTCTGGGATTGTTTTACTAATTCTTTTATTAAAAAGAATTCCTATAATTTTTGGATTTCTACTTCCCTATTCAAAAATACTCTCTTGCCATGACCTATGTAGAAAACTTTCTTCCAAAACCCTCCTCCCTTTTTTGAGTCAAGCCAAGCATCCAATTCCAGCAAGTTTCAACCTCTTTTAGATTTTATTTCTATTTATTTCATCATCAAACCTTTTTCTGTAATTTATTTTGGACCCCTCAAGTTTACAAAGGAAGTACCCGATTCCTTGAGCTTTTAATCCCAAGTAAATTACCCTAGCTACTCCTTGGTACCCTCAACCTAGATCCATCAAGAGCTGCTGGTCCATAGTTCAAATTTTTCAAAATTTGCTTACTGCAAGTTTGGACCAGTTTTGCTATTTTTGGTGAAATTCATTCTTTTCCCTTTCCAAAAATTCTGAGAAAATTTAGGGAGTCTCTGGATGCATCAAGAGGCCACCCCTCCAAGTTTCAGCTCAAGAAAAATTTTCCACGTGCGTCAAACATTTCATCGAGCAGCTTGCGTGCACTGTTCTATCGATTTCAGAAAAGTTCAGAGGGTTCAGTGTCGTTTTTCGTCACAGCTCGTCATCGATCTCGCCAGTGCATGCGTTGGCGCCTTGCTCCCTGTTCCCCGTTCTTATCCAGTGCGCCACATGGTTGCTTGGCTGGTTGCGAGCGTCGGTGGCGACTTGTCTCGTCAACTCCGGCGCCTTCCGAAGTGGCAGAACCTCCTGTGGCGGCTGGCAGAAGCCAGCGTTGCAGAACGCCGTCCTCCGCACCGCCCGAGCCACTGGTGGCCTACGCGTGTTCACTTCCTGCTCTGAGCACGCTGCAGAACCGTCGCCGTGGCCTGAGAAGCGCAGAGCGCGCTCTCTGCCGCTGCCGAGCCTGTGAGCTCCGTCCCGCCGAGACCACGGGAGCAGGCCAAATCCAACCAGGTTTAACCTTTGAATGGTGCCAGTGGACCAATCCGAAGACACCCAGTCGCCTAATCCTTCCGTCCAACCCCTGCCTCGCCGTAATCGCTCACCGGAGTTATCCCGTTCTCGGCAACCACCTCGGGCCAGCTATAAATAGATGCCCCCGAGCTCATTTTCGACCCAGCACCTCTCCTCCTCTCCTCAGAGCCTCGCCACGCTCATCAGAGGGCCTCGGGAGAGCCTTCTTCCCCGACCCCGGCCGCCCCGATCCGCTTCGGGCTCTGGCTAAATCCTCTCTGGTGAGTGAGCCCCAGCAGCCCAGATTCGGTCAGCAACCTCCTAGTCCACCACCTCTTCTAACCCAAGCCTCAATTTGGCGTCTGCAACTCTCCTCGGCGAAATCCCTCATCGCCCGACGCCGCCGTCCGCCGGAGAGAAAGTGGTCGTCGACGTGGTGCCCCCCGACACCTACTTCCACCACCCACCGACGCGGAACTGACCCGTGAGTGCAACCATACCCTTGCCCTCCTCTGGTTCGCCATCGATCGCCGCCGGCGATCATCGTTCGCCTCTGCCGCCGGTGGGATTTTCAAACCTGACATACGGGACCCCCTCGTCAGCCTCTCCTCTGTTTTCTTTCGAACCGTTTTCTGAAGACGCCTTCGGGCAAAGTACGTTTTTCCATTCGGTTTGGCGTATTTCGATCCGAAGCGTTTTCTGTTTATTCAAAATAGCCCCTGGATAATTTTCTGTTTATAACAGATTAGTCCCTGGACTAAAACCTTAATAACTTTTAAACAAAAGATGATTTTTAGTTGATTCTTTTTCTGTCATCTTTATTTTTCTGTCTAGTTTTTTATCATAATTATTTGAAAAATATTTGGAACAATTTTTATGCACACACGGTATTTACGTTAGTACCCGATTTTTCTTTATAACGTAGATACCGAAGGAGGTGACGGTGCCGCCAACTTTGCCGAGCTAGACTCCGACTACTCCGAACCAGGCAAGCATGTTTGAACCTTTGATATGATGAGTGTTTTTCATGTTTGCTTGAGTGGTTTTCTCATGGCATGTTTATATAAGCATTTGTTGAATGTTATATTCCATGCAAAGCAAGCTGCAAGTGAGCTTCGAAACTTGATGTGTTCATAAGATGGTGAGACAACCTGATCATGTGGTGGCATGATAGGTTGCAAGCTGGTATTGTTGAAGCATGCCAGTTCTATATCAACTGTTTAACTCCAGTGTTGACGTGGATCGAGTCTTGTTCCCGTTCGGCCCCTTTTTGTGCTACCACATGTTTTCTGCAAAGAATGCGGTTTAGTAAGTTGCAAACCTCTTTCCAGGTACACACCAAATAGAGGGGCCGGAATGAGGGTTCCATGGCCCTGGATTAAAGCCCGTCATCCGGTCAGGGGGCATGGGTGTTTCCGGTTGGGACCGAGAGGGGGGCACCCCTTAGAGCGCGCGATATAAATTTGATCCCATGCTATTCGAGGTGTTGGCCTCCCCGTCTTAGAGTTTTTCTTGAACATTGTCTAGGGTGATTCCTGGCAGCGGGATGTGAAATGGGTGTGTACTGGTTAGATGGGTTTTCTTCTAAAATACCGTAAACGGAACTAGTCCTTTGTGACTACTGAAAACCGTTGGCTGTGGGTTAAGAGTACAAACTCTGCAGAGTCAAAACCATTCGAGTAACCAAGTCCTCGGTCAAGGACGTTGGTTGACCTATCAGTGTCAGTCTTAGTGTCAGCCCCAGTAACAGTCTCTGAAAAACAACCTTGTTAACTGACAGTGGTAAACCCGGCTGAATGTTATTCCTATGGATGGACTAACCTGTTTATGATTATGTACCGAGTATTCCGTGGGATGGTGCTACCTCCACGGACTACTCGAATTCGAATGATGAATTATAAGCCCTTTATGAGATGTCGCTCAGACGTCCGACTGTGGCATTCTTATTATTTACTTTTGATATAAGCCCTTTATGAGATGTCGCTCAGACGTCCGACTGTGGCATTCTTATTATTTACTTTTCATATAAGCCCTTTATGAGATGTCGCTCAGACGTCCGACTGTGGCATTCTTATTATTTACTTTTGATATAAGCCCTTCATGAGATGTCGCCCAGACGTCCGACTGTGGCATTCTTATTATTTACCTTTGATATAAGCCCTTTATGAGATGTCGCTCAGACGTCCGACTGTGGCATTCTTATTATTTACTTTTGATATAAGCCCTTTATGAGATGTCGCTCAGACGTCCGACTGTGGCATTCTTGTTATTTACTTTTGGATATAAGCCCTTTATGTGATGTCGCTCAGACATCCGACTGTGGCATCCTTGTTATTTACTTTCATTATAAGCCCTTTTCGAGATGTCGCTTAGACGTCCGACTGTGGTACGTACTGTCATTTACTTTTCAGTATAAGCCCTTTATGTGGTGTCGCCCTGACGCCCGACTGCGGCATGTTAATTTTATTTTTACCTTTCGAGGCGTCGCTTCAGACACCCGATCGGTCTTCAGCTATTTTATTGGGATTTCGGGAGGACTACCGCCTGACTTCCTTTTTATTTATCTTGCAGTGCAAATTTATTACCTGAGTGTGCATTGCTAATCTGCTCATGTGCATCATGTTTGCATTTGTTATATCTTATGTCCAAACTGTCTTGCGAGTACATTCAAAGTACTCACCTGGCTTGTTGATTTTGCCAGATGTTGACGAAGGCGATCTTATGGATGAAGAGTACGTTAGCGAGTCCGACGCCTAGAGGAGTCCCAGTCAGTCCCTTGCGATCGTGGAGTTGGTCACATGTATTATATACGCTTCCGCTACCTTAATAAAATCATCGAGCCTCACTCCGACGCTTGATGAGTTGTAAGATTTTGGAGTCATGTCACCCACTTCTCTGTGACATATCCACCACCACTTTTATTGCGAGTCAGTAGTTATGCCACCATACCCTTTGTGTCATATCCGCCTTTATGGGTAATATTGGCGTGCTTGTAATAAAAATTGTTGAGCAGCCTCAGCTCAACCATGTATAATATTTAGTACTTCTGGATTTCTGTATCAAGGATTTGTCTACCAATAAGATTTTTCTATACTGGTCTGACGAAAGGGGCGATTTTCAATAAATGTTTTATTGGAAAACCGGTCCTGACAACAAGCGAGGTCTAAGCTTGGGGGAGTTGATACGTCCATTTTGCATCATATTTTCCTACTGTTATTTATAATGTTTTTATGCATAATAATGCTTTTTGGAGTAATTCTAATGCATTTTCTCTCATAATATGCAAGGTTTACACAAAGAGGGGGAATGCCGGCAGCTGGAATTCTGGGCCTAAAAAAGCTACATCAGAGTTACCTATTCTACACATCTCCAAATGAGCTGAAAATTTATGGAGAATTATTTTGGAATATAAAAAAATACTGGAGCAAATAACTACCGGAGGGGCCCCACCTAGTGAGCACAAGACACCAGGGCGCGCCTGGGCCCCCAGGCGCCCCCTGGTGGGTTGTGCCCAGCACGGCCCACCTCCGGTGCCCATCTTCTGGTATATAGGTCATTTTGACCTAGAAAAAAATCAAGGGGGGACTTTCGGGATGAAGCTCCGCCGTCTCGAGGCGGAACTTGGGCAGGAGCACTTTTGCCCTCCGGCAGAGCGATTCCGCCGGGGGAACTTCCCTCCCGGAGGGGGAAATCATCGCCATCGTCATCACCAACAACTCTCTCATCTTTGGGAGGGCAATCTCCATCAACATCTTCAACACCACCATCTCCTCTCAAACCCTAGTTCATCTCTTGTGTTCAATCTTTGTACCGGAACCTCAGATTGGTACCTGTGGGTGACTAGTAGTGTTGATTACATCTTGTAGTTGATTACTATATCGTTTATTTGGTGGAAAATTATATGTTCAGATCCATTATGCTATTTAATATCCCTCTGATCTTGAGCATGATTATTATTTGTGAGTAGTTACTTTTGTTCTTGAGGTCACGGGAGAAGTCATGTTGCAAGTAATCATGTGAATTTGATATGTGTGCGATATTTTGATGATATGTATGTTGTGATTCCCTTAGTGGTGTCATGTGAATGTCAACTGTCCATTGGACAAGAGTCACCAATGAAACATTGACACGTGGGATGGCCCAATAGAGACCCATATAGGTTTAAAAGCCGGCCTAGGAACAGGCCCACAAGATTTCGTCAGATCTAATGGGCCAGCCTGTTAACAGCCTAACATTTTCTGGACCAAATTATGGCCCACATCAGATATGGCCCGTTAAAGGACTGCAATATTCTGGGCCAGTTTACAGCCCATATCAGACCCGGCCCGTTAACAGCCTGCAATAGTTTGGGCCAAATTACGGTCCATATCTGATCTGGCCTATTAACTGACTTTCATATCTTGGGCCAAATTACGGCCCATAACAGATACGGCCCTTTAACAGCTACTGTGCCATCGGGGCCATTGGGGGCCTGATTTGCTCTTCGGCCTCTTAATGGTCCGTTTAACAGTTCGACCCGATATTAGTTTCGGCCTGTCAGCGGCCCTGTCTACATATGGGCCTCTTTTGGCCTGGTTTCACTTTCGGCCATTTAAAGGCCCGAGTTGCACCTGGGCCTAATTCTGGTCCGTAGTTACTTTCGGCCTCTTAACGGCCTGTAGTCTTCGTGAATACATTCTAGCCCAAACTGCCTATCGACCCGTTAAAGGCCCTTGATAGTGTTGGGCCTAATTTTGGCCCGTTATACATCTGGCCTGCTTCCAGCCCGTCATGTAATTGGGTTAGTCAAGGCCCAAAAACATTTCAGCCTGTTAATGGCCCGTCATACATATGGGCCAATAATGTGCCAATGTATATTACAGCCTGCTGTTGGCCCGTGATTTGTTCGCCACAATTAAGGCTCAATCTAGAAGCCTGTTTAATTTTCTGGCCCAATTAAGGCAAGTGGTTTACTCGGCCTTTTAAAGGCCCGAAACTAATAGTGGGCCAGATTAAGTCTAGACCTAACTAATGGCCCAAGATGATTGCAGGCCCACGGTTCGGCCCGTACTAGCGATTTGCGACCGACCAGTTTTAGTACTGAAATTATTTTTATAAACCTAACATATTGGCTCATTGTGCTCCGATCAAAGATTATGACCTTTTGTCAGAGTGACGACAGCATAAACAGCAGATAAATTACAGCATTGCATCGAGGAATAAACCTAAACTATACAACAAAGAAATTACAGCATATTACATCCCCTAGGCATTAAAGTTTGCCGCCAGTGATAATAAAGGGCAACCAGACAGCAGATTCCATAAGCTAGGCAGGTCGCACCAGTGGAAGTAAACAGGCCGACAAAATAATAGACAGAACCGACAGCACTTCAACACAGTTCAAGAAAGGTTAGCCCGGCCCAGGAGTTGCAGCGCAAGCAGCTTAGTAATCTGATGAGACTGCACTTGTTTGACGCTTATATCCACCAACTCAAGCTGCATAGCATCAATAGATGTCCTGTACTTACGGTTAATCTTGCATAGAGATTGGAGTTCCAGTCAGATTTGAGCGGAAGCATGTCTTTCTGCTTGAATTTCAGACTGAAGAAGTCGAACAGGTTCAGGCGGCGACTTCATCGAGCTTGTGTCACTGAGTAAGTTCGACACTACATCTAGACATGACTTTGGGGTTGTATTGCTACCCTCAAGATGTGTTGCCTTCTTCTCTGGAATATATGTTAGAGGGACAAACAATGGGTTCGTCTCACTATCATTGTGGTAGTTCTTCCTAGCATCAGTGCTGTTACCCTGAAAGAGAAACAAGTAGGTAGATAACAGGTTTTGCACGTATAAGCATCAGTGTTGTCAATTCATCTCATTTCTTTGTCAGAAATAAAGAGACACGGTTTAAAATAGCATTAACATAATAAGCATTGTTCATAGTTAAGACAGCAGGAAATGGCATTGTGCAGGAGCGGCCAGCTTCACCATACCACTGGATTACAGATCAAGAACACAAGCATACATGTAGTGCTAAACAACGTATAAGCATGAATGGTGAGTGTACTGTCAATTTATACCATTTCAGATTGGTAAATAAAGAGACATGATTTAAATAACATTAATATAATATGGCATTGTTCATAGTTGAGACATGGCAGGATATGACATTGTGCTGGAGTTGGTAGTTTCACCACACCACTGGATTACAGATCAAGAACACAAGTATACACGCAGTGCTAAAGAAGATAACTTGGTATGTTTAGTTTAATTTACATGATATGAATAAGGAACTAGGTTGTACAACTAAAGACTAAAATTGAGAAGGACAAACTTATGTTTATGTACTTCTTCGTTATAAACTTTGAATAAGCAATTTGATGCAGACGACAAAAATAAACAACATTTGCACTCATAGCTATCCAAATATACACAACAAAGTTTGAAGGCTCGAGGAGGACAAACTTACATTAGTAGTGAAGACCGACTCTATAAAGCCCTTGTCCATATTGATGGAGGGCAATTCAAGAAGTTTACTGCAGACTCTTCTTCAAGAGCATTGCCTTTATTCTACATTTTTGTTAAGAGTAAATATAGATGTGAAAATATAGGAACAAATGGCGATTATTTAACCTAAGATGCAGAGTACAAATGTAAATACAGCATATAGGGAAAAGGCACTGACAAGAGCAATGCAGAGCTAAACTTCTTCAGTAGCATTGGTTTTATTCAATATTTTGGCAAGAGTAAATGTAGATCTGATGTGTAGAAAATGGAGGGCAAGGTAAAATAAGCTGCAAAGTGTACATGAAGAACTAGCTGACAAGATAAGTACAGTGATGAAGGACAGCAGATACTTACAAGAACAATGCAGAACTAAATTTCTTCATAAGCATTGGGTTTATTCTACATTAATGTAAGCATTAATATAGATATGATAATTTGGAGCAAACAGTGGATAAGCAAGCTATAATGCACAATGATGTCACATAATCCACCAGGTATGAATGTAAGTACAACGATAGGACAATAGTTACTAACAAGAGCAAAGCAGCGACCAGCATAGTTGTGATATCCTAGGTTTTGCGGCGCTGGTTCTATCGCCAATATAAGTGGGGTGCTATCTGATTTCTCCGGTAGCACCACCTTTTTCAAGGACTTTGCCTGTACTCCTTCAGGTTTTGCAATCACCCTCTTCCTTTTGGATGTCTGAAACACAAGAACAGCATTTGAATGAAAAAACATGGTATGACAACAAATGGAATAGGTATTGATAATGGATGGGCATGGCATCTTCACATATATCATGAGTAAACTAAGCAGATAGTGGTGCAACGAAGCAAAAGAAATGCAAGACACCTTATGCAAGATATGTGCAACCAATAAAACCTTGCCAAATTAGAACAGGCACCTTATTGGGTGAACAGGATAGGCCATCTGCCTTTGACTCCTTGATCTCAGAATAGTCATTAGGATCATATTCTGAATACGAATCTATTGGTTGGGAGCATGTGGGTTTCATTGCATCCACAATGGACCTCAATCCCTTGATGCCAAGTTTGTTACCCATTGAACTGTTCCGCAATATTCTTCTGATGTGCGCATTCTTATATTCATTGTGATTACGTACAATATCTGAGAAGCAAAAGCACAAATAGTAGTGAGATTATCTTTGTAATGCAGAGGATATTCTAATATAATAGGGGCTCCCTGTAAACCCTTGTGTGCTATCACTGGATTCTGATAGAGAGCCCATGTGTGCTATAATATGGTGAGTAGATTAATATAATCTGGCACAACTACACAAAAAAATAGGCTCCCTGTTGGGAGCTCCAGATGTAAGGATAGTTGGCAGATGATAGGTTCATAATATACCATATAGAAAGTTTATTGCCAAACCATGATAATGAGAGCGCACAACCACTAGGCAGATCATAGTGTGGATAAAAGGGGTACACCATAAGCACCATAAATAAATCGGGAAAGCGGAACTGGCTGGAAAATGCAGGGTTTTGCCGCTACTAATATGCAGCCTATCAATCACCTACAGGCCAGCTCTATTCATCTTAAGGTGCACTGCTGTTACTATCATTCTAGTCTATCAAAGACCGCACAGCTCCCACCATTTCTGGGATATTGTGGCAGACCAACTCAAAGTGCGAAATCATGTAGCAGAAATGACCCAATAGAGCTGTCGACTACAGATGTCCCTGCTCCCCTTCCTGACAAGGAACATACTGTACTTACTAAAGAAGAACAGAAGAGGAACATGTTAAAGAATAGAAGGGGAAGCATATTATTGAGATTCCCCTTCTTTCTATACAATGTTGGTTGCCCACCCATGATGAATTAGAGCACCCAAAGAAATGCCATTCCATGATGTCTCTCTATATGTGGCCACATGCATTTGGAAACTCAAGTGGGAGCATTAGCTAACCAATTAAATGTGTGTCTATTAGCTAATGTCAGTATCATATCACATTCGTATTTGAAGAAGCTTAGGACGTATGATTGGTGTGTTATTTAGCTTTAAAGGGTGGCCAGCTGCTAGTAGGACACAAAGCACCTATGCAGGTCATAGTGTAGATATAATGGGAAAACCCTAAGCATCAGGAGTAAAATCAGGAAAGTGGAACTTGCTGGAAAATATGTGCTAGTATTGCCGGTACGGCTAGAAAGGCTTCGGATACCAGCTCTCTACAACTGAAGGCGCAGTACTGTTACTATCAGTCTAACTCTCAAAGGCGACACATACGACCGAATACGAAGAGTTGAAAGTGTCCATGACAAGCGACATGAAGACCAACACGAAGAGTTGAAAGCGTCCATGACAAGCGACCGAATAGACCTATACACTGCAAATGTCCATGCTTCTCTTCACTACAAAGAACATAATGTACTACTATTATACTCCCTCTATTCCTAAATATAAGTCTTTGTAGAGATTCCACTATGGATCACATATGGATGTATATAGATACATTTTAGAGTGTAGATTCACTCATTTTGCTCCATATGTAGTCCATGGAGGAATCTCTACAAAGACTTATATTTAGGTACGGAGAGAGTACTTACAAAAGAAGAATAGAAGAGGAGCATGCTAAAGAAGAGCAAGCAGATTTTTGATAATAAAATGTTGGTTGCCGACACATGACGAACAAGAGCGCATAACGAACACAACTCCCTGCTGTCCCTCGATATGTGGCGCATGTGCTTTTCGAAAGTAAAGTAGGAACATTAGCTGACCAATTAAACATTCTCTATTTTAGTACATGTCAGCATCATATCAGATTCCTATTTGAGCAACTAAGTTTGGAATTAAGAGTGGCATGTTGTTTAGCTTGATGGGTTGAGGAGCACTGCTTGCATGTATGTCTCGAAGCACCAACGATGATGGTACTAAATATATGGGAATGCCTACATGCAAGTCGCCTGACTTTCGTCATTTGGGCCAGTCGACCATTTTAGGCGGTTGGATGAAGATCCTATGTCTGCTAACCCTTCTTCTTCCTCGCATGTTATTCTTCCCCTACAGACCACCGCACGGGCCGCCGGCCGAACCACCGGCCCCCACCCTCCCCTGAACCGCCCACCACCTCCGGTCTTCCGCCGCCCCCGGCCATCCCTCTAGCTAACCCCACCCCCACCCGCGTTGAGTTTTGCCTCCGGTGAGGCCCCACCATAGCCCGACGACAGCCCCCAACAACCACTGTCCCCACCCGAAACCCTAAGATAGATAATGGGGTAGCCCTCCGGCGAGCCCCTTCCTTCCCTCCGGCGAACTCCCAAAAATGGACTGACCCCAATTTGAAATTCAGTCGACTGTCATTTAAGCTAATGTGGAATATAAAAGGGGAAAACCATAAGCATTGCGAGTATAGTGGTGAGCGTGCCATGGCGGATCTGATGGTGCAAACTGGAGAAAGGCAACTTCGCAACCAATCTTTGGTTTCAACTAACAAGTAAGATTCTAAGTGATGGACAAGAAATCACAGTAAAGCAGTGGCGATCTATTTTCTTGCTGATATAAATAACTTGAGCAGATACGAAAGAGTACCGCCTCTGGTGTGGTGCCATGTAAGCATCTGCTAAGGCGTTGAGGGTGTTGCGGTAGCGATGGTTGTCGGTGGCGTGGAAGCAGATCTAGGAGGGCAGACGGTGGCGGAGAGGGAAATATCCCGGTGTGGTGGATGAGATGGTCGTACGAGCGGCCTCGGCAAGGTGGACGATGACGCGGATGAAGCAATAGGACGCGATGCAAGGATCCTGGTCTGAAGCCGTGGATGAGAGAGGTCGATCTCTTGTAATGGATGACGGTGTTGGGGTATCAGCTCCGGCATGGTGGAGGAGGACGGCGGTGGATGGGGTGGCAGACGGAGGAGACTGCGGTGGAGAGGGTGTTTTGGCGCCCACGGAGTACGAATGGGGAAATGGAGGGAGAGAGGTAGGGGGGAACCATGTCTTCAGGGTGCGCTTGTCTTAAATGTGAGGAAATTTACAAACTTAGCCCCCATTTAAAATTTCCTACATCACAGCAATATCAGTCGGTTGGGGATAGGACGGTAATCTCGCATACACTAAATATTTGTCGACGGAGATTTCGGCCGAGGAGAGTTTGTTTTGGCGCCCGCCGTGTATGAATCGGGGAGGTGAGAGGCGATTTCGGTCGAGGAGAAACTGTGTCTTGGCGCCCACCATGTATGAATCCGGGGAGGTGAGAGGCGGACGCGGTTATGTCACGTTTGAGAGAAATTACAAGCCTACCCCTATCAAAACCTATAGAAATCGAGCCGATAGGCTTTGCGTGTCAGGGATAGGCAGTAATTTCCATCTCGCAGATTTTGGTTTCGGGTGGTTACTATGAGTTTCCCCGCTTCGGTCAAATTTTTGCAGTGAAAGAGTGCACGTTTACCGTGCCAACTCAATTCGAATCCATTTTGTATTTTTTTTTCCGGGCAAGATCCATTTTGTATTCGAATACAATTCTATATAAATCATTTTTATATATACTTTCAAAAGCACACCCTTTATACATAAATATGGTTTACAAATGGCATGATCTCAGATTCATAAGGCTGGATCCATCTTCATTTGGATTTTCAAATATTTGAAACCACTTTATGTTGAAATCCAATGTATGCATTCCTCGCTAACTATCTCCAATTAATGTGTGTTTCATGCGGGTTTTTTTTACTTCTCAAACACGTATAATGTGTTTGACACACGCAACATATAGTGTAATCCCGTTTAGACATTAATTGCATATAAACCATGCATTGTCTCTGATTAAAGAATCTATGGATCACTAATATTGATAAACTATATAACATTACATGTGTCCCCAAATTCAAATGAATATGCATGTTTGATAGACCAATTTTCGTTATGATATTTTCAATGTCGTGATCTCTAGTTTAAATATTTGAATCCCCTTTAATCCAGATATTCATCTCATATAGCTATCACTCATGCTTATATATCTCTCTAGACCTATACGCCTTCATCGTCTCTTGGGTATCTCTCGTGCTACTTGTATGTCGACAATGATCTTTTATCTTCATAACACATTGACGGTACTCTCTCCCTCGACCTTCACTCTATCTCTCTCTAAGTATATCTCGCTCCCTGCTATGTGTCTCTAACTATGATTCTCCCTGTGAAATCTCTTTCTCTCACACAAACACAAACTTCGTCTCCCGGGGTCTCATTTCTCTCTACTATTCCCCTGTGTGCCGCTCGCATGCCCCCTCTCACACAGAGATGTCTTGTGCTCCTTAGGTATGAGAAGCTACGACTCTTCCTCTTAAATATCTCTTTCTCACACACAAACACAAACTCTGTCTCCCAGGGTCTCATATCTCTCCACCATTCCCTTGTATGTCGCTCACACACACTCTCTCCCTAGGGATAACTCGCGTTCCCTGATATGTCTCTCTAGCTATCACTCTCCTTGTGAAATATCTTTCTCTCTCGCAAACACAAAACTTCATCTCTTGGGATCTCATTTCTCTCTGATATTTGTTTATATGTGACTCACATGCACCCTCTCTCTATCTCTCTCACACCCACACACATAACTCAGCCTTCTGATCCACTCGACTCTTATCTCTAACACACACAGTAGCTAGCTGATCTCCCTCTAGCTAGCATCTTTATCTTTCTATTTATCTGTTTCTCCATCAACCTTCTTTCTCGCCCTCACTCTTGCTTCCTATCACACACACTATATATGTTTCTCTCTACATGCAGTCATGCGCCCTCTTTTTATCTTTCTCTCACACACACATAACTCACCCTCTGAACCACTCGGTGGTCATCTCTAACACACAAACTAGCTGATGTCCCTCTAGATGGCATCTCTATCTCTCTATCTATCTGCAGTTTCTCCGTCAACCTTTCTTTCTCGCACGCACTCTTGCTTCCTATCACGCACACTATATCTATCTCTCTATACATGCATCTATAGGTCGATCTCTTTTGCAAAATCGTTGTGTCTCGCTCTCTCTGCTCGCCATAGATGCATACTCCAGCCCACGCCACTATCTCTTAAAGAAAAAAACACATGCTCAATTATCGGGCCTTCTTCCCTCCACTCTCACATGCATGCATATTGTCATACCGATCCGTCTCTCCCATGTTGTTGATCTTATGACTTATGTCTTCTTTCTTTTATCTCGATCATGCGCGAGCGCGTACACACACACATCCTACCTCTCGCACATGCACGTTCAAGGTCTCCTATGTCTCCATACGTAGTTAATTACCCTCAGCCCTCACCCCACCTCGAATCGTTCTCTTCTTGTGTGCACATGACTTCCGCCTGGATGGGTCTCTTCTCTAAAACACACACTCACACTTAACAATCTCCTTCTAGCTACCCCCTCTCTCACTCCTTCCCTATATCCATGAAACCAATAAGACTATCCCTTTGTTTAATTCCCGCCTACATGCACCATCGATATATAGTAGTCTTCCTTGGTGTCTCTCGAACAAACACATTATCTCGATGTCGACTCCTCTCACGCGCACACGCCTTCTCTTCCCTCTTTACGGGCCTCTTCTCTCTCGCACCCCCCTCATTGGTGGCCTGTGCCATACACATCACCTCTCTACGATGAAGCCACACACACTTAAATTACTTTCCCCACCGAAGACTCCGCTTCACACACACACACACACACACACACACATACACACACACACACGCACACACACACACACACTAAGACTCCATTTCACACACACATGCTCTAGGTGGAGCATTTGTTCCTACCACCCTTTGTCCAACCTTACCCGTATGATAAACAATCACCTTAATTTACTTACATAACATGGACAAATTCCACTTTATTTTAGTAGTTAGCAAACTTCTCATAATTATATAACGCAAATCACGAGCAGGAAGAGACATTTTTTTTACACGACCACATTAACATGGCCATGTAAATCACAAGCTAAAGTGTAATTATACTTACATCCCGATGTAAAAGGTGGAGTACATGTCCGAAGAGTAGAGTCGCACACACGCACTCTGTCTCTCAGAATCTCACACACATACCAATTACGTGATGCCCCCTAAGCAGACCCGTATGGTACAATTTCTGCACCCGCGGGTACACGTGATGGTGCGCATTTATTTAAGCCGGACGACGAACCCAAACAGTAGCTGCATTCATTCCCCTCCTGCCGCCTCTTCTCCGGTCGCCGTCACCCAATAGCCATGGCCCGGCCGAAGGTAATGACATACGCTATGCTCCTGCCAGAGCGGCGCTTTGAGCTGCTTCCGGAGATCTAGAGGCAGCGCGAAGCCCGGATCGCAACCGCCCTGCCTCCGGAGTCCGGACTAGCCAGAGCCGGACGAGGAGGCGTTGGAGGCGGAGCAGCACGCGGAGCCAGAGGAGGAGAACGACGACGCGGAGCCAGAACAGGAGGACGACGACATGGGCGAAGCAGAGCCGGAGGAGGATGATGATTTCCATTATACTTAGAGTTAAAGGGCTTTGAGTTTCACACCACATTTATTTCATAGAGATAAGAGAAAGGAAATTTTAGAGGTCATGCATGCATCTTTTTGTGCTAGCACTCCTATATAAGGGTTGATCGGTCGCTTCCCACCGACGTGCGTGGGCTGTGGAAGAGGAAGGAGAAGGGAAGAGGGCTGTGGAGTACGCCAGTTGTGCACCTCTCCAAGGAATGTTCATGCCAAACAATCCATAGTAGTACAGTATGGTCCAGCAGAGTATGAATTGGCCTTTAGGTTGTGTGTGGATGACATGGCTACAACATGCAGGCTGTAGTTCGACAGCCTACCGCTCCGCTTCGCACGGTTTGGTCACGCAAGATTTGCATGCACGCATGTTACACACGTACTTGTCGAAGGCGTGCTCGAAAAAGGGCGACCAGGTCCGCTAGTCCGTGTTGGTCCATGCGCCCGGAAAACAACTAATCCTAGTCGCTATAAATGTCGTGCGTGCTTTAATTCCGGGCTAGTGGATGGACGCGAACGCGCTGTACAACGAACCTCCCATCAGCTCCCTAATCTCTATCTCTACTCTTATGAAAAACTAAGTTGGTGATGATGGTGTGCCTGCCATCCTGCAATATTCTCTACTCTTATAAAAAACCAAGTTGGTGATGATGGTGTGCCTGCCATCCTCCAATATAGACCGTCCGATCTATATCTGACAGATAGAAAGCAAACTATGGTAATTTTGCAAAAAGATACCCACACCCCTCTCCACATTTGTATATAAGGCCTTCCCTCGTTCATCTTTGTCTCCCACGAGATAAACAGCTCGTATAAATGCATCTTGATGTTTCGTGCAACGCATGGGCCTCTTGCTAGTCTCAAATATAAACTGCACTAGTGCGCGCCCGCAGAACATCCTTTCCGAAGGGACGTAGCCCTGCAGTTACCATCTCCTCTCGTGTAAACCACCTCCACAAGGGACAAGGCAGTTGGTCTCCATTGCCATGGATTCGCAAGGCGGTGGTGCTTCTCATCCTCGTCGAGGTTGGGATACCTTGGACGACGATCCTTTGGGACAAATCGTAAGTTGCTCCGACTTCCTCACATCCGCAAGACTTAGCTGTACTTGCACCAAATATTTTAAGAGGGTGCGTAAATATGCGTGGGAGAAGGCCATGCTAGTTGGTCTGCCATGCGTCCTCGAGGACGAGGATGTTTCCTTGAGGGTCTCTCCAGCGCGGCGTGGCCGTAGTTGCAAGTTGACGCCCCTTGAGATGCCGACGTTGAGGGGCACTCGGATTTTGTCCGATGAGTAGGTAAGTGATGAGTTTGATCATGTAGTAAATGCATTCTAAAGACTACTTCCGTGTCCATTTCCTAATTCCCCCTCTTCCTTACCGGTTAGTGTGCGACGCGGTGGCATGAACGACGCTTGGTGAGAGCACTGGGGCGGAGTGGCCGAACAACCGTATAGTGCATTGGTTTGTCAAGAGCTCAAGGACAGATGACGAAGGAAATTTGGATTCCCCTTCAATCCTGGTCATTTATTACCGCACACGGTTACTTTCCATAGCCTATGGAAACTGTGTGTGCTAACCCTATTGTGGGTTGCTTTCTGATTGGCCTGCACCCAAGCCACGCGGATCGCGCGCGTGCACCATGATCAAACGACATTCCACGTCCCTATCATCACACCCGTGTAGCTGTAGCTGGGATTTGATGTTTCTGCACCTCCATCCTGGTTGATGCATGTAACTACAAATAATATCACTAGAAACTATGTTTACTAGTAAGGTACACGTGTATTGCACGCATGAGATTTGGCAGCCAAATTATGAATAAATACCACACTATAGCATGTAAGCTTTGAGTCATATATGCATGATGTAGATGTTCATTTAATTCTTATAGTTCATCTCATTCAAAATCAATAGTTTTTATAAAAAGTTAATCTATTTTAAGATTCATGGAATTGTGCGTTGTAAAGCATAAAGTAAAAACAAATAATGGCAATTCATCTAGAAAAAAAAAGTTTGGGCAATTATGATACGGAAGCTTCTAGAACAAAGGAGAAGTGCTTGTGTTTTGAGGTTTGAGCATTATGCTTAAGTTCAACCATGGAATCTTCTAGATTGTACATGTGGCAGAATCTGGTGGAATGTAGATGATATCCAACGGCCAGTAGTGCTCGGATTTGCCATCTCTGCACCATCGGATTGGCTTCATCCAACGACCATCTTTCAAAGTTATTCACACACTATTATGGGGGTATAGATATAGAAATACGAATCCAACGATATAATTTTTGGTGACATTCATTATTATTTTCTTAGTTCAATCTGTGGTCAAAGTTTGGCACAAAATACCAAGGGGACCAATAAATCAGGATGGTGGTAGTAAATTTCTACAAAATGCACATAATGGCCTCAATATGGTAAATGAACCCGGAGAAGTGCCAAATTTGAACATGGTGCTTTGTAGGGTGTATGTTGATCATAGAAAAAAAAAGTGAACTGCCACATTAATTGAGTACTTTTGCAAACTACAAAAACAATATACCACCACCCCAGCATTTGACCGCCCTGGCCCACCGAAACCCCTTCCATCGCTAGCGCGCGCTTCCCGCCTGAAACGAGCACTGTCGCTCTAGAACGTCAATGCCGCATTCACGCCCGACGCAGCCTCTCACTCGCGCCGGCATTGCAGCAGCGCGACGGACGAGAGAGCGCCACCCGCGCAGCATCCCGGTGCAAGCGACTGCTCTGCGTTAATGACACCACGTCCATCCGTCCATCCGCCGCCCACATTAATGACACGCGGCTGCCGACGAACCTACTCCGGCGCCAGCCGTCCGTCCGTCTGCCGCGTCTCATTGCCATTTGCCCGCTATATTAACTTCAGCCCCAGCCATAGACAAAGACCCACAGTCATTCTCCTCCGGTCCCTTCCTTCTGTCGGCACCACTCCAACCATGGCCTCCTCGCACTCCAAAGCTCTCTTGGACGTACTGTCGCAGCAGCAGATGAAGGACATCGCCGGCTCCGCTCCAGGTCCGCTCCAAAGCTCTCTTGGACGTACTGTCGCAGGAGCAGATGAAGGACATCGCCGGCTCCTCCCTGGCCGCCCTCCACCGCCACGACCATGAAGCCGGCACGCGTGTCGGGCGCAGCCGGCAGTGAGGAAGAGTAGTACATGGTAGGTCACCGCCACTCTGGTCCCAGGAAGCCCACCGCTCCTCCACTTAGTCGACGCCAAGCTTGGTGGGGTAAACATCGGTGGACGATTAGCCGCTTGACAGCGACGTGGAGGCGGAAATCTTCAGAACCTTGTGCTCCGGAGGAGGAGGTTATGGAGGCGGAGCTGGACAAAGGCGAGGCGGATGAGGAGGAGGCAAAGGCAATAGCCGGAGCATCAGTTCTTGGGGCTCATGGCCGGACATGGTGGTCGGGCGCCGGCGATCGTTTAGATTAGGTTTATAGTAGGTTTTAGTATGGTTTGTGCGAAATATGTAATGAATTTCGTCCGGTTTATAGGAAAAGTTTTCGAAATGTAATGAATTTCATCCGGTTAATATGAAATTTGCTTTGTTTGCACGAATTTCGTCCGGTTAGTTCATATAGTTGTCGAAAGGTATGCGGGCAGCATTGGATGGCATCCTCTGGCATCAGTGTCCTTGCACAGATGGCATCAGTGTTCTAACTATCATGCTATAATCGCTAACAGTGCTCCATTATTTCGCAGGGAACAGTTATCCCAAGATCAAAATCAGATCCGCCGTGTTTCGCACTCCTCCCTCATAAGAGTGGAGATGCTTGCTTACATAAAAATAAGAAGTGGACGGCACCGTAGCACGTCATATCACTCAAACCCACTAGGCCAAACTAGCCCGCCTAACGCGCGGGAAAGCCCCGCCCTCATCATTTTGTTCTGGATTTCCATCGATCGATCGCACGAAAATGTTACACTTTGCAAATCCAAAAGGAAAAGGTGGCACACTTAAAGCACGCCTGTCGCTTTCGCGTCGCACCCCCGACATTTGGTATCGTACGCCGCTCATCAAAGGGGACACACGTTGTCTTGCATTTTCACTGACATGTGGGACTGCAGTTGAATAAACTGTTGATAGCCGAAATGTAATCGCTCGACGGGCGTCGGCTGAGAAGAGAGAGAGATGGGGGAGGGAGAAGAGATCGCCCGCCCACCGTGCACGGACTCCAAGAAATATGGTGATAATGTGAGGTGGGCCATGTGGGAGTCCGGACCGCTTCCAAGCCCGCTTCTGACCGCCGTGGCCCACCAGAAAACCCCTCCCCCCTCCCGCGTGCGCTCCCCCCCAGGCGCCAACTGCATTTAGAGCAAGTACAATACTGGGCTATAAGCCCGCTTATGTGGAGGAGAGAGGCATTGAAAAAGTTAAGGAGTGAGCTCTAATGCAAGAGCCCGTCCCTACACGTGCTCCTACGTATAAAAAACATTTGTGTCTAAAAAAAGAAGGTAAAAAACATTTGAGAGGAAATAGATAGAGAGAAAGTGAGAAAAAGTTGTAACCTTATAGCCAACCTTATAGTCAACACTATGGTACATGAGGAAGGAGGGAGTTGTGCACATGCCAAGTTCACTGGGCTGCCGTGTTTCACACTCCTCCGTCGTAACAGTGGAGACAATAGTTTTCATAAAAAATAAACAATGAATACTCCTTGCTCATCCTCAATATCGGAAAGAATACTTTCATTCGCCGACATGTGGGATGTCGACCATCCTGGTCCACTTGCCATGCACAAAATTATAGTGCACCACACAATACTGTAGGGGAGAGTCGTAGCGCCGCAGTAATAAATGACTAATGAGCCGTCAAATCACAGGCCCAACCCCGGTCGTAGTTGCTCGGACGAAGGAACCATCATGACTTCGTTGAATCCGCTTCTTCAAGAAAACTTACTGCACCCGCAATACCGCTACCACACGCGAAGACTGGACACCGCTGTAGCATGTCATATCATTGAAACCCACTAGGCCAAACTAGCCCGCCTAGGATTTGTACGTCTCTGTAGTGCTATGATTTTGTAGCACATGTATCCTTTGTCAATCTAACGACTAGAAAGAAATGGAGGGTCTTTCTCTCTCTCTAGATCTCTCTCCATCCCACAACCCCTCTAGCACATGTACACACTCTCTGTAGCCACTCCGAAAGTATGACGTCACTACACATTCACGCTTCCAGCAAAAAAATTACACATTCACGCATGTTACAAGTACGTGCCAATTTTGCTGGCTATTAATGTGAATGTATCCGTGAACCAACTCTTTGAGTTTGATGTGAATTAATGTATAATTGTGGACTATTGTCTGATCGATCGCTAAGCCTACAATTTTAGGAGCTTGGGCTATTGGCCGATCGATGACGGATCAGTCCTATAAGCGTACCACGAGCTCATCAGCCCCAACATTTCTCTTTGGTGAGTGTTTGCAAGTACTATAGCTCGCACAGTAGCTAGCCTACTAACACCAAGAATCATCAAACAAGCCCTGCTGATATGATAAACAGTTCAAACTTACATCTAATCATGCCATATATTACATCAAAAGCTGGTGAGGATACATCTGTTTCCATAACTCGGAGAGGGTTCGCATGATTCACTATCAAACAAAAGTAGCAAGTATCGCCCACACAAGATAGTGCACTGGCCCTAAGATGGTTTGATAACACGCATCATTCTGGTAATTAAACACAATGCAAACTACGTTGAAGGATTAGCGCGACCTACTATTTCTTGTCATCGATCTCTCGGGCAATGTCCACAGCATGGACAACAGCATGGGAATCGATCTCTAGGGCAATGTCCACAGGATAGACCGCGACATCGGAATCGATCTCTGGGGCGATGTCCACAGGACGGACAGTGGTTGGCGATCAATCTCTGGGGCGATGTCCACAGGATGGACCGCGACATCGGAATTGATCTCTGGGGCGATGTCCAGAAGACGAACCGCGACATCGGAATCATCAAGGACGTCCACCGGCACCTGCACAACCCTAACATATTAGCAAGCACATTGCAAATAATCAAAAACCACAATTATGGTAAGCCATTTTTTTACCTTGTGCAGCTCACCAAGGGATCCCATCCCTCCGGGGGCCATCTCCTCGATGGGGGTCATCGCCTCGCCAGGGAAATACTGCTTCTCAACGGCGACTATCTCCTCAAACTCGGCCTTGAGCCTCTCATAGGTGGCCATTAGAGTTTCTGGGGTAGGCACGGTGGGGCCCTTGCTATTCTTCCCACTTTCTTGGTTGAGGAGTTCGTCCGCCAACGTCGTCAAATCTTTGGCCAGTGCTTGTTTCTTGGAGTTCTTCGTCTGCATGGGTTGGCCCACCAGCATGGCCAACTCGTTGGCCAGTGCTCGCTTCCTGGAGATCTCTGTCTTGAGTGGGTTGTCCACCGGCAACTCTTTGCCTAATGCTCCAGGATCCATCAATAAACTAATAAACAAAAAGCAATCGAAAGGAAACCACAATCGCAATGAAAATGGGAAAAGAATAGGCAGTGAGAATCGGTCGATGCTTCGCGAAAAGAAGATTCTTGGAATGAAAATATAGTAGCATCACTGATTCGCCCACCTTTCCTTCATCGGCACAGAAGAAAAATGGCAGAAGTGAGTAGCCTGAGGTGAGGTTTTCTTCAAGATAGGGGAGAAAGGGCTTCAATGAGCGTTCCAGTGAAATGATGGTTGCTTTGTCCCGTCCAACTTTGAGGCCACTTTACCACTGCTGGTAAAGGTGTGGGTTTTGTGATATGATGGGTCATGATGGCCACACCGGGGTGACTGGTGAGTCTGCACTGTAGCACCTCGCTGTGATTTGGTGGATTGCACGTGGGCCCAGATGCTTGATGTCCCGCATGTAATAGAGCGGCTAGTCATAGAGTTTGGACGACATACGAGGAGCTCCGTCCTGGTTTATTGGTCCCTATGATAACCCATGCCAAATTTTGACTATAAATTTAACTAACCAAATGTTCATGCATGTCACAAAAAATTACATCATTGAAAACTATGTTCAAATACGAATCCAAGGATATAATTTTTGTTAACATGCACTAACACTTTGTCAGTTAAATCTTTGGTCAAAATTTAGCACAAATTACAAAGGGGACCAATAAAGATTGTACTCTCACATTTTGTTTTGAGGATACTCTGACATAGAAAATATAAATAATAATAATGCATGTTGGTGCAGCCCACGTTTCTGATAATTTGAGCCATGGGCTTGTTCACAATTTTTATGAGGTGGTGGTTGTTCACTTAATGGAGGGTCCAGTACCAGACTTGAATGATACAAAGTGTGACCTCGCACACCGACGAGGGCTGGAACAAAAGCTCGTAGCTCGCGAGCAATGATCCCTTGATAGTTCGGCTTGTTATCCTCATGGGTCACTTCTTCGTGAACAAAGCCAATCATCAATTTCTTAAGGAGCTTAACGAACCAGCTAACAAGTTT
Source organism: Thinopyrum elongatum (assembly GCA_011799875.1). Classification (NCBI taxonomy): domain Eukaryota; kingdom Viridiplantae; phylum Streptophyta; class Magnoliopsida; order Poales; family Poaceae; genus Thinopyrum; species Thinopyrum elongatum. The sequence goes on along the minus strand of CM022303.1, from coordinate 284,353,729 downwards.
GACGCTAAGTTTGTTAGTAACAACACAACACATGTTTCATCTTACGTGAATTTTCTTTTAACTAGCTTCGAACGAACCGAGCCAAGCAGGGTTTTTTGCTCGTTAATCTTTCGGAGCTTAACGAGCCGAGCCTTAACGAGCCAAGCAGCTCGTTAATCCACCCCTGCACACCACTTGGAATAAGCGGGTAGCTATCTCAAAAAACAATCAATAACTCAAAAAAAAGGCGATCTGGCATGTACACAATTTTAAACGATTGTTTTGATGGAGTGAAAAAAGAAAACTACCCCACTATACGTATATATATAGGCAGGAGCCTCCGCGCTTGCTTGCTAGGGTTGCTCTATTCACACACTCTCATCCTCTCCAGATCTAAACAAGATAGCGGTGGTAACGTTGTCTTTCTATCCTCACCGCTGGTTACAGATCCGGACGTATGCCCTCCACCGGTGAAGGGGAGGAGGGGCAACATTTAGGCCGTCGTCGACAGCGAGGGAGGAGACCCACTGCCGGGCGCACCGTTATCTCTGGCTGAGCGCCGACGTGGGAGGTCCTCCGATCCCTTCGTCGCTGCCCTAGTGTCGGCGGATCCGGCCTCCCGCCGCCCACCTATCCACACCCCGATGACCTTCAGGCATATCTTTCTTCGAAACCGGCCTAGCTCTACTTCCCCAGCTCGCTACGTCACTGCATGTGCATCATTTTCTACCTCTCAGCCCCCCTCGTAGCTAGGCTCGATCGGATGGTCCAACGTCACCTAATTTTTTTCTATTATTAGAGGTAAAGCTACTTCATGGAGTCGAATCTTCTACTTGGTTCAAACAAGAAATAAATGGGGAAAGTTAGTATGTACATCGGACTTGGTACAAATAGGAAAGAAAGGGGGTGAAAGTAGTACAGACTGGTCATCCAACAGGTCTCTTGGTCGAAAAGGGAAATATAGGGGAAACGTTGTACATAGTGGTATGACCAGGACTAGATTTGCTATCCACACATACGAATAGGTGGCTAGAGTGAACAAAAATGGGACCAACCTAGATATGTTGCTTGGATGTTTGTTTCTCGGGGCAGCAAACTCTGAATCACCACTTTATGCCCCGGTTTAGGTACATGGTGCTGGACTGCTGGTGCACCCACTGTCCCATGCCCTTATAGCAAATATTTAGCTGTTCTTAATCTAATGCCCCTGGTAAAATGAAGCCATGCCACTGTTATAAGCCATGACAAGTTTAACCAATTGTTTTCGCCAATAATTGTTTGAGACTCTGACTGTTTCCTCTATATCTTTTTGTGCAAACAGGGATATCCATTTCACCTCGTTGCTATTGCGACCTTTTGGTGCACTGCACAAAACACTTCTTAAAAGAAGTGACTTTTGTGCTGTTTTACTGGAATGTCACACCAGAACCATTGGTTCATTTCGGTGGAACTGCACAAAGGGAGATCTGTGTTCCAATCTTCATCCTCCATATTGGCACCATAACCTTCCTTTAGGTAAGAATGATATTTAATGCATGTGTTCACCTCTATTTTGCAACTTCCATGAGAAAATAATGCTATTGTTTACTAGTACACTTGTACTCCCTCGCTGACAAAACCAACTCCCTCACTGACAAAACCAAATCTGAAATAGAAGGCCAATCATGTACTTGGTTTCATCAATTGGTGAGGAGAAAGAGAAACAGTTCAAGAAGAGGAAGACGAAGAAGAAGAAGAAGAAGAAGAAGGAAATGAAGAAGATCACACGATGGTACCGTCCTATGTTATTCTGACATCTTGCTAGTGGTATTGTATTGCTGTGTTACTACTAGTCTTAATTTACTTGAAGAAATGCACTTGTAGTACGTAGCAGAGTAGCACTTGGCTTGACGACACATCATACTAATTAACTGGATTCTGGATGCATGTGTGACCCAGCTCTACACGATCAACAGTGCCAAGGTGATCTTGATGAAGCTGAGGCAATCCAAGGGCTCCGGCAATGTCTCCCTTACATGTGAGACAATCCTCCAGGAGCCCTTCCACTTCTGCTGTCTCTCCTGCAAGGTAACTTAATGAATTACGAGTACTTAAGTAGCACTAATTAATTGCTGTCAGAGTTAAACAAATCTTTAGTAGCACCCTATGATGAATCATGTACGTGTGTATGTGTGTCTGTGGAGGTGAACCATGTGGTGGAGCAGGGAGGGGAACTTGGTAGTGTCATGACATAATAATGCTATTGTTTTGCATGTCAATTTATTGCCACTGGTTCAATGAGGCAATGTTTTGCTACTGTATTGTCCATCATGAATTTGATGCTACTGTTAAAGTAATATGCTAATGTCTTTCTATCCTTTCGCACTAAGCTATTGAAGGTTTCACCTTGTTCCTACTTGTGCAAATAGGGATCATGTTGTGTCAATCGTACATTTTAGTGGAACTGCACAAGAGAATACAATGAACTGTATCCCAGCCAGTGCTTTAACTCTGCTGGAAGTTCTTGATAATCTTTCAATATAATCTCACCACTGGTAAACAAGCGTGATGTCAACCATACATTTGAAGTGCACAAAAATATGTACTATTGAATGATTCCAGTGAGTGCTTTATCTTCTCTTCTGGGACTACTTGAATAAGCTTCTTGCTCAGGTTGGTACCGGCCTAAGGCCTTCATCCATATTAGTTTGTTGTCATCTCTATTTGTATCGTGCTACTGTGTTGCTACTGTCATGAGAAAATCCTTTATCTTTCCACGTTAAATTTTTGCAACCTATGATACATGGCAATGCTTTGAGTATTGAGCTAATTAAATAAACTAATACCTCTCTTTAAGCAAGACTATTATGTTGCTAACTTTACCCATTAAAATAATGAGGGTGCTTCTATTTGTTAGTGTATGTTTCATCAACTAGTCCCACTATTAGAGTAATCTCACTCTCTCAATATATGTGCCAACAGGGATGCTCGATTTTGGTGGAACTGCACAAAAACTTTGGGTGCTTCATTGCCTCGACTGCATCCTTCCTTTCCTATCAGTCGCTTATCTCAGCTTCCAGTCAAAGGAAATAGTAATTGATATGCTTCCTCACACAGGTTGGTACCGGTCTTTATCCTGATTATTGTGCTTGTCATATGTATTGGTAATTTGGTATTGTGCTACTATTGGCCGATTTCATAAAGGAGTAACTTGGAGCCTGAACTCACAGGCAAATCATTACATTGGGCGATTTCAGTAGAACTGCACAAAAAGATCAGATGGACAGATACTTATGCTGCTGCTATGTACTCCAAAGTTCACTCAGACAACCATCAATGTTGACAAGAAGAAGTGCCAGAGTGAACGCCAACAATATTGCTTGGCGCATAGACCAGAAAAACACAGTCCAGTCTTTGGTCCCAACTTGTGCCTTTTGGTTATCGGCACATATGGTAGTGAACTGTATGGCATGGAGTCTGAAGATTCCAGACAAGTTGGTTGACGTGTATATTCATCTGGCACTTAATCAGTCTGCACGCTAGGGATGCTCCATTTCAGTTGAACTACACAAAAAAATTGGGTGGTTCATTTTATCGACCGCCTCCTTTCTTGTCTGCAATGTAGAATTTTGGTGAGCTACAGGACCAAGATGAGCCAGTAAACTAGTTGGGTAAAAGTAGTGGCCAAGTTGCTCAAACCTCCCTCGGCATCGAGGCCACTATCTCGAGGATAAACCTACAAGCAAAGTTCAGATTGTCTGTGCTGCCTCTTATGTACTTGAAAGTTTGCTCGTACAAGCATTAATTTTGGCAAGAAGTACCACCGAGTGAACACCATTTACTAGTCTGTACGCTAGGTAATTAATGTTTGTCCATGGATGATATTGGTTGTGATCTCTCAATCATTTGGATGCGTAAACATGTTGAACATGTGTATATCTGAATCTTTTTGTGAATGTTATCTATGGATATTGTCTTGTGATCTATCAATCATTTGGATGCATAGACATGCTGAACTTGTGTATATATGAATCTTTTGATTTGTTGATTGTGAATGTTGGCTATGAATATGAACGTGTCCTATGAACCTGAGTTTGTTACGAATGTTTACCTTTTCTGTTGTACTTGTGTGTGAACTTGTTAGAATGTCTAGTGTGGGATTGTGACATGTGAGTGTCAACGGCACTCCTTCTCGAGAAGAATTGCACCTGCTTGGGCATCAGCTCTTTTTTATCTTTTTGCTCTGTCTTCCCCTCTCCCCCGCTCAACCCCTGCCGTAATGTTTTCGGCCTCAAAACAAACATAGTACTGCGTTGTTTTTGGGCCTTGATGAAAAATCAAGGGCTACTTTCTGTAGGTTGGCCCGCCCAGCAAATGGGCTACTGGTCCACCACGAACTGGTGCAGAGGCAAATAAAAAAACGCCATCAAGAGCCATCCACTGGAAAAAAAAGTCGCATCTGATGTGCTTCTTCAGTCGCACCACCGGCCCCCTCTTTAATCCAGTTCGCTCCATTCCCCAACCGCCAGCACGAGACGGAAGTTTATTTCCCCCTCGCGCTGCCGGGGGATCGAAGAAGCGCGGCATCGAATCCAACACCGGCGATGCCTGCTTGTCCAAGTGATTTTCAGATAAGAAACTGCATGTTTCAGAGGCAGAGCATTTAAATCAACACGCACTTTTCAAACATGGATAACAGAATGTTGGAAATTTTATTCATGGTAAAAAATGGAACTAACAAGTTAACATCCTGCTGATCAACATTCATGTATAGCACATTTTCATATGATGCAAAGTCAAAAAGATATGCTATTTTCAAAATGGCAAGACAATGTTGAGTGTGCGAAAAACTGGGTAAACTAGGGACGAAATTTTGGCAAGTGTTAGATATTTTTCAACTGCACCAGTTGGAATCGAACTCGGGCAGTACAGCTTTTGGGTGAGAGGGCTGCAGCCATCGGGCTAGTGTGGTATGTTCGAAAGAATGAAGGCGTCTTCCCCGGCTCCGGTTCTTTCCCATCCGTGTGCGCTCGCCGTGGCGCCGCCGTATGCCGTTGTCAACATGCTAAACAAACAAGAGGAATCCGGAGAGGACTGTACGCCGAGAGGCTGACAGTGGGTCCCACCAGGTCCAAGCCGTACGCAAGCAAGTGCCTCATTGGAAAAAAAGCTTCCTCCTAATTGTATACTGACGTTGGGGCCCACGGGTTTGTCAACCTAGTCAATAAATGAAATAAATTTCCAACAATAACTGTCATCGGGGAGCTTTTTTTGGGGGGTATCGAGGATCTTTTTTTTTGCGGGAAAGGGGTATCGGGGATCTAGCTCGTATCATTTTTCTCAGAGGGCGAACAAGTATCAGCTAGGCCTAGGTTTTGTTTTTTAACATGCGTAGCCCACGACAAACCGAGACAGTGGTTTCAACTTATTTTTTCAGGTCCATCATGTACGTACCGGCCTATGGGCCTCCCAACATAGGTTTTACTTTTTCTTAAACATCGGCAGCCCAATGTATTTTTTTAATAAAACACAGATCTCTATTCTATTTATCTATATATAAGAATAATAATGCAGTGTCCAATTTATATTTTTCCTTCTAACCACATTATATATATTTATATTATTACTATTAGCGTATATTTAATTTTTTTTTGTGGGGATATATTTAATAGAAACCTATATATACATTATAAAAACGTCCCACGTCTTATTAACTTATAAAAAAAATGTTTAACAGAAGTTGGCAAGGAAAATCCTGGTTATTTTTTACTCTCAGGCAAGGAAAATCCTGATGATTGCATACAAAAGCTTGCGAAGATTTTAGGGACCAATGTAATAATAACGCGCTCAACTTTCTTTTGAGCAATAACTCCCTAATTTGTAAATTTTATATATAATAAAATGTGTAGCACCAGTTTATTTTTTGATATTAATTGCTCCTTTTAACATAACATTAAATATAGAACAAGCCCAGCTAATTCGTGTATTTCAAGAAAGTACAAATGGGTTGTGATTTCTTAGAAAAAATTAAATGGGCCGCATTGACGCGAAATTATTTGTTCACCCAGCCCAGCAGATGGACTGTAAATTCTAGAAAACATGGGTTAAATATATGCCACATTTTTGCATGCTGACATGTGGGCCAATAGGTCAAAGCCTACGCAAGGCGTTGTCAACTTAGTCAACAAATGATTCTGACATCGATAGCCGTTGGATTTACATCCAACGGCCGGCATTCATCTTCAATCTCTCGTCTTCTTCTTCCAGCGCCGCCGGGACCACCTGCTCCCGCCTCTGGCTGCTAGCAGCTCTGCTTAGCACGCTTCACTGCGAAGTGCTACCCCACCACCGGCCAAGCCATCCCTCCACCCCTCCACATCTCCTGTTATTCTTCGCCGACTGCAGAACCACGCCGCACCAGAACCAGTTAACCCTCGTACACCTCCCTGTCTGCGAATCCACTGCCGCGTCTTCCCATCACCGGCTCGTTGCCGTCCCGGGCCTCGCCGTCGTCCATCGCCTTGGTGCGCTCGGCGCGGCGTGGTCAATGTGGTCAACAAACGAGAGTCATCGGAAGAGGACTGTACGTGGAGAGGCTGACAGTAGGGACGCACCAGGTCCATGGACGCATGCATGCAACCGTCTCCTTATTACACGAAAATAAAATTATTCCTCCCCCTGAAAGCTGGGACCCACCATGTATATCTTCGCAAGGAAGGAAGTGCCTCCTTATTCCTGCCCTAACAGCTGGGACCCACCAGCTACATCTTCGCACGCATGGAAGTGCCTCCTTATTACATGAAAAAAAATTATTCCTCCCCCTGACAGCTGGGACCCAGCAGATATATCTTCGCACACAAGGAAGTGCGTCCTTATCCTCCCAGACAGCTGGGACCTACCCGGTCGAAGCGTATGTAGCGTTGTTTGTCTTGTCGCGAACGTGTACGTACATACAGGTCGATCGGTCGCTCTGCAACGATGAACCGTGGCCAAGTAAGTAGCAGCACATGTCATAGTAGAGCCCCCCACGTAGTAGTTCAGGCTGTCCCGTCTAAACCGTGTACACGTACATATAGCCACATGCCAAAAAATACGACCACGTATGTACATATGAGCGGGGTCTCGAAACGCGTACTCGCGCATACGGACGGCCAGGGCTCGTGTACATGGAGAGGCAACGGATGGCAGTGACGTCGGCAGCTAACTGACTGGGTCGGAGCAGAGGAAACAACGTCGTGTTCACCGGGAGCCAAGTGATTGGGTCGGAACGTGTCCTGTTCGTCGGGAGCGAAGCCACTGGGTCAGAACGCATCATGTTCATCGGGAGCCAACCGGCTTGGACGGAACAGCCGGAACGGGGTCTGGCATACCGCAAAATAGAGGAAAACGGCCTTCTGTTCGACCGCGTACGGTCGAAACGGGGTCCTCTTCATCGGGAAGGGTCTGGCGTACCGCAGAACAAAGGAAACGACCTTCTGTTCGAGTGCCTACGGTCGAAACGGGGTGCTGTTGATCGGGAGGGGTGTGGCGTACCGCAAAATGGAGGAAACGGACTTGTGTTGGAGCGCCTACGGTCGAAATGGGGTCCTGTTATCGGGAGGGGTGTGGCATACCGCAAAATGGGACTCCACGAGATACTGTTCATCCACCGTCTACTGCCTCGCTCCAGCCTCCATGGGCTACTGTTCATCCACCGTCGACTTCCTCCAACCTCCATGGGCTACTGTTCATCCACCGTCGACTTCCTCCAGCCTCCACCAGCTACTGTTCATCCACGGGGTCCTGTTCATCCAGCCTCCACCGGCTACTGTTCAACCAGCCCTCCACGGGGGTCCTATTCATCCACCCTCCACCAGCTAGTGTTCATGGAGCCTCCACGGGGTCCTGTTCATCCACCCCCAACCGGCTCAGGTGTGTGTGGCGGTCTCCTCGATCGGGGTCCTATTCATCCAGTGGCAACGGCCTCTACACTACCTTGGGTCATGTTCATCCAACTCCCACCGGGAACTGTTCATCCAACCCCCAACAACGATCATTGTTCATAAAGAGGCAGCAGGTTTGACCGGCTTCAGTTAGCAGCAGTAGCGAAGGAATCGCTCGGGTTCAGTTAACAGCCAGGGATCAATCGCTCGGGTTCAGTAACATAGCTAGTGCAATCGCTCGGGTTCAGTAAGCGAACGCCTCGCTCGGGTTCAGTTAGAACCCAACGCCTCGCACACACGCGCGTACGTGTACGAGAGAAACGCGCAATCCCTCCGTGCATCGCTCGGCCCCGACCACCCACCGTAACCGGGAACTCCCCGAAATTTTCCTCGCCCTCGCTTCTACCTTGATTTTTTCCGTCATGGACGGCCCAAAGAATGTCATGCAGGTGCGTCTCCGGCCCGCCCAGGACGAAAAGCCCATTTTCTGTCATGATTTTTTGTCATAGAAGTAGGAGCCCACCACATCTATGGTGATACCGGATTTTGTCACAATTATTGTCATAGAAGTGTCATAAGCATGACAGAAAAAAAAATTGTTCGGGCCAAAATGTCACGGATGTGTCTTTTATTTGTAGTGCTAGTTTATGCGCTACTTCGTAAAGGACCGATTTGGATCCAAAAGTTTAATGCTATGGTTAGATTTTATCTTAATACTTTTCTCGTAGTTGCGGATGCTTGCGAGGGGGTTAATCATAAGTAGGAGGTTTGTTCAAGTAAGAACAACACCTAAGCACCGGTCCACCCACATATCAAATTATCAAAGTAGCGAACACGAATCAAACCAACATGATGAAAGTGACATGGTGAAATTCCCGTGTACCCTCAAGAACGCTTTGCTTATCATAAGAGACCGTTTTGGCCTGTCCTTTGCCACAAAAGGATTGGGATACCTTGCTGCACTTTATTTACCGTTATCGTTACTTGTCCGTTACAAATTACCTTGCTATCAAACTACTTGTTACCTACTATTTCAGTGCTTGCAGAAAATACCTTGCTGAAAACCACTTGTCATTTCCTTCTGCTCCTCGTTGGGTTCGACACTCTTACTTATCGAAAGGACTACGATTGATCCGCTATACTTGTGGGTCATCACGGGCACACAAAAGGAAATTCATCTTGAAAATTACAGTTGGCACATAAAAATTTGCTTAGAACGGCATGGAAATACCGCATATAGGTAGGTATGGTGGACTCATATGGCAAAACTGGGTTTAAGGATTTTGGATGCACAAGTCGTATTTCTACTTAGTACAAGTGGAGGCTTAGCAAAAATATTGAGAAGCAACCAACCAAGAAACAAAAATTCAGATAAGTGAGCATTGAGCATAACTAACACCAAATAATGCATCACAAGTAGGATGTAATTTCATTGCATAACTATTGACTTTTGTGCTTGCATAGGAAATCACAAACCTTAACACCAATATTCTTACTAAAGCATAATTACTCACCAACATGACTCATATATTACTATTATTATATCTCAAAACTATTACAAAGAATCAAGTTTATTTTGTCCAATGATCTTCATTAAAGTTTTTATTATATCCCCCTTGAATATCTATCACTTTGAGACTAGTTTCATATATTACCATTACTTTTGACAAGCTCAAATAAATTTAAGTGAAGAACATGAGCATAAAAATTTTCATCTCTCAAAATAATATAAGTGAAGCATGAGATAATTTCTTCAAAAATTTACTAACTCTCAAATTAATCTAAGTGAAGGATGAGAGTATTTCTTCAAAATTATTAAAGCACACCGTGCTCAAAAAGATATAAATGAAGCACTGGAGCAATTCCATAGCTCAAAAAATTTAAGTTAAGCATAAAGAGCAATTCTAACAAATCATAGCATAATTTTGGCTCTCTCAAATAGGTGTGTCCAGCAAAGTCGGGGAAACGACACCTATGGGATCAGGTGGATCCCTTCTACGGATTGGCAGGGAGGAGGGGTGGATGAAGAGCAGATCTAGAGATCAACACGAGGGATTTTTACCCAGGTTCGGGCCGCTCAGAAGCGTAAAACCCTAGTCCTGCTTCGGGTGTATATTGAGTGTTCTTGAGCTTCGGCTAGCTGCTTCGCATGCAAACTGGGCCGGAAAGTCCAAAAGTCCCTCCCTGTATTGCCTTGGGCCTCCTTTTATACCAAGGGGCTACCACAGTGGCGTACAGGCATACAGGAAGTGTAAAGTGCTACAGTACACGTGCTTATCTCTGGCGTCTTAGGACAAGCGCATTAAATGCGCTGCTTACGTGCCCTCTAACTTTATCGGGGACGGAAATAGAGCCCGTCCCATCCGTCACCGCCTCACCCCGTCTTGACACGCACCCAAGATGATGAGGCATGCAAGTGCCAAGCTGACTGGCTAGCCGTTGCGCTAGAGCGGTGGCAGGATCTTCACGAAGATCTGCATGCCACCACGCAGGTGCTCGCCTGGTTGGCTGGCTAATTGCTGTGCCAGGACGGTGGCAGGGCAGCGGAGCCTTGTCGTGCGCGAGCCTTGCCATGGCCTCATGATCGTCCCCGGCAAGGGCCTTGCCGGGGCCTCACAGTCGTCCCCGGCAAGAACCTTGCTGGGAACTTCGCTCTCTGGTCTCCACGAAGATCTGCATGCCACCAGTCTTCACAAACATCTGCATGCTACTACGCATGTGCCCCTGAGTCTTGGTCTTGATGTTGTCGAGGTGCCAGAGCTCTCAACCTCAAGGGTGGTGGTCTAGTTGAGGCTTCGCAAACCATCCCGGCAAGCAGCTTGCCGGGGCTCGCAAATCACCGCGGCAAGAATCCTTGCCGGGGGCTCAGCTTGTCTTCTGCTCTCTGATTACTGGCTCGGATGCTGCCTTGGTCGTCTTGTATTTTGCCTCCAACTACCCCCGCCAAGCCTCGCCGCAGGTGCGGCTACAACTGCCCGTGCACAACTAAGGGGTACTAAAGGGCCCAAACTTTAGTACACCGACAGGAGCCCCCGGGCCTGGGCCATACACGAGTGCGAAGCATTGTTGGGCCAGGCCCAAACAGTGCGCGGGCACGCGTGGCAGGGATTAACTGCCATAAACATCTCGTCTATTGCGCTTCCCCATGATCCACATTGGGTGTGCGATGTGGGAGTCGTGCGTGGAACGGTCACAACACGCCTGCGAAAATGCCTTCATATCGAACAGTAAAGAGGCAGCCCCGCGCCTTCCCCATAAAAAGAGGAATCCGTAGGGGCGCTGCTCATTTACCCCCCTTGCCTTTCCCAATCTAGGAACCACCGCCGTCTTCTTCTTCCTCGAGCCCAGACCAAAGTTTGCTCATCCGCTCGCCCCTTCCACGCTTCCGCCATCCTCGGCTTCCCCTACTCTCCCCAGTCGCCATGCCGCCCAAGGCGCCCAAAGTGAGCAAGGGCAAGGAGGTGCCCAAGGCGAGCAAGGGCAAGGACGTGCTAGAGAGCGAGCTGGTAAAGATGCGGAAGCAGCTCGCCGTCTTCCCCCCGACGCTCGATGCCCACGCCTTGAGGGACAAGTACCTGCTCATGTGGGGGAGGGCGACGAATGGGCACGCTCCCACTCGCGTGACCCCAGCCGCCATGTCTAAGGGTGGCCCAAACAAATTCCCCTTTTTCATCGACTATTTCTATTGCGGGCTCTACCCCCCTTTCTATGATTTCTTTAACGACATCATGTTCACCTTTGGCTTCCATCTCCTTGATTTCACGCCAAATGCCATAACTTGCATGTCTGTCTTTGCTCACCTCTGTGAAAACTTTGCCGGGGTGGTCCCCAACATAGCCCTTTTCCGCCACTTCTTCATCCCTCGCAAACAGGCCGGAGAGGCCCTCTCTGGCGGCATCGCTTGGATCCCTAGATTAGGGAGCAAGGACACATATCTGCATGGGGAATACCACGAGAAGTGGGACGAGTGGCGGAGCAGATGGTGCTAGATCACGGAGGAGGAGCCGCACCCGTTCTATTCACTCCGGTAAACAAAGCCAACCCGCGGCGGTGATTGGAGCGCTCTCGACCCTCAGGACGCGAAGCTCACCATCGCCGTCAACAGGATTCATCGCCTCAAGGCTGCCGGGCTCACCGTCGAAATGGTGGGCGCCGATTTCCTCCGCCGCTGCATCGCCCCTTTGCAGAACAAGGGGAGACCAGCCTGGGATTTCCAGAACGCGGCGGACATCATGAGGCTGCACCCCAGCCTAAACAACAACTGGATGGTCCTTCAGCACGCGGTCCTCCGTCACAAGCTATTTAGGCCGGACGGCGTGTTCAAGCTGCCGGCAAGCATCTTCCCTCTGTGCAACAATTCTGCGCTAAACTCGATCATCGTTATGATGCCGGTGTTCAATGCTCACGGCCTTGACCCAACCTGGGCCGAGCCATCCACGGAGCAAGCACAAGAGTTCTTCGACAACCTGTGGGAGAAAGCCATTCGGGAAGAAACGCGCCTCATTCGCGACACCACCGACGAAGAGTTGGCGTACATCGCCAGCAGGGCGGAAGAGCTGGCCCTTGCCGAGGAGGTCGACAGCGTTGGCTTTATGGGAGACGACGCCGATGCAGAGGAGGACCCCGCCAAGCAGGAGGAGCCTGCCGGAGAGCATAGTAGCGCAGCCGCCGGGGGCTCACTCACCGAAGAGACAACCGAAGAGACTGATGAAGTGGAGCCCCTAGTGCCAAAGAAGAAACGCATCCTCTGGCGAGCCATCTCCGGTGAGCCAGTCCAGCAGGCCTCCTCGTCCGAAGAGGTTCCCGGCAAGGGGCCGGCCGGCAAGGCTGCGGAGTGGCAAGGTGCTCGACAGCAACTCGGGTGCCAGACGAGGGCGACGGCAAAGAAGGCAGCGGGGGTGGAAAGCTCACATCAGGCTGCCGCTCCCGCCACAATCAAGCAGCCCAGGTCCCCTTCCCCATCCCCTCAAGCGGACACCATAGCAGAGGCCAACTTCGACCTCTCCTCCTTCAGCCCGAGGAGGGAGAAGGGGCCAGAAGAAGGAGACGAGTAAGTATCTTGCCACTTTCTTTATTTCTTGGGTCTCTGATTTGCTTCATCTTATCTTACTTCCGCCCTGGCCTGTCCTCGCAGAGACACAGAAACATTGGCACAGAGGATGGCGAAGAAGGCCAAGACCTCAATGGGCGACGAGCCCCCGGCAAGCTCCTCAGGTGCGCAGGAGACGATCACAATCAGCCCGGATCCCAGCCCATGACGCAGCCCCCAACCCAGCCCCCAGCGTGAGTCTGTTACTCATTTCCCATTGGTGGGCGTCGGGGTGTGTATCTTCGCTGCTAATCTTGTCGGGTTTGCAGGAGAAGGACAACAACAGGAGGGGCCACTGAAGGCCACCCCCGACATGCCGCTTCCGTCGACCACACCGCTTAGGGAGGGGTCCCCGGCAAGGGCTTCCACCGATGAGCCCCCCTCATGGAGGAGGAGCCGGAAGGCACGGGCGCTGGCGGTCCTACGCCGGCGACAAAGGTTGCCGGGGAGGGAGTCACTTCCCAACAAATCATCATAGGTAAGCCGCCTGCTTCCTGGCACTCGTCATCATTCATCTTTTTTTTGAACTCCAGCTTTGGGTTCGTCTCATTTCTCCTCCTTGGCTTTCAGATCTTCCCTTGGTGGACCAGATGGATGTTGACGCCACCATCGAGGAGACCGCCAAGGACGCTGCCGCCGAAGCCGCCAAAGACGCACATGAAGAGACCGCCAAGGAGCCTGCCGGGGAGGCCGACAAGGGGACCGACGACCGAACTAACGGCATTCCTGCCGCAGGAGCGCCTGGCGCTGCATCGGTCCCAGAGCCCCTAGTTGCCGGGGAGACGGTGATCGAAGACCAACCGTCGACATCCGAAGCCCCTCCTCAAGCAGGTACCTGAAGATTGGCGACAATCTGTTCGTCAGCATCCCGGGGACGGCAAGCACCGGAGCGCCAACCGAGGGGGAGGCTTTCGACGAAGAAGTCATCGCCGCGGCTGGGCTCAAGGTCGTCGACGAGCCGAGCGCGAGCAGCAGTGGATCCAAAGAAGACCAGCTCCTCCAGGCCATGAGCGACAACTTCCAGAAGCTCCAAGCGCTCCACCGTGCCCGTAAGGAGAAACTGGACTCCAGGGCAACGGTTGTCGACGCGGCGGAGGCAGACTTCCAAAAGCGTGTCGAGCAGATGCAGGTCTAGTTCGCCGAGGCCCGGCAAGAGCTGAGGACTAGCCAGGAGCAGCTAGGCCAGCATTGGGGCGAGCTTCTTCTGAAGCAGTCCGATATTGAGAAGGCACAGGAGAAGGCCGCTGTACAGGCCGCCAAGGACGATGCCAATCTAAGGGAGCGCCGCATTCTGCTCGACGCCCAAGAAGAGGACCTTGCCGCCAGTGAAGAGGCGCTTACCGCCAAGCTCCGCGGCAAGGATGAAGCAATTGAGAAGCTTGTCGCGCAGCGGACCTAGGAGCTGGAGCAGAGGCACAAGGACATACTCAACGCCCAGGTCCTAGATCACGCCGGCAAGTTGAAGGAGGCCGTCGACGCCGCCGAAGCCGCGGAGGCCGCCAAGAACGAGCAAGCTGGGAAGGTGGAGAAGTTGGAGGCGGAGCTGGAGAAGCACCGCAAGGAGGTCTCAACGCTGAAGAGCGACAGAGACAAAACTGTCCACACCTTGGCGGAGCTGCAGGTCGCCATATCTGATAAGACCAAACTGCTCTCCGAAGCCAAAGACTCTATTGCCGATCTGAATCTGAAACTGACCATGCTGAAGGAGTCCCTTGAGAGCAGCAGGACTCGTGAGAAGACCCTAGCTAAGGACCTCCAGGAGGAGAAACAACTGCTTGAGAGCGCCGCCGCCACCTACAATGACTATGAGAAAGGTGTGAAGATCTGGACTGAACGTCTCGTTGATGTCGCAGAGAGGCTCACAGCACAACTATCCACCATGGGCCTGCCGGCTTTCAGGTATTCCCACGAGGAGAGGGTGTCTACGAGCGCCAGATTGACCATGTTTTTCGAGGCTGTCCTTGAAACCCCGAAGTTGCTCCACTCTAGTCGAGCAACCCAGCTGGCCAATGAGTCCCACAAGCTTTGCCGGGGCGCCCTTCTCAAGGTGCTCACCAAGGTGGCGTATAGGAACCCCGGCCTCGACCTGAGCCAAGATAGCTTGCCAGCAAATGCGGACCACTGGGCGCTTGAAGAGCTTGTCGCGCCCATCGTCAGCATGGTTGACCAAGTCAAGAGGGTGGAAGGCGAGCACCGGGACTAGCCGCTTCTCTTTTCCTTGCCGCTATAAACTCGTGCCCAAGACAATTTATCTTAAGTTAGAACTGCGGCAACCAGTGATGTAATATAACTTGCTGTGCTTTGGATTGAATGCATGGTATCTTCCTTGTTTGATCCCTCCTCGTATGGCACACACCCTACGCTTTTTTGGAAGGGCTTGCCGGTGCGCGCACCCTTGCCGCGAGCGCTTTGAGGAACGGATCCTTAGCAGCCTGCTGGGGGTGTCGCTGCCGGCAAGACACCTTGCCGCTCTTAGTGCGGCCACTTGAACTGCTGAGCGGACTCAAAACAGAGCAAGGGCGCAACCAATTGCGATGAGGTTCCTTCGCGTGCAGGTTTTCCATACAAGAAACGAAACCATTCGAGGGAAATAACCTTACATTTAAAAGAAAATCGCTCAAGGTTTCACAACTAGCTTTTTTTGCTGTTGTACTCTTTCCCGCAAGATGCCACTTCAAACGTCGCCTGCCGGCGCCCACACTCTCTATCCCCCCCGGCAAACTTGTATGCGAGGGAACCTTCTGTCCTTTGAGAAAAAGAAAGAAGAGAAAATAGGAGCATGGAACCTTGGCGGTTCATCAGTACTTGCTGGAAATGAATGTAGTACAATATCCTGGACAGGCATGCATATAAATAAACATGGAAATCAACAAGAACTGTACATACGTAAACTTATTCAACTACGCACAGGGTCTGCGCCTGGCTTTGTACATAGGATTATATGCCTTGCCGGCAAGGCTAGTACAAAAGGGGGTTGCCGGGGGTCCCGGCAACCGCACCTCATGGGTAAAACTTGCGAAGATGTTCGATATTCCAGGAGTTGCTCACTGGAATGCCATCTTCGGTCTCCAGGTGGACTGCGCCGGGCCTGGTGACTCGTATCACCCGATAAGGGCCTTCCCACTTTGGCGTCAATTTGTTGGAATTCTTGGCGGACTGAACGCGCCGAAGAACAAGGTCGCCTTCCTCAAGGCTTCAAGCATGAACCTTGCGGCTGTGGTAGCAGCGCAAGGCTTGCTGGTAGCACGCGGCTCGCATAGCAGCCTAAAGACGATCTTCCTCAAGGAGCGTAGCATCATCTTGCTGCAACTGCTCTTGCTCAAGCTCATCATAAGTGAGCACTCGAGGTGACCCATATATGAGTTCTGTGGGGAGAACTGCTTCCGCCCCGTATACCAGGGAGAAAGGTGTCTGGCCAGTGGCTCGATTTGGTGTCGTCCTGATTGACCAAAGGACCGCCGGCAACTCATCAATCCAACGCCTTCCGCACTTGTGCAGCCTGTCGAAAGTTCTCGTCTTGAGACCCCGCAGCACCTCAGCATTTGCCCTTTCCGCTTGGCCGTTGCTTCTTGGATGGGCAACAGAAGCAAAACAGATTTTGCTGCCAAGGTCTTGGATATACTGCATGAAGGTGCGGCTCGTGAACTGTGTGCCGTTGTCGGTGATGACTCTGTTTGGCACACCAAAACGGCAAACTAATCCTTTGAAGAACTTGATGGCTGACTGCGCTGTCACCTTTCTCACTGCTTCCACTTTCGGCCACTTTGTGAACTTGTCGATTGCGACGTACAAGTACTCAAAGCCCCCGACAGCACGGGGAAAGGGGACCAATATGTCGAGCCCCCAGACCAAAAATGGCCAGGAAAGAGGGATCGTCTGAAGAGCTTGGGCTGGCTGATGAAGTTTCTTCGAATGGAACTGGCACGCTTCACACTTGGTTACTAGTGTAGTTGCATCCTGGAGGGCAGTGGGCCAAAAGAAACCTTGCCGGAATGCCTTGCCGGCAAGAGCTCTTGATCCTATGTGAGAGCCACATATGCCTCCATGTATCTCTGCCAACGGCTCCAGTCCATCCTCCTGAGGAATGCACTTCAATTTCATGCCGTTCGGTCTTTTTCTGTACAGGACATCGTCCACAAACTGGTACATGTTAGACCGACGGGCTACTTTCTCCGCTTCTTCCTGTTCCTCAGGGAGTTCCCCTATTTGGAGGAACCGAAGGGTGTGTTGTGCCCATGCTGGAGCCTGGGGCTCGATGGCAAGGACTAAAGGCATGTCTCCTGCCATGGGAGTAGTTGTATCTACGACAAGGGCTTGAGGCCCTGCTGGAGCCTGTCGCCCCCCGGCAATTAGCTTGGCGTCATCCCCAGCAACTCCCTTGCCGGCGGCTCCTGGGAGCTCGGCGGGAAAGTACTTGCCGGGGCTCAACTTCCTTCACTTATTATGTCCTACTGATGGTCCAACGGATGGCTGAGTTAGTTGGAGCACAAAAGTTCCTGGTTCCACAGGTAACTTGAGGGCAGCACGTTTTGACAGGTCGTCAGCAATGCTGTTCTCTGCTTGAGGAACATGCTCTGCTTGTAGACCGTCAAAATGCTCCTCCAACTTCCTCGCTTCATCTATATATGCTTCCATCAGCGAGCTCTGATAATCTTTGTTGACTTGTTTGACGACAAGCTGCGAATCACCTCTGACGATGAGCTTCGTAATTCCAAGGTCTTCCGCGATCCTGAGACCGGCAAGCAGTCCCTCATACTCTGCAGTGTTGTTTGTTGATCTCTCCCGGGGAAAGTGCATCTGGACCACATACTTGAGGTGCTCTTCGGTGGGTGCAATAAGTAGCACACCAGCACCGGCAGCTTGGAGCGAGAAAGCCCCTTCAAAGTACATAATCCAGTCGCGGCTCGTTTCCTTGCCGGGGAGAGTGGTCTCTTGAATTTCCTCGTCAGGCGTTGAGGTCCATTCTGCAATGAATTCCGCCAAGGCTCTGCTCTGAATCATTGAAGTGCTTTCAAACCTGAGACCAAAGCTTGACAGTTCCAACGCCCACTCCACAATCCTTCCAGTTGCATCTGGGTTATGAAAGATCCGTTGCAACGGGAAGCGAGTGATGACGGTGATCTCATGTGCGTGAAAGTAGTGGCGCAGCTTCCTAGAGGCCATAAGAAGGCCGAAGAGCAACTTCTGTACACCAGAGTATCTTGATCTAGCCCCTTGCAAAAGGGAGCTGACAAAATAAACTGGGTGCTGCACCATCTTCTTCTTCTGTGTCACTCCATTTGCTTGCGCAGATCCCGCCTTGCCGACATCCGACTCTGCCGGGAGCCCTGCCTTGCCGGTATCAGGACCTGCCGGGGGTCTTGCCTTGCCGGCATCAGACCCTGCCGGGGAGAGCTCTGGCTCATCATCCGACGGTCTTGCCACTGTCGCTGCTTCTTCATCAACTTCTCTCTGCGCCACTAGCGCAGCACTGACCACTTGATTCGTTGCCGCTAGATACAGCAACAATGGCTCTTGTGGCTTAGGCGCGACTAGCATTGGCATAGAGGAGAGGTACCTCTTCAAATCTTGCAGCACTGCCTCCGCTTCCGGAGTCCATTTCATTGGACCTGCCTTTTTCAAGATCTTGAAAAAGGGCAGGGCGCGCTCAGCAGATTTGGAGATGAACCTGCTCAAAGCAGCAACACAGCCAGCAAGTCGACGTACATCTTTGACTCGTCTTGGTGCTTCAATCTGCTCAATCGCCTTGATCTTGTCAGGGTTCGCCTCGATCCCACGCTGAGACACAAAGAACCCGAGAAGTTTGCTGGATGGGACGCCAAACACACTCTTCTCAGGGTTGAGCTTGAGCTTGATCTTGCGCAAATTCGCAAATGTTTCTTCTAGATCTTGTACGAGCGTTGCCCTGTCCTTGGTTTTGACCACTATGTCATCCATATAAGCTTCCATATTTCTATGTAGCTGAGGCTCAAAACCAATTTGGACTACTCTCGCAAATGTTGAACCAGCGCTTTTCAACCCGAAAGGCATTCGTATAAAACAATACGTACCACATGGGGTGATAAACGCGGTTTTCTCTTCATCTTCCTTTGTCATGAAGATTTGATGGTATCCTGAGTAGGCGTCAAGGAACGACAGCAAGTCGCACCCGGCAGTGGAGTCCATGATCTGGTCAATGCGCGGCAAAGGGAAAGGATCCTTTGGGCAGGCTTTATTGATATCTGTATAATCAATGCACAGCCTCCATTTCCCGTTTGCCTTGCGCACCACCACCGGATTGGCCAACCACGTTGGGTGGAGCACTCCTCTAACCAAACCTGCTGCTTCCAACTTCCTAATCTCTTCAATGATGAACTCTTGCCGCTCCAAAGCTTGCTTCCTGACCTTCTGCTTAACGGGCCGCGCATGAGGACAGACAGCAAGATGGTGCTCAATCACCTCCCTGGGAACGCCGGGGATGTCAAATGCTTGCCATGCAAACGCATCGACATTCGCCCACAGGAAGGCGATGAGCGCGCCTTCCTATTTGCTGTCGAGGGTGGAGCTTATTGTGAAAGCCCCGCCCGTGCCGTCCTCCTTGACGGGCACCTTCTTAGTTTCTGGTGGTGCTGCCTTGGATTTCTTGCTCTTGCCGGTGGAGCTCTCTGGCACGTCCTCGACGGGAGTGCAGCACTCCGAAGAGGCACGCTTGTCGGAGTGGGTGCAAGAGGTCTTGCCGGGAGAGGTCTTGCCGGTAGAGGTCTTGCCGGTCTTCTTCCCTCCCGGAGCTTCAGCGGCAGGAGCAAGTGCCTTGGCGGCAGTTGCTGCAACTACCTCTCGGTAGAGTTGGTCAGCGCAGATGAGCGCGTCTTTCTTGTCGGAGTGGACGGTGATGATGCTCATTGGTCCGGGCATCTTCAACGTATTGTAAGCGTAATGTGATGCCGCCATGAACTTGGCCAGCGCCGGGCGGCCGAGGATCCCATTATAGGGCAAGGGGATCTCGGCGACATCAAAAACGATCTTCTCCGTCCTATAGTTCAGCTCGCCTGTAACACCCCAAAAATCGGGTTATCGATTTTTGTGCTGTTATTCCGTCCTAGCTTTTCTCTCCCGAATTTTTCCTCTGGAATCTGGTGAGTGACCAGGTGAATCCAGACAATCTTCAACCTCTCAGTGCCTTTCCCATGCTCTTGTGCCAGCCAAGCTCTTGCCAGTAAACCCCGAATCTCACTCAAACCTTAGTTCCAGTATATCGGATCTGAGAATCCTGCCTTTGTGTTTACAAAGGAGCTATCATTTTCCTTGCTCTGTTGATCCTACCAAAATTTCCAGAGATCATCCTTCACTCATAAACCCTATATGTGCAAAAATATTGCCAAGTCATATGCAATATTTCTCATCTAGAATTAATTCCTTCTTCTGCCTTTCTGAGGAATTAAATCCAGGAAAATATCTATCCATCTCCAAAGTTCATAAAAACTTGTGGAGTTATTCTTTGTGATCATATTGAGCTCTCATAAAAATATTGGCCATAATTAAATAGGGGAAATTGCATTTTCCTATTTAAAGCCAATATTTCAATTTGGGGCCTTTCCAAAGGAACTACCATTTTGGTAGTTAGGAAAAATCCTAAATAATTTGTGGAGCTCCTCCTGGATATATATTCACCATTTCCATCAAGATCTCAAGTTTCACCCATTAAATTTTGAGCACAACACCACTTTGCAAATTCTATCTAGATTTTCAGTTTGCAAAGGAAGTGCTTGATTCCTTGATGTCCTTGGGCTGAAATTTTGCAGGGTGATTCATTATGATATATTACCCCTGGATACCAAAAATCAGCTCATTCCATCTAGCCAATCTTCCTTAGTAAATTATCTAAGTTTCTGTTCAGATTCCATCATTATGAAGGAAGTACCCTCATAGATGAGCAATTTGAGCTGAAACTTTTCCAGCTATTTCTAATGACCAAATCATCATTCTACAAAAAAAATTATTCAAATCCATTTATCAATTTGACCCCTACTTCTTCATTTGCATTTCTGGTCAGATTGGTGCTTTGTGAAGTAAGTACCAGATAACCTTGCCCAATTGTGCTGAAACTTTGCTAAGTTAGTCACCTTAGCAGATGACTAAACCATGCCAGAGATACATCCAAGATGAGCACTGTGGTGGCCACTGCACATATCAAACACTTGGCTGCCAGCTAGTGCTTGACTTAGTTCCAGTCTCATCAGAGTCCCAATATCTTGCTTGAGGGGTCAAGTCAACCAAGGGAAGGACAAAGAAGACCCTAGACATGGTTTGGCATGGAGCGTAGCGTGGCATCGCCGTGGCCACGCGGTGACCACGGGCAGAACGTGCTAACCGCATGCCCTGTGCATTGGACGCGACGGGAGCGCGTCTCCAGCAGGTTCTAGCTCGTCCGGGCATGCCGACGAGCTGTCCACCACATTCTTGCGTTGTCTGGAACCTCCTCCCCTCGTCCCGTAGCTCATAGACGCCTCTGCCGACCTCGGTTCGCCGTGGAGTGCCGCCACCTTGCCGTGCGTCTCGGTGTTTCGGCCACCGTCGCGAGACCTCCTCCCCTCGGCTATAAATAGCGAGTCCCCGAGCCCTCCTCTTCACGAGCACATTCCCCAACCCCTCATCCGAGCCCAGGACTCCTCCCCTGTCCCTACGGCGGCCATGGCCGAAGCTCTGTCGCCGGTCCCCTCGACCAACCTCGGCCTCTAGCCCTCCCCTCCTCCTCTGTCTGTGGACAGAGGCCTCACCGGAGTTCGCAAGACCACCGCCGCCCTCCAGTTTGCCAGGGAGACCCTGCCGGCGCGGCCCCGCTGTTGCCATGCGGCCGTCGCGCCTCGAGCCATGGTGACGGCGCCGCAGGCCGTTCCCCGAGGTTCCGCGACCGCCCTCGGATGCTGTATGGAGCCCCGGTCCCAGCGAGCCCCTCGGCGGGCCCTCCCGTGCCGCCGTCCATCGGCTGCATCAGCGACTGCCCGCACCTGCCTCTGCTTTGGTCGAGAAGGGGGGAGGCGACCAGAGGAAGAGAAGAGAGAAGAGAGAGGAGATAAGGCGGGCCCCGCTAGAAAGTCAACCCGGGCCCGCGCGTCAGTTTAAGTGGAGGCGTGTTTCATAAAAGGCGTTTTCGGTTTGCCGAAGACGTATTTCCGAAAAGGCGCTTTCACTTTCTCAGCCGCCGGCCGAACCTATTATTTTGTGAATGTTTGCTGGTTAAGAGCTAAAGTGGACAGTTTTTGTCCGTTTTTGCGCTTAACGAACGAACGGCCGTTTCTCCGCGACTGTAACTCCGATTGAGGTAAAACCAACGCCCACGTCTTCAGATCATCGAGCCCGTTCTGATGGCATCATTTTCATAATGTTTTCACACTGTGAAAATTACCATTTTTTCCTTGCCCTATATCCAGCCCCTCTGAGAGGGAAACCTTTCCCGGCAAATCTCTTCGGAGATTTCTCGCACTTCTTCCCGGCATATTCATCGACTCCAGGCAAGCCAACCTCTTACCATGAGCTCTGAACTTGCGTGATGACTTTGCTTGCACCCTATGTGTTCATCATAGTACATCTGAATCCCCTGTTAGACTGCACTTGCATGCACCTGTGTCATGTCATTTGTATTAGATGTTAGCATTACTTTTCATCTAATGTCATGACTTGTTTTCATGCCATGATCTATTTAACACCATTATCATGTTAGTACCATGACCTCATGCCATGTTTGTTAACATTGTTATGATTTGGCTATGTTGTTGCTAAGTGACTATGATGGAGATGGTAAACTAAATTGATAAACTAAACTTAATTGGTTGATCAAGAGTCACCTGTCCGGGCTTATCCGTGCAACCAATTTTGCCGGTATGGGATGGCCTTGACTTGGTCTGATTGCATGCTCTTTCACCGGTACCGCCTGACAGGGAGGAGTATGCGCGCGCGCTGCCCTGGCCCGGTAGGCGGCGATAACCCTGTGAGCCCAGTTGAGTTGTTTGGGTACCCGTCCCCGTTTGGGACAGTTTTGTTTGGCCACGACGGTGGCAGGTGTCAGGAGCGACACAGGGGCCATCCAGGGCAGGACTCCGGGGGAGGATGATTGCCGGTGGTATGATGGGAGAGTCACGGGTCAGGCATGTTTCGTTGGAGCAATGCTGGTCCACCCGAATGGGATCACGAGGTCAGGTGCTCCATAGTGTGGGTAAAGTGCGCAACCTCTGCAGAGTGAAAAATCTATTCGAATAGCCGCATCCACGGTATTGGACAGCCCATCCAGACCTCGCTAGGTGATCAACCGTAATAATGATAATAATGGTGGAAGAACCTGCCCTGCATAGACATCAGATGTTGTCAGGAATATGCTATGATAGCCATGGGATGGCTATGGAAGAAATGGTCAGATGACCGAAAAACTTGGATTGGACTGGGATCAGTTTCAGATTGGATTATGAGCATGTTCGGAATATGGATTGTATACTTAATATACTTTACTTTACTGTACTCTACTTCAGTAGTTATCTTGCTAGATAACCTCGTTAGGTCATGATGATCAATGCTGCTAGATGTTTAATCATGCCAGATCATCTTGCTACGACATGATAATTAATAATGCTAGATAGGTATGCTATGCCATGCTTGATTCATGTTTTCCTGTTAATTCCATGCCATGTGTAGAATAAATTCTTGCATAGCATAGGGCTTGCTTTGTCATCTGCTTGTTTGGATGCTATGTATTTGGTTGTCTTGCGAGTACATTCAAAGTACTCACCTGGCCTTGCATGTGGCCAGTTGCAGGAGAAGATCCGTCGTGCTAGATCGTAACCCAGCCAGTCCTGTGAGTTGTGGAGCCCAGCCAGAGACGACGTTACCGCTGAACCAAGACCTATGCTGCCATTTTAGCTAGCCTTGGAGCTATGTAATATTGTTGTAAGCAACAGTATTGTAATACTCCATTTTATATAATAAAGCCATTTTGTGCCTGGAATTGTTGTACCATGTCTTTGACGTGCGCCAGGTCTTATCCTGGGGTTGGCGTGCGTCGGCCCTCTATCGGGGTGCCACAAGACTTGGTATCAGAGCCAGGCTGGCTATAGGTTACCCTAGCACCAAACCACACCTATTTCCAACCCGTAGTGAGCCCACTAGAGTTGACCCATCTCTGGCATCCGACATGGCCACTGTTGATCAACAGGCGGCGCAGTCGGAATTGACGTGTCCCTACCTAGCTGTCCGCCCACCCAGCCATCCTGGATTAGACCGCGACCCTACCCAGTTGTCGGCTGTGCCGGCGTATCTTCTACCCGGCATGAGAAGGATCCACGCCATGCTGGTGTGTTCTAGCCCGACTGCCTATTTAAGTCCCTCTCACCTGTGAGCTGCATCCCTCTCCATTCAGTAAGCCAGATCCCCGCAAGAGAGCCCAGGCTAGCATTCTCAAACCCGCAACCATGGCTAGCTCTTCCAGAACACCCACTTTCCATAGCCGAACTTTGGCTGATGGTTATCCCGGCTTTCCACCCCTCCTTTCGAGTATGCTCACTCAAGGCCTTGGCCATAGTACTCCTCCGGTGTATATGGTGTTCCAATCGGAACCCGTTCCCCACCTTTGCCGATTCTATGCGAAGGTGCATATCAACCCAGGTCCAGCAGCGGATGGGAAGCCCATGAAGTTTCGGGGCAAACCCATGCCCACCCCCGCGTTGGCTGTCCAGACAGCTACCGCGGAAGCCATCACCCGTCTCCATTTCCGATTTCCGCAAGTAGCGGAGATGTAGGAGTTCTGCTATTTTCCCTCTTCATCCGACGCAGGTTGCGAGTTCTCCAGCGTAGTTGGAGATGCTGACCCAGCAATAGCTTGCCTGGTTCAGTTCATTACTGCTCAGGGACTGCTACTTGCCGGCATTCTTAGGGACTTCAACGCCATTGACCGTGACACCACTCGGGTTGTCACAGAAGCATACCGTGCGGCCCGTAAAACTGCATCTCAGACTACCCGTTCCCTTCTGCCAAACCCAGTGCCACCTTCGCGGCTAGTACCACCCTCGCAATCTGTGAACCCATGTCTACACGGCATCATCCACCCAAATTCCATTCGAGGAGCTAGCCGGCGTCTTCGTCGTCGGGACGTGTTCCGTCAGGTTCCCGCCGCAGCTCCAGCAGTGGTGCCCCAACCTATAGAGATGTCCGACGATGAAGATAGAAGTTGGCTCAGCCTTCGTCCCCCAGGAGAGCCCCAGTCGGAGTAGGCCCATTTGTGGCTCCGGCAGTGAACGAAGCCAGGAGATACCGCGAGCATGTGTGTTGCGAAGATTGTTTCTTCGTCCTCATCTAGGATTAGGATCCTGTAGTTCGGAGTGAGTTGTTGCTATTAGCTGCCTAGTAAGGTTGTGCGTTGTTGTATGCTTGTAATGCTAGTATTGTTTGTGCCTGTGTGCTGTTGTAATATTATGTATGCTTGTTTGCTCTGTGTGTTTAGTTCATCTGTCTCTCTGTTAAGCAGAAATGTTTAACAGAGCTGGCAGTGGATTTTTAACAAGATTTTAGTCAGTAGAGCACTTACACTTAATAACATTGGACTCGCCCAGAGTCCCTAATGAAATGCGAGCTGGTGTAGGTGTATGTATACCAGGAGTACATACACCCACTAGCATTAAAACACCTTAGTGTAATCTGCTCGATATGTTTCTTTCCTCTGTCTGTATTTTGCTATGATGTGCACTCCGCATGTGCTTGCATATTAGTCTGAATTGATTGCATGTGTATCGTGTGAGCAATGTGTGCACGCCAAGTTCTTTCTCCTGAGTACAGCCGCCGCAGTACTCGGGTAGAATGAAAAGCCGCCCATCCATACCCATCTATGCTTACTCCATTTGCCAGTTTTCCTGAACCCAATGTTCTGGAAAACCAGCTCTATCCCATAATTTTTCCCCGGTCCCAAAATCTTTTTCCAGAACCCGGTTGCAATCTCGGAGAAATTCTGAGAAATTTTATTACAGCACAAACCGTTACAACCCCTCCAGTTTAAGATCTAAACCTTGATTCTACCTCAACCCTCACTCGTTGTGGATGTTGTTCAGCGAGGAGCAACCAGCAGTGTGGCCTCCACACTGGTAGAGCTCCGCCGACCACACCGCACTAACCAAAGACCCAGCGGCGCCTCTGTCATCATCTTGTGTGATGCTGACCGGCCACCCCCTTCGCCCCGCCGTAGCCCGCGCTTATTCCGCCGGCCTAAGACGACGTAGATGATCACCAGCCACCGCTCGGTTAGCGGCATCCCTGCGATCATCGAGGATCATCGCACACAGCGGCAGCGAGGAGCCAACCAATGCCGCCAGCAGACCCACCAAGAGGATGGTGATCAGCTCTGAACCCACGTCCGCCATTGACGCCGTGCCTCACGCTCCTGGAACCAGAAGGAAAAGGAGAAGAGGAAGAAGAAGTGAGGTAAGAGTGCGAGGTGGAAGGAAGAAGAAGAAACTGCCGTCGTTTTTATAGCCCAAGCCCGGTGTATGATGAGCGAGGTCTAGGAGAACCGCGCGTCGCTCGATCACCGGCGTCCAGGAGGCGAATCCGCGAGCAGTGCCGACCGGTGCTGTCCCGTGATGGGAGTGCTCTCTGCGTTGGTCCCGTGCACGCCACACACTATCGCCGTAGGGTGCTTTATGCCCCGGGAGCTAGGCGTGAGCAGTGCTCAGCCGCGCGCAGAACAGCGCGGGAGTGAGAGAGAGTCGTTGGTCGAAAGAAGAAGAAGAAGAAGAAGGAGGCTGCTAGTGGGCTCTGGGCCCACCTGTCAGCTAGAGAGACCACTGTTCATTGTGGTGCCCCAAGCATTTTTGGAAGAAGGAAACTATGCTTTTTCTAAAAATGTCAGGGCTAACCCAGCGGCCCTACCCGTGGAGTAGATCCCGCGATATCCGTATCTCGATCTGGGTGTACCAATTTTCGGTACTTTTAACTCGGTTGTTTTCAACCACAGGGCTAAAACTCAACCCAGAGGTTTTTCCAGGAGGTGTAATTTTTTTTCTGAGCTAACCCTAGGAATCTCGAGGACGAGATTCTCTTAAGGGGGAAAGGTTTGTAACACCCCAAAAATCGGGTTATCGATTTTTGTGCTGTTATTCTATCCTAGTTTTCTCTCCCGAATTTTTCCTCTGGAATCTGGTGAGTGACCAGGTGAATCCAGACAATCTTCAACCTCTCAATGCCTTTCCCATGCTCTTGTGCCAGCCAAGCTCTTGCGAGTAAACCCCGAATCTCACTCAAACCTTAGTTCCAGTATATCGGATCTGAGAATCCTGCCTTTGTGTTTACAAAGGAACTATCATTTTCCTTGCTCTGTTGATCCTACCAAAATTTCCAGAGATCATCCTTCACTCATAAACCCTATATGTGCAAAAATATTGCCAAGTCATATGCAATATTTCTCATCTTGAATTAATTCCTTCTTCTGCCTTTCTGAGGAATTAAATCCAGGAAAATATTTATCCATCTCCAAAGTTCATAAAAACTTGTGGAGATATTCTTTGTGATCATATTGAACTCTCATAAAAATATTGGCCATAATTAAATAGGGGAAATTGCATTTTCCTATTTAAAGCCAATATTTCAATTTGGGGCCTTTCCAAAGGAACTACCATTTTGGTAGTTAGGAAAAATCCTAAATAATTTGTGGAGATCCTCCTAGATATATATTCACCAATTCCATCAAGATCTCAAGTTTCACCCATTAAATTTTGAGCACAACACCACTTTGCAAATTCTGTCCAGATTTTCAGTTTGCAAAGGAAGTGCTTGATTCCTTGATCTCCTTGGGCTGAAATTTTGCAAGGTGATTCATTATGATATATTACCCCTGGATACCAAAAATCAGCTCATTCCATCTAGCCAATCTTCCTCAGTAAATTATCTAAGTTTCTGTTCGGATTGCATCATTGTGAAGGAAGTACCCTCATAGATGAGCAATTTGAGCTGAAACTTTTCCAGCTATTTCTAATGACCAAATCGTCATTATACACCAAAAATCATTCAAATCCATTTATCCATTTGACCCCTACTTCTTCATTTGCATTTCTGGTCAGATTGGTGCTTTGTGAAGTAAGTACCAGATAACCTTGCCCAATTGTGCTGAAACTTTGCTAAGTTAGTCACCTTAGCAGATGACTAAAGCATGGCAGAGATACATCCAAGATGAGCACTGTGGTGGCCACTGCACATATCAAACACTTGGCTGCCAGCTAGTGCTTGACTTAGTTCCAGTCTCATCAGAGCCCCAATTTCTTGCTTGAGGGGTCAAGTCTACCCACGGAAGGACAAAGAAGACCCTAGACATGGTTTGGCATGGAGCGCAACGTGGCATCGCCGTGGCCACGCGGTGTCCACGGGCAGAACGTGCCAACCGCATGCCCTGTGCATTGGACGCGACGGGAACGCGTCTCCAGCAGGTTCTAGCTCGTCCGGGCATGCCGACGAGCTGCCCACACATTCTTGCGTAGTCTAGAACCTCCTCCCCTCGTCTCGTAGCTCGTAGACACCTCTGCCGACCTCGGTTCACCGTGGAGTGCCGCCACCTCGCCGGGCGTCTCGGTGCTTCGGCCACCGTCGCGAGACCTCCTCCCCTCGGCTATAAATAGTGAGTCCCTGAGCCCTCCTCTTCGCGAGCACTTTCCCCAACCCCTCACCCGAGCCCAGGACTCCTCCCCTCTCCCTATGGCGGCCATGGCCGAAGCTCTATCGCCGGTCCCCTCGACCAACCTCGGCCTCTAGCCCACCCCTCCTCCTCCGTCTGTGGACATAGGCCTCACCGGAGTTCGCAAGACAACCGCCGCCATCCAGTTTGCCGGGGAGACCCTGCCGGCGGGGCCCCGCTATTATCATGCGGCCGTCGTGCCTCGAGTCGTGGCGACGGCGCCGCAGGTCGTTCCCCGAGGTTCCGCGACCGCCCCCGGATGCTGTATGGAGCCCCGGTCCCAGCGAGCCCCTCGGCGGGCCCTCCCGTGCCACCGTCCATCGGCTGCACCGGCGACTGCCCGCCCCTGCCTCTGCTTCGGTCGAGAAGGGGGGAGGCGAGCAGAGGAAGAGAAGAGAGAAGAGAGAGGAGATAAGGCGGGCCCCGCTAGAAAGTCAACCCGGGCCCGCGCGTCAGTTTAAGTGGAGGCGCGTTTCATAAAAGGCGTTTTTGGTTTGCCAAAGACGTATTTCCGAAAAGGCGCTTTCACTTTCTCAGCCGCCGGCCGAACCTGTTATTTTGTGAACGTTCGCTGGTTAAGAGCTAAAGTGGACAGTTTTTGTGCGTTTCGGCGCTTAACGAACGAACGGCCGTTTCTCCGCGACTGCAACTCCGATTGAGGTAAAACCAACGCCCACGTCTTCAGATCATCGAGCCCGTTCCGATGGCATCATTTTCATAATGTTTTAACACTTTGAAAATGACCATTTTGCCCTTGCCCTATATCCAGCCCCTCTGAGAGGGAAACCTTTTCCGGCAAATCTTTCCGGAGATTTCTCGCACTTCTTCCCGGCATATTCATCGACTCCAGGCAAGCCAACCTCTTACCATGACCTCCGGACTTGCGTGATGACTTTGCTTGCACCCTATGTGTTCATCATAGTACATCTGAATCCCCTGTTAGTCTGCACTTGCATGCACCCTATGTCATGTCATTTGTATTAGATGTTAGCATTACTTTTCATCTAATGTCATGACTTGTTTTCATGCCATGATCTATTTAACACCATTATCATGTTAGTACCATGACCTCATGCCATGTTTGTTAACATTGTTATGATTTGGCTATGTTGTTGCTAAGTGACTGTGATGGAGATGGTAAACTAAATTGATAAACTAAACTTAATTGGTTGATCAAGAGTCACCTGTCCGGGCTTATCCATGCAACCACATTTGCCGGTATGGGACGGCCTTGACTTGGTCTGATCGTGTGCTCTTTCACCGGTACTGCCCGACAGGGAGGGTTATGCGCACGTGCTGCCCTGGCCCGGTAGGCGGCGATAACCCTGTGAGCCCAGTTGAGTTGTTTGGGTACCCGTCCCCATTTGGGACAGTTTTGTTTGGCCACGACGGTGGCAGGTGTCAGGAGCGACACAGGGGCCACCCAGGGCAGGACTCCGGGGGAGGATGATTGCCGGTGGTACGATGGGAGAGTCACGGGTCAGGCAGGTTTCGTTGGAGCAATGCTGGTCCCCCCGAATGGGATCACGAGGTCAGGTGCTCCATAGTGTGGGTAAAGTGCGCAACCTCCGCAGAGTGAAAAATCTATGAGAATAGTCATGTCCACGGTATTGGACAGCCCGTCCAGACCTCGCTAGGTAATCAACCATAATAATGATAATAATGGTGGAAGAACCTGCCCTGCATAGACATCAGATGTTGTCAGGAATATGCTATGATAGCCAGGGGATGGCTATGGAAGAAATGGTCAGATGACCGAAAAACTTGGATTGGACTGGGATCAGTTTCAGATTGGATTATGAGCATGTTCAGAATATATACTTAATATACTTTACTGTACTCTACTTCAGTAGTTATCTTGCTAGATAACCTTGTTAGGTCATGATGATCAATGCTGCTAGATGTTTAATCATGCCAGATCATCTTGCTACGATATGATAATTAATAATGCTAGATAGGTATACTATGCCATGCTTGATTCATGTTTTCCTGTTAATTCCATGCCATGTTTAGAAAAAATTCTTGCATAGCATAGGGCTTGCTTTGTCATCTGCTTGTTTGGATGCTATGTATTTGGTTATCTTGCGAGTACATTCAAAGTACTCACCTGGCCTTGCACGTGGCTAGTTGCAGGAAAAGATCCGTTGTGCTAGATCATAACCCAGCCAGTCCTGTGAGTTGTGGAGCCCAGCCAGAGACGACGTTACCGCTGAACTAAGACCTTCGCTGCCATTTTAGCTAGCCTTGGAGCTATGTAATATTGTTGTAAGCAACAGTATTGTAATACTCCATTTTATATAATAAAGCCATTTTGTGCCTGGAATTGCTGTACCATGTCTATAACATGTGCTAGGTCTTATCCTGGGGCTGGCGTGCGTCAGCCCTCTATCGGGGTGCCACAAGACTTGGTACCAGAGCCAGGCTAGCTATAGGTTACCATAGCACCAAACCACCCCTATTTCCAACCCGTAGTGAGCCCACTAGAGTTGACCCATCTCTGGCATCCGACATGGCCACTGTTGATCAACAGGCGGCGCAGTCGGAATTGACGTGTCCCTACCCAGCTGTCCGCCCACCCAGCCATCCCAGATTAGACCGCGACCCTACCCAGTTGTCGGCCGTGCCGGCGTATCTTCTACCCAGCACGAGAAGGATCCATGCCATGCTGGTGTGTTCCAGCCCGACTGTCTATTTAAGTCCCTCTAACCTGTGAGCTGCAGCCCTCTCCATTCAGTAAGCCAGATCCCCGCAAGAGAACCCAGGCTAGCATTCTCAAACCCGCAACCATGGCTAGCTCTTACAGAACACCCACTTTCCATAGCCGAACTTTGGCTGATGGTTATCCTGGCTTTCCACCCCTCCTTTCGAGTATGCTCACTCAAGGCTTTGGCCATAGTACTCCTCCGGTGTATCTGGTGTTCCAATCGGAACCCATTCCCCACCTTTGCCGATTCTATGCGAAGGTGCATATCAACCCAGGTCCAGCAGCGGATGGGAAGCCCATGAAGTTTCAGGGCAAACCCATGCCCACCCCCGCGTTGGCTGTCCAGACAACTGCCGCGGAAGCCATCACCCGTCTCTAGGATTAGGATCCTGTAGTTCGGAGTGAGTTGTTGCTATTAGCTGGCTAGTAAGGTTGTGCGTTGTTGTATGCTTGTAATGCTTGTATTGTTTGTGCCTGTGTGCTGTTGTAATATTATGTATGCTTGTTTGCTGTGTGTGTTTAGTTCATCTGTCTCTCTATTAAGAAATGTTTAACAGAGCTGGCAGTGGATTTTTAACAAGATTTTAGTCAGTAGAGCACTTACACTTAATAACATTGGACTCGCCCAGAGTCCCTAATGAAATGCGAGCTGGTGTAGGTGTATGTATACCAGGAGTACATACACCCACTAGCATTAAAACACCTTAGTGTAATCTGCTCGATATGTTTCTTTCCTCTGTCTGTATTTTGCTACGATGTGCATTCCGCATGTGCTTGCATATTAGTCTGAATTGATTGCATGCGTATCGTGTGAGCAATGTCTGCACGCCAAGTTCTTTCTCCCGAGTACAGCCGCCGCAATACTCGGGTAGAATGCAAAGCCGCCCATCCATACCCATCTATGCTTACTCCATTTGCCAGTTTTCTTGACCCCAGTGTTCTGGAAAACCAGCTCGATCCCATAATTTTTCCCCGGTCCCAAAATCTTTTTCCAGAACCCGGTTGCAATCTCGGAGAAATTCTAAGAAATTTTATTACAGCACAAACCATCACAACCCCTCTAGTCTAGGTTCTAAACCTCGATTCTACCTCAACCCCACTCGTTGTGGATGTTGTTCAGCGAGGAGCAACCAGCAGTGTGGCCTCCACACTTGTAGAGCTCCGCTGACCACACCGCACTAACCACAGACCCAGCGGCGCCTCTGTCATCATCTTGTGTGATGCTGACCGGCCACCCCCTTCACCCCGCTGCAGCCCGCACTTATTCCGCCGGTCTAAGACGGCGTAGATGATCACCGGTCACCGCTCGATTAGCGGCATCCCGGCGATCATCGAGGATCATCGCACACATCAGCAGCGAGGAGCCAACCAATGCCGCCAGCAGACCCACCAAGAGGATGGTGATCAGCTCCGAACCCATGTCCGCCATTGACGCCTTACCTCACGCTCCTGCAACCATAAGGAAAAGGAGAAGAGGAAGAAGAAGTGAGGTAAGAGTGCGAGGTGGAAGGAAGAAGAAGAAACTGCCGTCGTTTTTATAGCCCTAGCCCGGTGTACGGTGAGCGAGGTCTAGGAGAACCGCGCGTCGCTCGATCATCGGCGTCTAGGAGGCGAATCCGCGAGCAATGCCGACCAGTGCTGGCCCGCGATGGGAGTGCTCTCTGCGTTGGTCCCGTGCACGCCGTGCACTATCGCCGTAGGGTGCTTTATGCCCTAGGAGCTAGGCGTGAGCAGTGCTCAGCCGCGCGCAGAACAGCGCGGGAGTGAGAGAGAGCCATTGGTCGAAAGAAGAAGAAGAAGGAGGCTGCCAGTGGGCCATGGGCCCACCTGTCAGCCAGAGAGACCACTGTTCATTGTGGTGCCCCAAGCATTTTTGGAAGAAGGAAATTATGCTTTTTCTAAAAATGTCAGGGCTAACCCAGCGGCCCTACCCGTGGAGTAGATCCCGCGATATCCGTATCTCGATCTGGGTGTACAAATTTTCGGTACTTTTAACTCGGTTGTTTTCAACCACTAAAACTCAACCTAGAGGTTTTTCCAGGAGGCGTAATTTTTGTTCTGAGCTAACCCTAGGAATCTCGAGGACGAGATTCTCTTAAGGGGGAAAGGTTTGTAACACCCCAAAAATCGGGTTATCAATTTTTGTGCTGTTATTCCGTCCTAGCTTTTCTCTCCCGAATTTTTCCTCTGGAATCTAGTGAGTGACCAGGTGAATCCAGACAATCTTCAACCTCTTAGTTCCTTTCCCATGCTCTTGTGCCAGCCAAGCTCTTGCCAGTAAACCCCGAATCTCACTCAAACCTTAGTTCCAGTATATCGGATCTGAGAATCCTACCTTTGTGTTTACAAAGGAGCTATCATTTTCCTTGCTCTGTTGATCCTACCAAAATTTCCAGAGATCATCCTTCACTCATAAACCCTATATGTGCAAAAATATTGCCAAGTCATATGCAATATTTCTCATCTAGAATTAATTCCTTCTTCTGCCTTTCTGAGGAATTAAATCCAGGAAAATATCTATCCATCTCCAAAGTTCATAAAAACTTGTGGAGATATTCTTTGTGATCATATTGAGCTCTCATAAAAATATTGGCCATAATTAAATAGGGGAAATTGCATTTTCCTATTTAAAGCCAATATTTCAATTTGGGTCCTTTCCAAAGGAACTACCATTTTGGTAGTTAGGAAAAATCCTAAATAATTTGTGGAGCTCCTCCTGGATATATATTCACCATTTCCATCAAGATCTCAAGTTTCACCCATTAAATTTTGAGCACAACACCACTTTGCAAATTCTGTCTAGATTTTTAGTTTGCAAAGGAAGTGCTTGATTCCTTGATCTCCTTGGGCTGAAATTTTGCAAGGTGATTCATTATGATATATTACCCCTGGATACCAAAAATCAGCTCATTCCATCTAGCCAATCTTCCTCAGTAAATTATCTAAGTTTCTGTTCAGATTGCATCATTGTGAAGGAAGTACCCTCATAGATGAGCAATTTGAGCTGAAAATTTTCCAGCTATTTCTAATGACCAAATCATCATTCTACACAAAAAAACATTCAAATCCATTTATCCATTTGACCCCTACTTCTTCATTTGCATTTCTGGTCAGATTGGTGCTTTGTGAAGTAAGTACCAGATAACCTTGCCCAATTGTGCTGAAACTTTGCTAAGTTAGTCACCTTAGCAGATGACTAAACCATGCCAGAGATACATCCAAGATGAGCACTTTGGTGGCCACTGCACATACAAAACACTTGGCTGCCAGCTAGTGCTTGACTTAGTTCCAGTCTCATCAGAGCCCCAATTTCTTGCTTGAGGGGTCAAGTCAACCCAGGGAAGGACAAAGAAGACCCTAGACATGGTTTGGCATGGAGCGCAGTGTGGCATCGCCATGGCCACGCGGTGACCACGGGCAGAACGTGCCAACCGCATGCCCTGTGCATTGGACGCGACGGGAGCGCGTCTCCAGCAGGTTCTAGCTCGTCCGGGCATGCCGACGAGCTGCCCACCACATTGTTGCGTTGTCTGGAACCTCCTCCCCTCGTCCCGTAGCTCATAGACACCTCTGCCGACCACGGTTCACCGTGGAGTGCCGCCACCTCGCCGTGCGTCTCGGTGCTTCGGCCACCGTCGCGAGACCAACTCCCCTCGGCTATAAATAGCGAGTCCCCGAGCCCTCCTTTTCACGAGCACTTTCCCTAAACCCTCACCCGAACCCAGGACTCCTCCCCTCTCCCTACGGCGGCCATGGCCGAAGCTCTGTCGCCGGTCCCCTCGACCAACCTCGGCCTCTAGCCCTCCCCTCCTCCTCCGTCTGTGGATAGAGGCCTCACCGGAGTTTGCAAGACCACCGCCGCCCTCCAGTTTGCCGGGGAGACCCTGCCGGCGGGGCCCCGCTGTTGCCGTGCGGCCGTTGCGCCTCGAGCCGTGGCGACGGCGCCGCAGGCCGTTCCCCGAGGTTCCGCGACCGCCCCCGGATGTTGTATGGAGCCCCGGTCCCAGCGAGCCCCTCGGCGGGCCCTCCTGTGCCGCCGTCCATCGGCTGCACCGGCGACTGCCCACCCTACTTCTGCTTCGGTCGAGAAGGGGGGAGGCGACCAGAGGAAGAGAAGAGAGAAGAGAGAAGAGAGAGGAGATAAGGCGGGCCTCGCTAGAAAGTCAACCCGGGCCCGCGCGTCAGTTTAAGTGGAGGCGCGTTTCATAAAAGGCGTTTTCGGTTTGCCGAAGACGTATTTCCGAAAAGGCACTTTCACTTTCTCAGCCGCCGGCCAAACCTGTTATTTTGTGAACGTTCACTGGTTAAGAGCCAAAGTGGACAGTTTTTGTCCGTTTCTGCGCTTAACGAACGAACGGCCGTTTCTCCGCGACTGTAACTCCGATTGAGGTAAAACCAACGCCCACGTCTTCAGATCGTCGAGCCCGTTCCGATGGCAGTATTTTCATAATGTTTTCACTCTGTGAAAATGACCATTTTTTCCTTGCCCTATATCCAGCCCCTCTGAGAGGGAAACCTTTTCCGGCAAATCTTTCCGGAGATTTCTCGCACTTCTTCCCGGCATATTCATCGACTCCAGGCAAGCCAACCTCTTACCATGAGCTCCGGACTTGCGTGATGACTTTGCTTGTAGCCTATGTGTTCATCATAGTACATCTAAATCCCCTGTTAGTCTGCACTTGCATGCACCTGTGTCATGTCATTTGTATTAGATGTTAGCATTACTTTTCATCTAATGTTTACTTGTTTTCATGCCATGATCTATAATATTTTATTGTTTCATGCTATTATATTATCTATTTTGGATGTTTTATATGCATTAATATGCTATTTTATATTATTTTTGGGACTAACCTATTAACCTAGAGCCCAGTGCCAGTTTCTATTTTTTTCCTTGTTTTTTACTTTTACAAAAATACTTTTTCACCGCTGCAAGCCTCTATTCCCGTGAGATCCCATCTTGGGGCCTTTTCCGACACCCTACCGGAGAGGGATTCAATCACGGAGGGCCTCTACATCAACCTTGCTGCCCTTTCGATGAAGCGTGAGTAGTTTACCACATGCCTAAGGGTCCATAGCTAGTAGCTAGATGGCTTCTTCTCTCTCTTTGATCTTCAATACCATGTTCTCCTCGATGTTCTTCGAGTTCTATCCTATGCAATCTTCTTTTGTGGTGTGTTTGTTGAGATCCGATGAATTGTGGATTTATGATCAGATTATCTATGAATATTACTTGAGTATTCTCTGAACTCTTTTATGCATGATTAAGATATCTTTGTATTTCTCTTCGAACTATCGGTTTGGTTTGGCCAACTAGATTGGTTTTTCTTGCAATGGGAGAGGTGCTTAGTTTTGGGTTCAATCTTGCGGTGTCCTCACCCAGTGGCAGAAGGGGTAGAGAGGCACATATTGTATTGTTGCCATCAAGGATAAAAAGATGGGGTTTATGTCATATTGCTTGAGTTTATCCCTCTACATCATGTCATCTTACTTAAAGCGCTCCTCTATTCTTGTGAACTTAATACTCTAGATGCAGCCAGGAGTCGGTCGATGTGTGGAGTAATAGTAGTAGATGCAGAATCATTTCGGTATACTTGTCACGGACGTGATGCCTATATTCATGATCATTGCCTTAGATATCGTCATAACTATGCGCTTTTCTATCAATTGCTCAACAGTAATTTGTTTACCCACCTTATGTTTTCTTTCAAGAGAGAAGCCTCTAGTGAAACCTATGGCC
Source organism: Thinopyrum elongatum (assembly GCA_011799875.1). Taxonomy (NCBI): domain Eukaryota; kingdom Viridiplantae; phylum Streptophyta; class Magnoliopsida; order Poales; family Poaceae; genus Thinopyrum; species Thinopyrum elongatum. The sequence continues at coordinate 284,316,637 of CM022303.1, read as the reverse complement.
CCCGGGTCTATTTTCCATCATATATTTTCAGATCTATAACCCAAAAATACCTTGCTACAATTTATTTGTATTTACTTTAGTTTGCTCTTTTATTTATCTTTTATACCTATCTCTATTAGATCTCACTCTTGTTCATGACCGTGAAGAGATTGACAACCCCTTTTTCACGTTGTGTGCAAGTGTTTGTTAGTTTGTGCAGGTGCATATATTGGAGACTTGCTTGTGTCTCCTACTGGATTGATACCTTGGTTCTTAATTGAGGTTAATACTTTTCTCTACTTTGCTGCATCACCCTTTCCTCTTCAAGGGAAAAATCAACTCAAGCTCAAGAAGTAGCAGGAAGAATTTCTAGCGCCGTTGCCGGGGAGGTTCTACATCAAGCCTACCAAGTACCCATCATAAACTCTCATCTCTTGTACTTACATTATTTGCCATTTGCCTCTCGTTTTCCTCTCCCCCACTTCTAAAATGTTTTCAGAAAAATACAAAAACATTTGCCTTTTTATTCCCCTTCTTTCCGTTTGTCTTTTAGTTTGCCTTTATGTCTTACTTGGTTTGTTTGCTCGTTCGCTTGGTATAATTGTGTGTTTATTGAAAATCAATAAGCAAAAAGTTTATGGATCCTCATCCACTTGCTAATCTTTTTAAAAGATCCAATCATGACGAACCAATTGCTAGTGAGTTGAGTGCACTAGATTATCTTTATGAAGTTTTGCTTGAGATCCGTGAATCTGAAAATTGTGATGAGAAATTTATGATGTGATTCATGATATCTCCTTGAATGAAAAGCATGATTGCAATGATTTTACTATAAATTCTATTAATGTCAATTGTGCTAATAATATGCAAAACCCCAAGCTTGGGGATGCTAATTTTGCTATGTCCACTACTTATTGCAATGATCATGATTGGGATGATAATGCTTCTTATGATCTTGAAAATTTATTTAAGCCTCATGATGAATATGTTTGCAATAATATTGAAAGTGGGTTTGGAAGAGTGTCAACTTTAGGAAATAATGATCCCACTACTTTAGAGTTTGATCAACTTATGAAATTTTTGATAAAAGTGGGCTCGGAGAAGTAATGACTTTATTCTATGTTAATCCCACTATTTTGGAAGAGTGTCAACTTTGCATGCATGTGGATCATTTAGAGAATATGTTATGTGATAGATATATTGTTGAATTTTAATATGATCCCACATGTAATTATTATGAGAGAGGTAAATATGGTTGTAGAAATTTTCATATTACTCAATTACCTCTCGTTATGTTGAGATTGCTATTGTTTCTTTCTTCTTCCTTGCATATGCTAGTTTTTGATTATATTGATAAATCTTTTCCCTATAAAATGCCTATGAATAGGAAGTATGTTAGACTTAAACTTGCTTTTCACATGCTACATGATGCTCTCTTCGTGTTTCAATTGCTATCTTTCGTGTGAGCATCATTAAAATTATCAAAGCCTAGCTAATAGGCTTTAAAGAAAAGCGCTTGTTGGGAGACAACCCAATATTTTTATCTTCTGTTTTTACGAAAATACACATTATTACCTCTGTGGTGATTGTGTTTTGGGTTTTTGATTAGTGTTTGAGTCAAGTAAGACCTTTGGGATGGTCTATGGTGATAGTTGATTTGATCTTGCTGAAAAACAGAAACTTTTGTGCTCATTGCCAGAAATTTAGAAAATCACAAAAACGTGCTTTTGATCCAAATTTTTTACACATGATTGATATACAAATTTCCTAATTTTTCCGAATTTTTCAAAAAAAAATTGAGTTACAGAAGTATATGAAAGTTCCAGATTACTACAGACTATTCTGTTTTTGACAGATTCTGTTTTCTATGTGTTGTTTGCTTATTTTGATGAATCTATGGGTAGTATCGGGGGGTATGAACCATGGAGATGTTGGAATACAGTAGATATGACATCAATATAAATTTAGAATGAGCTCACAATAGTACCTAAAGTGGTGATTTATTTTATTGTACTAATGGATCTTATGAGTTTTCTGTTGAGTTTTGTGTTGTGAAGTTTTCAAGTTTTGGGTAAAGATTTGATGGACTATGGAATAAGGAGTGGCAAGAGCCTAAGCTTGGGGATGCCCAAGGCACCCCAAGGTAATATTGAAGGACAAACAAGCATCTAAGCTTGTGGATTCCCCGGATGGCATCCCCTCTTTCGTCTTCAATCCATTGGTAAATTTACTTGAGGCTATATTTTTATTCACCACATGATATGTGTTTTGCTTGGAGCGTCTTGTATGAAATGAGTCTTTTCTTTTTAGTTTGCCACAATAATCCTTGCTGTACACACCTTTTTAGAGGGACACGCTTTAATCATGAATTTATTAGAATACTCTATGTGCTTCACTTATATATTTTGAGCTAGGCAGTTTGCTCTAGTGCTTCACTTATATCTTTTTAGAGCACGATGGTGGCTTTATTTTATAGAAATTATTGAACTCTCATGCTTCACTTATATTATTTTGAGTGTCTTTAAACGGCATGGTAATTTTCTTAGGTTATGAATTTAGCCCTAATATGATGGGCATCCAAGAGGGATATAATAAAAACTTTCATATAAAGAGCATTGAATATATGAGAAGTTTGATTCCTTGCATTTGTTTTGAGATATAAAGATGGTGATATTAGAGTCATGCTAGTGAGTAATTGTGTATTGGTAGAAATACTTGTGCTAAATATTGTGATTCCCGTAGCATGCACGGATGGTGAACCGTTATGTGATGAAGTCAGAGCATGATTTATTTTTTGATTGTCTTCCTTATGAGTGGCGGTTGGGGACGAGCGATGGTCTTTTCCTACCAATCTATCCCCCTAGGAGCATGCGTGTAGTACTTTGTTTCGATGGCTAATAATTTTTTGCAATAAGTATGTGAGTTCTTTATGACTAATGTTGAGTCCATGGATTATACGCACTCTCACCCTTCCACCATTGCTAGCCTCTCTAGTACCGTGCAACTTTTGCCGGTGCATTAAACCCACCATATACCCTTCCTCAAAACAGCCACCATACCTAACTATTATGGCATTTCCATAGCCATTCCGAGATATATTGCCATGCAACTTCCACCGTTCTGTTTTATTATGACACGCACCATCATTGTCATATTGCTTTGCATGATCATGTAGTTGGATAGTATTTGTGGCTTGGCCACCGTTCATATTTTTTATACATGTCACTCTTGATCATTGCACATCCTGGTACACCACCGGAGGCATTCATATAGAGTCATATCTTGTTCTAGTATCGAGTTGTAATTCTTGAGTTGTAAGTAAATAAAAGTGCGATGATCATCATTACTAGAGCAATGTCCCATGTGACGAAAGGATGATGGAAGCTATGATTACCTCACAAGTTGGGATGAGTCTCCGGACTTTAAAAATAATAAAACAGGCCAAAGAAGCCCAAATAAAAAAAAGAGGCCAAAGAAGCCCAAAAAAATGAGAGAAAAAGAGAGAAGGGACAATGTTACTATCCTTTTTCCACACTTGTGCTTTGAAATAGCACCATGTTCTTCATGATAGAGAGTCTCCTATTTTGTCACTTTCATATACTAGTGGGAATTTTTCATTATAGAACTTGGCTTGTATATTCCAATGATGGGCTTACTCAAATTGCCCTTGGTCTTCGTGAGCAAGCAAGTTGGATGCACACCCACTTAGTTTCTTTTTGAGCTTTCATACACTTATAGCTCTAGTGCATCCGTTGCATGGCAAGCCCTACTCACTTGCATCGATATCAATTGGTGGGCATCTCCATACTTATTAATTTGCCTAGTTGATGTGAGACCTTCTCCTTCTTTTTGTCTTCTCCACAACCACCATATTCTATTCCACCTATAGTGCTATATCCATGGCTCACGTTCATATATTGCGTGAAAATTGAAAAAGTTTGAGAACACCAACAGTATGAAACAATTGCTGGCTTGTCATCGGGGTTGTGCATGATGAAATACTTTGTGTGATGAAGATGGAGCATAGCCAGACTATATGATTTTGTAGGGATAACTTTCTTTGGCCATGTTATTTTGAGAAGACGTGATTGCTTTATTAGTATGCTTGAAGTATTATTGTTTTTATGTCAATATTAAACTTTTGTTGTGGATCTTATGGATCTGAATATTCTTGCCACAATAAAGAAGATTGCATTGATAAATATGTTATGTAGCATTCCACATCAAAAGTTCTGTTTTTACCATTTACCTACTCGAGGACAAGCAGGAATTAAGCTTGGGGATGTTTGATACATCTCCAACCTATCTATAATTTTTTATTATTCCATGCTATTATATTATCTGTTTTGGATGTTTTATATGCATTAATATGCTATTTTATATTATTTTTCGGACTAACCTATTAACCTAGAGCCCAGTGCCAGTTTCTGTTTTTTCCTTGTTTTTGACTTTTACAAAAAAGGAATATCAAACGGAGTCCAAACGGAATAAAACTTTACGATGATTTTTCTTGCACCAGAAGACTTGGAGAGAGGGCCAAAAGAGTCCCGAGGAGGCCACAAGCCCTCAAGGCGCGCCCCAGGGGGCGCCCCCTGGCTTGTGGGCCCCTCGGGAGTCCCCTAACCCTAGTTCCACCTCTATAAATTCTTGAATATTCCCCAAACATCAGAAGTGTCCACAAAAATAATTTTCCGCCGCCACAAGCCTCTGTTCCCGTGAGATCCCATCTTGGGGCCTTTTTCGGCACCCTGCCGGAGGGGGATTCGATCACGGAGAGCCTCTACATCAACCTTGCTGCCCTTCCGATGAAGCGTGAGTAGTTTACCACAGACCTAAGGGTCCATAGCTAGTAGCTAGATGGCTTCTCTCTCTCTTTGATCTTCAATACCATGTTCTCCTCGATGTTCTTGGAGTTCTATCCGATGTAATCTTCTTTTGCGGTGTGTTTGTTGAGATCCGATGAATTGTGGATTTATGATCAGATTATCTATGAATATTATTTGAGTCTTCTCTGAACTCTTTTATGCATGATTAAGATATCTTTGTATTTCTCTTCGAACTATCGGTTTGGTTTGGACAACTAAATTGGTTTTTCTTGCAAGGGAAGAGGTGCTTAGTTTTGGGTTCAATCTTGCGGTGTCCTCATCTAGTGACAGAAGGGGTAGCGAGGCACATATTGTATTGTTGCCATCAAGGATAAAAAGATGGGGTTTATGTCATATTGCTTGAGGTTATCCTTCTACATCATGTCATCTTACTTAAAGCGTTGCTCTGTTCTTGCGAACTTAATACTCTAGACTAGATGCAGGCAGGAGTCGGTCGATGTGTGGAGTAATAGTAGTAGATGCAGAATCATTTCGGTCTACTTGTCACGGACGTGATGCTTATATTCATGATCATTGCCTTAGATATCGTCATAACTATGCGTTTTTCTATCAATTGCTCAACAGTAATTTGTTTACCCACTGTATGTTTCTTTCAAGATAGAAGCCTCTAGTGAAACCTATGGCCCCCGGGTCTATTTTCCATCATATATTTTCAGATCTATAAACCAAAAAACCCAAAAATACCTTGCTACAATTTATTTATATTTACTTTAGTTTGCTCTTTTATTTATCTTTTATACCTATCTCTATTAGATCTCACTCTTGTTCGTGACCGTGAAGGGATTGACAACCCCTTTTTCGCGTTGTGTGCATGTGTTTGTTAGTTTGTGTAGGTGCATATATTGGAGACTTGCTTGTGCCTCCTACTGGATTGATACCTTGGTTCTTAACTAAGGAAAATACTTATCTCTACTTTGCTGCATCACCCTTTCCTCTTCAAGGAAAAAAATCAACGCAAGCTCAAGAAGTAGCAAGTCCAAATGGAACGAAACTTTTTGATGATTTTTCTTGGACCAGAAGACACCTAGGAAGCTTCGAGAGGAGGCCAAAGGGGCCACGAGAGAGCAACAAGCTCGGGAGGCGCGCCTCAAGGGGGCGTCCCCAAGCTTGTGGGCCCCTCGAGGCTCCCCTAACCCTAATGTCAGCTCCATAAATACCCAAATATTCCCCGTATACTAGAGGGCACACCAAAAATACTTTCCGCCGCCGCAAGCTTCTGTTCTCGAGAGATCCCATCTTGGGGCCTTTTTCGGCACTCCGCCGAAGGGGGATTCGATCACGGAGGGCCTCTACACCAACCTTGCTGCCCTTCCAATGATGTGTGAGTAGTTTACCACAGACCTACGGGTCCATAGCTAGTAGCTAGATGGCTTCTTCTCTCTCTTTGATCTTCAATACAATGTTCTCCTCGATGTTCTCGGAGTTCTATTCAATGTAATCTTCTTTTGCGGTGCGTTTGTTGAGATCCGATGAATTGTGGATTTATGATCAGATTATCTATGAATATTATTTGAGTCTTCTCTGAACTCTTTTATGCATGATTAAGATAGCTTTGTATTTCTCTCCGATCTGTTGATTTGGTTTGGCCAACTAGATTGATCTATCTTGCAATGGGAGAGGTGCTTTGTTTTGGGTCCAATCTTGCGATGTCCTCACCCAGTGACAGAAGGGGTAGCGAGGCACGTATTTGTATTGTTGCCATTAAGGATGAAAAGATGGGGTTTTTACCATATTGATTGGATCTATCCCTCTACATCATTTCATCTTGCTTAAGGCATTACTCCGTTCTTGTTAACTTAATACACTAGATGCATGCTGGATAGCGGTCGATGTGTGGAGTAATAGTAGTAGATGCAGGCAGGAGTCGGTCTACTTGTCACGGACGTGATGCCTATATTCATGATCATTGCCTTAGATATCGTCATAACTTTACGCTTTTCTATCAATTGCTCAACAGTAATTTGTTTACCCACCATAGGTGTTCTTTCAAGAGAGAAGCCTCTAGTGAAAACTATGGCCCTCGGTTCTATTTTTATCATATTATTTTCAGATCTATAAAACCAAAAACCCAAAAATACCTTGCTTCAATTTATTTGCCTTTACTTTATTTTGCACTTTTATTTATCTTTTATACCTATCTCTATCAGATCTCATCCTTACAAATAACCGTGAAGGGATTGACAACCCCTTTTTCGTGTTGTGTGGAAGTATTTGTTTGTTTGTGTGGGTGCATATATTGGGGACTTGTGTGTTCCTCCTACTGGATTGATACATTGGTTCTCAAAATGAGGGAAATACTTATCTCTACTTTGCTGCATCACCCTTTCCTCTTCAAGGGAAAAATCAACGCAAGCTCAAGAAGTAGCAGTACCCCCTGTTAAAACCCGCCCTCACGGCAAGACTGCAATCGAGCAACCCGAGACCCTTGACCCATGTGACAAACTGCAAGCCAATAAAGCTCCTTCCCGGTCTATCTACGGGTCATGGAGTCGCGCGCCTGCCAGTCTGGACGGCTACGACGCTTGACTGGACAGGCACGAGAGGGCTCGATAACAAATCCGAGCTAGAGCAATGGCTCACGCTTAACCAGAGGCAGCTCGATTTTCAGGGCATGCGCATCCCGTATGTTTGATGGATGAAGTCATGGAGCACCAATTCCCAGAGGGGTTCAAACCCATCAATATCAATCAGTATGACGGGACAACTAACCCCGCCGTCTGGATAGAGAATTTCCTTCTCCACATCCACATGGCCCGAGGAGATGACCTCCATGCCATAAAATATTTACCCCGCAAACTTGAGGGACCGACAAGGCATTGGCTTCACAGCTTGCCTAGAAATTCCATAGGAAGCTGGGAGGAGCTCGAGGAGGCTTTTCGGGCCAATTTCCATACCTATGTTTGGCCCCCGGATGCCAACGACCTTAGCCATGTAGTACAGAAGGAGGGCGAATCAACTAGGAAATTCTGGAATCAATTCTTAACTAAAAAGAATCAAATCATCGACTGCCCCGACGCCGAGGCAATCGCTGCTTTTAAGCACATTATTCGTGATGAATGGCTCGCCCGTCAGCTCGGACAGGACAAGCCGAGAACTATGGCAGCCCTTACCTCTTTAATGAGCCGCTTTTGTGCGGTCGAGGAGAGTTGGCTGGCCCCTAGCTCCCACAGGAGCGATTCCGGCACCTCCGAAGTGCGTGAGGGCAACAGAAAGTCCAAACGTAACAGAAACAAGCGCCCGAAATAAGAACAGCGGCAGCGGCGCCGAGGACCCAACAGTTAATGCAGGTCTCAGCGGCCAACGGGGCGGACCTAAAAAGAGACCCTTCAAAGGGAACAAAGACAGCCCCAGCGCGTTGGACAAGATACTCGATAGATCCTGCCAGATTCACGGCACCTCGAAAAAGCCCGCCAACCACACCAATCAACATTGTTGGGTGTTTAAACGAGCTGGCAAGGCAGTGTCCGAGGAATCCAGCAAAGGCCACTCTCGAAGCGATGACAAGGACGAACCACTGCTACTTCTTGAGCTTGCGTTGGTTTTTTCCCTTGAAGAGGAAAGGGTGATGCAGCACAGTAGAGGTAAGTATTTCCCTCAGTTAAGAACCAAGGTATCAATCCAGTAGGAGAAGAACGCACAAATCACCAATACCTGCACAAACAATCAAACACTTGCACCCAACGCGATAAAGGGGTTGTCAATCCCTTCACGGTCACTTGCAAAGGTGAGATCTGATAGATAAAAGATAAAATATTTTTGGGTTTTTTGGTATATAGATCTGAAAATAAAAGATTGCTAAATAGTAGATCAGAAAGTAATATGATGAAAAATAGACCCGGGGGCCATAGGTTTCACTAGAGGCTTCTCTCATGAAGGCAAATAATACGGTGGCTGAACAAATTACTGTCGAACAATTGATAGAAAAGCGCAAAGTTATGATGATATCCAAGGCAATGATTATGCATATAGGCATCACGTCCGTGTCAAGTAGACCGACTCCTACCTGCATCTACTACTATTACTCCACACATCGACCGCTATCCAGCATGCATCTAGAGTATTAAGTTCATAAAAAATGGAGTAACGCCTTAAGTAAGATGACATGATGTAGAGGAATTAACTCAAGCAATATGATGAAAACTCCATCTTTTTATCCTCGATGGCAACAATGCAATACGTGTCTGGCTACCCCTACTTTGTCACTGGGTGAAATCACGCAAGATTGAACGAAAGCTAAGCACCTCTCCCATTGCAAGAAAAACCAATCTAGTTGGCCAAACCAAACCGATAATTCGAAGAGAAATACAAAGATATTTAATCATGCATAAAAGAATTTAGAGAAGATTCAAATAATATTCATAGATAAGCTGATCATAAATCCATAATTCATTGGATGTCGACAAACACACCGCAAAAGAATATTACATCAGATAGATCTCCAAGAACATCGTGGAGAACATGGTATTGAGAATCAAAGAGAGAGAAGAAGCCATCTAGCTACTAGCTATGGACCCGTATGTCTGAGGTAAACTACTCACACTTCATCGAAAGGGCAATAGAGTTGATGTAGAAGCCCTCCGTTATCGATTCCCCCTCTGGCAGGATGCCGGAAAAGGCCCCAAGATGGGATCTCACGGGAACAGAAGGTTGCGGCAGTGGAAAAGTGTTTTCGTGGATGCCTCTGGTGGTTCTGGAATATATGTGAATTTATAGGAGAAAGATCTAGGTCAGGGGAGTCCCGAGGGGCCCACAAGGTAGGGGAGCACCCCTTCCCCCCTAGGGCACGCCCTCCACCCTTGTCGCTGCCACGTGGCTCTTCTGACTTGGACTCCAAGTCCCCTGGGTGTCTTCTGGTCCAAGAAAAATCATCATGAAGTTTTATTCCGTTTGGACTCCGTTTGGTATTCCTTTTCTGTGAGGCTCAAAAACAAGGAAAAAGCAGAAACTGGCACTGGGCTCTAGGTTAATAGGTTAGTCCCAAAAATAATATAAAATAGCATATTAATGCATATAAAACATCCAAAAAAGATAATATAATAGCATGGAACAATCAAAAATAATAGATATGTTGGAGACGTATCAAGCATCCCCAAGCTTAATTCCTGCTCGTCCTCGAGTAGGTAAATGATAAAAACAGAATTTTTGATGTGGAATGCTACCTAACATATTTATCCATGTAATTTTCTTTATTGTGGCATGAATGTTCAGATCCATAAGAATCAAAACAAAAGTTTAATATTGACATAAAAACAATAATACTTCAAGCATACTAATAAAGCAATCATGTCTTCTCAAAATAACATGGCCAAAGAAATTTATCCCTACAAAATCATATAGTCTGGCTATGCTCCATCTTCATCACACAAAGTATTAAATCATGCACAACCCCGATGAGAAGCCAAGCAATTGTTTCATACTTTTGATGTTCTCAAACCTTTTCAACTTTCACGCAATACATGAGCATGAGCCATGGATATAGCACTATAGGTGGAATAGAATATGGTGGAGGTTGTGGAGAAGACAAAAAGAAGGAGAAAGTCTCACATCAACTAGGCGTATCAACGGGCTATGGAGATGCCCATCAATAGATATCAATGTGAGTGAGTAAGGATTGCCATGCAATGGATGCACTAGAGCTATAAGTTTATGAAAGCTCAAAAAGAAACTAAGTGGGTGTGCATCCAACTCACTTGCTCACGAAGACCTAGGGCAATTTGAGGAAGCCCATCATTGGAATATACAAGCCAAGTTCTATAATGAAAAAAATCCCACTAGTATATGAAAGTGATAACATAGGAGACTCTCTATCATGAAGATCATGATGCTACTTTGAAGCACAAGTGTGGAAAAAGGATAGTAACATTGCCCCTTCTCTCTTTTCTCTCATTTTTTTTATTTTGGTGGGCTTCTTGGCCTCTCTTTTTTTGTGGGCTTCTTTGGCCTCTTTTATTTTTTTATAAAGTCCAGAGACTCATCCCAACTTGTGAGGGAATCATAGCTTCCATCATCCTTTCCTCACATGGGACAATGCTCTAATAATGAAGATCATCACACTCTTATTTACTTACAACTCAAAAATTACAAATCGATACTTAGAACAAAATATGACTCTATATGAATGCCTCCGGCGGTGTACCGGGATGTGCAATGATCTAGCGTAGCAAATGACATAAAAAAACGGACAAGCCAGGTAAACATCATGCTAGCTGTCTTACGATCATGCAAAGCAAAATGACAGTGATGGACGGTGTCATAATAAAATGGAACAGTGGAAAGTTGCATGGCAATATATCTCGAAATGGCTATGGAAATGCCATAATAGGTAGGTATGGTGGCTGTTTTGAGGAAGGTAAAAGGTGGGTGTATGGCACCGGCGAAAGTTGCACGGTACTAGAGAGGCTAGCAAAGGTGGAAGGGTGAGAGTGCGTATAATCCATGGACTCAACATTAGTCATAAAGAACTCACATACTTATTGCAAAAATCTATTAGTCATCGAAACAAAGTACTACGCGCATGCTCCTAGGGGGATAGATTGGTAGGAAAATACCATCGCTCGTCCCCGACCGCCACTCATAAGGAAGACAATCAATAAATAAATCATGCTCCGACTTCATCACATAACGGTTCACCATACGTGCATGCTACGGGAATCACAAACTTTAACACAAGTATTTCTACCAATCCACAATTACTCACTAGCATGACTCTAATATCACCATCTTTATATCTCAAAACAATCATAAGGAATCAAACTTCTCATAGTATTCAATTCACTTTATATGAAAGTTTTTATTATATCCCTCTTGGATGCCCATCATATTAGGACTAAATTTATAACTAAAGCAAATTACCATGCCGTTTAAAAAGACTCTCAAAATAATATAAGTGAAGCATGAGAGTTCAACAATTTCTATAAAATAAAACCACCGCCATGCTCTAAAAAGATATAAGTGAAGCGCTAGAGCAAAATTGCCTAGCTCAAAAGATATAAGTGAAGCACATAGAGTATTCTAATAAATCACGATTCATGCGTGTCCCTCTCAAAATGTGTGTAAATCAAGGATGATTGTGGCAAACTAAAAAGCAAAGACTCATATCATACAAGACGCTCCAAGCAAAACACATATCATGTGGTGAATAAAAATATAGCCTCAAGTAAATTTACCGATAGACGAAGACGAAAGAGGGGATGCCTTCCGGGACATCCCCAAGCTTAGGCTCTTGGTTGTCCTTGAATATTATCTTGGGGTGCCTTGCGCATCCCCAAGCTTAGGCTCTTGCCACTCCTTATTCCATAGTCCATCAAATCTTTACCCAAAACTTGAAAACTTCACAACACAAAACTCAACAGAAAACTCATGAGATCCGTTAGTATAAGAAAGTAAAATCACCACTTTTGTTACTGTTGTGAACTCATTATTTATTTATATTCGTGTAATACCTACTGTATTCCAACTTCTCCATGGTTCATACCCCCCCCCCCCATACTACCCATAGATTCATCAAAATAAGCAAACAACACAAAGAAAACAGAATCTGTCAAAAACAGAACAGTCTACGAAGATCTGACTTGTTCTAATACTTATGTAACTCCAAAAATTCTGAAAAATTAGGAAAACAGAGGCAATTTGTATATCAATCCTGTGTAAAACATTCAGGGTTTTACCACTCTCCAGTGAATTATTAAAATTCTGTGACTGGACGCAAAAGTTTCTGTTTTTCAGCAAGATCAAATCAACTATCACCGTAAGCCATCCCAAAGGTCTTACTTGGCACAAACACTGATTAAAACACCAAAACACAATTACTACAGAGGTAATAATGTGTATTTTATTCAAAAACAGAAGCAAAATAAAAGCACAAAAATAAAATTGGGTTGCCTCCCAACAAGCGCTATTGTTTAACGCCCTTAGCTAGGCATAAAAGCACATAGATCTAGGTATTGTTATCTTTGGTATGCAATCCATAAGTAGCTCTCATAATAGATTCATATGGCAACTTAATTTTATTTCTAGGAAAGTGTTCTATGCCCTTCCTTAACGGAAATTGAAATCTAATGTTTCCTTCTTTCATATCAATAATTGCACCAATCGTTCTAAGGAAAGGTCTACCAAGAATAATAGGACATGTAGGATTGCAATCTATATCAAGAACAATGAAATCTACGGGCACATAATTCCTATTTTCAACAATAATAAGATCATTAATCCTTCCCATAGGTTTCTTAATAGTGGAATCCGCACGATGCAAATTTAAAGAACAATCATCCAGTTCGCGGAAACCTAACACATCACATAAAGTTTTTGGAATTGTGGAAACACTAGCACCCAAATCATACAGAGCATGACACTCATAATCTTTAATTTTAATCTTAATAGTAGGTTCCCACTCATCATAAAGTTTTCTAGGGATAGAAACTTCCAATTCAAGCTTTTCTTCAAAAGATTTCATCAAAGCATCAACCATATGTTTAGTAAAAGCTTTGTTTTGATTATAAGCATGAGGAGAATTCAACATGGATTGCAACAAGGAAATACAATCTATCAAATAACAATTATCATAGTTAAAGTCCTTGAAATCCAAAAGAGTGGGTTCATTGCTACTTAAAGTTTTGACCTCTCCAATCCCACTTTTATCAATTTTTGCATCAAGATCTATAAACTCCGAATCATTAGGACGCCTTTTAACTAAAGTTGATTCATCTCCAGTCCCATCTTTATCAAGATTTATTTTAGAAAACAAATATTCAATAGGAGTCACATCAATCACTTTAAGATCTTCATCATTATTTTCATAAAAACTAGAAGAACACGCTTTCACAAACCAATCTCGCTTAGAACGAATCCTAGCGGTTCTTTCTTTACATTCATCAATAGAAATTCTCATAGCTTTTAAAGACTCATTAATATCATGCTTGGGTGGAATAGATCTAATTTTCAAAGAATCAATCTCAAGAGAAATTCTATCCACGTTCCTAGCCAAATTATCAATCGTAAGCAATTTTTCTTCAACCCTAGCATTGAAATTCTTTTGCGAACTATTAAATTCTTTAATATTGTTCTCAAGATCAGAGGGCATATAATTTCCATAAGAATTGTTATAGGAATTACCATAATTATTAGAGGAATTACCATAATTATTAGAGGAATTACTAGGAAACGGCCTAGGATTGAAATTACCTCTATACGCGTTATTACCAAAACTGTTCCTACCAACAAAATTCACATCCATAGATTCATTATTGTTCTCAATAAAAGTAGACAAAGACATATCATTAGGATCAATAGGAGCACTCTTGCTAGCAAATAATTTCATAAGCTCATCCATCTTTCCACTCAAAACATTAATCTCTTCAATAGCATGCACTTTTTTACTAGTAGAAGATCTTTCGGTATGCCATTGCGAATAATTAACCATAATGTTATCTAGGAGTTTAGTAGTTTCTCCTAAAGTAATTTCCATAAAAGTACCCCCCACAGCCGAATCTAAAAGATTTCTAGAAGCAAAATTCAATCCGGCATAAAAAAAATTATATGATCATCCAAAGATTTAAACCATGAGTAGGGCAATTTCGCATCATCAATTTCATCCTATCCCAAGATTGTGCAACATGTTCATGATCAAGTTGCTTAAAATTCATAATATCATTCCTAAGGGAGATGATCTTAGCGGGAGGAAAATACTTGGAAATAAAAGCATCTTTACACTTGTTCCATGAATCAATACTATTTTTAGGCAAAGATGAAAACCAAGTTTTAGCACGATCTCGTAGTGAGAACGAAAATAGCTTCAATTTAACAATATCATTATCCACATCTTTCTTCTTTTGCATATCACACAACTCAACAAAATTATTTAGATGGGATGCGGCATCTTCACTAGGAAGGCCGAAAAATTGATCTTTCATAACAAGATTCAGCAAAGCGGCATTAATTTCATAAGATTTCGCACTAGTGGCGGGAGCAATCGGAGTAGTAATAAAATCATTATTATTAGTATTGGAAAAGCCACACAATTTGGTATTCTCTTTAGCCATCGTGACAAAGCAAGCAATCTAACACACGAGCAAACAAAAAGCAAACGAAAAAGACGAACGAAAGAAGGGCGAATAAAAAGGCAAATCTTTTCGAAAATCATTTTAGAAGTGGGGGAGAGGAAAACGAGAGGCAAATGGCAAATAATGTAATGCAAGAGATGAGAGTTTTATGATGGGTACTTGGTATGTCTTGACTTGGCATAGATCTCCCCGGCAACGGCACTAGAAATCCTTCCTGCTACTTCTTGAGCTTGCGTTGGTTTTTCCCTTGAAGAGTAAAGGGTGATGCAGCACAGTAGAGGTAAGTATTTCCCTCAATTAAGAACCAAGGTATCAATCCAGTAGGAGAAGAATGCACAAATCACCAATACCTGCACAAACAATCAAACACTTACACCCAATGCGATAAAGGGCTTGTCAATCCCTTCACGGTCACTTGCAAAGGTGAGATCTGATAGATAAAATATAAAATATTTTTGGGTTTTTTGGTATATAGATCTGAAAATAAAAGATTGCTAAATAGTAGATCGGAAAGTAATATGATGGAAAATAGACCCGGGGACCATAGGTTTCACTAGAGGCTTCTCTCATGAAGGCAAATAATACGGTGGCTGAACAAATTACTGTCGAGCAATTGATAGAAAAGCGCAAAATTATGAAGATATCCAAGGCAATGATTATGCATATAGGCATCACGTCCGTGTCAAGTAGACCGACTCCTACGTGCATCTACTACTATTATTTCACACATCGACCGCTATCCAGCATGCATCTAGAGTATTAAGTTCATAAAGAATGGAGTAATGCCTTAAGTAAGATGACATGATGTAGAGTAATTAACTCAAGCAATATGATGAAAAATCCATCTTTTTATCCTCGATGGCAACAATGCAATACGTGTCTCGCTACCCCTACTTTGTCACTGGGTGAAATCACGCAAGATTGAACCCAAAGCTAAGCATCTCTCCCATTGCAAGAAAAACCAATCTAGTTGGCCAAACCAAACCAATAATTCGAAGAGAAATACAAAGATATTTAATCATGCATAAAAGAATTTAGAGAAGATTCAAATAATATTCATAGATAAGCTGATCATAAATCCACAATTCATCGGATCTCGACAAACACACCGCAAAAGAAGATTACATCGGATAGATCTCCAAGAACATCGAGGAGAACGTGGTATTGAGAATCAAAGAGAGAGAAGAAGCCATCTAGCTACTAGCTATGGACCTGTAGGTCTGAGGTAAACTACTCATGCTTCATCGGAAGGGCAATAGAGTTGATGTAGAAGCCCTCCGTGATCGATTCCCCCTTCGGCAGGATGCCGGAAAAGGCCCCAAGATGGGATCTCACGGGAACAGAAGGTTGCGGCGGTGGAAAAGTGTTTTCGTGGATGCCTCTGGTGGTTCTGGAATATACGTGATTTTATAGGAGAAAGATCTAGGTCAGGGGAGTCCCGAGGGTCCCACAAGGTAGGGGGCGCCCCCCCTAGGGCGCACCCTCCACCCTTGTCGCCGCCTCGTGGCTCTTCTGACTTGGACTCCAAGTCCCCTGTGTGTCTTCTGGTCCAAGAAAAATCATCGTGAAGTTTTATTCCGTTTGGTATTCCTTTTCTGCGAGGCGCAAATACAAGGAAAAAACAGAAACTGGCACTGGGCTCTAGGTTAATAGGTTAGTCCCAAAAATAATATAAAATAGCATTTTAATGCATATAAAACATCCAAAACAGATAATATAATAGCTTGGAACAATAAAAAATTATAGATACGTTGGAGACGTATCAACCACGCAGGCCCAACAATGGCGGCCAGAAGCAGTTTCCTTTTGACGTCAAAGACGTTAATATGATCTACGCCATGCACATCCCCAAGAGGCAGCGGAAGCGTGCACTTAGGGATGTCTACGCCTTGGAGCCTGTATCCCCGCGGTCCAACCCGTGGTCGGCTTGCCCGATCACTTTTTATAAAAAGGACCATTCGACCAGTACCTGTCATGGCGGGTCGGCAGATTTGGTCCTAGATCCCATTGTCGATGGGTTTCACCTAACCCACGTCCTCATGGACGGCGGAAGCAGTCTGAACCTGATCTGTGCTGACACGGTCAGGAAAATGGGCATTGATTCATCAAGAATCAAGCCTAATAACACCACTTTTAAGGGTGTCATCCCTGACATAGAGGCCCGATGCGCGGGCACTATTACACTGGAAGTTGTTTTCGGCTCCCCCGACAACTTTCGAAGTGAAGACTTAATCTTCGACATAGTACTCTTCAGCAGTGGCTATCTGATGGCTCGTGTCCGCGTCAGTATTTCCCCGAAGAGGAAGGGATGATGCAGCACAATTACGGTAGGTATTTCCCTCAGTATGAAACTAAGGTTATCGAACCAGTAGGAGAACCAAGCAACACTATCTAAACGGTACCTGCACACAAAGAACAAATACTTGCAACCCGACGCGTAGGAGGGGTTGTCAATCCCTCTCGGGTAAAAGATAGATTGGTTTGTGTGATTTTGGATAAATAGATCTCACGATAAAACAAAATAAAATAAATAAAGAAAAAGTGCAGCAAGGAATTTTTGGGTTTTTAGAATAATAGATCTGAAAACAAAAGCAAATAAAAATAGATCTCAAAGCAAATATGATAAAGAATAGACCCGGGGGCCGTAGATTTCACTAGTGGCTTCTCTTGAGAAAAATAGCATACGGTGGGTAAACAAATTACTGTTGGGAAATTGATAGAACTTTAAATAATTATGACGATATCCAGGCAATGATCATTATATAGGCATCACGTCCAAGATTAGTAGACTGACTCCTGCCTGCATCTACTACTATTACTCCACACATCGACCGCTATCCAGCATGCATCTAGTGTATTAAGTTCATGGAGAAACGGAGTAATGCAATAAGAACGATGACATGATGTAGACAAGATCTATTCATGTAGGAATAGACCCCATCTTGTTATCCTTAATAGCAATGATGCATACGTGTCTTGCTGCCCCTTCTGTCACTAGGAAAGAACACCGCACGATCGAACCCATCACAAAGCACCTCTTTCCATGGCAAGAAAAATAGATCTGGTTGGCCTAACTAAACCAAAGATTTGAAGAAGAAATACGAGGCTATAAGTAATCATGCATATAAGAGATCAAAGAAACTCAAATAACTTTCATGGATAAATAGATCTGATCACAAACTCAAAGTTCATCGGATCCCAACAAACACACCGCAAAAAGAGTTACATCAAATAGATCTTTAAGAGACCATTGTATTGAGAATCAAAAGAGAGAGAGGAAGCCATCTAGCTACTGCCTACGGACCCGTAGGTCTACAATGAACTACTCATGCATCATCGAAGAGGCACCAATGAGGATGATGAACCCCTCCGTGATGGTGTCTAGATTCGATCTGGTGGTTCTGGAACTTGCGGCGGCTGGAATTGTGTTTCGTCAACTCCCCTAGGGTTTTTGGATTTTCGGGGTATTTATAGAGCAAAGAGGCGGTGCGGGAGGCGGCCGAGGTGGGCACAACCCACCAGGGCGCGCCTGGGCCCCCAGGCGTGCCCAGGTGGGTTGTGCTCCCCTCGGAGCCCCCCTCTGGTACTTCTTTGGCCCAACAGGTGTCTTCTGGTACAGAAAAATTCTCCAAAAAATTTCGCAGCATTTGAACTCCGTTTGGTACTGATATTCTGCGAAGTAAAAAACAAGCAAAAAACAGCAACTGGCACTGGGCACTATGTCAATAGGTTAGTCCCAAAAAAATAATATAAAGTTGTTACAAAATGATTGTAAAACATCCAAGAATGATAATATAACAGCATGGAACAAGCAAAAATTATAGATACATTGGAGACGTGTCACTATCATGCCTTGCTTGGCCGCACAGCCTTCGCCCGCTTTAATGCAGTACCGCACTATGCTTATTTAAAGCTTAAGATGTCAGGGCCCAACAGCGTTATCACCATTAATGGTAACACGAAGCGCTCCCTCTGCACAGAGGAGCAAACAGCGGCCTACGTAGCCAACTCCCAAGCAGCTGAGGAAGCAGCAGGACGATCTGCTCGGCCTAATCTATCAAGTGCTTCGAAGGGCGTCCACATCTTTGCTCTAGCTCCGGGATGCAATCGCACGAACCCTAAATAGGGATACGCACTCCCCGGCTCCCATTTCATGATAGCGGACTACGTACCTAGAGTACGTAACTTCGCAATAAAAATTCCCTGGGAGCTTGGGGAGCATAAAAAAAAAATAAAGGGTGTGTCATCTCGGCTTACCCGAACACACCCAACGCCTGGCGATCTCATCGGCACAATAAAGGCCCGCTAGGAAGTACATTTCGGCAACGTTAGGCTGTCACTACGGCCCTAGCCTCGTAAGGGGCCCCGCATTCAGGATGCGTTAAGCACAGCCCGCACAGAGTAAATCGTCCATCCTCACACCCCTTGGTCTCGACAAGGTGGAGTTGGTCAACAATACGGAGGCGCAGACGTGCGGCAGGAAACTGACATGGGTCAAACGCCCTGGTCATTAAAGCCCTGTAACATCCTTCATCTTTTTTCTAGTTTTTACATACTCTCTGTATCGTTTATGGTTCTTCCATGTAAAAAACAGCTCGACACTTACGATTGAGCCCCATATATGATAAAACAGACCTTTCTTCGCTCCCAGTACAACTTTGAGTGTCGTTTTCCCTCCTTTGGCCTTTCGCCCCGTAGCAATACATACAGATGAGCCCGACCTTCGACCGGGGGCTTGGATTTAGAGCCAAGACTATGATAAAGTCCGAAAACATGTTCGGCATCTCGGATATGGCATTATATGCATTAGTTCTGAATTGTGTTTTTGGTCAATGATTGGGCTGCCCGGCTCCTATGTTTACCTCCTACGTTTCGCTATGTTCGGCTAGGAGCGTAAATGGAGCACCATTGTGATTGCACTTCCAGCTCAAATGGTCAAGTGCCTCAGTGGAGAAAGCCGAAAATCGACTGTCACAATAGACGCAAACTAGTCGGCAATCCGAAGACAGTGTCAAACTAAAAGAGCTATAATAGAAAGTCTAATATGATAATCCCTTTGTCTGGATTTATTAGGCCCGTGAGCAGTGTTGGCTTGTCCCTTCCTATTAGGCCCCGTAATTACTCCCGAAGAAAAGTGTAGTTTCCTTCCTCGATCTTCCTCATATTTGTGTGTAACTCGAGGTAATTAATTAGCTCCTTGGATAACAAGAGAAGAGAAATTAGTACTAGCTGATGCATGCACGTCCACGGACAACCGAAAAAGGCCCTTCCACTTTAATCGGACACAAAGGCTAGTCATAGTGGGAGTAACATAAGTAGTAACATAGATGCCATATAAGGAAAAATGATAATGTGTCAAGTACTTAATGAGAAGAGAGACAAATAAAGTAACATAATATGTTACCATCACATAACGCTTCCCAATGCAAGATGAGTCTATAAAGTAATAAATGAATATATCTATGTTACCACACCTATGACACTACCCACTGTGAAGGTACTACCTCCGTCTTGGTTTATTAGTCCTCTTCGTATTTAGGGCCGTATTTTGACCATGATTTTAACTGATAAAATGTAAGTTATGCGTAATAAAAATGATAACATCAGAAACTATGTTCAAATACGAATCCATTGATATAATTTTTAGTGACATGCATTAACATTATGATAGTTAAATATATGGTCAAACTTTGGCACACAATACAAAAGGGACCAATAAACCGGGACGGAGGTAGTAGTAACATAGACTAATAACATATGCATGTTACTAGTCTAAGTTATTCTCCACTATGACTAGCCTAAGAGCAAGTACAATAGGATGATGTAGCCGGGCTGTAAGCCTTTAAATATTACTCCCTCCATTCCAAAATATAGTGCTTCCTCTATTCCCGTGCTTCAACTTTGACCATAAATTTATCCAACGAGACCGACTGCGACGGGAGCAAAAATTATACCAGTGAATTCGTATTTAAAAGAAGTTTTCAATTATAATTTTTTCTCCCACCGCAGTCGGTCTCGTTGATTAAATTTATGATCAAAGTTGAACCTCGGGAAGCGCGGGCGCACTATATTTTGGAATGGAGGAAGTATATTTTGGATGAGTTGAAGGAGAGAGAGAAGAGGAGAGAATGAAAGCAGGCTACTGATTAACAGCCAACTGCAGCACGCGCTCCTAAGCATGTTGTGAGAGAGTGAGATGGGCCATGTATCAAAAAAGTAATACATATTTATATGCAACTATAGCTATAAGGTTAGCTACAGATAATGTAACAAGACCATATAGCCAGCAGCTGACTATACTATTAACCATGCTATAAAAGGCCCTTTCACTTTAATCAAACACTAAGCACGAAAAAATTTACAGGAGTAATTGTTGTGCCTTGATGCTGAAGTTTTTGTCGTTGGTCCTAATAAATTCGGACGGAGGAAGTACTCATGAGCTAGCTAGTGGGTAGTGTCAACACGGTTTGATTGGTGGAGGCACCACCAGATCCAGATTTCATTCTTAGAGCATGGTTAATAATATAACCAGCTGCTGACTATAGCATGTTGCCATGTCATCTACAGTCAGTGTAATAATCAACATGTATAATAATTAACTATAAAAAATACTAATTTATCAACGTATAACCCACCTTTCACCCTCTCTCTTGAAAATCTACCGCCCGCTTTTTTCTCTTTTATTCTCTCTCTTTCAACTCATCAACAATATAATATTTAAATACTTATAGCCTGTTTACGTCATTATTATACTTGCTTAGCATTATTTGAATTTTAATAAAGCTGGCAGGAAGGTCTTTCCGTCAGAAGAGACATGATCTTGCTCTGATTTCGACGAACTGGACACCACAAACACAAATCGACGCGACACGCATCGGCAAAGAGGAATATATCAATTCCATCGGTCGTAGTCGTACAGCCACGCGCGTTTCACCACGACCACACAGCCGGGGTCGCCTGGCGAACCGCCGGCAACGGAGGCGGCGCCAAGCAGTGCTGCGGCCACCGGCACAAGTACCCCTCGCCGCAGCCGGCTCCGACCGCCTGGGCCTGATGATGTCCCCTCTCCACTTCGACGTCCATCGCTGCCGTTCCCTCGGCGTCCTCTTCCCCGTCCACCGGCACGTGTGCCGCGCCCCAAGGGACCAGGGCCAGGTCGGCGCCGCCCTCTTCCTGAGCGCTGGACAGCACCGCCCGCACCGTGCGGCCGTCCGCCTCGCGCAGCATGTCACGGATCCACTCGGCGCCAGCGCTCAGGGGCGCCCACGGGGGGAGCCGCCATTGGCCGAGAAGGCCGAACCGGCCACCAGCGCGCGCGGCGTCGACGGCCGGATCGTCGTACACCACCAAAGCCCTCTTTTCCCCATCCGTGGCCCCGAGGGACGGCGCCGGCGGCTCCTCCGCCATCATCACGTCGCCCTCCGTCCCAACGGTCGCCGCCGGCGGCAAATCGTGGCCGGTGCCGGCAATCTCCAGCCGCCTCATCTTGGTCGCGCGGCAGGAAATCGGAACGCTGCCGCTGTCGCCGTCGTCGGGGAACGCAAACAGTCCCGGCTCCTCCTCGCCCTTCCTCTTCATGGTGACGCCGACGCCGGGGGCGTACTCCATGAGCACCACCATCGCGCTCACTTAGCTTGCTTGCTTCGTCGCGCGCTAATCAAATCAAAATGCCAGCCACCAATCCAATCCCTCTATACCTCTCTCTGTCGTGCGCTACTGACTGATCCAATCCCGCTCGCCGTGCAGTTGGGCTTGTGGTTGTGGCGAACGAGGGTGTGATGGCGGGAGATATATGAGCTCGATCGGGGAGAGGGACTGGGTGGACAGGGGAGAAGCGAAGCGTGGAGAAGCTTCGGTTCAACTCCGGAAGCCTCTGGAATTTCCCTCTTCTGTTTTGTGTGGACAGCGACAGCACGAGGGGCAGATTAGGCGAATGTACCGAAAATGCCCATGTATGCCGTCAATAAGAAAAAAATGTAACTGGGCTATGTTGTGGAGCACGCGTGTCCTAATTTGGGCCGAAATGGACACGGGCTGACCAATCCTATTTGTCCTTAGAAAGGAAAAAAAATACCCTAAAAATAGGAAAACATATTTGTACTCGAAGCAATTGTAAATTATGTATTTTTCATTGATAGTATTTGTATAAATAATCACTCTAAAGGGAATACCACATATTTGTGTCTTTCAAGTGTCAAAATAATCTAAATATGGTCCATTGCTCCGCCGATTTTTTTATGATGACAAGGTTTTAGTTTTCACACATGTGATAATCAGCAAAAAATTATGAAACTTTGTGAAAGAAAAATTATAGAAAAACACAAGTATAATAGAAAAAATATTTTTGGTGATTGTTGTGGTGAGGGGGTGTTGTGATGGTCCATGGCATTCAGTAGAAGTCAATAAAAAACACTGGACTTCATGAAATTACTAAATGATCTATCTAATTCCCATACTTTTTGAATTTTCTGTGGCTTTCTAAACTTTATAGTAGTTTTCTTTTTTTTTTAATTTATGTTATTTTGTAACTCTTCAAGTAAAAAATGTGGTCCCTCAATTATTTTAGATGCCTAACTTTGTTCCCATAAATATAACACTATATATTTTAGGGCCCCCAATATTCAATTTTTTTATTTTTATCACTCACTCTATTGAAAATGTTTTTGATGACAATATGACAACTATTTTGCTCTCATGGCACCCAAGTTACCATGAAATTCAAAAGTCAATCATGAAAAAGAATATAGAAGAACACGATATGTGAAACTTCACGGTAAAGGCAAACATTTTAGCAAATTTACTAAATAATTTATAGTTATAAAAACTATGTATGGTAGAACTCTAGAAAAGTATAAAACTTGGAAAGGTTACTCTATGTTATTTTCTACATTTTGTTAGTAATGCCTCCCAAAAAATATCCTGTGTTTGTGGGAAATGTTCGCATTAGACAAAAAAAATTAGTTTCACAAAAAAATCATAGTAGGTTGTAATCTTGTGAACAAAGCTCAATATGTCTTTTGTGATTCTGTTCAAATAATTTACTTTCCAAAAAAAGCTAGCATATTTAATTATTGATTTTCCATATTTTAGTAACAAAAAACTGCTCAAATCTGCAACAACATTATCATTAAAATCATCTTCAATAAGCCTATGGCCAAATATTGTCATTTTTAATGGTTGTGCCATTATTTTTCTGGCATTATAGTTGAGGGGCCAAACATAGAGTTTAGCCGAGAAAACCAGAACTATACTTTTTTCCTATATAACTGAAAGTTGACACATACACAAGGCTTAGAGGAAAACTAGTCGTGCTAGAGTATGGCCCTTCCATCATGGTTGTTCGCCTCACTTGGCGTTGTCGATTTGGTGCCAAGAGGCGCGAAGAACCCTAGTCCAATGTCTATATTCCTATTATTATTTTTCTCCGGTACTAAGTTTGTGTGTTTTTTGTGACAAAACCTCAACGGTGGAGGTGGTATCACACATAATAATTGTCACGCGCCTCTATTTGAGTCATGGTATAGTTATCGTAGTCGACGAGGCCGACATGAGGGAGCATGTGGTGTTTTGTTCCCGCATATCATCTGCTCTAGGTCTGGCAGCTTGTCTCAACAAATCTTGATGGTGGTGATGGCAATATTAGTGTCAAGTTTGGTCAAGGTAGTGGTTTTCATGCTTCATTCTTTTGTGCTCACAAAGTTCTCCTCGGACGGCATGGCGATGAATCAGTGCTTCGGTAGCCTCCCATAGGTCCTTGGCCATAGTGATTTCAATGGTCTTAGGTTCTCATCTATTTGGATGGGCGACTCAAGTGGCTCTTTAAAACCAATTACAGCTTAGTCTAGCTTGTGCATCTTTGGTCTTCTGCCTTTTTCCACTGAAATCTTGAAGGACTATTAATTAAGGTGCAAAAAGAAGAGCTAGAGATGAAAGACTTCAAATCTTTTATGTAACTTCTAGTTTTATCAATCATTTTTATTGTATGTGTGAGCTTAAGTTTACTTGACCAAACACAATTTGGCCAGTTAATCAATAAATTCATATCGTTTGGTCAAAAAAGAGGAAAATACGTATTTTGTCCTAAAACAGAATTCTCTAAAAAGGAAAACATATTTTACTCAATGAAATGGGAAGTTATGTACTTTGGTTCTCAATTCTTTTATATAAATTGTCACTCTAATAGGAGTATAACACCAACTCAAAGGGGGGGGGGGGGGGGGGGGGGTACCCCATATTATTTGTCTTTCAAATGTCAAAATCATCTAAATTGGTTACTCGACCAATATTTGTATGATAATGTAGCGACATTTCACAATGTTGTATATTCTTCAGTACAAATAATTGAAACAGACTAGAAAGTGGTTGAAAATGGAAGAATGAAAATGCAAAATGATAGGAAAACACACAAGTATTAGCAATTTTGGGGAGGATTCTAATAGTCAATAAAAACATAAATATTATGAATACCATGGGATTCAGTAAAAGTCAAGAAAAACATTGGAGTTAGTAAAGTCGCTAAATGCTCAATAAACAAAACTACCATTTCTCTATATTATTCTCCTTATTTTGTCAACTTTTGTGTGCAAAACTACCATCATCAATTAAACCATCTTAAGTATGCCTCTTCACAGTTTTTATTGTCGAGCAGCCATATTTCTCAGACTGAGAAACCAGAACCAGACTTTTTCTATATATAAAATTGTGGGCACAGGAGATGCCACAACACCCCTAAAAAAAGAGGAGATGCCACAACAGCATAGTCCAGAAGATAATGATACACATCAAGTCTAATTTTCGAACCAGTCAGAAAGACGTGTCCCAAAAACTACAGTAACACAGTTCCTTGGATGAGTATAAATGTATAGTGATACAGTACAGCTAAACAATATATTAGCATTTGAGATTAATGGATGCATGCTAAGCTAGAGTGCACCCCGATCAGAGCATCGATAATGGCCAAGTCATGACTCATGACGCGCCTCATGCGTCCAGCGTGGGTCAATAACAATCTACAGCCGATCCTTCCTCAATCCGTCTTCGTTCCTATCCCCTGCTACAGGAGACAGGAGGCGAACTCGGAGGCGACCTCTGCGCTCAGCCTTCCTCCGGCCAGATCTTCGTCTCCTTCCTCTCCGGACGGCCTCGCCGTCGCCGGGGGAGGAGGGGGCGTTGATCTGGTCGGGTGGAGTAGTGTACAGTAGGGTAGGTTCTCCTAGTCTAGCTGTTGTGTGTGTCGGGCCGTTCGACGACGCAGCTCCGGCGATGTTCTTGGCGGCGGCGAATAAAGTGTGCTTCAGCTCCTACCCCGACATAGCGGCTTCTGCTGTGGTCGGCGCTGGAGCTGGAAGCTTGGTTTCCTAATGAGGTTGGCGCGGCGGCGGCGTCGACTTCGTGGTGGATTTTGTCCTCCAGCTTCGTCGTCGCGGCGGCGCGTACTCCGGCGCCGGTGCGGAGCTCGAGAGTTTTGTACGGGGGCAGCTTGGTGGTCGTCTTCAGCGTTTGGATCAGATTTGGCGATGGCGACCTCGGCGGGCTGGCAGCTGCTTCGGTCCACTGCGGGCTAGCGGCTGGCTCGGTTGTGCTCCCAGCTCCTGCCCATCTCGTCGGCGACGGCGAGGAGTTGGTGGGGCTTCGTGGCCTGATCGATGGTGCCGAGGCGGTGGCGGCAGCACCGGTCTTGGTCTTTTGTTCCCCAATCCCGTCTCCGTCACGGTGGTCTCTGCTCCGTGGTCACCGAGGGATTTTTGGGGCTGCTGGTTTGCGGTTGGTGGTGGTCGACGGCTTCGGCTGGCGTTCTTCGATTTCGACGGGAAGCGTCGTCGCCGGGCTCGGGGAAGTTGTGGGGATCGTCCCCACCGGTGCGCCTTATCGAAGATGTGCCTCGCCGGCAACGGCGGGCCTCAGGGGAACGCCACAAAGCAGCTCATCTGCGAGGGGCTTTGCCCGAGCTTGGTTCAGCGGGTGTTCGTTGTTCTTCGCGTCGGCGGGGAGACGGCGGATTCATGGCAGCGCGGCGGTGTCAGCGGATGCAGGGACCTGGAGGGTTCTTTTTTGTATTATTTTGTTTTCCAGGGTCGTCTCTGTAATTTTTCGGGTTGTCGCTGGTTGTTTCGCGTTCGCGTTGACAACGTGTCTGGTTCTTGTACTGTTCTGATGTTCTAATGTACGCGTCTTTGCCTCTCAAAAAAAAAATAACAATCTACAGCCGAGTGGACGGCGAAGGAGGCGGCGGGAGCTCGAAGAAGTCGATCATCTCCGGGGGCAGGTCACCGAACAGCACGTCGGCCGTGCCCCGCCGCACCGGCGCGACGAGGCCGTAGTCGTCGACTTCCTCCTCCAGCCCAAAGAACCGGGGCGGCGTCTGCTGCTCCGGTTTCGGCTCCAGGTAATGCTCCGGTTCCGATTTCGGCTCCAGGTAAGCCACGCCGACGCCGCCGTCGATCAGTGCGTTCCCGTGGAAGACGAGACCTCGCGGATCAACCATCGGCGCAGGGTCAGCGGCGTAGAGGAAAGGCAGCGGTTGGTGAACTTCCGAAGCGGCGCCGTACGAGCTGCTGCATCCCGCGGCGACGTCAATGGAGGCGAACTCGAGGGGCAACGGCAGGACGGATTCGGCTCCGGAGAATGGCGCGCCTGCATACTGGTTAGCCGCGAGTGGTAGTGGTGGTTCTTGGCTGATCTCGCCGATGTGGTGCTGGTGCATCGTCGTCTGTTGGAAGGGGATCATGCCGAAGCAGCGATACTGATCCTGCCACACAGGGGCGAAATGTGCAACAGTTCAAGGCTTCAGATCACACATAAAATGGCAGCATGACTGAGCTCGAGAATGGAGAAAAAAAAAGCACATGTATTTTTTCTACTCCCTCCGTTCTTAAATATAAGTCTTTCTAGAGATTTCAATGAGTGAATGTACACTCCAAACTACGTCTATATGCATCCGTATGTAGTCAATATTGAAATCTCTAAAAAGACTTATATTTAGGAACGGAGGGAGTAGATATCATGCTGGATTGAAAATGTTGTTTTAGGATGTGTGTGTATTTGAACTCTTAAAACTGTGACCACTTGAAGACTGTCAGTTTCAGCAATGAAGTTAGTAGCTGCGCTCCTTATTAGGAGAAAATTTTATCACTACACACACAGGACGACTAAGATATGACTATTTGAATTTGTAATTTCGTCAACTTTTACTAAGATGTGAGTCTAAAATTAATGCCCAAATATGTACTATATTAGAGTTGGCGTCGAACTGTTGTCGTCGAAAACAACGAGTAGACAGGTGTAATCATGTCGCCCAATTCAGCAGAAACAGGCGTCGTTGGACCATTTCAGGGAAACAGAGGCACAAAATCAGGTTCAGAAACAGGGTGATCGCTGTCCAGTTCAGAAGCAACAGATCCATCTCGGTTTTTCTTCAGAGAAAGCAAGCAAGAGAAGAGGGTCACCTCGGAAGCGCGTGCCGCTGCCGCCTCACGAGAGTTAGACGCCGCAGAAGATGAGGTCGCGCCTACGCCGCTGTGCTTGGCGGCGGCTGACCGCCTGCGGGGCAGCGGCGCCCGGAGGATCCTGGCTAGGCGCTTCTGCCGCGTGCTCCAGAAGTTTTTGACGTCGTTGTCCGTCCTGCCGGGCAGGTACGTCGCGATCCTCGCCCACTTGTTCCCGAACTGCGCCTGCAGGTCGATCACCACCCGCTCCTCCTCCGACGAGAACTTGCACCCCCTTCACACCGAACAAAAACACGGCGCCCTGCCTTCAGTACGCCACGGGCTGATCGGAAACCGGAAGCCCGGCGCCGCGGGGAGGAAGACGAAGGAAGCTTCATGGACCCAGAGGAAAATGGAAGAGGAGAGGCGGAATAGCGGATTACGTACGTCTTGAGGTCGGGGCGGAGCTTGTTGACCCAGCGGAGGCGGCAGGACTTGCCGGTGCGGGGGAGGAGGCCTTTGGATCGAATGGAGCTCCACTCGCGGGGGCCGTGCTCGCGGACGTGCTGGTGCAGCACCTCGTCCTCCTCCGCCGTCCACGGCCCCTTCCTCACGGCCGCCCGGTCACCGCCACCGCGCGGCTGCATCGTCGCCCTCCTCCTCCTCCGCCACTGCTGCCACCGCCGTCCACCGCGACCATGCCAATCGCAGGCGGCTCTCAGCGGGATTCCGCTCCGCTTCGCTGCTGTCTGTCGCTTCTCGCCGCGCGTGTTCAGAAGAAGGGAGAATGGAAATGGACAGCCAGGCGCCCACGAACGCCCACTACCTGCGATGTAGGGAGAAGTGGGACAACATTTTGTAAGCGAGAGCGGGGAGCCCATCGCCCAAACCAGCCGCCCGATCGTGATCGAACGGCCGATTTCAATTCAGCGGCACAACGGGACGCAGCAACCGCCTCCTTCCCCACAACTCTCTTGTCTGAAAACGTGCTTACAAATCAAATTCAAACAGAAATCCGTATCGCATACGTAAAAAATCTGCACACTTCTTAGCCAAGTTTCGCCCTCTGTCAGAACAAGTAAAAAGCGAAACATTGGTACAATCCGTCAGATTACAAAGTTTTGATTTAGCAGTCTGAATGTCGTCGACATTGTTATCCTACCACAATTTCTACTGCTACAGGAGTACAGTCCGTCAGATTGTGCACTCCACTGATCACATCACTGAAGGCTACAATGCCACGCTAAAGCGGACTACTCCTGGTCGCACCGGACGAGACGGCCGCCTTTGCTGCACAGCCCCTGCTCGGCGACGGCCGCCTCCACCACCTTCCCGTAGCTGTACCGCAGCGGCATCCTCCCTAGCAGCCGGTGAAACTCCGTGATGCACTCCCCTCGCTTCTCCCAGTGCCCCACGCCGCCTCTCGAGCTCAGCCCCACGGCCTTCATCGCCTCCGCGCCGCCCTCCACGCCGGCGCCGGCGTTGGCGTCGTTCCTCGGGTCGCCCCAGTCCCTGACGCTGCCGGCTTCCACCAGCACCGGCCCTTCCCCGGACGCCTCGGCGGCCACGAAGTTCATGAGGATGTCCTCGCAGTTGCGCTCCCGGTCCACCACGGCGCGCGCCGCCGCGAGCTCCGGGGAGCAGGAGTACTTCCGGAGGAGGCCCACGCCGAGGACGAGGAACTTGGTGAGCACCATGGAGTAGCGGCCGGGCTGCGGCGCGGCGTACGCCCACCTCCCTCGGGCGAGGTCCAGGTGGTGGGACCTCGGAAAGAAGCCGACGAGGGTGCCTGGGCGGCCGGCCCGCTGCTGCCAGGCGGCGAACGCGAAGGAGATCGCGGCGGCGTCGGGGAGGACGTCGTCGTCAGCAACGGCCACTGCGGCGGTGCGGATGGACGGGTGCGGGAGGAAGCGGGAGTTGAGGGAGGCCGAGGCAGTGCGGTGGAGGGAGACCCCCGGCGGGAAGCGCGGGAGGAGGCGGTCGTCCGGGGTGGAGGGGTTGCACCAGAGCACGACGACTGCGAGGACGAGCGGGTGGGCGGCGTAGGCTCCCGCGATGGCGCGGAGGAGCGGGAGCCGCCGCTCCGAGTAGCCGCTCAGGAGCACCGTGAGCCGGTCCGGCCGCAGGTCCTCCTCCTGCGGGGACGCCGCGTAGTAGGCCGCCTCTTCTCCTCCTCCGAGTGCCGCGACGGCGGAGAGTGTGACGGCAACGACGAAAAGGAGGAGAAGGACAAGGCAATGGTGGTGGCGGTGGCGGTGGTGCGACGACGGCATGGAGGACGCGGCGGCGAGATCTGGCGAAGAGTGTTGACTTGAGCGACTTGTACTAGAAGCAGCTAGATTCTGCGCGGGCCCAGATGTCAGGCTTTGCAGTTCGACTCGTGGCGGTAGTGATCCGGCCGATGTGGACCTGCGTGGGGCCGGGGTGTCAGAGGCGGGATCCTTTCCCTTCCTTTCCCTCGCGATTTTATCCGGAGGGTGCGGTGGTGAGGCGAGGCTGAGCAAGGATGAGAATGGCCGTGCAGTGGTGCAGCGCGACGAGCCTGCACGGTTGGTGCCACCACCCATCGCCGCCGCTGCCGTCCCCGGCATTGGCGTCGATCGTGTCGCTGTCTCGGCAGCCGAGGAGGATCGGCTGCGTGTCCGTCCGCAGGGAGGTCGCCGTGGCCGCGGCGGCGGAGGCGGCCCCGCCGGAGGTGGAGGCGGACATGGACATGGAGGTTAGCATCTCTCAAGCCTCGCAGTGATCCATGACCATCTGACGAGTTCAAGTTATGCATCTGATCCTCCAAGCTAACAATTCTCACCTGCCGTCTGCGCTTTTGTCCCAAGGAAGAAGGTGTAGAGTGCGAAGAAGGGTGCGGCGGCACGGGGTGGCTGCTGTGCGACTTCTGCAAGGGGAAGAAGAACAACGTCAAGTCCGAGAGCAGCCCCCGGATCTACCGCCGATGCCCGACCTGCAAGGCCGTGAGTTCTCTCTTCTTTCTCCTACCTTAATTTCCATCCTCTTCTTCAGCTCCAGCGCCGGCGACCAACCGGAGTCCCTTGTTGCTGCAGGCAGGGTACATCTTATGCCAGAGATGCAGGGTCTACAGATGCATCACATATCCAGAAAGCACCGAATCATGATCGGCACAGGCATGCACGGCAGCAGATAGAGCTGGAGATCTTCTCATCGTTTGCAGTGTGGATCATTTGTCTTCCGTCAGTGTCTGTCGACAAAAGAGCATGCTCTGTGCATTTTGTTTTTGCTCCATTGCCAATGAATGTTATCCTAGGCTAGCTTGGTCATCAGGAAAAACTTCTCTGATCACCAGAAACTTTGCAGTTTGCACATGTATCTGTCTGTGTTTCGAATAGATCACTGGCATTTGCTCAAAAAAGAATAGATCACTGGCAATAGAGCAATTGTGCACACTGAAGATACGCCAAAGGACTACATATATACATATTATTTACTGTATATTGGTCTCTCAAACATCAGGGCGCAACACAAGGATGACCGATGAGTAGCTGAGCATGGGGTAGAGGTTGGAGTTGAGGAAATGAGAGAACTGGTGTACAGTGAGAGCACGATCAGGCAAGTCGTCGGTGAGGAAGTCATATGGTGCTGGCTTGCCTGTGTCCACCACCGGTTCCCACCGGCGCCCTGCGCGCTCTGGGAGCTCAACAACGGCCGGTAAGTGGCTGGTGTTGAAGGCCACATAGATCTCGCCTTGGCTTTCATCTTTCTGTGGTGAGATACATAAAGATATTTGTTACTTCTAAAACTCTCGATAATTTCCGTTTGAGTTAAATTTTATTTTTAAAACTGTAGTGAAGTGTCAGAACTATATGTGTACCATGGAAAAGGCAACGAATCGGCTATTCTCAGACCAATCAGGTTTCCCAGGCTGATGGCCATGCCACTGCAGCCGTTCGGCCGTTGGAAAGTCCTCAAGGCCAAGACCCTCGCACTCCCTACAGTGCAGCAGATCAAATACACAAATAGACAACACCAACTTGATTAGGGTGTGAAATTGACCTTGCTTGCTTAGCGTTTGGAGGCACCTTCAGTGGTTCTACACAGAAATTATTCAACGGAATACTTACTTGCGGAATTTGGTCATGAGGCAGCAGAATCGGTGCAAGTCAGAGTATTGTTCTTTTTTATCCCAGCGAAAATAATTGACCTACAGAAGAACCATGACGGATGAATGCAAAGATTTGAAGATAGTTACTTAGAACAACAACATGTGACCAAATTGTACTGACATAAGAATCATGGCAGTATGTATTGTTGTTGCCCCCTTTTGTGTGGCCATATTCATCACCCATGTAAAACATTGGAACTCCCTAGCAATTGAAAAAAAATTGAAAATGCTTAGAAGGTCTGAAATACTGAAGAAGGTGAATCTAAGAATTTAACTTTGGCAGATATCTCAGATAAGCAACCCTTCATGTTGGCTCTATTAATATTGGGATTAGATGTTTCACCTGACAACATATGCCATTGTGAAAAACAGGCAATCTAAAAAATTAAAGAGATCAGATATAAGTCTTACTTGAGAAACCATGAGACAAACAAAGAAATTGCGCATCTGTCTCTTCCTCAATCTTTTGACAGACAATCTTGCGAATTCTCCTTCCTATATTGTTCACATGAAATGTAAGTGCATGTTCCACATGATTCTAAAGCTTCTTTGCAATTGCACAAATTTTGCTCCAAACTGAAAGAACATGCTGTCATTTAAAACTATTTATACGGCAGGGGTCTGCTGCAAGGTAAACAGAGGAAAATTCATCAAATTCAGGTGATTGTGCTCATGGTATGTGCCCAACCCTCAGATGATGGATGCTGATGCACTTGCTTGGGAGGTCACCACTCTGAGGCTGCTAAGAAGATTGGAGGCGACCTCGCTCCAGTTGATTGAAGATGGGATGATGCTGGTCATCCCTAAATGCTAAAAGGTTGATGTAATAGAGCATATCGTTTCCTTTTCTCTTTGCGCTTGAAACAACTGTCTCTGCTGGGTTGATACTTTATTTCTCTCTCCGCATACTTGTAAAACTTATGGTTTGGATACTGTGATTTCATTGGAAATGGAACCAGGGTGATGCCTTTGCTATTAAAAAAATGTGCTTATTTTTTCCCCCTATTAGTAACGATGGTCAGCCTGTATCAATATTTAACCACAATTCCTGTACTGCCGCGTGCACAAAATTGAAGGCAACTTTTCTCTAGAAAATATAATTATACGAACAAAGAGATCTTGTAGGGAAACTCTTACTGCCTTAACGGTTTAGGTAGAGAGAGAACCATACAACGACATTTGTCAGCCATTCGACTATTATGTAAAGCATGAAAATTTCAAAAAAAAAAAAGGAGAGTTCAGAATTACCTCCCCACAATTCCAGCTAAGATTGTGATTTTCTCCATCTCTGTTGTTCTCCCCATTTGGTAAATTGTACTTGTTATTATATGTTACCAAATCAGCCAGTGTAAATCCATCATGTGCACATACAAAGTTAATACTGTGCCAAGGTTTCCTTCCTCCTGCCTGATTAATCAATAAGAAATTGCAGTGCCAATAACAAGTTACTGGTTTGATTTCTAGAGAAACCAAATAGAAATTTGTAAATAACAGATCAAATTATCCGACAAATTAAATTTGGCATTCATCTTACAAATATACATGGAGCTAAGTTAGCACCGACAGCAAGTATGAAGTCGTTTTTCATTTCTTTACAGAAAAGCAAGTTACCTATGAAATCTGAGATGGCTTTTTTTAGGGGAAAAAAATCAATATAGTTTCTTCTCACCCGCTAAAAAATGACATTGCTGGAATTTTTCAGTGGATTATTCACCGGACAAATAAATAAGATAACTTATACGTCATTGGCAAGTTGGGTGTTAAAACCTATATATAGCACTAGTGTTATACACTTATACTTCTTGGCCAAATGCATACGCATACACTATAATCGTTATATATTTACATGTGTATCATCATGTGGTATATATAAAAAATCCAGGTGGCATTCACTCAACCCATTTACAAGTATTGACACAATTTACCTGGTATAGGTGTGGACTTCCACAAAGACATTCGGCAAAACCACCAGCAAATCCATCAGTGCCTTTAATGAATTGACGCACAATGTCCCGGTACTGAGGAAACAACCACACAAGTTAGTACTTGGATGAAATAGCTAGTAAGTGATGTGCAACATATTTGTTTAGTTGAAGATGGATGCACACGATCATATGTTCCCTCTTAAAGATCCACCAGCATTAGCATATACAAGCTTAATATCGCAATGTTTCTTACCTATTTCAATTTTTCATTCCTTGATAAAAACCAAATGCGCAACAGTGTTGTCAATAATTATTGGCCAGTCACCCAGAATTCGCGATCATTCCATTATTTTCTGTGGGACCAGTACGGAAGTGCCCTAATGAGGAGTATACATATAAACTATAATAATTTACAAAATACTACTAAGCGAAAACCTTTGCCGCACCCTCAAATCAAGCTACAAATAAAGGTAAAGGTAAATTAAATATCATCCAGCTGCTTGCTTCAAACACCCAAAATCCTAGGAGAAAACAATGAGGTTTAGGTGTTGCAAGTCAAAAAGCAATATCGTCTTCTATGCTTATTCGTGGGGATTTACTTCGAACATGCAAATGATACTCCCTCCGTCCGGAACTACTTGTCGCAGAAATGGATAAAAATGGATGTATCTAGAACTAAAATACGTCTAGATACATCCATTTCTCCGACAAGTAATTTCAGACGGAGGGAGTATAATACAGCACAACATGAACACTTTCTTGCAGAAAACTCAAATATTTCTTCCCTGGTTGACACTCACAAGAGTTAGTGCGTTCATTCAGACATTTGACAAGTACTACTTCACTATTCAGCTCATGTGTTATCATTCTTGTAGACAGATGCGGGATAATTCTGCTTGCCCCTTTGAAGTTTAGGTGGAATGCATATTGTTTTGCTTTATCTATATATGTCGCATATATAAGTTATATTTCTATCAGTATTTGCCAATGAACAACCCATTGACTTTGCAAATCAAACTTTTAGCAGGTACCTTACCTTCCCATTCCACTCAGACCAAATATTCCAGTGAGGGAATTGACCTACTTGATAGAGGCCTCCTGCATCCCATGCTTCAGCAATGAGCTATAATTGCAACGGGGCAAAGGAATAAGAGAGCCTCCCAAGGAAGCAATAATATGTCAAGTACATACAGTTGAAATATAGTATCTACATGTTTAGCATAACTCACAAGAAGCAGATAGAGAGAGCTACTTGCATTTTTTTTTTCCTTATCAACATTGGGAAATCGATCATTACCATAATAAAACAATTGAATGCACACAGACAACAGGTGTTGGATGAAACAGGTACCTTGACGCCTCCAAGAATTGGGTCATTGCTGATCATGTCAATAAGTGGTGGAGTAACAAGAGGTGTCCCTGTTGTGATCATGTCACCTTCTATTGGAGCTCCATACACGTTAACTGGATCCCACAGACTTGTAAAAGAAACATTCTTTTAGGGATCTTCTGAAAAGGCAACACGCAAACAAACAATAAATACAAATTACCTGGAACCTCTGGTCATTATGGATGCAAGATCAAAACGAAAACCATCAACATGCATTTCCGTCACCCAGTATCTGCAAAACAAAAGTAAATTAGTTGACGAAACATACAGTAGATTTTTCCCTTTTCATTGGAGAAAAAGAATTTGAAGATGCCAAATCAATAAGCACCAGGACATTAGTATTTGTGACATTTAAAGATACAATATGCTGACCAAAAGATTTACCCCCACAAGCTTGCAAATTAATCATATCAAAATGACAAGCAGCGAAAGAAATGAAAAGTAGTTCTAGAAGTAAAATGTATATCTGTACCTTAAACAATCTACAATGAATTGACGAACCACAGGATGATTACAGTTGAAGGTATTCCCACAGCCAGAATAGTTATAAAACTCTCCCTGCATGAACATAATCCCCTTGAAAAAGAACTACTACATAACACATCTACTCTATACATCTATGAAAGAACAATTATGCAGCAAGAAAGATCGCTTACCTTGGGTGCAAGCATATAGTATGTAGTATTATCGACCCCCCTAAATGATAATATTGGACCATTCTCATTACCCTCAGCTGTATGGTTGAAGACAACATCCAGGATCACCTAACAGTAACATGTCTTCGCATCAAATTGACAAGTTCAAAAGGAGCAACTAACTCGTACGACTTGCTTACCTCAATTCCCCGTTTGTGAGCCTCTCTTACAAAAGTTTTGATCTCATTTATGGCATCACGCCCACAGTTTTTTATCCCGCCTGATGTGTATCTCGTCATTGGTGAAAAGAAGTTTATGGTAGAATATCCCCAGAAGTTCATCCTGATAAGAAAACAAGCAGTTTATACAAAACGGTGATAAATTGGTCATGTTTCCAAAGAGAAATATAGCCAACAATAATCATGTTAAAACACATATGCATGGTACACACGAATAATGAGAGGGTAATTGGGAACGTTGGTACAAATGACAGGTAGGCAGACAAAATTCATGTTAGCAAGTCTGGAGATGGCAAGTTAGCAAGTCTGGAGATGGCAAGACAGCAGCATGCTGGATTTCATTTTCAGCTATCAACTATTCAACTGTTGTGACCAATTTCAATTATGGATTGATGTCTCATGGAGAAAAATCTAGCTTAGGTACTTGCGAAATATTAACATCATTAGCAGCAGCCGGTATAGATCATATATATATATAAATACCTAGGATGTAAAACTGTTGAGTGACTGCTAAAAAAATAGTTTGAAGAAATATCAGTTATGCAGGCACAAAATGTGTATGAACTCTCACTCAAACAGTGCTGGCAGGCTAATACTAAATTCAAGTCCTTACTTGGAAGAAGAGGTTGAGTACTCCAGCTCGTTGAACTCATGGCAGGGCATTAATTCAATACAATTAACTCCAAGCTCCTGTAGAGGGAACAGTCCAATATTAAATAATACGGAATTCATAAGCAGATCTGGGAAAACATATTTAGTCATGATTACAGAATTGGGTATTAAATCCAAATAAGATGCGTGTGAGCATCTCCTCGATAATGAGCATGTAACTGCTATAGTATGCAGTAGTTCTTTTAATAACCCAAATTCTGGCTAATATGTAGCTTTCTTTAAAAATTATCCAATGTAGTCAGCAAGTACAACTGCACCTTCAAATAGTCAAGCTTCGACACAGCTCCAATGAAAGTACCCGGATGTTCTACATTGCTTGAATCATGCTTCGTGAATCCACGCAGGTGCATCTCATATATTACCAGGTCCTTTTGAGGATATCTTAGAGGTAGGTCGCCTTCCCAATCAAACTGCAGATGCAAACCTTTTTACTGCATGTCCAATTAAACGACTAAGACAACAACAACAAATACTAGATGCAATTTCACTTCACTTCCACTTGTAAACATAATAGTATAAAAACATATGATTCAAGGACCTTTAACAACAGTAAATTACAAGTTTTCGTCAAAGTCAGCAGACAACTACAACTACAAATGTCTAATGACACTGCTCTTCTTGATCATGACTGTCTCAGGCAATGTAGTACAAGTGGAAGACAGGAGAAAAATATGATAAAAGAGAGAAACAAATGCAGCCGATATTTTCAGCAATCAGGCATACCGTGCTATATGGAAGAGGGATCATGCCAGCCATCTGAGGCCAGCAATTGTTACCATGCGCCAGAACACCATACTCCCCTCGGCTTATCACTGCCTAGAGCAACAAAAAAGGCAGCAAATAAGCGTCCTCGTAACAATTTCTACTGTAAATACCAAGATGCAGGTAAAGCTAATGTATGATCACCTTAGCATAAGGATCCACCACGACATTGGAAACATCAAGGTAGTGCCCGCGGTGAGGAGCAAAGGTGCCGTCAAACCTGTACCCGTAAAGCATGTCGTGTAGCTCGCCTTCGATGAAGACATGCCACACGTTCCCAGTCCGATTCATCAGGGGGTCAAGGGGAACCTCCTCGGTCACCCTATCCTGCAGCATTTCCCCCAGTACAAAACTTAAATCGCAGGCCCAAAAAGGAGCGCGCGGCGCACGCAAAGCTGATGAACTCTACTCGGGAGGCAACCCCACCGCCTTGAGATCTTCTGGCGTGAAGAGGCAGAGCGCCGCGGCGGTGGCTCCGCCGGAGTAGACGGCGAAATTGACCCCGCCGGCGAGCGCGGTGGCGCCCAGCGGCGTGGGCATTCCGGCGAGCACCCTGCACGCGCCGTCGAGCGCGTACCTGTCCTCCGCCACCGGCTCCTGCTCCTCGTCCTCATCCTCGGCCTTCGTCGCCGCCTCGACAACCGCGGCGCAGACCTCGCCGACCCCCTTCCCCGCCGTCGCATTGGGTCGCCACCGTCGCAGGCGCGGCGCCGGCCCCGGCCGCCTCGCGCGCGCGGCGAGGGACGGGCGCGCGCAGAGGCAGGGCGCCTCGGCCATGGCCATCATCCTCATGCCGGGAACCCCGAGCGATCGGTGATTGATTTTGGGGAGGAGCGGCGAGGTGGGGTTATTTATCGGTGGGATCCGCGCCTCCTGTTGGTTCTTCGTGGGAGGTGTGACTCGAGTTCGAGTGCGTGCGTGATAGTGTGGCAGAGTGCTACTGTGGTTGAGTGAGGGGGGAGGGATCGATCGCACCGTCCGTTCGTCGCGCTCTCGCTTTGCTGACAGTGCCGGGCGTGTCGCGTTGCGGCTCTCACCGTCCATTTGGACCGGCCGCTGCGGGTGCCGTGCCGTGCTAGCATGGGGTGGGTCCGCTGGCACGGGTTTTCCGTGAGGCCCGGTTGCAGGGAGAACAATATCCTTTTTTGGGGGGGGGGGGGGGGGGGGGGGGGGGGGGGGGGAGGGGGGGGGAAAGAAATGGGGCTCTCTCATGCTCTCTCCAACCGGATGATGCAAAATAATGCTAGTGTCAAAAATCGTTTTTAGGCATCCTATATATACCTAAGAAGTTCATCTCACTATCTCAATTACCTTGACATGCAGCCCGTCCACATCAGCAAACCATGCCACCTCAGCAGAAGTTGATCCCAGTGACCCCACGTCACCAGGAAAAAAAATTGCTTTTGTTTTTTCATTGAACCATCATGCTGTGTGGCTGGTAATCTGTTTGGGCCGCAAGTTTGCCTGCTCTTTTGTTTGGGCCGAAGCACAATGAACCCATCTATTTTTTTCCTGAGATCCTCTAATCCAGGGAGCAGGAAGGTTCGTTTCCTCGAAAAAGAGGAAGGTGTCGCGTCTCCTCCCCATCTTCTCCGTAGCGGTGCCTCCAATTCTCCACAACAATTATTCTTCACTTTGTTTTAGCGAAAGAGGGGGTTTCCCTCCGATTTCATTAACGAAACCAAACCAGACAATCATCAGTCCATGGTACTCATGTTCTAAGCCACGGGTCTAAACAGGGAAAGGCATACTTCATTACATAAGTTCTTCATGGCAAACAAAATATAGAAAGCTAAAGCAAGGGGGGGGGGGGAGGGGGAAGCCCCTTGAAACAAGACAGAGCCAGAATCAGCTTCCCAGCCGCCGCGCTCCAAGCCTCCATCCTTGCGACGCCTTGTAGATTTCACTTGCCACCCGCTCGATTAGCTTTGCTCCCAGCATCAGTAGCTTTTGTTCTGGCTTTTTTCTCTGCAAAACAGACCAATCATCAATCCAATTGCATAAGTCTGATAAATGTCATAGGATCATGAAATTTTTTTGATCTGAAGATAATATCATTTCTGCATTTCCAAAGGGACCAGAATATCGCAGAGTTGCCAACTAGGACTAGATTCTTTTCAGGTTTTTTGAAGGTTTTGATCCAAATGTTCAAGCAATCACTTGGATTTTTTTGGAGTTGTTCTAAGATCGAAGGCACATTTGACTAGACTCCGGACAAGTCTAGCCGCAGAGCACTCAAAGAATAAATGATCAATGTTTTCATCTTGTCCACAATACACACATTCCTTCCCCCTCTTCCACCCTTTTTAATTAAGTTGTCTTTGGTTAAAATGCTCCTTCGAGCAAACAACCAAAAGAACATCTTGATCTTAGCTGGCACTTCGATCTTCCACAGAAATGTATGTGGAAAACCAACTTCATTCTTGATTAGGAAAGAATAGAGAGATTCCACAGAAAATTTCCTATCTTTAGTGAGCATCCAAAGTGGTTGATCTTTACCACCATACATCCTCACCTCCTCACACCTGGTTTTTAAACTATCCCACAATTCTGTTGTCCCCCCAGTCAGAGTACGTCTAAATGTAAACCCCCGCCATCCCCTACTGATTGCTTCTGCAACAGAGATGTTGTGGTCAAAGCTAATGTTGTAAATTCTGGGGTATAGGTCCTTTAATGGTTTTGACCCTACCCACCAGTCTTCCCAAAACCTAGTCTTTTTTCTATCTCCCAATTTTTTCTTGATATGTTGAAAGTAATTTTTTTAACCCCCATCAAGCTACACCAGAACTGAGAATCTCCAGGTTTTTTCTCAATACCAGATAGACATTTTTTTGGACATACTAACTAAGCAAGATGTTAATCCAGGTCCCAGTTTCAGTTTCCATTTTCCATAGCCATTTTGCCAGCAATGCTTTATTCATGATGTCTAGATTAATAATCCCCAGCCCCCTTGTTCTTTTGGCAGGCAACAGGTTTTCCAATTGACTAAATGTTATTTCTTCTTATCTTCATTTTCTTGCCATACAAGTCTAGCTCTAAAGAAATCAGCCTACTTCCTTATCCCAACAAGCAGTGGGTAAAAGGACATCATAAAGAGGGGAATCTTAGTTAGACAGGCCTGTACAAGGGTCACCCTCCCTGCCATATTTAATAGCCTGCCTTGCCAGCATGCACACCTTCTCACAATTTTCTCAGTGACCCCTTTCCAAAACTTATTCCCCAGTCTTTTATCAGCTACTGGTAGCCCTAGATATTTGAGAGGGATTTTCCCCACCTCACATGTAAAGATTTTCTGATAAATATCAGTTTTGTTAACAGCATCTCCAAACAAGAAAATCTCACTCTTATGAAAGTTTATAGTCAGCCCAGACATTTGTTCAAACGCAATTAGAATGAACTTTAAGTTTTTGGCACTTTCTTCATCATCTTGTAGAAGGAAAATAGTGTCATCAGCGTATTGAAGCATGTTGACCTCACAGTTGTTATATTCAGATAGCACCCCTTTAACAAACCCCTCTTGCTTAGCCTTGTCCAATATAATAGCTAGGGCATCAGCAGCTATGTCAAACAACAAGGGAGACAAAGAATCCCCATGTCTGAGGCCTTTGAAGGTTTTAAAATATGGGCTAATGAAATCATTTACCTTAACCCCCACATGGCCTCCAACCATGGTGTGCATCACTAAATCACACCATTGGTCAGGAAAGTTTTTTAGTTTCATCATTTTATATACAAAAGGCCACTTGATCTTGTCATATGCTTTTTCAAAATCTACTTTGAACAGCAGAGCACTTTGTTTCTTATTATGAATTGTATTCAAGGCTTCATGAAGCACCACCACCCCCTCCATTATATATCTCCCCTTAATAAAAGTTGTTTGATTTGGGGAAACAACTGGTTTTATAACCTTCCTAAGCATGTTCATCAGGACTTTGGTTATGATCTTAAAACTTACATTAAGGAGGCAGATGGGTCTAAATTTGTTTGGCATCCTTCACCTTGGGGACCAGGGTGATAATCCCATAGTTTAGTCTTGTGATGTCCAAAGTCCCAGAATGAAAATCATCCAGCAGGCCTTTGAGATCCCATTTCACCATCTCCCAAAAATTCTAGTAGAATTCCACTGGTAATCCATCTGGGCCAGGGCTTTTGTTTTTTCCATACTAAATACCACATCATGTAGTTCTTGCATACTGAAAGGTTCAATCAATGTTTTAGCCTGTTCTTCAGAAATCCCAGGGGCATTCTGGATATTCAAGTTCACAGTTGAAATTTCAGGTTGCCCAAATAAGTTTTTATAAAAATCTATGATATATTTGATCAGTTCAACATCTCCTTCAATCTCCCCTTCCTATTGACTCAAGGAGAATATTTTGTTTTTTTTCTCCTCCTTCCATTCACCTTGGCATGGTAATACTTTGTGTTACTATCTCCATCTTTAATTTCCCTGTCTTTATATCTCTGCAGCCATTTTATTTCTTCATGTTTCATTATTCTTCCCAATTGGGCCCTCAACTCTTTTTGCTCATTTTTCTGTCATAAGCAGATAATCCAAGAGTCTCAGCTCTTTTATCAATATCATCTAATTTGGATAAGATTTATTTCTTTAGTTTTTTGTACCATTCATCCGAGTTAAGTATCCATCCCCTCACTTTTTGTCTAATGATTCTTATTTTTTTGCCATCTCTCAATGTGACTTCCTGTAATTTGTATATCCCACACCTTTTTAACATATTCTCTGAAGCCTTCTTTGAGCATCCAAGAGTCTTCAAATCTAAATATGGGAGTAAAAGTGCTTTTCCCCAGTATCTAAGATTAGGGGAGTGTGGTCAGACAGCTCCCTCTCCAAAGCTTGTACTATCGTTAGAGAGTAATGTTCTTCCCAGTCAGGGCAGATCGGGATCCTGTCTAATTTTTCATATGTGGGATCACTTTGGTTGTTAGCCCAGGTGTAATTTCTCCCATTCAGAGGCAACTCTCTCAAACCAGCATGTTCAATAATAGCATTAAAAATAAAACTCCAGTAGTCATTACCAGTGGGTTTATTTTTCTCATCACTTTTCCTGATGATGTTAAAATCCCCTCCGATCACACAAGGCATAGCTGCATTTTTTTGATACATCCTGGACAATTCTGCTAAATAAGCAGGTTTACCAGCACTTTGGGCATTCCCATATACCACTACCAAATTCCAATCAAATTTGCTTTTTTTGTCAAAAACCAAAATCCTAACAAAGTACACACCAATTTCCACATTGACAATGTCAAAGTTATCACAATTAATCCCAACCAGATGGGACCATTTCCAATCAAAATTTCTCCCGCACAAAGATTGTGTAGTTCTGTTTTAGAAAAATCAGGTTTAATAGTTTCCTGAATTCCCACAAAGTCCAGTTTCCTATTACTAATGATCTCTCTAATAAAGTTTCTTTTAGTATCATGGCCATTGCCCCTAACATTCCGGAACATGCCAATCATTTTTTCTTTTTATATCTACCTTCCCCCCCCCCCAAACGAGCAGCTGACTTCACACAAGAAATTTCTGGTGAGCCCAAGCTACTTTTTTGCACTAGCAAATATACTTTTGAGATGAGAGAAATGATCCGTCTCAATTTCAGCATCAGAATGTTCTTCATCAGAACATAGTTCTCTGAGATCAGCTTCTCCAATATTTATGAGATCATTTTTCTCAATCTCCTCACTGCCTTTTTTTCCCTGGGATATGTGTTGATGATAAAAATCTTTTCTGCATTGTTCCATCTTAGCAATTATATCCAAATTTTGATCTATCATGCTAATTGAGCAACCTAAATCTATCCCAATTTTTTCAGCCATATATAGCAAAGAAGAATTATGATGGTCAAGTTCAGTATCCGTACCATAGTTATCCTTAGGAGCAGCTCTTTCTTTAGCCAGATCTTCGATTTTAGCATCCTGTTTATCCACTAGTCTGGCACATCTTCTCAGATTGTCCTCCAGATTGTTATCACTATTTTTTTCCTTCAATGTTGCTTGTCTTCACTCCCACCTTAGTTCCAAAAGACACAGATTCTTAACTGGCATTGTAATCCACTGGCTCAAGATAATTATTCTGTTCTTCCTCTCTCTTATCATGCTCTAGATTTTTCAAATCAGCATCAGTAATCTCCTCCATTTCTTTTTCTCTGGCTTCCCATGTCTCAATTTTTTCAACACATCTGTTTATCACCACCTGTTGCTTGTTGATCAACTCAATTAGGTGTGCTTTCTCCTGTTCTAGCTCCATGATCTTTTTCTCCTCTTTAGCGCTAAGAGCTCTCTGTCTGATTTTATCTTCCTCCATATCATGGACCTTCTGTATTATCATGTTGAGGTCAGTCTCCACTTTTTTCCTGGCCTCTATCTCTCTAGTCTGTTCTTTTTGTATCAGAACGATTCCCTCATTTTTTTCTTGAGCTCCTCAAACTGAGCCTGGCTCATGCTCCCTAGAGTGATCATCTCTTTACTGATGCGACACCGTCTTCGGAGAAGAGGGTGTTCAAGGGGAGGTCCGATCTTCATGGCGTAGGATCGATAATGGATGGGGATAACTAGCTGCAAGCAGCCGGAAAATGGAAAATAAGAGATTATGACCCAACGAGGAGGATGCTCACCGAAGCTTGCAATCTGAACATTTGCCGATCCACAACCCGCAATACTACCCCACACAACCACGCTCAAGTCGTGGAGCACGGGATAGGTGCAATCCGCAAGGGAAACCACGAACTCTAACCCACACAACACGATCTAGTCGTGGAGCACGAATTAGGAGCAATTTCTCAAGGAATCACAAGAATAAGGGTA
The DNA here is from genome assembly GCA_011799875.1 of Thinopyrum elongatum. Lineage (NCBI taxonomy): Eukaryota > Viridiplantae > Streptophyta > Magnoliopsida > Poales > Poaceae > Thinopyrum > Thinopyrum elongatum. Next base: position 284,271,713 of record CM022303.1, on the reverse strand, counting down.
ACAAGAGCTCTCCAATCTCAGGAGGAGTCTATGTCTTTGGTCTTTGATAGAAATGGCAAAAGTCCCCAACGAAGGGAAGAGCTAGCCTATTTATAATTGGGACAAACCCCCTGGATAGGTGTGAAAACACACTAGCTTTGGGAACCAGCTTAGGTGTGAAGGAGAACCAGCTTTGGTTTGACTAAATGGCTTAGAGACTTAATGAGGTAGCTTTTGGATAACTCTCGTTGGAGGTGGTTGGCAGTGCCCGACCAAACATTGTTCACTGGAGTCGAACAATGTTTCCTTCAGCAGCAAACTCGAGTTCTGGGAACCTTTCGCAAGTTGGGATATCCAAACTTGTGCAAAATATTGTTTCGTCAGAATCGGAACAATGTTTCTTCAGCAGACAACTCATTTCTTCATGAACTCCTAACTTTGTTTCTTCGCCATAAAACATTGTTTCGCACGGACTGAAATGTGTTTGGCCTTCTTCGATATTGCACCTGAGTTCAACCAACAACAAAGGAGGTGAAAGTGCAGCCATGTGTTCAAGATCATAGTATAAACTTAAGTTAGCGTTCACCTGGCAATGTGTTCGTTTGAGACGAAATATTATGATTTCTCCTTTGATGACCAAGGACGTATAAATGGTTGTCATGTCCTCATCATCCTCCCCCTCTTGAAAAGGAGTCATCCTCGACTCTAAAAGTTCAATGGTTTTCATGTCCTCATCATCCTCCCTCGCTTGAGAAGGAGTCGTCCTCGACTCTAGCTGGTCATCACACAAAAGAAAATAGGCCAGTACCAAGAAGCAATGCAAAGATTTTATCAAATGCTTAAGTTTAGCTTTCACCTTTGCGAACTTCGAAGGCTTGGTTCGGCTCAGCAATTCCTTCCAACTAACATTTCCATGGAGTAGAAACTTGTAATCAGGCACATCCATGTTCATATCATCCTCCCTCTCTTAAAGAAAAGTCGCCCTCGACTTCCTTCGGTCTACAAAATAATAGCACAAGGACAATACAAAATATCTTGGCCGAGTAAAAGTCGAATAAGCATATTCAGGTTTTAGTTTTTATTGGCTCCTTGATGGTTTTGATATGATTAACAAAAGGGTGTTGTTTGATGGATGGCATAGCATCATCTTTTCTCTGATTTCATCGCGCCAATGCTTCAAGAGTTCATAAGTGCATACCTCTGGGTGCTTCAAGAGGAATGATCTCTTTTCTTTTACCTCATTGAGTACTTCCATGCCTTTTTGAAGATCACTTGCCCCACACGATGTTTCTTTGATGGTACTCCACGTGCGCCATAATTGTTCATGGATCTCATCCTCCCATCGCTGTAGCAAAGCAGCTAAGTATGAATTTTGCATCTGCACATACTTCAAATAAAGAGAACTTTATGAATGGTTAGCAATTGAACAGTCTTCTCTCCTTTCATTTGGTGGATCAATCATCTCTTTGATATTGTGGGTAAACACCTCAAGCTCAAATTTGGTGGACTCACACAACTCACTAATCCTCTCACTTTGATGGTGTGGTATAATATATTGTGGTTCACTCATCTCACTAATCTCATGTTGAACGACCTCAACCTCACATTTGGTGGACTCACACAATTCACTAAACCTCGCTTGCTGATTGTGTGGTATATTTGGGTGGAGATCTTTTATCTCTCTAATATCATGTTGAACAATCTGATCCTCACATTTGGTGGACTCACTCACCTCACCACTCTCATCACTCTCAATATGTGGGATTTTGGGATATGCACACTCTTCCTCACATTTGGTGCAGTCATTCAACTCACCCCTCTTAGCACTTTCAATATGTGGAATTTTTGGAAGTGGACACTCTTCCTCACATCTGGTGGAGTCACTCATCTCACCTCTCTTATCATTCTCAATATGTGAACTTTTGGAAAATGGACACTCTTCCTCACATTTGGTGGACTCACTCACCTCACCACTCTCATCACTCTCAATATGTGGGATTTTGGGATATGCACACTCTTCCCCACATTTGGTGCAATCATTCAACTCACCCCTTTGAGCACTCTCAATATGTGGAATTTTTGGAAGCGGACACTCTTCCTTGCATTCGGTGGAGTCACTCAACTCACCTCTCTTATCACTCTCAATATGTGGATATTTGGAAAGTGTACACTCTTCCTCACATTTGGTGGAGTCACTCAACTCACCTCTCATATCCCTCTCAATATGTGGAATTTTCGGAAGTGGGCACACTTCCTCACATTTGGTGGGATCACTCAAAGCACTTTTCTTATCACTCCCAAGTTGTGGAATTTTGGCTTGTGTACACACTCTCTCATATGTGGTGGAGTCCCTCAACTCTATTTTCTTGTCACTCTCAAGTTGTGGGATTTTGTGATATGGATTCTCTCTCACACATGGGTTTGGAAAGATTTTGTTCTCCCTAGAGGTCATGGGTGGAGGAGAATAAGCTCCAGCTGAAGCCATGCTTCTTTTATCTTGAATATGAATTGTTGGTGAAGACACCATCGAGGATGAAGGGTGTGGTTGCTGCCATGAGGACCGACCATTACACATGTTCTTCTTCTCCACTCTCATAGCTCGACGTACAACAAAAGATATCATATCATAAGGAAACACCTCCACAAAATCAGATATCTCAGCATTCAGCCCATGTAAGAATCTCTCCATCTTTGCTTCATCACTCTCTTGGGTTTTTCTCCGGATCAACAACTTCTCCATCTCATTATAGTACTCCTTGACAGTGCGAGAACCTTGGATAAGCCCCTTCAACCTCTTGTACAATTTCTTCTCACAGTATAATGGAACGAATCGATGCCTCATGACTCTTTTCGTTGTATCCCAGCTGCAGATATAGTCAACTCCCAAAGCAAGATGATCCTCTTGCAACTGCTTCCACCAAGAAAGTGCATAGCCAGAGAACTTCTTAAGAGTGAGTTCAAATCTCTTCATTTCAGAAATCCCATGAGTATTGAAGATTGATAACCCACAAGTATAGGGGATCGTTTGTAGCCTTCTTTGATAAATAAGAGTGTCGAACCCAACGAGGAGCTAAAGGCAGAACAAATATTCCCTCAAGTTCTATCGACCACCGATACAACTCTACGCACACTTGACGTTTGCTTTACCTAAAACAAGTATGAAACTATTTTGCAAGAATAAAACTACGAGTACTTTGCGAGAATAAAACTACGAATAAATTGCAAGGTAATAAAAGTGGATAGCTTTTGTCAACAAGAAATTCATTTGTCCCTAGGCAATCGATAACAAGTGCCGGTAATCATTCTTGTAATTTTATATGAGGGAGAGGCATGAGCTAACATACTTTCTCTACTTGGATCATATGCACTTATGATTGGACCCCTAGCAAGCATCCGCAACTACTAAAGATCATTAAGGTCATGAAACCCAACCATAGCATTAAGTATCAAGTCCTCTTTACTCCCATACGCCATAACCCACTTATCCGCGTTTAGGCTGCTGTCACCCCCGCAACACCGACAATAAGCAAACCATGAACATATTGCAACACCCTACAGCGGGGGGCCCTCATGTTTGCGTGAGACGGAGGGCACCATAGGACAGCACCATAAATAAAATATACAATCATACCAACCAAGATCACGATTAACCCACAGGACAAAATGGATCTACTCAAACATCATAGGATAACCATAGATCTTTGGGAAATAATATATGGAGTTGAAAACCATGTTTAAGTAGAGATTACAGCGGGGAGAAGAGGTGTTACACCGCTGCATAGAGGGGGAGAAAGTTGGTGTTGACGGTAGCAAGATTGTTGATGTAGATCGCCGTCACGATCCTTGCCCCGGCGGCACTCCGGCGCCACCGGGAGAGAGGGGGAGAGAGCCCCCCTCCTTCTTCTTCTTCCTTTGCCTCCCCCCTAGATGGGAGGAGAGTTCCCCCTCTGGTCCATGCCCTCCATGGCGGCGGAGGGGCGGGAGCCCCTCCGAGATTGGATCTCCCTCTCTGTTCTCTTCTGTTTCGCGCTCCCCAGATCTGGCCCTTCACCGTTTCTTATATTCTCGGAGATCCGTAACTCCGATTGCTCTAAAAAATTTACACAATTTTTTTCCATAGATTATCTTTCTTGTGCCAGAAGAAGGGCTCCAACCGATGTTCGAGGAGGGCACAAGACACCACGACACGCCTGGGGACTGGGGCGCGCCCTGGTGGGTTGTGGGCACTGTGGGCCCCCGTTTGTGTTGATTCCACCTCCCAAAAATCACATAAATTCCAAAATAATTGTCCATAATTTTTATCGCGTTTGGACTTCGTTTGATATGGATTTTCTGCGATACAAAAAACATGCAAAAAACAGGAACTAGCACTGGGCACTGGATCAATAGGTTAGTCCAATAAATCATATAAAAAGTTGCCAAAAATATGTGAAAGTTGTATAATATTGGCATGAAACAACCAAAAATTATAGATACGACGGAGACGTATCAGCATCCCCAAGCTTAATTCCTACTCGTCCTCGAGCAGGTAAATGATAAAAAAGATAATTTTTGATGTGGAATGCTACCTAGCATAAACTTGATCATATATCTAATCATGGCATGAATATTAAGACATAAGTGATTCAAAGCAATAGTCTATAATTTGACATAAAGACATCAATACTCAGGCATCCCAACAAACAATCATGTCTTTCAAACTATCAACGCTAAAGAAAGCTATCCCTACAAAATCATATAGTCTTGTCATGCTCTGTCTTCTTAACACAAAGTATTTATCATGCACAACCCCGATGACAATCCGAGCAATTGGTTCATACTTTTTAACGCGCTTCAGCTTTTTCAACCCTCACGCAATACATGAGCGCAAGCCATGGATATAGCACTACGGGTGGAATAGAGTATAATGACAGGGGTAAATATAGAGAAGACAAAAAGTAAGAAAGTCTCACATTGATGCGGCTAACTAACGGGCTATGGAGATGCCCATCAATCGATATCAATGCGAGGAGTAGGGATTGCCATGCAACGAATGCACTAAGAGCTATAAGTGTATGAAAGCTCAATATGAAAACTAAGTGGGTGTGCATCTAATCCTATAATGAAAAATTCCCACTAGTATATGAAAGTGACAACATAGGAGACTCTCTATATGAAAAACATGGTGCTATTTTGAAGCACAAGTGTGGAACTAGCATGCCCCTTCTCTCTTTTTTTCTTTTTTTTTCCTTTTTTTTTCTTTTTTCTTTTTTCTATATATTTTTTCTCTCATTGTCCGGAGTCTCATCCCGACTTGTGGGGGAATCATAGTCTCCATCATCCTTTCCCCACTGGGACATGCTCTAATAATGAATAATGATGATCATCACACTTCTATTTACTTATAACTTAAAAGAAATAAAAATTAAAACTCGATACCTATGACAAAATATGATTATATGAATGCCTCTGGCAGTATACCAGGATGTGCAATGATCTAGCGTAACATGCATAAAAAATGATGAACGGTGGCTGAGCCACAACTACTATGTCAGCTATATGATCATGCGAAGCAATATGACAATGAATGCTCAAGTCATCAAAACGGAAGCGGTGGAAGTTGCATGGCAATATATCTCGGAATGGCTGTGGAAAGGCCATAATAGGTAGGTATGGTGGCTGTTTTGAGGAAGATATAATAAGGCTTATGTGTGATAGAGCGTATCATATCATGGGGTTTGGATGCACCGGCGAAGTTTGCACCGACTCTCGAGGTGAGAAAGGGCAATGCATGGTACCGTAGAGGCTAGCAAATTGCGGAAAGGTAAGAGTGCGTATAATCCATGGACTCACATTAGTCATAAAGAACTCATATACTTATTGCAAAAGTTTATTAGCCCTCGAAGCAAAGTACTACTACGCATGCCCCTAGGGGGATAGATTGGTAGGAAAAGACCATCGCTCGTCCCCGACCGCCACTCATAAGGAAGACAATCAATAATAAATCATGCTCCAACTTCATAGCATAACGAGAGACTATACGTGCATGCTTCGGGAATCACAAACCTTAACACCAATATTCTTACTAACCACAACCGTTTACTAGTACCTCCCACATATTCCATCTCTATATCGCAAAACTATTGCAAGGAATCAAACATATCATATTCAGTGATCCATAAGTTTTATGTAGGATTTTATGACTAACCATGCAATTGACCAATTCCTGTTGACTCTCTAAATAGATATAAGTGAAGCATGAGAGTTTAATTCTTTCTACAAAAGACCATGCTCTAATAAATATAAGTGAAGCAAAAGAGCATTCTACAAACAACGGTTTTCTATGTGAAGAGAAACAGGCAATCCAAACTTCAAATGATATAAGTGAAGCACATGAAGCATTCTATAAAGCCATACTCAAAAGATATAAGTGAAGTGCAATGAGCATTCTATAATCAACCATGGACTATCTCATACCAGCATGGTGCATAAAATTAAAATGAAAACTAAACACAAAAGACGCTCCAAGATTCACACATATCACATGAACGAAACGAAGATGAAAACATACCGATACTTGTTGAAGAAAGATGGGATGCCTTCCGGGGCATCCCCAAGCTTAGGCGCTTGAGTCTCCTTGAATATTTACTTGGGGTGCCTTGGGCATCCCCAAGCTTGAGCTCTTGCCTCTCCTCCTTCTCCTCATATCGAGACCTCCTCGATCTTTGATCACTTCATCCACACAAAACTCAACAGAAAGCTCGGTAAGATCCGTTAGTATAATAAAGCAAATCACAACTCTAAGTACTATTGCAAACCAATTCATATTTTGTTTTTTGCATTGTATCTACTGTAATATAACTTTTCCATGGCTTATACTACCATCGGTAGTTTCATCAAAACAAGCAAAACAATGCATCAAAAACAGAATCTGTCTTAAACAGGACAGTCTGTAGCAATATGAACACCTACCATACTTCTGGTACTCCAAAAATTCTGAAAACTTAGGACAAAATAAAAATTTTATATAGAAATACTGTGCAAAAAGTTTCAGAAACTTTCAACGTTCCAGTAAAAAATGTAAAATCACGCACTACAGCCAAAGTTTCTGTTTTTGCACCGCACATACCAACAAGCAATCTACTCATCCTAAAGGCAAATCTTGGCACATTATTTTTATAATACAATGGATTTGTACAAGGGGATAATTATTTTTATGAGAATATTCATGAAAAATTCTACATTGTTTCCATGAGCATGAACACAAGTGTTCAAGGTCGACCCTCATTTCTCCAATGCATCACCTTTCAACCGCTTCTCTTTTTGTGAAGTTTTAGGTTCCCCTCTATTTTTTTTTTAAACTTTATAAAAGCACTCAACAGAATAAAATGACTCTCTAAAACTTCCAGATTGTCTCCCTGGCAGTTCTTTCTTTAAAGCCATTAAGCTAGGCATAAAGTGCTCAAGTAATGGATCCACCCGGATCCCAAGGTATATCAAAGCCAATTTTAATTAACAATGATTTGACATTTAGTAGTGAGCACAAAGCAACATATATCATGCAATGACGAAGTCTAACTCTCTTCCTATGCATCGGCATGTCGTACAAGAACAATTCATGCACATCAAGTAAAGGCCAATACATAGCATAATCAGTTTCTTGCAATTCTATCATATTGGAAACATAGAGAGGTGGAGATGTGGTTCCTCTCTCATAATAATTGCAAGTAGGAGAATCAAGCACATGAATATTATATTCATCAAAATTATCATGTGCAACGGTAAAAGGCAACCCATCAATATAATCCTTAATAAGAGCAAACTTCTCCGATATAGTATAGTTTGGAGAATTCAAAAAGATAATAGGACTATCATGTGTGGGTGCAATAGCAACAATTTCACTCTTAACATAAGGAACTATAGCAAGTTCATATCCATAAGCATAATTCATATTGGCATCAAGGCCACAAGCATAGCAATCATCAAGTTCATCAAAAAGGGATATTTCAAATGAATCAACGGGATCATAGCAATTATCATAGCATTCATCCTTCGGTAAGAACGAAGGGGCATTAAACAATGTATGAGTTGAAGAGTTACTCTCATTAGAAGGTGGGCACGGGTGATCAATCTGCTCTTCCTCCGCTTGTTCTTCGCTCTCCTCATCATCTTTTTCATCCAATGAGCTCACAGTTTCATCAATTTCTTCTTCCATAGACTCCTGCAAAATATTAGTCTCTTCTTGGACAGCGGAGAAGTCCTCAACATATGGTTTAATATAAGCATTAGAATAATAATTTTCATAGCAATATTTAAGTATGGCAAAATTTTCAGATTTGTAAAGAGTAGCATCATACTTTTCAATCAAAGAAGCAATTTCATAAGCACCCTTAAAAGCAACAAATTCTTCAATTTGTTCAATATCATAATAATTATAAACACCCTTGGCATAAGAAGATAAAATTCCATTATCTCTAAACTCACATTGATAAGGAAGGTGTTACTTAGGGTCTTCAGAACAACAAGTAAAATCATGTATTTCACATAAATTCCAAGCATAGCATTGCATAGTATTAATTTGATGTAGTAAAAGTTTCCCTTTTTGAGATAAATGGTGTCGCACAAAACAAGCATGCTCATCTAATGATTTTCCCTCAACTAAGCTAGTTGGGTTTTCAGCACGAGCACAAATGGATCGAAGATGATCCAAATAGAAAGCTTCAGTAGTATGATAGATTTTGGGTGGTTCTTCAACCATTGGTTTAGTAGGTACAACTAATTTTTTTGGTATTTTACGTTTCCTACCCATAACTAAAGATAGAAAACAAGAGCACAAAATAAAAACTACTTAGTGATAAAGCAAACAAGCACACACGAGAATATTCACCCCACGCTATTGCTCCCCGGCAACGGCGCCAGAAAAAGGTCTTGATAACCCACAAGTATAGGGGATCGTTTGTAGCCTCCTTCGATAAATAAGAGTGTCGAACCCAACGAGGAGCTAAAGGCAGAACAAATATCCCCTCAAGTTCTATCAACCACCAATACAACTCTACACACACTTGACGTTTGCTTTACCTAAAACAAGTATGAAACTATTTTGCAAGAATAAAACTATGAGTACTTTGCGAGAATAAAACTATGAATAAATTGCAAGATAATAAAAGTGGATAGCTTTTGTCAACAAGAAAGTCATTTGTCCCTAGGCAATCAATAACAAGTATCGGTAATCATTCTTGTAATTTTATATGAGGGAGAGGCATGAGCTAACATACTTTCTCTACTTGGATCATATGCACTTATGATTGGACCCCTAGCAAGCATCCGCAACTACTAAAGATCATTAAGGCCGTGAAACCCAACCATAGCATTAAGTATCAAGTCCTCTTTACTCCCATACACCATAACCCACTTATCCGCGTTTAGGCTGCTGTCACCCCCGCAACACCGACAATAAGCAAACCATGAACATATTGCAACACCCTACAGTGGGGGCCCCTCACATTTGCGCGAGACGGAGGGCACCGTAGGATAGCACCATAAATAAAATATACAATCATACCAACCAAGATCACAATTAACCCACAGGACAAAACGGATCTACTGAAACATCATAGGATAACCATAGATCATTGGGAAATAATATATGGAGTTGAGCACCATGTTTAAGTAGAGATTACAGCATGGAGAAGAGGTGTTACACTGCTGCATAGAGGGGGAGAAAGTTGGTGTTGACGGTAGCAAGATTGTTGATGTAGATCCCCGTCACGATCCTTGCCCCGGCGGCACTCCGGCGCCACCGGGAGAGAGGGGGAGAGAGCCCCCATCCTTCTTCTTCTTCCTTGGCCTCCCCCCTAGATGGGAGGAGAGTTCCCCCTCTGGTCCATGGCCTCCATGGTGGCGGAGGGGCGGGAGCCCCTCCGAGATTGGATCTCCCTCTCTGTTCTCTTCTGTTTCACGCTCCCCAGATCTGGCCCTTCACCGTTTCCTATATTCCCGGAGATCCGTAACTCCGATTGCACTGAAATTTTTACATGATTTTTTCCATAGATTATCTTTCTTGCGCCAGAAGAAGGGCTCCAACCGATGTTTGACGAGGGCACAAGACACCAGGGCGCGCCTGGGGCCTGGGGCGCGCCCTGGTGGGTTGTGGGCACTGTGGGCCCCCGTTTGCGTTGATTCCACCTCCCAAAAATCACATAAATTCCAAAATAATTCTCCGTAAATTTTTATCGCATTTGGACTTCGTTTGTTATGGATTTTCTGCAATACAAAAAACATGCAAAAAACAGGAACTGGCACTGGGCACTGGATCAATAGGTTAGTCCAATAAATCATATAAAAAGTTGCCAAAAATATGTGAAAGTTGTATAATATTGGCATGAAACAATAAAAAATTATAGATATGACAGAGACGTATCAAAGATCTGATCACATCTCTCCTCCCTCTCAAAATATGCATCCGGATCCTCTTTTCCTGTGAATGATGGAATGTGTAACTTCACCCTTGCTCGGTTGTGATGGTCATCTCCCAAACGACCATCATAGGGACTACCATGGTGACCAAAAACAGCACCGCGACGTGGTGTGAAATATGACTCATCATCGACCATCTCAGCATACTCATCATTGTGATTTGGGATCTCTTCATGGTACATCTCATCACCACCATGTGCAGCTCGTCGCCTGTGATCTGCGGCGAACCCGCGGGGGCCATGGCCTCGCCCGCAAGTTTCTCCTCCACGCAGGCCACCATCATGGGGTGTAGCAAGGTTACCTCGCCTCTGTTCAACACCACCAATAGTGGTACCATCAACACGGCCACCTGCAGCTTCCCCATGACCATTGTGGCGATCTTTGTTGCCATGGCAACGTCGATTGTTGGTGACCAGTGAGGCAGTGGGGCTGTGTTGGTGTTGATCCCCATTGCCTGCAATAGGAAGACGTCCTCCAAACATCCGTTGCAAAGCTGCAGCTATACTTTCTTCAATCACGTCACCAAGTGCAGCTCGAGTCTTTGGGAACTCTTCTTCCATAATATTTCCTCCATGTGCACTCGGTTTGGATCCTATCATGTTAACTCTCGGACACAAGTGGACAAAAGAAAAATATATGTGGAAAACACTCAGCTCACCTTCTTGCTTACCCAGATTCTAATGATTCCTTGGTGGCTATGCGGTGGTAGAAAATCAGGAGTGGATGGGCGAATGAAAGGAAGGAAGCTGACGGTTTCTAGATGGATCTGGATGGGGTAAAATGAGCAGGGCTAGTGCCGAGATCCAATCGATGCAAACCAAATGAACAAGAAAAAATTGTAGATCCTTGCACCATGTTTGAGCTGCAACACTTGCCACTACAACTTCTGAAATTTCTCACCCAACTGAATATGATTGCACACCTTCTCTTTTTTTTGCTCTTTTTTCCTCTCTTTTTTTGCAATACAATAGATCCAACAATAAGACTCAAAGAAAACAGCATCAACTTTGGATAGAACTTGGTGCAAACACAAAGAGAAAAGCAAACAACTAGATCTCAGCAAACAAAGGCTTGGATTTTTTTTGTGGCTTTTTGGCTTTGGACTCTAGGATGGGGAAAACCAAACTAAAAAGGATAGATCTAGCAACAAAGATACATGTCCTACCTTGTAAACCTTGCTCTGAATACCAGATGATGCGACACCGTCTTCGGAGAAGAGGGTGTTCAAGGGGAGGTCCGATCTTCACGGCGTAGGATCGATAATGGATGGGGATAACTAGCTGCAAGCAGCCAGAAAATGGAAAATAAGAGATTATGACCCGACGAGGAGGATGCTCATCGAAGCTTGCAATCCGAACATTCGATGATCCACAACCCGCAATACTACCCCACACAACCACGCTCAAGTCGTGGAGCACGGGATAGGTGCAATCCGCAAGGGAAACCACGAACTCTAACCCACACAACACGATCTAGTCGTGGAGCACGAATTAGGAGCAATTTCTCAAGGAATCACAAGAATAAGGGTAACAAGAGCTCTCCAATCTCAGGAGGAGTCTATGTCTTTGGTCTTTGATAGAAATGGCAAAAGTCCCCAACGAAGGGAAGAGCTAGTCTATTTATAATCGGAACAACCCCCCTGGATAGGTGTGAAAACACACTAGCTTTGGGAACCAGCTTAGGTGTGAAGGAGAACCAGCTTTGGTTTGACTAAATGGCTTAGAGACTTAATGAGGCAGCTTCTGGATAACTCTCGTTGGAGGTGGTTGGCAGTTCCCTACCAAACATTGTTCATTGGAGTCGAACAATGTTTCCTTCAGCAGCAAACTCGAGTTCTGGGAACCTTTCACAAGTTGGGATATCCAAACTCGTGCAAAACATTGTTTCATCAGAATCGGAACAATGTTTCTTCAGCAGACAACTCATTTCTTCATGAACTCTTAACTTTGTTTTTGCGCCATAAAACATTGTTTCGCACGGATTGAAATGTGTTTGGCCTTCTTCGATATTGCACCTGAGTTCAACCAACAACAAAGGAGGTGAAAGTGCAGCCATGTGTTCAAGATCATAGTATAAACTTAAGTTAGCGTTCACCTGGCAATGTGTTCGTTTGAGACGAAATATTATGATTTCTCCTTTGATGACCAAGGACGTATAAATGGTTGTCATGTCCTCATCATCCTCCCCCTCTTGAAAAGGAGTCATCCTCGACTCTAAGGGTTCAATGGTTTTCATGTCCTCATCATTTACCCCCTCTTGTATTATTGTCTTCACCTTTTTGCCTTTTCCTCATGACGTCTTCATTGTTTTCTACTTCTGCCCCTTCAATCTGCTACCTCGTGTGTTCCCCATACCAGCCCATCTCCACCACACTTTCCATTTCTGGCATGATTCTATAGATCATCAAGTCTTTATCAGTAATTTCAGTGTAGGCTGGTATCTTCTCATAATCTCTGACCCCAATTTTGGCTCTAACTTTCTCCTTGGTAATTGTTATTCATATCAATCTCCAGCACTAGTCCTAGAGTAGCAGCCACCTCACACATTACAAAAAAATGTCTAAAGCATTTAGGTACTCTCCCAAATCTGACCCAGACTGTGTGAAGTTTCCCAATAGCTTGTGAGTCAAAGCTCCAGCTCCTTACATTTATCACTGCCCCTGAGCCCAGCTGAGTAAAGTCATCACATTTGCTTAGTTCCACCAATCTTCCTTTGTTAGGGAACCTGACCAGAAAAGCATTTTCACCATGTTTCCTGCATCTCCACTGTCAGTTCCAATTGAACATATAGTGCATTTTGTCCACCAGCTATGTTTCATTTATTTCTCCAGATACAACAGTCACTATAGCCATTGGGTTGGGATTTTCAATGTCCAGAACTTCTTTGGCATTCTGAACCAGTAGCACTCCCATGCCTCTAGCTGCATATCCAACAAATTTGGGCACATGTTTCATTTGTTTCAGCCAGGTACATTCAGCAGTAATGTGATTCTTTTTTCCACGGACCACACAATGTCCTAGATTGCAGTCCTTCTTGCATGGCTGGTGTCTTTACATTTGTTGCATATCACCTTATTTATCCCTCCAAATCCTCCTGTCCCTCCTTCTTGATTATTTCTAGGATTGTACAGCTCTCTGTCATAGGATTTTTTCCGCAACTGTTCCCCTCCACCAACACTGGAAACTGATTGCCACTCCACTGTCTCAATTGCACATCTCCTCCTGTATTGGCTTTGTCTCCATACCTAGAGCTATTGTTAACAGTCATCTTGATTTTTTCAACATTGGGTCCTAATTTTAGACTCCCATCACTCCTAGACAGAGCATTACCTTGGGAAAATTGAGCCAATAAGGCGTTGAGCAGCATCTGTTGTTGTTGCGCTAGGTCTGGGCCTTCCCCTGGATCGAAGGAGCCCCACCCTGGCATGACGAGGTCTCCCCCTCCTTGCTTTTGCCCTTGTCCATGCTAGGATCTCCATCAGAATTCACCCCTCTAGGCTTGCAGCTTGCCGCAATTCTTGCCGATCTTGGAGCCGTATGCTCTCGCTCCCTTGGGGGAGATCTCTCCTCTCCTCCCCGTAGGTGTGATTCTTGTGATAATGATGGCCCTCTTCCTTTCTTCTGTACTGCCATCCATCTCTCCCCCTATGCTAAATCGGCCCCCTACACCAAATATTCCTCCATTCTTGTCCATGTCTTCCTCTTCGCTCGGCGGCTCACTAGGAAACCCTAACCCCTCTCCCGTCTCCCTTTTGCTCTTTAAGTAGAATGTGGGGTGTGTATTGATATGAGAGAAAGAGGTGGAAAGTGCATTTTCTTTTTCTGTGTTCGTCTCGACTGGGCCAGGCCGTCCTCCTACTGGGCTCAGATCCATAGCCTAATCCTCTAAGGTCTCATCCACTAGAATTTTAGTTTTTTTTTTCTTTTTCACTTCTAGGTCTACTGTCATTGACAGTATTAATCCCACAGTGAGAAACAACTATCAGTTCCTCTTCCATTCCAATCCTCGACCAGAAATCTGGTATGATCGGTGTTTCATTCATCATCTGTTTTACACAATGGCCATCCATGGGAAATGTATTTTTCTTTTCAAGCTCACATCTATTCCGAGCAAAACCGATCTCATTTTCCCCGCACTGGGACTATGATTTCTTATGAATTTTCCTCTTATTATTCTCTTTATTTGCATTCCTAGACTTGTTCTTATTATGTTTATCTACCATATTTCCCTTATCCCCCATGGCCACATCATAGTGAGAAACAGGCAGCAAATATTTTTGTACAAGGGTATTCTTACCAAAATCATCTGATGAGTCCCCAATCTCCTCGTCAGCCTCTTCCCCAGCCAGCAACCAAAAGCGGTTGCCGGCAGGGGAGAAGCCTATTCCGTTGCTGCCGATCGAGCGAGACTGATAACCCACAAGTATAGGGGATCGCAACAGTTTTCGAGGGTAGAGTATTCAACCCAAATTTATTGACTCGATACAAGGGGAGCCAAAGAATATTTGCAAGTATTAGCAGTTGAGTTGTCAATTCAACCACACCTGGAGATTAAATATCTGTAGCAAAGTGATCAGTAGCACTGTAATATGATAGTTTGATAGTAGTAGTAACGATAGCAGTGGTAACGGTAACATCAGTAACAGTTTTGTAGCAGTTGTAATAGTAGCAATAGCAATAGTAACTTAGCAATAACAATACGTGGAAAACTCGTAGGCTTGGACCGGTGATTACGTTGGATAATATTGAAAGTGCAACTAATCCCCGGGTGGTTTTGGTAATTCATAACAACATATAGCTCATTGAACTAATATCCATTCAAGTTTAATATTTCAGAAAGTTCAATGATTGGCATGGCATGGACTAGAGATGTGGACCCCTCAAAATGCTAAGGACACATATTGGCAAAAGCTCAAGACTCTTCATTTATATTTGAGTGATCCAAGATCACATTGAGTCCATAGGAAAGCCAATACTATTAAAAGGGGATGAGGTGTTGCTTAATGGTCCACTTGCTCAAAGTGCTTAGTGATATTGCTCCAAATCACTCAGCCACTCTCTCATTCCAAATATGTCCAGAAATCAAAGTCAAACTCAGCCCCACCGATTTGATCTATTTGGCGCCACCGAGTTCAGTTGACATAGCCACTGCCAGAAACCCTAGACAATTCGATCACACCGATACGGATCTTGGTCTCACCGAGATGGCCTTGCAAACTCTCTGTTGCCTGTTGCAATTATTTCGGTCACACCGTGTGCAATCGGTCCCACCGAGTTTGGTTGACCAACTCTCTGTTTGCTCTTTGCTGAAATCGGTCTCACCGAGTTCAAGCAATCGGTCTCACCGAGATGAGGTTTTGCCCTAGCCCTAGCACATCAGTCCCACCGAGTTGTTCCAGTCGGTCCCACCGAGATTCCTAACGTTCACATTTTGAACTGGATCGGTCTCACCGAGTTCTTCTATTCGGTCTGACCGAGTTGGGTCAAATGTGTGTAACGGTTGGATTTTGTGTGGAGGCTATATATACCCCTCCACCCCCTTCTCCATTTGGGAGAGAGCCATCAGAACATGCCTACACTTCCACTACTCATTTTCTGAGAGAGAACCACCTACTCATGTGTTGAGACCAAGATATTCCAATCCTACCACTAGAATCTTGATCTCTAGCCTTCCCCAAGTTGCTTTCCACTCAAATCATCTTTCCACCATAGCCAAATCTGTGAGAGAGAGTTGAGTGTTGGGGAGACTATCATTTGTAGCACAAGAGCAAGGAGTTCATCGTCAACACACCATTTATTACGTTTTGGAGAGTGGTGTCTCCTAGATTGGTTAGGTGTCGCTTGGGAGCCTCCGACAAGATTGTGGAGTTGAACCAAGAAGTTTGTAAGGGCAAGGAGATCGCCTACTTCGCGAAGATCTACCCGAGTGAGGCAAGTCCTTCGTGGGCGATGGCCATGGTGGGATAGACAAGGTTGCTTCTTCATGGACCCTTCGTGGGTGGAGCCCTCCGTGGACTCGCGCAACCGTTACCCTTCGTGGGTTGAAATCTCCATCAACGTGGACATACGATAGCACCACCTATCGAAACCACGCCAAAAATCTCCGTGTCTTCATTGCGTTTGCCTTCTCCAAACCCTTCCCTTTACCTTCATATGCAATGTTTTACTTTCCGCTGCTACACTCTTAGAATTGCATGTGTAGGTTGATTGCTTGACTTGTACTAGTTGCTAAAATCTGCCAACAATTAAAATTGCGAAAATGTTAGATTTTTATTTGTTCAAGTAATCTAATCCCTCCTCTAGACCTACTTTCGATCCTACAAGTGGTATCAGAGCTTTGGTCTCCATTTGCCTTGATTTCCATAGCATTGGTGATCATACGCTTGGTTTCACAACCTAGGAGAGTATGGCGTCTAGCGAGGGAAATTACCACCGTAGAGGTCCTTACTTTGATGGTACTAACTTTGCTAGTTGGAAGCATAAGATGAAAATGCATATTCTTGGTCATAACCCCGCCGTTTGGGCTATTGTGCGAATTGGCTTGCAAGGTGAATACTTCGAGGATGGAAGAGAACCGGATCATGAAGCGTCCGCGGAAGAATTGAAGATGTTGCAATACAATGCTCAAGCTTCGATATTCTCTTCAACGGATTGTGCCTCGAAGAATTCTACAAAATCAGCCGCCTTGAGAATGCAAAGGAAATTTGGGATACTTTGGTTGATATGCAGGAAGGTACCGAGTCCGTCAAGGAATCCAAATTGGATGTGCTTCAAAGTCAACTTGACAAGTTCAAAATGAAGGATGGTGAAGGAATCGCCGAAATGTACTCTAGGCTTGCTCTCATCACAAATGAGATTTACCGGCTTAGGAAGCGAAGAGATGACCGAAAAATTCATCATCAAGAAGATCCTAAGAGCCTTGGATGGAAAATATGATACCGTGTGCACCTTGATCCAAATGATGCCCAACTACAAAGATCTCAAGCCAACGGAAGTCATTGGTAGAATTGTTGCTCATGAGATGTCACTCAAGGATAAGGAAGGGCTCCACAACAAGTCTAGTGGTGCTTATAAAGCTTCATGTGATGCTCCTACAACATCAAGTGAGAAACAAGTCTTCAATGAAGAATTGAGCTTAATGGTGAAGAACTTCAACAAATTCTACAAGAATAGAAGCAAAGAGAGAAGTTCCAAGTCAAGGTCCTACAATGACTAAAGATCTTCTAGTCATGATCGCAATTGCTACAATTGTGGAAGATTCGGACACTACTCCAATGAGTGTACGGCTCCCTACAAAAAAAAGAGAAGATTCACCCAAGAGGAGAAGTAAAAGAGATGAATCACCACCAAGAGAGAGGAGTAGAGATGATCGTTATGAACGAAGACCCTCTCGTAGATGCAAGGATTCAGAAAGGAAGGACAAGTCATCAAAGAGCTACACAAGACGAAGACATCAATCTCACGTTGGTGAATGGATATCCGGTTCTGACTCCGACAACTACTCCGAGAGAAGTTATCACTCCGACTCCGAATATACTCAAGATGAAGGTGTTGTCGGTCTTGCACTTCTGTCATCCAACTCCTACGACATATTTGACTCACCAAATGAAGGAATTGGAAGATGCTTCATGGCTAAAGTCCCTAAGGTATCACACCCCGAGTATGTTGATTTCAATAGTGATGAAGATGATTTTCTAGGTGATGATGATTTACTTGTTGACAACACTAGTGATGAAAACTATGATGAAATTGCTATTAATCATGCTAATCAAGATGAAACGAATGACAATGATAAGAAGGAGATTGAGCGTCTAACTAAAGAACTAAACACTCTTAAGTTAGCTCATGAAACAACTCTAGAGGATCATCGAGAGCTTCTAAGAACTCATGAGAAGCTACGCTTCGAGAAGATAAATTTAGAGCAAGAGCATGGGTTCCTAAAAGCAATCAATGATGATCTTCGAAAGAAGAGTTCTTCTTACATTGCCAAGCGTTTACTCTTGTCTACTTATATGCCACAAGTAAAATCTAGCAACATGAGCAAGAAAGATTCTTCTTCTAGTAGTAACAATAGTCATGTTAAATCCAATATTGTTGCTTCTAGTAGTTCTCTTGATTCCACTAATGATTCTCTTAGCCAAGTTACACTTGAGCAAGAAAATAGTTTATTGAAGGGAATTATAGAGAAAGGTGCTTACAAGAGCCTTGCCGGAAGTAAGCAATTTGAGGAAATTGTACGCAAGCAAGGAAGGCACCGGAAGAATCAAGGTGTTGGTTTTGAACGGAAGTTCAATGCCAATGGAGTTGAGTGGGAAGAAGATCAATATCCCAAGACGAAGTTTGTTCCTCAACAAGAGAAGTATGACCCCACTTCTTTCAAGGGAACACAAGCTCAAGATGATCTTCCACCACAAGACCACAAGCTAAAAGGCAAGGACAAGCTTCAAGAAGAGATTGACTCATTTGAAGAAGCTCCTAAGGCCATGGTCAAGTGGGTTCCCAAGACTACATCAAGTTCTACTTCATCAAGTACGACTACAACTCCAAAGATTCCCATCAAGTTGATGTGTATCCCAAAGAAGAAGAACTAGAGAGTTCTTGAGGGTGACTCCGCCAACATACATCACTCATATTCATTTTGGCAAGGACAAGTGCAATCAATTTCCATATCTTGCACTAGTTCAAGGAGTCACAAACACTCTTGTTGGTAAGACAAGGGACAAGGTAACCTAATGCTTTCATGGACATCATCATATGTGTGTTTCACTCTATCTCTATGGATATCCTTGTGTGTTCCTTGTGGGACTAACCCATGTAGGTATTGAAAGTGCAACTCACTCCAATGGATTGCTCCAAATGATCTACATCAACATTGAGCATCCACATCTTCAACACCTACATGAAGTCATCATCGACAAAACCCAAGGTTAGTTCATCCCTCTAAGGGGGGATATCACATCTAGGGGGAGCTTTGCTCTAAGAATTGAGCTAAAGGAACTCTAATGATGTGAACACAGCAATGCTTTATGTAAAAGTGGTAACCCCACTTGTGCTTAAACGATGAGTATGACCTATGATCAAATGTTCTCATTTGACTCCTAAGTCAATATACTCATATATAGATGACCTAGTCATTGCCAATTGCTTGATAGATGCTAGAATGTTTGTGCATGCTTTGCCACATGTTTTATTTGCCATCTTATTGTATGAGCATGTTGGTTGCATAATTTTCTCCATTCGAGGACATCCATTTGTTGCTTTGATTGTTTGGTTTTTCTTTTTGCCAAATGGATGGACAAGAATGCCTAAGTACTCCCTCTAGCTATCTATGCTTTTTCTCGTCTCAAACTCTATTCATGCCACATCACAAAGTTTGAACAAAGTCGAATTCGGACCCTCCGGGTGAGGAGCACTCGGAGCCACCGATCCGTCAAGGGCTTAACTTCCAAAACCTCTTAATGCCTTTTGGTCAGACCAACTCACTCCTACTCGGTCTCACCGAACTCATTAAGTTGATCTAGGTTTTCAATCTCGGTGCAACCGATTAGAACCATTCGGTCACACCGAATTGCAGCAACTGCTAGCAGTTTTGCATCTCGATGCCACCGAGTAGTTCCATTCGGTCACACCGACAACGCCTGGGTATTTATACCCTACGTACCCGTACGGTTGAAAATCACTTCAACCGCACGAGCCCGCGCCCCAGCACTGCCACCCCTGGTCTTCGGATCGTCGCCAGTGACCTCCTGCCACTGGTCTTCGCCGCCGTCAACGGAATTCTCACCGCCATTGCCACAGTAGCAAGTCCGTCGCCAAGTTAGGGTACGGATTTGACCCTTTGTGCTTTCCATAACTCTGACTCTTGCACAAAGTATAATGCCCATGTTCTTCCCACGTATGAGATTGATCTATCCACCAAAAGAACTCCTTAGAATAGATTTGATGCAAAAACTTAGGGTTAGGTTTCCGCCGAACCCATCTCGGACCGACCGATCTGAGGATCTCAGTCACACCGATTGGCCCTGGCCATTGCACAAGTACAACTCGGTCTGACAGAAGTGTACTGATCGGTGCGACCGAAATCACTTTCACTGTGAAACCCTAGCATCTCGGAGTCACCGAACTGCATTTCGGTCTGACCGAAGCTGTGTGTTTAGACTCTGTTAGTGCTTCGATGTCACCGTGTTTGTCAAATTGGTAGCTCCAAAATGCTTTCTGCAGAAAACTAAAGTTAAGTTTTTGACTCAATATTTTGCAAAATAAGCTGCACTTTGTGATGCTCGTCCACTCTATCTATACCCAACTGTTCACAGGGTCAGTTTCAGCTATGTTAGAGGGTAGTGATAGTCAGAAGAAGTCTGAAGAGCAGCTCAACCTTAGTGAGGGCACTAGTCCCTCTAGCAGCTATGATGAGGGGAGTAGGAGCACTCCCAGTAATTTGCCTAAGGCGGCTACCAGGACCAGGAAGAAGAGAACATCTGAATCTAAGGATGAAGATTTTGTTGTTGAGGAGGAGGTGACCTCCAAGAAGAAGGTGCTCAAGAAAGAGTATGTTGCAGCTGCTGCAACCAAGCCTGGAATGCAGAAGAAGGCTCCTGCTAAGAGAGCTCCAATGTCAAAGGCCAGAGCCTCAACCCAATAAACCATGGAATTCACTCTTGAACCAAGAGAGGAAGAGGCTGCAAGTGGAAAGAAGAGGAAGGAGAGTCAGAAAGGCCATTGCCAGAGTCATTGGCAAACCTTCTATGATGAGAGATTCTGAAGAAGAAGAGGAGGAAGAAGAGCATGTTGCACCTCCTGCAAAGACTTCAAAGCTTATGGAGGATGCCATAAGGACTGGGGCTACTCCATCTAAGCCCAAGTCTGCCTCCAAGCCTTTAGCTCAAGCTCAAGCTCCCAAGACAACTGCACCAAAGAGATCAACAAGGAATATACATGCTGTTGAAAAGAACAAGGCCCCAGTGCCCGAAGCTCAAGAAGAAGAAGAGTCTCAAGTGCTCAGAAAGCTGAAGCCCAAGATTCCAGATCATAGTGATGATCATCCTGTGGTAGAGAATATGAAGCTAAGAAAGGATGCGGGTCTGAGACTTTGGAGACAGACTGATCCCTATGCCACCAGAAGAAGAACTGCTGTAGACTACCGCTTTCACACCAAGGAACAACAAGATTTCTATGAGACTGTCCTTTTGGACAAGAAGACCATTGTTTGTGATATGAAATGGGTTGACTGGAAACACATTGATGACAATGAAGACTACTTCCCAAGTGTGCATGAGAGCTTTAGATTGAATGGTGTTGACAAGTTTGTTGGTCAGAAGTTGACTAAGTGGAACGATGAGATGATCATGCAATTCTATTCCACTGCTCACTTCTACCCTGATGGAAAGATTGTATGGATGACTGAGGGAACAAGATATCAATCTACTATCTCATAATGGGCCAAGCTGATCAATTCCTCAGAGGAGGAAGAAAATGACATTGATGTATATGCTTAGCCTAGGAAAGATCACTCCATGGCTAATATGTACAAGCCAATTCCTGATGAAGCCTTGGAGACTCACAAGTTTGGATCAATATACTATCTGCTTGCTGGTTTGACCACCATCAACACTATATTGAGGCATACTCTTTTGCCCAAGTCAGGAAATCATAGAATGATCCGTGGTCACCCCATCAACTTGCTTCACTTGTTTGATGTTCCTCAGAAGTTCAAGGTGATGAGCCTGATTGTGGAAACTGTGAAGAGAACAACTGCTAATCAGAAGAGATCTTGTGGATATGCCCCTCACATTCAAATGTTGATCAATTCCAAGATGGGAACCGGGACATATCTTCTTGACAGAGAGCATCTTCCCTTGAGGCCAGATTTTGAGGACAACGAGGTTGTCATGGATGCATCCCATCCTACTTGTGCAGAAGCCCAGGAGAAGAGAGAGAAAGCAAAGGTTGCAAAAGCAGCAAAGGCAACAAGTGCACCAGATGCCTCCATAGTGATGCTCAAGACCAAGCAAGATCAACTCAGTTATCTGCTTGAGGCTATAGTGAGAATTGAGAAGGGCTTGGCCACCCTGACTCAAAATCAGGAAATTCTTGAGAGGATCATTGAGACAAAATTTCATGACCAAGATGTGAAGGTCACTGAGATACAGACTATTGTGGAGAAGCTCCAAGAAGATGCTGAGGACAGGGAGGATATACCAACTACAGATACTTTTCAGAGAGTGCCAAGGGCACAAAGGTCATCAGCAGTGCCAGTTGTCAGAGACTCCAGGACTACTACTTCAACACCTGCAGCAAC
Organism: Thinopyrum elongatum; assembly: GCA_011799875.1. Lineage (NCBI taxonomy): Eukaryota > Viridiplantae > Streptophyta > Magnoliopsida > Poales > Poaceae > Thinopyrum > Thinopyrum elongatum. The sequence goes on along the minus strand of CM022303.1, from coordinate 284,248,982 downwards.
TGCCACGATTGTACCTCCAGTGTCAATCCCTCCATCTCCACAGACTTCCTCAGAAGCATCTGCAGATGCCCTCCTCTCCACGCCATCTACGCACACCGGAGTGACAAGCCAGAAGACCCCTTCAGGAGCTCCCGGAGATCATGCCTAGAGTGCCGTATAGCACTATACATTTTCAAGATTTTTGGTAACTTGTTGCCAAAGGGGGAGAAAGTGTATAGATCTTAGGCTTCGAGAGAGAGTGTGTTGGTTTTATTTGCTTCTCTTGCTACTTTGATCATTTGGTTGTTTGATTCCTATGCTATTTTTTGTTATGCTCGTGAGATACTTATGATCATGTGTTTGATCATACCATGCTTAATGTGTGGTTTCTTGCTTATATCCTTGAATTTGTGTATGATAAATCACTTTTACCTTTGGTGATGAGTGCATGTTATTTAACTCTTATCATTCTGAGCACTCCACCAAGATGTATGTGACATGGAAGAGTGACCCATGATCCTAATCGATTGTGCATTTTCATTCAAAAGAAAATTTTTAAATAATGCACAAATTTAGGGGGAGCTCTTGCTTATCACATACTTCTCAAAGCGACGATGTATTTCATTCATATTATCATTTGTCGAAGCTTTGATCTATATGTTGTCATCAATTACCAAAAAGGGGGAGATTGAAAGTGCAACTAATCCCCAGGTGGTTTTGGTAATTCATAACAACATATAGCTCATTGAACTAATATCCATTCAAGTTTAATATTTCAGAAAGTTTAATGATTGGCATGGCATGGACTAGAGATGTGGACCCCTCAAAATGCTAAGGACACATATTGGCAAAAGCTCAAGACTCTTCATTTATATTTGAGTGATCCAAGATCACATTGAGTCCATAGGAAAGCCAATACTATTAAAAGGGGATGAGGTGTTGCTTAATGGTCCACTTGCTCAAAGTTCTTAGTGATATTGCTCCAAAGCCCTCAGCCACTCTCTCATTCCAAATATGTCCAAAACTCAAAGTCAAACTCGGCCCCACCGATTTGATCTATCCGGCGCCACCGAGTTCAGTTGACATAGCCACTGCCAGAAACCCTAGACAATTCGGTCACATCGATATGGATCTCGGTCTCACCGAGATGGCCTTGCAAACTCTCTGTTGCCTGTTGCAATTATTTCGGTCCCACCGAAATGTGCAACCGGTCCCACCGAGTTTGCTTGACCAACTCTCTGTTTGCTCTTTGCTGAAATCGGTCTCACCGAGTTCAAGCAATCGGTCTCACCAAGATGAGGTTTTGCCCTAGCCCTAGCACATCGGTCCCACCGAGTTGTTCCAGTCGGTCCCACCAAGATTCCTAACGTTCACATTTTGAACTGGATCGGTCTCACCGAGTTCTTCTATTCAGTCTGACCGAGTTGGGTCAAATGTGTGTAACGGTTGGATTTTGTGTGGAGGCTATATATACCCCTCCACCCCCTTCTCCATTTGGGAGAGAGCCATCAGAACATGCCTACACTTCCACTACTCATTTTCTGAGAGAGAACCACCTACTCATGTGTTGAGACCAAGATATTCCAATCCTACCACTAGAATCTTGATCTCTAGCCTTCCCCAAGTTGCTTTCCACTCAAATCATCTTTCCACCATAGCCAAATCTGTGAGAGAGAGTTGAGTGTTGGGGAGACTATCATTTGTAGCACAAGAGCAAGGAGTTCATCGTCAACACACCATTTATTACGTTTTGGAGAGTGGTGTCTCCTAGATTGGTTAGGTGTCGCTTGGGAGCCTTCGACAAGATTGTGGAGTTGAACCAAGAAATTTGTAAGGGCAAGGAGATCGCCTACTTCGTGAAGATCTACCCGAGTGAGGCAAGTACTTCGTGGGCGATGGCCATGGTGGGATAGACAAGGTTGCTTCTTCGTGGACCCTTCGTGGGTGGAGCCCTCCGTGGACTCGCACAACCGTTACCCTTCGTGGGTTGAAGTCTCCATCAACGTGGACGTACGATAGCACCACCTATCGGAACCATGCCAAAAATCTCCGTGTCTTCATTGCATTTTCCTTCTCCAAACCCTTCCCTTTACCTTCATATGCAATGTTTTACTTTCCGTTGCTACACTCTTAGAATTGCATGTGTAGGTTGGTTGCTTGACTTGTACTAGTTGCTAAAATCTGCTAACAATTAAAATTGGGAAAAGGTTAGATTTTTATTTGGTCAAGTAGTCTAATCCCCCCTCTAGACCTACTTTTGATCCTACAAATATTCGTCATATAACAGTCATAACCTAGGGTGTTGGGGATATAACCCCGTTGTATAACCCGTCCTGAAAGGGCCGGGTTAGGCCGCTGGCGACTCTTGAAGCAAGGCCTCAGACAGGCCCGAGTGATCAAGACGCAGGGCCGGATGGGCGACTCACAAGATGGGCCGGCTTAAGGCCCAAGGCCAGAAGACGGCGCATGGCCTGGAGGTGTAAGCCGCCCGATGATGACTTGTCATAGAAGGCAAGGCAATTTAGAGTTAGGATCGGTCACGGAACATGACCCGACCCGGACTCTTGTAAGCTGATACGTCCATTTTGCATCATGCTTTTATATTGATATTTATTGCATTATGGGCTGTTATTACACATTCTAGCACAATACTTATGCCTTTTCTCTCTCTTATTTTACAAGGTTTATATGAAGAGGGAGAATGCCGGCAGCTGGAATTCTGGGCTGGAAAAGGAGCAAATCTGAGAGACCTATTTTGCACAACTCCAAATGTCTTGAAACTTCACGGAGAATTATTTTGGAATATATAAAAAATATTGGGCGAAGAAAGCACCTGAGGGGACCCACCAGGCAGCCACAAGGGTGGGGGCGCGTCCTACCCCCCTGGGTGCGCCTCCCTGCCTTGTGGGCCACCTGGCTGGCTCCCGATGCCCATCTTCTGCTATATGATGTGTTTTAACCTAGAAAAAATCATAAGGAAGCTTTCGGGACAAAGCGCCGCCGTCTCGAGGCGGAACCTGGGCAGAACCAATCTAGGGCTCCGGCGGAGCTGTTCTGCCGGAGAAACTTCCCTCCGGGGGGGGGGGGGGGGAATCGAAGCCATCGTCATCACCAACGATCCTCTCATCTAGAGGGGGTCAATCTCCATCAACATCTTCACCAGCACCATCTCCTCTCAAACCCTAGTTCATCTCTTGTATCCGATATTTGTCTCAAAACCTCAGATTGGTACCTGTGGGTTGCTAGTAGTGTTGATTACTCCTTGTAGTTGATGCTAGTTGGTTTATTTGGTGGAAGATCATATGTTCAGATCCTTAATGCTATTCAATACCCCTCTGATTATGAACATGAATATGCTTTGTGGTAGTTACGTTTGTTCCTGAGGACATGGGAGAAGTCTTGTTATAAGTAATCATGCGAATTTGGTATTCGTTCGATATTTTGATGAGATGTATGTTGTCTTTCCTCTAGTGGTGTTATGTGAACGCTGACTACATGACACTTCACCATGATTTGAGCCTAGGGGAAGGCATTGGGAAGTAATAAGTAGATGATGGGTTGCTAGAGTGACAGAAGCTTAAACCCTAGTTTATGCGTTGCTTCGTAAGGGGCTGATTTGGATCCATATGTTTCATGCTATGGTTAGATTTATCTTAATTCTTCTTTCGTAGTTGCAGATGCTTGCGAGAGGGGTTAATCATAAGTGGGAGGCTTGTCCAAGTAAGGTCAGCACCCAAGCACCGGTCCACCCACATATCAAATTATCAAAGTAACGAAAGTGAATCATATGAGCATGATGAAAACTTGCTTGACAGTAATTCCCATGTGTCCTCGGGAGCACTTTGCTTTATATAAGAGTTTGTCCAGGCTTGTCCTTTGTTAAAAAGGATTGGGCCACCTTGCTGCACCTTAGTTACTTTTGTTACTTGTTACCCGTTACAAATTATCTTATCACGCAACTATCTGTTACCGATAATTTCAGTGCTTGCAGAGAATACCTTGCTGAAAACCGCTTGTCATTTCCTTATGCTCCTCGTTGGGTTCGACACTCTTACTTATCGAAAGGACTATGATAGATCCCCTATACTCGTGGGTCATCAAGACTCTTTTCTGGCACTGTTGCCGGGCAGTGAAGCGCCTTTGGTAAGGAAACATTTATATTACATGCTGAAATTTACTGTCATTTGTCACTATGGAAAATAATCCTTTGAGGGGCTTGTTCGGGGTATCTTCACCCCGACCGGAAGAGCAAAGAGTTTCCCCTCAACCTACTGAACCTACTGAAAATATTTATTATGAAATTCCTTTGGGTATGATAGAGAAACTACTAGCTAATCCTTATGCAGGAGATGGAACATTACATCTCGATATGCACCTAATCTATGTGGATGAAGTTTGTGGATTATTTAAGCTTGCAGGTTTGCCTGAGGATGAGGTCAAGAAGAAGGTCTTCCCTTTATCTTTGAAGGAGAAGGCATTGACATGGTATAAGCTATGTGATGATATTGGATCATGGAACTACAACCGATTGAAATTGGAATTTCATCAGAAGTTTTATCCTATGCATCTGGTTCATCGTGATCGGAATTATATTTATAATTTTTGGCCTCGTGAAGGAGAAAGTATCGCTCAACCTTGGGGGAGGCTTAAGTCAATGTTATATTCATGCCCCAATCATGAGCTCTCAAGGGAAATTATTATTCAGAATTTTTATGCTCGGCTTTCTCGTAATGACCAATCCATGCTCGATACTTCTTGCACTGGTTCTTTTATGAAGAAGACTACTAAATTCAAATGGGATTTATTGGAAAGAATTAAATGCAACTCTGAAGATTGGGAACTCGACGAAGGTAATGAGTCAGGTATAAACCTTAAGTTTGATTGTGTTAAATCTTTCATGGATACCGCTGCTTTTCGTGACTTTAGCACTAAATATGGACTTGACTCTGAGATAGTAGCTTCCTTTTGTGAATCATTTGCTACTCATGTTGATCTCCCTAAGGAGAAGTGGTTTAAATATCATCCTCCCATTGAAGTAAAAGTAGTAGAACCTATTAAAGTTGAAGAAGAAACTATTACTTATAATGTTGATCCTATTGTTCCTACTACTTATATTGAGAAACCACCTTTTCCTGTTAGAATAAAGGATCATGCTAAAGCTTCAACTGTGGTTCATAAGAGTAATATTAGAACACCTACACCCCCTGAACAAATTAAAGTTGAACCTAGTATTGCGATGGTTAAAGATCTCTTGGTTGACAATATTGATGAGCATGTTATTTATTTCTGTGGTGAAGCTGCTAGAATTGCTAAACCTGATATTAAAGATAAACATAGACCCGTTGTTGGCATGCCTGTTGTTTCTGTTAAAATAGGAGATCATTGTTATCATGGTTTATGTGATGTGGGTGCTAGTGTGAGTGTAATTCCTTATACCTTATATCAAGAAATTATGAATGATATTGCACCTGCTGAGATAGAAGATATTGATGTTACTATTAAACTTGCCAATAGAGATGCTATATCACCAATTGGGATTGTTAGAGATGTTGAAGTCTTGTGTGGGAAAATAAAATACACTACTGATTTTCTTGTTCTTAGTTCCCCACAAGATGATTTTTGTCCCATTATATTTGGTAGACCTTTCTTGAATATTGTTAATGCTAGGGTAGACTATGAGAAAGAAACTGTTATTGTAAGCTTTGGGGATGTGTCTCATGATTTTAATTTCTCTAAATTTCGTAGACAACCCCATGATAAGGAATTGCCTAGTAAGGATGAAATCATTGGTCTTGCTTCTATTGCCGTGCCTCCTACCGATCCTTTAGAACAATATTTGCTAGATCATGAAAATGATATGTTTATGAACGAAAGAAAGGAGTTAGATGAAATATTCTTTAACCAAATGCCTATTTTGAAACACAATTTGCCTGTTGAAATCCTTGGAGATCCTCCTCCACCCAAGGGTGATCCCGTGTTTGAGCTTAAACAATTACCTGATACTTTGAAATATGCTTATCTTGATGAAAAGAAGATATATCCTGTTATTATTAGTGTTAACCTTTCAGAGCATGAAGAAAAGAAATTATTGAAAACTCTGAGGAAGCACTGTGCCGCTATTGGATATACTCTTGATGATCTTAAGGGCATTAGTCCCACTCTATGTCAGCACAGAATTAATATGGAGCCTGATGCTAAACCAGTTGTTGATCACCAACGACGGTTAAATCCTAAGATGAAGGAAGTGGTAAGAAATGAAATACTAAAACATCTGGAGGCAGGTATAATTTATCCTATTGCTGATAGTAGATGGGTAAGTCATGTTCATTGTGTCCCTAAGAAGGGAGGTATTACTGTTGTTCCTAATGATAAGAATGAATTGATTCCACAAAGAATTGTTACAGGTTATAGAATGGTAATTGATTTTCGTAAATTAAACAAAGCTAATAGAAAAGATCATTACCCTCTACCTTTTATTGATCAAATGCTAGAAAGATTATCCAAACATACACATTTTTGCTTTCTAGATGGTTATTCTGGTTTTTCTCAAATACCTATGTCAAAAGAGGACCAAGAAAAGACCACTTTTACTTGCCCTTTCGGTACCTTTGCTTATAAACGTATGCCTTTTGGTTTATGCAATGCACCTACTACCTTTCAAAGATGCATGACTGCTATATTCTCTGACTTTTGTGAAAAGATTGTTGAGGTTTTCATGGATGATTTCTCCATTTACGGAACTTCTTTTGATGATTGCTTAAGCAACCTTGATCGAGTTTTGCAGAGATGTGAAGAAACTAATCTTGTCTTCAATTGGGAGAAGTGCCACTTTATGGTTAATGAAGGTATTGTCTTGGGGCATAAAATTTCTGAAAGAGGTATTGAAGTTGATAAAGCTAAAGTAGATGCTATTGAAAAGATGCTGTGTCCTAAAGATATCAAAGGTATAAGAAGTTTCCTTGGTCATGCTAGTTTCTATAGGAGGTTTATTAAAGACCTCTCTAAAATTTCTAGGCCTCTCACTAATCTCTTGCAAAATGATGTTCCTTTTGTTTTTGATGATGATTGTGTGGAAGCATTTGAAATACTTAAGAAAGCCTTGATTACTGCATCTATTGTTCAACCTCCTGATTGGAATCTACCCTTTGAAATTATGTGTGATGCTAGTGATTATGCTGTTGGTGCTGTTCTAGGACAAAGAGTTGATAAAAAATTGAATGTTATTCATTATGCTAGTAAAACTCTAGACAATGCCCAGAGAAATTATGCTACTACTGAAAAAGATTTTTTTGCAGTTGTTTTTGCCTATGATAAGTTCAGATCTTATATTGTTGATTCCAAAGTAACTGTTCACACTGATCATGCTGCTATTAAATACCTTATGGAAAAGAAAGATGCTAAACCTAGACTTATTAGATGGGTTCTCTTACTGCAAGAATTTGATTTGCATACTATTGATAGAAAGGGAGCTGAGAACCCCGTTGCAGACAACTTGTCTAGGTTAGAAAATGTTCTTGATGACCCACTACCTATTGATGATAGCTTTCCTGATGAGCAATTAGCTGTCATAAATGCTTCTCGTAATACTCCATGGTATGCTGATTATGCTAATTACATTGTTGCTAAATTTATACCACCTAGTTTCACGTACCAGCAAAAGAAAAAGTTTTTCTATGATTTAAGACATTACTTTTGGGATGTCCCACACCTTTATAAAGGAGTAGATGGTGTTATTAGACATTGTGTACCTGAGCATGAACAGGAACAGATCCTACGCAAGTGCCACTCCAAAGCTTACGGAGGACACCATGCTGGAGATAGAACTACACACAAGGTATTGCAGTCTGGTTTTTTTGGCCTACTCTCTTCAAGGATGCCCGTAAGTTTGTCTTGTCTTGTGATGAATGCTAGAGAATTGGCAATATTAGTAGACGTCAGGAAATGCCTATGAATTATTCACTTGTTATTGAACCATTTGATGTTTGGGGTTTTGATTATATGGGACCTTTTCCTTCCTCTAATGGGTATACACATATTTTAGTTGCTGTTGATTACATTACTAGGTGGGTAGAAGCTATTCCAACTAGTAGTGCTGATCATAACTCTTCTATTAAGATGCTTAAAGAAGTTATTTTTCTGAGGTTTGGAGTCCCTAGATATTTAATGACTGATGGTGGTTCACATTTTATTCATGGTGCTTTCCGTAAAATGCTTGCTAAATATGATGTCAACCATAGAATTGCATCTCCATATCACCCTCAGTCTAGTGGTCAAGTAGAATTGAGCAATTGAGAGATTAAATTAATTTTGCAAAAGACTGTTAATAGATCTAGAAAGAATTGGTCTAAGAAACTTGATGATGCATTATGGGCCTATAGAACTGCTTATAAAAACCCTATAGGTATGTCTCCGTATAAAATGGTTTATGGAAAAGCTTGTCACTTACCTCTTGAACTAGAACATAAAGCGTATTGGGCTATTAAAGAGCTCAACTATGATTTCAAACTTGCTAGTGAGAAGAGGTTATTTGACATTAGCTCACTTGATGAATGGAGAACCCAAGCTTATGAGAATGCCAAGTTGTTTAAAGAAAAAGTTAAAAGATGGCATGACAAAAGGATACAAAAGCGTGAGTTTAATGTAGGTGATCATGTTTTGCTGTACAACTCTCGTTTAAGATTTTTTTTGCAGGAAAGATTCTCTCTAAATGGGAAGGTCCTTACATTATTGAAGAGGTCTATCGTTTCGGTGCCATTAAGATCAACAATGCCGAAGGCACCAACCCGAAGGTGGTAGACGGTCAAAGAATCAAACATTATATTTCAGGTACTCCCATAAATGTCGAGATGAATATTATCAATACCGTAACACCGGAGGAGTACATAAGGGACACTTTCCAGAACGTTTCAGACTCCGAAAAGGAATAGGTATGTGGTACGGTAAGTAAACCGACTCCAAAACTGTTCTAATGGCAATTTTTCTCTATTTTGGAATATTAAAAAAAAATAGGAAAATTAAAAGTAGTCCGAAAAGTGCACGAGGAAGCGACAAGGTAGGGAGGCGCGTCCTACCCCCCTGGGCGCGCCCCCCACCCTTGCCGCCACCTCGTGTGCCCTCCGAACTCTGTTTTCTTGCACAATACTTCTTTTGGTCGGTAAAATTCATTATATAATCTTCCAAAGATTTTGACCACCGTACCATGGCAATATCTCCTGTTCTTGTTTCGAGCTGTTTTTCTGACAGATCCAAATCGCCATGACGTCTCCAAGCGCCCCCAAGGACAAGTTTTTCGAGAAGGTCATCAACCCTTATCTCGCGGAGGTGCTGCAACACCCTCAAACCATTGAGATACATGAGGGGGTGCTGCACATCCGTGATACCGAAGGGCCTAAGAAGACTGGAAGCGTGGAGACAAGGCTAGAAGCAGTGGAGTAGCAAGTCTTCAAGTGCCAAGGGATGGTGGAACGCGGACTCAACGCCAACCACATGATGATCACTGAATTTACTAGTGGTCACAAGCTGGATGCCGAGAACATTGGGGAGGCCATCTTCAAGCTTCATGAGAAAATCGAGCATCTCCAAGCCCAGATCTATGACCTGCAAAACCAAAACTGTGAGTATGAATACAAATTTAAGAGGATGAGTTTGGCTGCAGATTTGAGTATCCCGGAGACTCGTCCATCTTTTTACGATGGTGAACCTATGCCTTGGAAGACGGGGGATAAGATTCTTTCATCATCAACAACTCCATCATCACCACATCCAAAGAAAGAGATCTAAATACATGGGTATGGGCACTCCCCTTGGCAACTGCCAAGCTTGGGGGAGGTGCCCCGGTATCGTATCACCATCACATCTTTACTTTTAACGTTTTTCTTAGTTCGATCCTTTTGGTTATATTTTGATCTAGTAGAATAAAGTTTTAGTATGATCTAGCTTTGAGTTTTGCTTTATGTTCCCTCTATGTAATTGAGTCCATGAGTTATATAATAAAGTGTAGTTTTGAGTTGAGGGCTTTGCTTTCTTGCTATGATCTTGAGGGAATAAATAAAAGAAAGAATAAAAAGAAATAAAAAGATCGTATAATGATCTTATGGAGAGTAATGACTTCACATATAAAGAGTATGATGAATAAAAGTTGTTGAGAGTTGACAAACATAGTTTTGGTCATTGTTGCAATTAATAGGAAGTAATAAAGAAAGAGAGGTTTCACATATAAATATACTATCTTGGACATCTTTTGTAATTGTGAGCACTCATTAAAATATGACATGCTAAAATGTTGATGTTGGACAAGGAAGACAACATAATGGGTTATGTTTTCTTATATCCGAATAGAAGTTATAGTGTCTTGGATCCTCCAACATGTTGAGCTTGCTTTTCCTTCTTATGCTAGCCAAATTCTTTGCACCAAGTAGAGATACTACTTGTGCATCCAAACATTCCTTAAACCAGTTTTGCCATGAGAATCCACCATACCTACCTATGGATTGAGTAAGATCCTTCAAGTAAGTTGTCATCGGTGCAAGAAATAAAAATTGCTCTCTAAATATGTATGATCTATTAGTGTGAAGAAAATAAGCTTTATACGAACTTGTGATATGGAAGAAATAAAAGCGACATACTGCATAATAAAGTTCTTTATCACAAGCAGCAATATAAAGTGACGTTATTTTGCATTAAGATTTTGTACATCCAACAATAAAAGCGCATGACAACCTCTGCTTCCCTCTGCGAAGGGCCTATCTTTTACTTTTATCTTCTACCCTTATACAAGAGTCATGGTGATCTTCACCTTTACTTTTACACCTTTTCTTTTGGCAAGCACTATGTGTTGGAGAAGGATCCATATATATATATATCCACTCGGATGTAGGTTATCATAAAGTATTATTGTTGACATTACCCTTGAGGTAAAAGGTTGGGAGGCAAAACTATAAGCCCCTATCTTTCTTTGTGTTCGACTGAGGCTTCGAACCCATAAGTATCGCGTGAATGTTAGCAATTGTGAAAGATTAAATGATAGTTGAGTATGTGGACTTCCTGAAATGCTCTTGAATTGACTCTTTCCAATGTTATGATAAATTGCAATTGCTTCAATGACTGAGATCATAGTTTGTTAGTTTTCAATGAAATTTCCGGTTCATGCTTTACCTTGTGAACGAATTGTTACTTTAGTATAAGAAATTATATGACAATATTTGTTGCTGTTCTAAAGATGATCATGATGCCCTCATGTCCGTATTTTATTTTATCGACACCTCTATCTCTAAACATGTGGACATATTTTTCGATTTTGGCTTTCGCTTGAGGACAAGCGAGGTCTAAGCTTGGGGGAGTTGATACGTCCATTTTGCATCATGCTTTTATATTAATATTTATTGCATTATGGGCTGTTATTACACATTCTAGCACAATACTTATGCCTTTTCTCTCTTATTTTACAAGGTTTATATGAAGAGGGAGAATGCCGGCAGCTAGAATTCTGGGTTGGAAAAAGAGAAAATCTGAGAGACCTATTCTGCACAACTCCAAAAGTCCTGAAACTTCATGGAGAATTATTTTGGAATATATAAAAAATATTGGGCGAAGAAAGCACCCGAGGGGACCCACCAGGCAGCCACAAGGGTGGGGGGCGCTCCTCCCTGCCTTGTGGGCCACCTGGCAGGCCCCCGATGCCCATCTTCTGCTATATGATGTGTTTTGACTTGGAAAATATCATAAGGAAGCTTTCGGGATGAAGCGCTGCCGTCTCGAGGCAGAACCTGACAGAACCAATCTAGGGCTCCGGCGGAGCTGTTCTGCCGGAGAAACTTCCCTCCGGGAGGGGAAAATCGAAGCCATCGTCATCACCAACGATCCTCTCATCTAGAGGGGGTTAATCTCCATCAACATCTTCACCAGCACCAGCTCTTCTCAAACCCTAGTTCATCTCTTGTATCTGATCTTTGTCTCAAAACCTCAGATTGGTACCTGTGGGTTGCTAGTAGTGTTGATTACTCCTTGTAGTTGCTGCTAGTTGGTTTATTCGGTGGAAGATCATATGTTCAGATACTTAATGATATTCAATACCCCTCTGATTATGGACATGAATATGCTTTGTGAGTAGTTACGTTTGTTCCTGAGGACATGGGAGAAGTCTTGTTATAAGTAATCATGTGAATTTGGTATTCGTTCGATATTTTGATGAGATGTATGTTGTCTTTCCTCTAGTGGTGTTATGTGAACATCGACTAGATGACACTTCACCATGATTTGGACCTAGGGGAAGGCATTGGGAAGTAATAAGTTGATGATGGGTTGCTAGAGTGACAGAAGCTTAAACCCTAGTTTATGCGTTGCTTCGTAAGGGGCTGATTTGGATCCATATGTTTCATGCTATGGTTAGATTTATCTTAATTCTTCTTTCGTAGTTGTGGACGCTTGCGAGAGGGGTTAATCTTAAGTGGGAGGCTTGTCCAAGTAAGGGTAGCACCCAAGCACCGGTCCACTCACATATCAAATTATCAAAGTAACGAACGCGAATCATATGAGCATGATGAAAACTAGCTTGACAGTAATTCCCATGTGTTCTCGGGAGCACTTTGCTTTATATAAGAGTTTGGCCAGGCTTGTCCTTTGTTACAAAAAGGATTGGGCCACCTTGCTGCACCTTAGTTACTTTTGTTACTTGTTACCCGTTACAAATTATCTTATCACGCAACTATCTGTTACCGATAATTTCAGTGCTTGCAGAGAATACCTTGCTGAAAACCGCTTGTCATTTCCTTCTGCTCCTCGTTGGGTTCGACACTCTTACTTATCGAAAGGACTATGATAGATCCCCTATACTTGTGGGTCATCATAAGCCAGCAACCTCGACCTGTATATAAAGGCGAGTCCCGGGCATAGAATAGGGTAAGTTGCAACAATCGATAGCTAGGTCAAGTGGATCTGCTCCCTTGTAATCGATACTCAAGCAATAAGCAACAAGAGCAGGAGTAGGCTTTTACCTCCAGCGTGAGGGGCCGAACCTGGGTAAACTCGTGTCTCTCGTCCCGCTCAACCCCGACAAGCTAATCACCGAGTTGTGATGGCCTCACAACTAAGTCCTCACACTAGGGCATGTGCCATGACAAAACCACGACAGTTGGCACCCACCGTGGTGCTAGCGCATGATGATTTCGAGTTCTTGAAGGGCTCTTTCCCAGGGATCGAGGGATATGCCATTGGCAGGATGACCAAGAGTCGTCGCGGCAAGCTCTACATCAACGACGCTGGCTGGGGCCCCGAGGCCGACTCAATCGAGTATGGGTACCGGGCCCCCTTCGGCGGAATCCACGTCTTCATCGGCAAGATCAACGGATCTGAGCCTAAGCCAGACATCCGCAATGACCTCATCGAGCCGGCTCGGCACGTGCAACCCGCCCGGATCCAAGCCGGCCGAAAACACGTTTTCGTGGGCTTCACGCAAGGGGTGGAACTTGCGGAAAATTCTGCATCTGGAGGAGAGACTCTCATCTACTCAGGTGATGAGTCCTCGACTGGAGAGACGGAGTCCATCTACCAGCTTCAAAATGGCGGGCTTGGGGGCTGTTCCGATGGCGACAGTATTCCGGACCTCTATGAGCCGCCGTGCCGAGCCACCATCTTCATTGTAGGCACAACGCCAGTTCTCACCAACACGACGGCTGGGGCAACAGCTGCTACTGACCCCTCAGGATCCGGCTCAGTCAGGCCGCCGGCTCAAGTCTTGTCCGAGTTAATGAATGAGTTGACAACCTTAATGGGGACTGAGGTCACGGGGAAAACCAAGAAGAGCATAACGCAGAGATCGCAAAGCTTAGGGAACAGATGACCAAGGCCCAAGAGGATATCAACGCTGAAAATACTCGGATGGCAACGATGCAGGCTCAGATTAATGCTGAGTCGGAGCGTTTGAGAGCAGAAGCTTGGCGTTTAGTCTAGATCAGAATGCCTCCAATGCAGTCCTTCAGAGGAGGCACCAGACCCATTTGCCCTTAAATTATGAGCCCATGAATCTGTTCAATACACCGGGTGCAGATCCAAGTACTTCGCCGGTTGTACCCCCGACTGTAGAGGCGCCCGAGAGTAGGACGGCGGCTCGGCCTCGTCAGCCAGAGCTGGTCCGTAGGTGCCAGACCCCCCCCCCCTCAGCATTTTACAACACCATCAGGTCACTTTTCTAACCCGGTGGCAACCCAACTCAACGCGCTCCCTATTACTGGTGAGTCACCTATTGTAGTTGAAACATGGAATGCCATTCAGCTTCTTCAAACAGCGGTTGCACAGCAGGGGAAGTATTCATACAGTCGTGATCGTGTGCACTCAACTCCTCTCCCGAGCCATAGTTACAGTTGGCATGTTGAGTCGCCCATGGTCTCCAGCAGTGAGCAACGCCGTAACTCGCCCCGTGATAACCTGCCCCTTAATCCACAAACTGATGCTCAAGCAATTGTGGATGAGGCCAGAGCCCGTCGTGAGGCAGCGGCGGTTAACCAGGGAGCTTATCAGCAGCCTTCGTTGGCCCCTTCAGCTTCGGTGGGAGCCGGGTCAAATTCTATGACCATTGGGGTACCGTGTCTAGTGTCGGCTTTGCGTAATGAGTGCCTGCCTAAAGATTTTAAGGGCCCTCGCAAGGTACCCAATTACACGGCGGATCTCCCTCCGGAGGCTTGGATTGAGAGCTACGAGCTAGCCATGGAGATGTTGGACGTCAATGATGCAGTCTGTGCCAAATATTTCACTGTGATGTTGGAAGGATCGGCTCGTACATGGTTAAAGAACCTGCCCCCAACTCTATCAATACTTGCGCGGAATTGAAGGACAGCTTCATCAAGAACTTTCAAGGAAATTGTAAGCAGCCAATGACAATTGTTGATTTGGAGCACTGTGTGCAGCGAGAAGATGAGTCAGCTCATCATTGGGCTCGCTGGGTTGCGACCATCATTCGTTCTTCAGAAAGTATTGGGGCGGCTCAAGCTGTGCTGCTCTTGGAGAAAAACTGTCACTTTGACCCCGTTAAGCAGAAGTTAGGGCGGCTCAAGTGTAAGTGTACAGATATGGGCAAGCTTATGGATGTACTTACCAGGTATGGCGACTCTGATACTACCAAGGATCTGAGCTCTGATGATGATAAATCTGGTAAGGGTAAGAAAAACGATGGTGGCAAGGGCCAGTAGCAGCACGCCTCGGCTCAACATGGTAATCAGAATAACCAAAGCAATGGGGGGAAGTTCAAATACTCAGATGGCAGGTCAGATTTTGTGGCTAATACCAATGCTGGGTTTAAAAACCAGCGTCACAATGGTAATGGCAAGCCACCTTTCAGTGGAGGAAAGCCTTTCAATCTTGAGGCAATGCTCAATGATCCCTACCCAAAACACAGTTATCCTAATAAGCCGTCTACTCATGCCTGGAAAGATTGTTACATCATGCAGGAGTTCAGGAGTCAGAACTTTCAACAACATCATGGTAATAATAATGGGCCACCCGGCGGGTCAGGATCAAGTTTTCAGGGTTCCGGCTTTGGTGGTGGCGGCCCAACTTCTGGCTATCAGGGTCAGGGTAACCATGGTGGTCATAATTAATAGTCTGGTCAGGGTAATCAATAGTAAAATAATTAGTCAAGATATCAGAGTAATCCAAAGCAGCTTAATGGTGGCCAGTATCACGTCTTCACTACGAACACGTGTAAGCGTGACCGGAAGGTCCATAAGCGAATAGTCAACATGATTGAGCCGGCAGTGACTTAGTATTTAAGATGGTCAGAGCAGGTAATCTCACCCGCCCCGAGTTGATGATCTGGGTTATCTAGCCTTGGTGGTTGCCCCTCAGGTGGGTGGTTATAAATTTACAAAGGTACTTATGGATGGTGGCAGCAGCATCAATATATTGTACTATGATAGTTTCCATCGGATGAGTCTGACCGACAAGGATCTCAAGCTGTCCTCCACAGTATTTCATGGAGTGGTGCCTGGCAAGTCGGCATACCCTGTTGGGAAGATATCACTTGAAGTGGCCTTTGGTGATGAGTACAATTATAGAGCAGAGACACTGTGGTTTGAGGTGGTCAAGATCAAGAGTCCATATCATGCCCTGTTTGGACGGCCGGCTTATGCTAGGTTCATGGCTCGCCCTTGTTATGTGTATCTGCAGCTCAAGATGCCAGGGCCTGAGGG
The DNA here is from genome assembly GCA_011799875.1 of Thinopyrum elongatum. Classification (NCBI taxonomy): domain Eukaryota; kingdom Viridiplantae; phylum Streptophyta; class Magnoliopsida; order Poales; family Poaceae; genus Thinopyrum; species Thinopyrum elongatum. The sequence continues at coordinate 284,232,822 of CM022303.1, read as the reverse complement.
GGCAATCACAATTCACAGGAATCGCAAACTCACCCTCGAGTGCGAGGAAGGAGATGCGGCTTATGCAGAGTCAGCTTGTGCCACGAAGGAGCTCAAGTATTATAAGGATAATGTTGACCCAGCTGATATGACCCCTCTGAAGAAGCCCACCACTGAAAAGGACCCTTTACTCAAGTTTAATTTGGCGAAGGATACATAGCAAGTTGACTTTGTCCCTGGTGATTCTTCTCAGCAGTTCACCATTGGGACAGGGATGGATCCTAAATAGGAAAGCGCGCTTATTGAGTTCATCTGTGAGAATCGGGACATCTTTGCGTGGAAACCTTCTGACATGCCAGGTGTACCGAGAGAATTCGCTGAGCACCACCTTAATGTGGATCCTAAAATGAAGCATGTTAGACAGTCCTCCGTCGTTTTAACGAGGAGAGGTGTAAGGCTATTGGAGAAGAAGTGGCCCGGCTCCTAGCTGCCGGGTTCATCATTGAAGTTTTTCACCCTCAGTGGTTGGCTAACCCTGTACTTGTGCTTAAGAAGAACGGCACTTGGCGTATGTGTGTTGATTACACAGATCTTAACAAGGCGTGTCCAACCGATCCTTTTGCTCTCCCCCGTATCGACCAGATTGTGGATGCCACGGTGGGTTGTGAGAGTTTGTGCTTTCTGGGAGCTTATTCCGGTTATCATCAGATCAAGATGGCAATGGAAGATCAGGAAAAGACAGCTTTCATCACCCCCTTTGGAGCTTTCTGTTATGTGTCTATGCCTTTTGGGCTCAAGAGTGCCCAGGCGACTTACCAGCATTGTGTTCAGAATTGCTTTCAAAGGCAGATTGGTCGGAACATTCATGCTTATGTGGATGACATTGTGGTTAAGTCAAGGAAGAAAGAAACCTTACTTGATGATCTGAAGGAGACCTTTGATAATCTCAGGGTGTACAAGATGATGCTTAACCCGACCAAGTGTGTTTTTGGCATGCCAGCAGGCAAATTACTAGGTTTCCTGGTCTCAGAGCGGGGCATCGAGGCTAACCCAGAGAAGATTGAGGCTATTACCTCTCTTTCTAAGCTGGCATGTATCAACGATGTTCAGCGCCTGGTAGGTCGCATTGCAGCCCTGAGCCGGTTCATAAGCCGCCTTGGGGAGAAGGCGATTCCCCTGTATTAGATGACGAAGAAGACTGATCACTTTGTCTGGAGCGATGCAGCTAATGAGGCGTTTGAGGCGCTCAAGAAGCAGTTGGCTGAGCCGCCCATCTTGGCTGCTCCCATAGACAAAGAGCCTTTGCTCCTGTATGTGGCACCTAATAATAAAGCCGTCAGTGTGGCAGTTGTTGTAGAGCGCAAGGAGGCAGGTAAAGAGTATCCAGTACAGTGGCCGGCTTATTATGTCAGTGAAGTTCTCACGGAGTCCAAGCAACGATACCCACATTGGCAGAAGCTGGTGTTTGGGGTGTTCATGGCCAGCCGAAAGCTTAAGCATTATTTTCTTGGACATCCGATCACGGTGGTTAGTTCTGCTCCACTTGGTGACCTAATTCAAAATAGAGAGGCTACAAGCCGGGTTGCTAAGTGGGCTATTGAACTTGGACCACACCATCTGAAGTATGTGCCCAGAACAGCCATCAAGTCTCAAGCTTTGCTGGATTTTATAAATGATTGGACAGAGTTGCAAACACCTGAGGAGAAGCCTGACAATACATATTGGACTATAAACTTTGATGGGTCCACGCAGTTGGAAGGCTCGGGGGCTGGAGTTATTTTGGAATCTCCACGAGGTGATAAATTTTGTTATGTCTTAAGGCTCATGTTCCCTTGTACTAACAATGCAGCTGAGTATGAAGCTTTGATCCATGGACTCCGAATGGCTAAGGAGATGAACTTGAGCCGGGTTAGGTGTCTGGGTGATTCAGACTTGGTGGCACAACAAGTTTCAGGAAAGTGGGATTCTAAATACCCGCTTATGGCGGCTTATCGTCAGGCAGTGAATAATATTGCTGGTCACTTTAAGGGTTACCAAGTAGATCACATAGACCGGCGGAAAAACAAGGCGGCTGATGCACTGTCTCGGCTTGGGTCACAGCGTAAGCCGGTTCCCCCTAATGTATTCCTTGATGTGATGCACAATCCTTCTGTTAAATTGCCTTCAGTGGAAGATCTTGCTATTCCTGACCCGGAGGGACAGTTGGTGGCGGCTCTTCATGCCATCCCTGACTCTACGATGCCTTACCTGGCTTACCTGACTCGAGGCGAGTTACCTCAAGATGAAAATCTGGCTCGACAGATTACAAGGTGGTCTAAATCCATGACTATTGTCAGTGGCGAGTTACACAGATGTAGTGTGACTAGCGTGTTCCAACGCTGTGTTTCCCCCGAAGAAGGCCATGAAATACTACAAGAAATTCATGCAGGTGATTGTGGTCATCATGCCGAGTCACGATCTTTGGTGGCTAAAGCTTTTTGTCATGGTTTTTTCTGGTTGACGGCTCATGTTGATGTAGAGGACATTGTTAGCAAGTGCGATGGGTGTCAGAAATTTGCAAGGCAAGCTCATGTGCCGGCTCAGGAATTATGGACGATACCAATCACTTGGCCATTTGTGGTCTGGGGGCTTGATATGGTTGGGCCATTCAAGAGGTCTAAAGACAAGAAGACCCACCCTTTTGGTTGCAGTTGACAAGTTTACCAAGTGAGTTGAAGCAGAGCCAGTTGGCAATTGTGAAGCAGCGATTGCAGTTCAGTTTGCTATAAAGCTGATCTTCTGCTTTGGTTATCCTCATAGTATCATCACTGATAATGGGACAAGTCTATCTAAAGGTGCTATGAAGGAGTTCTGTCAAAGAGAACACATCCGTCTTGATGTGTCATCAGTGGCTCATCCACAGTCCAATGGTCAGGCAGAACATGCTAACCAAGAGATATTACGAGGGATCAAACCCTGGCTTATGGTTCCACTGGAACGAACATCGGGTTGTTGGGTTGAAGAGCTTCCTGCAGTTCTTCGGAGTATCAGGACCACCCCCAACAGATCAACAGGCTACGTGCCCTTCTTCATGGTTTATGGTGCGGAGGCGGTTCTCCCAAGTGATATTCGTCATGACTCGCCCAGGGTGGCGGCTTACGTTGAAGCAGATAATGAGACGGCGCGTCAGAACACTCTCGATGCCTTGGATGAAGAACGTGATCTCACAGCAGCTCGATCGGCGATTTACCAACAAGACCTGCGTCGCTATCATAGCCGCAGAGTTCGAAGCTGGATGTTCCGGGAGGGCGACTTAGTGCTCCGTCTGATTCAAGATCAGACAGGCATGCATAAGCTATCACCCCCTTGGGAAGGACCTTTATGGTCAGCAAGAACCTCAACAATGGGTCTTATTATCTCATCGACATACGTGAGCACAATAAGTCACGTACCTCTGAGGAGGAGACCAATAAGCCCTGGAATATTGCTCATCTTAGGCCTTATTATACTTGAGTCACTCGCTCCCATCTTTGTACATACATATCATTGTATATATCTTTTATGATCAACGTAATAAAGCCGGCATCCCTGAAACTCGGGACCTCTGTCATTTCATCTCATATTTATTGTGCATGAGTCTTTATTAATTGATCATACGGTCACTTGGGGGCTTCCAAATCACTGAGTTTAGCTATCTTACCCTCTTGACCGGCAAATAAATGGCATTATATAGGTTAAACCTGCCTGTATGCTTGATGCTACTCCAACAGGTGACCCGCCGTACTTTTGACAGTCAATCTTTTATGACCTTGAACTTGTCAAGGTTAAACGGCGGCTTATGTCATGAGAGAGCCGGCTTACAGAGAGCGAGGATAAACCTACCTGTTTTGTTTGTTGCTTCTCCGAATATGTGACCTGTCGTACTCTTGACAGTCAATCTTTTATGACCCTGAACTAGTCAAGGTTAAAATGGCGGATTATGTCACAAGAGAGCCGGCTTACAGGATAAACCAAGGCTATTACACCAAGCTTCTTCAAAGCAAGACTCGGGCTACAAAAGCCGGTCTTTTTATTGAGCCTAAAAGGCCGACTTGCAAATATTGTGATATAGATGTTTGTGTTGTTTATTTTCTGTCTTTGCAGGTATTTTAATGCTCTTGATCATATTTATGCACAAAAACTCATAAATTCCCAGGTTAGAAGATGCCCGGGTTAGCATTGATCAGTATTGAGCTTATTGAGGTCATGAGTCGCCAAGTTATCAACTTAAAGAATTTTATGACAAGGAGTCGTTGGGTCATTAACTGCCATTGCTTTCTAGCAATTGAATGTTGCGATTATAAGTCGCCACTTTGGGCAAAGATGAGTTATATTATAACTTTTTACAGCCTATATGTTAACATATCAGATGAGCTACCAAATTCAAAGGATGGTGTAAAGAAAATTTATATAGCAAGCTCGCTCAAACATCCAATAAGGATTGGTACGACAGTGCTAGACCAAATAAGTACAAGGTGCACGAAGGCACGCCAAGGCAACCAACTATTTTTAACTAAGGCAATTACAAGGCTACAGTTGAGCCCAAAAGTTTTTCAAACAAGTTTTTCAGGAGTTATATCACTCCTTTGATCTGGCCTCTGTGCCGTCCGGGTTAGTGCCCTCCGGGTTAACACCTGGTTGCTGCCCTATTGTAGAGGTTCCTGGTTCATCCTGAGCTGGCTCTTCGTCGTTTCCGATCTGAAGATTGTCCGAGGTCCAGTCGATACCAGTTAAGGCCTCAAAGATTAATTCATCACTGATGATACAAGAAGGGTCGATATCAGAGGCAAATATATGCTTACGCCTTTGAGGAGTTAGATCTACAATGTCAAATGACGGCGCCTTGATTCATGTATTACTGCTGTCATAAGCCGGCTGGTACTTCTGCAGATCCAGTTCTTGAGCAAGTTGACACGCCAATGGACGGATCTCTTTGATACACTTGGCATAGTCTGATTCGTTGAAGACAGACCAGTCGTCCTTGTATTCTGGAAACCCGCCAGCCATCTCTTTAGGATCCAGTTCCATTTGATAAGCTTTTGCCCAGCCTAACCCGGCTATAGCTCCTGCACGGGCGGCTGATCTCTTCAATTCTTCAATTTGACTAGGCACTGTGGACAGTTGATCCAATACATCTTTGATGAGCTGTGCTGGTTTCTTTCCAATGGATATAGCCACAAGAGTACGAAGGCTGCCAGCATATAATTTCTCTGTCAAATTATAGACGGCTTTGAGCTTCACTAACAGGTTTTGCCCAAGGTTGGCACTCCTGGCACCTGTTATACATTCAAAGCAAGAGTCGCCAGGCAAGTTAGAATCATATTTAACAAGTCGCTAGGTGAGTTATTCCAATTGATTGAAAATTTCACTTACCAAAGATGGCAGCAGTCATTTGAGAGATATGATGTTTTAAGCAGGCCAACTCTGCAGCCACCGGCTTAAGTTGGTTTTTGACATCTTCTGCACGCTTCAATAAGGCAGCCTTCTCAGTTTCAAAGGCAGATCTTTCAGCATCAAAGTTTGCCTTCACTTTTTCTAAGTCCTCCAAAGATGATTTTAAGCTTGATTCAGCCTTGGCACATTCAGCCTGTTCAGATTCCACATTTTTTTAAGGCGGCGATATTTGACTCGCCCAGGCTTAAAGCTTCCTACAAGAGTTAAAGAGAGGTTTATCATTCAAAAAAGAACAGTATAAGTCTGCTAGCTTGACTGAGTCAGCATTCAACAAGGATATTATGGCAAACTTATTTAAGTCCCAAACACATTACAAGCAATGTCCTTGGCACTTGGGGGCTAATGTAAGTCGGTCTTTTTAATCTAAGCTACAGAAGACCCGGTTCATCTTATAAAGATAAGCCGGCCCTTGGGGGTACAGGCGATTCTTCAAAGTGGTTGTATTAAAGACCCGACTCATCTTATAAAGATAAGTCGGCCCTTGGGGGCTACAGGCGATTCTTCAAAAAGGTCATACTTGAAAGACCCGGCTCATCTAATAAAGATTAGCCGGCCCTTGGGGGCTACACTTTGAGTTATATAGATTCTTATTTAAGTACCAACCATACTCAAGTTTCTCCTATGCTTAAGACTTGGGGGCTACGTAAGTATATATCACAAGGGATAATGGAATGTACCTCATATTTCCTCCTCATCATATTAACCAAGCTGGCCTCCCTATCTCGGCTTGTAGCCAGGCGGCTTAAGTAGCCTGCATGAAGTTCCTCAGCGCTGAACTCCTCATAATTGGGCAGCTCTAGTTTTGACTTGCCTTTCTCCAGCAAGGGTGTCTCTTCTTTGGTCGTGTGCTTAGCTAGCATGTTGGACGGCTCTGGCATCCTCTGACTCACCCCAATAGTGGCAATATCATCAGTATTCTCTTCAGGAGGGGTCTCTTCAGTTGGCTTGACAGGAGTTGAAGAAGGAATAGGACTTGGTGGGTCACGATTATCCACCGGCTTAGCATCAATGCCCATGTCTTCGGCGGCTGTTGCTTCAGCCACTACTACAGGATAATCCAAACGCGACAGTCGAATCAGAGACCCTTCGACAAAACTATGTGCGATGCAATAATCGCAAACGGTGGTGTAAAAAAACCGTCAAAAAGGTGCAAAATGTTTGCGATGGCGGCGACATCAAACACGATTCATATTAGATTTGCATGTGCGATGAGTGGCAAACGGTTAATCCAGAAGAACTGTTTGCGATGATGCAGAACAATAGAAATGGGCAGCCAGATGAGGGTGTGTGCGATATACGGCATACATTTCACTAGGATGAACTGTGTGTGATTAGGCAACACAATGGAAACGGTTCAACTGAACAAGATGTGTGTGATACGCGGCAAACAGGTCCGTAATCAGAAATGTGTACGAAGACCAATAATAACACAGACGATTGCTGATAATAAGCCATGTGATTTGCTCTGTCTACAGAAGAATAACATGTGTATATATATATAACTGAAATAAACATCTAATTACATAAGTGACTATACAGATCATTCACACACACCTCAATAAATTGCATGCATTCTAAAGTAGGAGAAACGATCGTCTAGTCATCTACTTCTTGTGATGCTCCCGCCACTACTCTGTGGCTCGATCCCTCATCTGGGGCAAGAACAAGACACTTCCTCATGTCAACGATCCGCCTGTACATCTCGTAGCTTGTGTACGCGTCCTTGGCCACGTACTTGACATGTTGTTCATCCAGTCTCTCATGCCAAACACTGTGCCAGGCGATCTTGTCCTTCTTGCTCTCATCCTTCATCCAGTCTCTCATGCCAAACACCATCAGCTCTCATCCTTCATCATCACCCGCTCCGCCACCGCCGCCCGAAGGCGGGAGACGGAGGTGGAGGCCCGCACGTGCGTCAGTGACCTTGCGCGCTACACCGAGTTCCTGCGGGAGGAGGAGGAGCGCCTCGTCGAGCACGCAAAGAGCCTTACCACCGCCGTGGCCGCGGCACATGCTGCCTCAGAGACAAGGAATCAGGAGAACCACCGCTTCGAGAGGGGTCGTCTGGAGCGGTAGAGGGCGTTCGAGGTGAGCGTCGCTGAAGATGCAGCAGCGGCAGGCACCGTATTGCAGTTGTCCAACTCGTCGGTAGGCTCCTCCTCCTCTGCCTCTTACTGAGCGCGCTCGGCAGAGGAGAGGCTGCCGGAAGTAGTACAAAGCCCCTCCGTAGTAGTAGTATTTAGGGGCTATTTTGTTCAGTTCATCTGACTATAGATGTGGTGGAACTGTACAACGTACTTAAAATTAGCTAGTATATATAGTTGAACTAGCTATTTTAGTACGTGGTTGGCAACAATTGGGGAAAAGTTTGGTCGGTTCAGCTGTCGAGTTGAACTGTTTGTATAAAGAACAACTGCTTAATCTATGAATGAAATCTATGCTTAATTACTGAATTTTAGTTGCAAAAATTAGATAGTGCTAGTGATTTTTAGCTGCATATTTTCACAAATCGCAGTGTTACAAGGTTGACAAATGGCAATGTTACTAGATCAACAAATGTCAATCTTTCCAGTTTGACAAATGGCAACATACCCAATATGACAGATGCAAATCTTATCAAATTGTTTGTACGTGTTTGCACACGGGTCATCCAAAACAACCGTTTGCATTGAAGGGATGCACAAATCCTGCGCTGCGAATTTTCCCTTGACCTAAGGGGGAAGACCATAGCTCTCACTTTGCATACGGGTGTTCTATCTAAAACGTTTGCGATCAAGAGCTGCACAAATCCTGCTCGGCACAATTTCCCTTGGCTTCCTGGGGAAGCTGTCGGTTTGCATACGAGTGTTCTAACTAAAACGTTTGCGATGAGTGTTTTATATTTAAAAACCATTGACAATTTTTTCAAAAGAAAATCATTTGATAAGTCTGTACATTAAGAGAGAAAAACGCAAGTTCGTTCAAACCATATCTTTCATTCAGTCACACTGCGAATTTATATTCATATGATCAAGATACAGTATCAAACCCCAAAAAAAACTATTTCCGGCGGCGGCGGAGGTGGCGTGCCGTGCCGTCATTGTCATTGTCGTCCTCTGGGACGCTGTTGTTGAAGTCTTCAAGGCAACACATAATGTTCTTCACTTGTAAATCAAACATCATGTCGTCGCGCGATCGACGGGCGGGGCGTGGGAGGACGGCAACTGGCGCTGCTGAGAGGTAGCGGTCGACGGCGGCGTCCCATGCCGCTGAGGGGGGCGTGCGCATGGGCACGGGTGCGGCGGGTGCAGCCAAACGCACGGGGACCAGCGCCGCGGTGGGTGGAGGGGCGCGCACGGGCACGGGCGCTGGCGCTGGCATGTACACGAGCTCGCGCGGGTCCGCGAAGACCTCGCTGACGCCCGCGGCTTCCAGCTCTGCGATAGTGCTCAGCGACCAGCCCGTCAATGCTACGGGGATGGTCGCTGGCACGGGCGCGGGGATGGGAGCTGGGACGGGAGCGGGGGCAGCAACCACCGCGGCCAGCCCGTTCACGACCATGTCCATGAGGCCCCATTCCTCCTTATTTTCTATCTCCTCCGGCTCGGAGTCGACTTCACCAAACTTGAAGACTAGTGGCAGATGATCATTCTGCGCCATGGCGTTGGTGGAGGTCTGCGGGAGGGAGGGGAATGGGAGGCGAACAGTACGGCCGCCCGTATTAAACAGCGGCTCGGGCGCCATTAATGGAGAGGAAGGCAGGCAGCCATGGAAGTCAAAGGGCTCGCTTCCCAGTGAGCCTGCGCAGCGTACAGCTTGCACGCTTCCCGGTGAGCCTGCGCATTGGGGGACAGCTTGCATGCCTCTCAGTCAGCCTGTGCACCGGACTGCACTCGCACACCTCCCGTGCAGTCAAGCAGCTGTCCGCACGGCACCTCCTATAGCCATTAAAATCAAGACACGTGGCGTCACGTGAATGATTAATAGAACGCACACGATTTGAATTATACAAACGTTTGAGATATTAAAGTGGCAGCTATTTTTTCAAAATGCCTTTGTTGGCTGTTATTCGAGTGCACCTTCTCTCAAAATGGACACGAAAAATACCACAGCATGTCGGGTGCCATTCCATGATAGCATTCCTAATTTCATGAATTTCAGACGAGTTTTGGATTTACTAGAATTTAAAAACAAAGTATCTCAATGTTTTGCCGGCAATCAACAGTGCCCTGGTGTTTGAAATCCATTCCCATTTCTTGCATGGGACCTAAGCATGCACCCAAGGACACAGATTTGATTTTTCAACCAATTTATATGCACTGGAGCATGTGCATGTAGTTCAAATTTGAATTATGCACATAAAATGCCTAGAAAACCCAGTTAATGTATAAAAATGTCCAAACGAACCCCGAAAAATTCCAAAATTTAACATAACACTCCTGTTGTTCTATCTTGACACTAGAATTTTTTTGAAAGCAATAAGAGGCAAAGAATATCGTTTCGTCCCCAAAGGTGGCACGTTCCCTACCGAAACCATCAGGCTTGTTGTGAGAAGCTCTGGTTTGTGAGAAGCTTGTACCCAAACCTGCCCCAAATGGGACAAAAAATTTACCACGGCATGTTGATGCCGCTCCATGATAGCATGCCAAGTTTCATGAATTTCAGACGAGTTTTGGATTTACTAGAATTTAAAAACCACGTATCTTAATGTTTGCGGCCAAGTGACGGTGGCAGGGTGTTTGACATTCATTCCCATTTCTTGCATGGGACCTAAGCATGCAACCAAGGACACATATTTGAATTTTCAACCAATTTATATGCATTAGAGCATGTGCCTGTAGTTCAAATTTGAATTATGCACATGAATGCATAGAAAACTTAGTTAATGTATAAAAATGTCCAAGCGAACCCCGAAAAATCCCAAAAATTGACACAACACTCGTGTTGTTCTATGTTGACACGAGAATTTTTTTGAAAGTAATTAGAAGCAACAGATATTGTTTCGTCCCCCAAGGTGGCACGTTCCCTACCGAAACCATCAGGCTTGTTGTGAGAGAAGCTCTGGTTTGCGAGAAGCTTATACCCAAACCTGCCCCAAATGGGACAATATTTTTACCATGGCATGTCGATGCCGTTCCATGATATCATGTCAAGTTTCATGAATTTCAGACGAGTTTTTAATTTATTAGAATTTTAAAACCATGTATCTCAATGTTAGCGGCCGAGCGACAGTGTCAAGGTGTTTGACATTCATTCTCATTTCTTGCATGTGACCTAAGCTTGCAACCAAGGATAAACATTTGATTTTGCAACCCGTTTTTATGGACTGGAGCATGTGCATGTAGTTCAATTTTGAATTATGCACATAAATGCCTAGAAAACTCAGTTAACGTATAAAAATGTCCAAACGATCCCCAAAAATCCAAAATTTGACACGAAACTCCTGTTGTTCTATGTTGACACCAGGAAAAAAATTGAAAGGAAGAAGAGGCGACGAATATCGTTTTGTCCACAAAGGTGACATGTTTCCCTAACGGAACCATGAGGCTTCTTCTGAGAAGCTCTGGTTTGTTAGAAGCTTATACCATAACCTGCCCCAAATGGGACAATATTTTTTACCCCAGCATGTTGATGCCATTCCATGATAGCATGCCAAGGTTCATGAATTTCAGACGGGTTTTGGATTTACTAGAATTACAAAAGCAAGTACCTCAATGTTTGTCGGAGAGCCACTGTGCCGTGGTGTTCGAAATTCATCCCCATTTCTTGCATGGGACATAAGCATAAACCCATGGACACATATATGACTTTACAACCCATGTTGGTGCACCGGAGCATGTGCATGTAGTTTAGTTTTGAATTGTGCACCTGAAATGGCTAGAAAACCAATTTAATGTATAAAATGTCCAAACGAACCCTGAATAATTCCAATTCTTTTACGACACACATATAGTTGCATGTTCACTTCAGATAAAAGTTCTAGCAATTCAAACACCGTCCATTGCTGCTATGACCCCATTATGTAATTCAAATCAACATGAAAAATCAAGTAGATCCCACACAGTTTATTATCACCAACCGTGTGAGATGCAGTACAAAATATCCTAGAGCACCGTCGGTGTATAGTACGCCTATGGCTTACGCGAGAAGGTGCGTCGGCTACAGTCCACAGCCGGCGTGTCAAGCACACTAGCTCGCTCCCCAAATATCATTTCATTGTTCAATCGTCGTCGGTGAAAGATGAGGACATGGACCCGCGTCGTGAGGGAAACTTCGGCGGGCCATTCCGGTGAGAGCACGGTCGCAGCCGCCATGCGCGTGCTAACAAGGTGCATGAGCGCGGCCGCAATCTGCGACCGGGCGGCCAAGGCAGCCCAAACAGCCGCTGTTGCTTCTCAGGTGGCGGCAGCAACATCTGCCTCGGGGATAGCAACTGGCGAGAGTGGCACAATAGCTGTCCGTTCCGCAGCGGCGGCCTTAGCCCTGATGGAGGCCGCCCACGACCATGTCGAGGCCGCCCACGCCCAGCTCGTGGTGGTCACCGCACAAATCGAATGAAGCTTCTCTGACAATGGTCGGCAACCCACGGCTGAAGAGTTGGCAATCACCGAGAGCGTTCGAGCAGCCATCCGTTCCTCCGCCACATACCTTGCCATGACGGAGCCCGTCCAAGCCCAGATCATGGTCGCCCACACCCATCTCGTGGCGGCCTTTTCCAAAGAGATGGCGGACGCGGATGGCGAGATGCTTGCCGAGTATGGTGCGATGGATGCCATGGAGCCCCTTCCCCAGGGGACCGTCGGGCGCGAGCTGGACATGGAGGAGGCGGCGGAGATCGACGAGCACCAACCGTAGTAGTACTCTTTGTTTTGTTTAATTAAGAGCGCCGGTCTTTAATTTGTTAGAGTAATGTTTAGGTCAGCTAGCTCTGTTTAATTGCTGAACTTGCTCGATTAAGAAGTGTGGGTGTGCTGTAGTCTCCTTTGTGTACCCAAATTATGCAATGACGTGGATGACCACGGTAACCAGGGAAATTCGAACCAAAAATTTTGACGTTCAAACTCATCACACACGGGTTAAGCTATCTGAATCGTTTGTGATGTTCACACATCGTACACAGTTCTGAATAAGGGACCGTGTCTGATGACACTTTGCGCGCCAGTTATTTCGCTGAACCGATTCAAAAATTTTGGCTTCCGCGGAAATATCTACCTCCCCGCCCCCTCCCCCTTACCAAAAGTGACATTTCCCCTGTTTTCGCCTTCCTTTCCAAGTTGAAACCTTCACTCCTTACTTGCAGCGGCGCCTCCTCACCGGCGACCCTCCTTCACGCTGCTCGGCCTCGTCTATCTAGGCAGGTAATCCACACCGACCCCCATCCTCCTCCTCCTTCCACATCCCACATGCCCCGACCGCCGGCGTGACACCTTCCGCCCAAATCACTGACCCCTCCACCAAATAAGCGCCGCCCTAAGCCATGGTGCATGCAGTATAGCCAGGAGCTCAAGGAGCATTTGGGAGCGGAGAAGCAAATCGCGGCCGCACGCGTGGATGAGGTCGCGATGGCTGCCATTCGTGCCGACCCCCAGATCTTGGAGGATCACCTTGCCATGTGCTAGCTACGCCTGTTAAGCATGCTCGTTTTACCCGTTGCGTGTGCTGCTCCTGCCTTTCCTTAACAAATTCTAGTGAATTGTGCTATCTAATTTTACCATGCAATCTGTTGCTCTAGTGTATTTGTTCTATATGTCGTGCAGTGTGGTGCTCACTTATTAACTGTTTGGTTAATTAGTTGTCGTCTTCAGTTAACTATTTGGTTCAATTCTGTAAATGTGATGTTCAATTCTTCAGGCTGCAATTTTGTATTGTCTTCCATGTGAGAAATAAATCGAATTTATCTTTACAAAATACATGAGAAACAAATATAATTGCTATATTTCCAAGTTGTCAAGCATGCTTGGTTTGGTTATACATTGTGCAATGTGGTGCTCAGTTACGTTTGGTTCATTTGTTGTGGTGTTTAGTTAACAGTTTGATTCAATTCTGCAATGCGATGTTCAATAGTTGTGGGTGCATTCTGTTATTGTATACCATGTGAGAAGTAAATCGAATTTGGCTCTACTAAATACATGAGAAACAAATACAATTGCTATATTTCCAAGTTGTTAAGCATGCTTGGTTTGGTTAACTGTCTGATCTTCTATTAGGAGTATATTATATTGTGCAATGTGGTGCTCAGTTAATGTTTGGTTCATTTGTTGTGGTGTTTAGTTAACTGTTTGGTTCAATTCTGCAATGCTATGTTCAATTGTTGTGGGTGCATTCTGTTATTGTATACCATGTGAGGAATACATTGAATTTGGCTGTACTAAATACATGAGAAACAAATACAATTGCTATATTTCCAAGTTGTTAAGCATGGTTGGTTTGGTTAACTGTCTGATCTTCTATTAGGAGTATGTTATATTGTGCAATGTGGTACTCAGTTAATGTTTGGTTCATTTGTTGTGGTGTTTAGTTAACTACTTGGTTCAATTCTGCAATGCAATGTCCAATTGTCGTGGGTAGAATTTTGTATTGTTGTGCATGTGAGGAATAAATCGAATTTGGCTGCACTTAATACATGAGAAACATATACAAGTGCTATATTTCCTAGTTCTTAATCATGCTTGGTTTGGATAAATGGGTTTTCCATGTGGCTTGAATTAATCTGATGAATATGCAATGTGCTTGTTTTTCATCAACATATTTTACTGATAGCATGCGAACCCTTACTTAACCTGATGACTAACTACCTTATATGTGTTGTAGGGAAACAATGGGAAGCACTGAGGTTTACAATCGAGCTTAGCATGTGCATGGTCCGTTGTCTAATAGCACATTATTGTGCAATTGCAGGAACCATTCTAATATTTAGGTTTTTAACAATTTGGTCTTGCACATGTAGGTCCTGCTGTTAGAGGTTTTGACCCACTGTTTGACCCTTTTTGCATATGGGGAAATGAGTTGTCCATGAATATCAATCAAGTCAAGAAACTCAGAAAGATTGTTAGGATAAAGAAATTAGCGACAAAAAACAACAAGATCTTTATCTGCACAATGAAGAAGACATCAGTTCACTACAAGATGGTACTAACTATTATACCTTGCCTTTTTTATCCTTTGCCCCATTTCCAATATAGAGAAGATATTTATGCACATCCTTGTTTTCAGGCCTTTCCAAAGCAGTTCACTGATGATTACCTCTCAAACCACCTCTATGGTCAGGAGGTGTGGAAGGTTTTCATACAACACCCACGGTTCAATATTGAAGTGTTCCTGAAGAGGACGAAGGATGGAAGGTCAATCATCCACAGGCACTGGCCTAAAGTTGCAAAGACCTTCAACATGAATGAAGGCTCAATATTCGCCTTCCGCTTTAGCAGTTTTCCAGATGAGATGCATCTGTCTATGTACCATCTATGATGCTAATTTTGAAAGGTTCTAGATGTTGCATGTGAAACTTGGTGCTGGTGCAGTTGTGTAATGGGGTAGCTGAGTGCTGAAGCTATATCATGTTGTACTCTGATGTATTTCAATTATGAAATCCTCCTTCCTTAATATGGAAATGAAATATATTATGTGCTTAATACGAATGTCAATTAGATTAATAAATGGATTATTAATAATAGGGCAATTAGCCTGCTAATTGTTTTTTTTTATTGCAAACGGTTATTGAGAAAACACCGTGGGCGATGACCTCAGGCAACACACACAGTTTCTAAGAATAAACCGTGTTGGATCAATGAACAATCACACACGACATTCTCTTGAAAACTGTTTGCGTTAGGCCACCTTGCACAAACGTTTACCACATAAAAACTGTGTGTGATGGACAGCCTTTGCCACACAGTTTCTTCTATGCACCGTGTGTGATGCATTCAATAACGAAAACGATAAAATTGTTAATACTGTGTGCAATGGCAACGCTATCACAAACGATTTAACGGGGAAAATTGTGTGTGACGTACCTGCGAACGGAAACATTTTCCTTGGAGCGACTATGTGGGATGTATATACGAATGGAAACATTTAGTGGGGACTGACTGTGTGGGATATACTTACGACCGGAAACGATTTCGCCTGTATAATTGTATTTTTTTAGCACTACTGTACATATAACCATATTTGAGCGCTCGCCGGTCGCACACGACCTCATTTTGCCGAGCGTGTGTGCCAGGAGGGCATATCCTCGACGGTTTCTGGGTCGTGTGGGAAGGACCCCCCTATCGCCCACACTCACTTGGCGACGGTTCCAAATGCCGTCGCGGAAAGGGGTTAAAAACTGTTTGTATAGCACCTCGCTATACCAGTGAGCTTGTGGCGGCGGTTCATCTTGTTTGTTGTGATGTTCTACAGGGTTTTTGGTGTTGGCCTCAGAGGTTACCAGCACCTACTCCTCCGACTCAAGGATTTCGGGGGCCTTGGAAGAGTCGCCAACTTTTATTTTCTTGCTCTTGGCTTTGGCCCTGTGATCAAATTGGAATGTTAAGGTGTATATGATAATAAGTTAAGCCGCCAAAAGGTTAAGTACAAATACGTACCCCGTGTTTATAACTAAGGGAGGTAGCTGTGTAAAGGTTGAGTCTCCAGAAGACGGTGGCGAATCCTGATAATCAGAATCAGACGGGTTAAGTGGTTGCCTGACAAGGCCGGCTTTGGGCAAAGAAGAAGTAGGACTGTGTGGCACCTCAGCGGGCCGCTTGCGGGCGGAAGGTTCATGAGTTAACCTGACCACCAGATCTCTAAAGCCGCCACTCCGGGTTTGGCGCCTTGACTCATGTTGAGTTGTCTTAAAAATAAAGTACGGATCTAAGTGAGCATCTGGATGAGAAAAGCTTACTTTCTGGACGAGCCGCCTTATCTTCACTGGAGGTGGGGAATCTGAGCCGGAGGAAATAGAAATTACCTCAGCATCATCAGCACGGCTAGTTGCAGCCTCCTCTTGTGAACAAGAGGCGTCAGCTAATTCAATAAAGAGTCGGCCAAGAGAGTCGAGTTCTACCTCTGATTGGTCGTCGACATCTGCTGACTCGCCCACAGCAGCCGGCTCAGCCTCAGCAGCTGGCTTGTTCTTTTTTGTCTTTTGGCCAGTCCTAGCTTTGGCCACTACAGCCTTCCTCTTTTTATTCCAAAAGGCAGAGCCGGGTTGTGTAATAAAAAATATTAGCAAGTGAAGCACATAATAAATCAAAAGATGTTTAAGCCGGATATAAATGAATACTTACAGGTGGGCCGGGTTGAGCTTAAAAAACGGTAGCAGCCCTGTCTTATTGCAGTTGTCTTGAGACTCCCCGAGCAAACCCTTTACAGCTTTGGTGACCTCCTCAGCGGTAAAATTATCAGAGTTGTACTGCTGAGGGTCATTTGATTCGCCAGAGTATTTGCACATTAAGCCGGACCGACGGCTTAGGGGGAGGATTCTCCAGGAGACCCAACATCGGGCTAGGTCAACTCCAGTTAGTCCATGGGCTACTAAGGCCTTGACTTTTGAATAATATGGGAGTGCTTCAACATGTTCATTTGGAAGAATCTTGCACGGCGGGTCAAAGTTTATTGGAAGGCGGTCAGTTCTGTAACCCGGCTGAGGGTTCTCATTAGTTGGGGCAGTGTTCTTGCAGTAAAACAAAGTTTTTATCCATCCTTTAGGGTGGCTTGGCAAGGTGGCTGGAGGAAAGCCGCCATCTCGGCGTCTCTGGATTGAGACTCCACCCAATTCTTGACTCGGACCATCCGTGCATTCAGTCTGGCGGTTCGTATAGAAGAATTCTTTGAAGAGAGCAATAGTGGGTTCTACTTGCGGATATACTTCACAGAAAATTTGAAAGTGACAGATGTTTGACACCGAATTTGGGCCTATGTCTTGAGGATGAAGATTGAAATAGTGCAAGACATCCTGAAAGAACTTTGACCCGGGCGGTGTAAAGCCTCTAAGGATATGATCAGTAAAAACTACTACCTCTCCTTCACCGGGTCTAGGGACTTCTTCCCCTTGACTGACTCGCTAGCCAATTTCCTCCTGAGTGAGACCATGGGCATGATAATCCTTAAGAATGGTTTCGGTGACTAGGGAAGGCCCCCAATTGCAGATAGTGGTTTTCGACATACTGAGCTGCCTAAATATGAAAAGGTGGGTTACTTAAAAAGGCAATGATTCATCATCAACAGTATATGAATAAGCAACATAAGGGTAAGTCGCCCTAAACAATGGTGGGTTACAGATATGTTGGTAAAGCCGCCCAAGATGCAAGGGCGAGTTATCTAAAGTTCTAGATTGTTGAATTATGCTAAGTATGGAGCAAACAAGTTTCAGTATTGGATAGCTATGTTTATGGATCTATGGGCAGTTCAAAAAATTGCTAAACCTAAATAGTAGTGACGGAAGTACTAGTGGGCTACCCATTGATTCTGAAGAGAGTATAGTTTATTCAAGATGCAAGATGGATGTCAAACCTACAACCGCAGTATTTCTATGGCAATTTTTGGATAAAAAACAAGTTCTACTCAAGATATGATGAACAAAGGAATGCATGAACGACGACGAACGCCATGAACTCAGGTGACTTAATGCGGATCTGATAAGGAAGAAGGGGGGGTACCTGGCTGCGGCGGAAGAAAACAGAGGAACGCGGCTGAGCTCCGATGAAGACGGGGCGGCACTGTAGTCTCGAGTGAGGTGGCTGGCGCAGGTCAATGGGCGCGGCGGAGCTCCGGCTGTGAAGGGTCTCGCGACGAAGAATAAGAAGCGGGGGAGACAAAGTAAAAAGTAAAAGGAAGGTCACTCGTGCCTATTTATAAGGGAAAGGTAACAGTAAATGGCAGGTGTGAGAATCGAGGAGGCGCGGTAATTGTGGGAACAAACAGACATGTTGATATAAACAAAAGACGCCTCAGTTTTCGGGATCAGTGGATTTGCACAAGATTCATTATGACGTCATGAAGGTTTTCCTGAAATTGTGGATATGACATCATCTTTTTATATGGCGGGTTATGAAGATTTTCAAGACTGAGATTAGGAGGCATAAAGAGAAGACTCGCCAGATTGAAGAATTGAAGATTGACATGAACAAGTTCAAATCAATCTGGGGCCTAATGTTGGGGATATAACCCCGTGGTATAACCTGCCCTGAAAGGGCCGGGTTAGGCCGCTGGTGACTCTCGAATCTAGGCCTCGGACAGGCCCAAGTGATCAAGACGCAGGGTCAGAGGGGCGACTCACAAGATGGGCCAACTTAAGGCCCAAGGCCAGAAGACGGCGCGTGGCCTGGAGGTGTAAGCCGCCCGATGATGACTTGTCATAGAAGGCAAGGCGATTTAGAGTTAGGATCGGTCACGGAACATGACCCGACCCGGACTCCTGTAAGCTGGCGGCCTCGACCTGTATATAAAGGCGAGTCCCGTCGTAGAATAGGGTAAGTTATAATCAATCAATAGCTAGGTCAAGCGAATCCGCTCCCTTGTAATCGATACTCAAGCAATAAGCAACAAGAGCAGGAGTAGACTTTTACCTCCACCGTGAGGGGCCGAACCTGGGTAAACTCGCGTCTCTCGTCCCGCTCAACCCCGACAAGCTAATCACCGAGTTGCGATGGTCTCACGATTAAGTCCTCACACTAGGACATCTGCCGTGACAAAACCACGACATAGGGCAACACAGAACTAGCTCCAGTTCATAAATATAATGTAGGCATGTATTCCATAAATAGTCATACGTGCTTATGGAAAAGAACTTGAATGACATCTTTTGTCCTACCCTCCTGTGGCAGCGGGGTCCATAAGGAAACTAAGGGATATTAAGGCCTCATTTTAATAGAGAACCGGAACAAAGCATTAACACATAGTGAATACATGAACTCCTCAAACTACGGTCATCATCGGAAAGTATCCCAATAACTTTCACCCTGGGGTTTACGGATCATAACACGTAATAGGTGCATATGACTTGCAAGATCGGATCTAGAACATAGATAAGATGGTGAAAACATAAAAGGTTCAGATCTGAAATCATGGCACTCGGGCCCTAGTAACAAGCATTAAGCATAGCAAAGTCATAGCAACATCAATCTCAGAACATAGTGGATACTAGGGATCCAGCCATAACAAAACTAACTCGATTACATGATGAATCTCATCCAACTCCTCACCGACCAGCGAGCTGATGGCTCGTGTCCGCATTAGTATTTTCCCCGAAGAGGAAGGGATGATGCAGCACAGCTACGGTAGGCATTTCCCTCAGTGATGAGACCAAGGTTATCGAACCAGTAGGAGAACCACGCAACACTATGTAAACGGTACCTGCACACAAAGAACAAATACTTGCAACCCGACGCGTAAGATGAGTTGTCAATCCCTCCCGGGTAAAAGATAGATAAATTTGTAGTAGATTGGATAAATAGATCTCACGGAAATGCGAGATAAAATAAATAACAAAAAATTGCAGCAAGGTATTTTTGGGTTTTTGGAATAATAGATCTGAAAATAAAAGAGGCAAATAATAGATCGGAAAGCAAATATGATAAAGAATAGACCCGGGGGCCATAGATTTCACTAGTGGCTTCTCTTGAGAAAAATATCATACGGCGGCTAAACAAATTACTGTTGGGCAATTGATAGAACTTCAAATAATTATGATGATATCCAGGCAATGATCATTATATAGGTATCACGTCCAAGATGAGTAGACCGACTCCTGCCTGCATCCACTACTATTACTCCACACATCGACCGCTATCCAGCATGCATCTAGTGTATTGAGTTCATGAAGAAACGGAGTAATGCAATAAGAACGATGACATGATGTAGACAAGATCTATTCATGTAGGAATAGACCCCATCTTATTATCCTTAATAGCAACGATACATACGTGTCATGTCCCCTTCTGTCACTGGGATTGAGCACCGTAAGATCGAACCCATCACAAAGCACCTCTTCCCATGGCACGAAAAATAGATCTAGTCGGCCTAACTAAACCAAAGATTCGAAGAAGAAATACGAGGCTATAAGCAATCATGCATATAAGAGATCAAAACTCAAATAACTTTCATTGATAAAAATAGATCTGATCATAAACTCAAAGTTCATCGGATCCCAACAAACACACCGCAAAAAGAGTTACATCAAATAGATCTCCAAGAGACCATTGTATCGAGAATCAAAAGAAAAGAGAGAGGAAGCCATCTAGCTACTAACTACAGACCCGTAGGTCTACAATGAACTACTCACGCATCATCGGAGAGGCACCAATGAGGATGATGAACCCCTCCGTGATGGTGTCTAGATTGGATTTGGTGGTTCTGGAACTTGTGGCGGCTGGAATTGTGTTTCGTCGACTCCCCTAGGGTTTTTGGATTTTCGGGGTATTTATAGAGCGAAGAGGCAGTGCGGGAGTCCACCGAGGTGGGCACAACCCACCAGGGCGTGCTTGGGCCCCCAGGCACGCCCAGGTGGGTTGTGCCCCCCTCGGGGCACCCCTCTGGTACTTCTTCGGCCCAAGTTGTTCCTTCTGGTTCATAAAAAATCTCCAAAAAGTTTCGCTGTGTTTGGACTCCGTTTGGTATTGATTTTTTGTGAAGTAAAAAACAAGGAAAAAACAGGAACTGGCACTGGGCACTATGTCAATAGGTTAGTCCCAAAAAATGATATAAAGTTGCTATAAAATGATTGTAAAACATCCAAGAATGATAATATAACAGCATGGAACAAGCAAAAATTATAGATACGTTGGAGACGTATCAGCATCCCCAAGCTTAATTCCTACTCGTCCTCGAGTAGGTAAATGATAAAAACAGAATGTTTGATGTGGAATGCTGCCTAACATGTTCATCACATATTCTTTTCTTTTGTAGCATGGACATTTGGACTTTTATATGATCCAAAGCAATAGTCTAGTTTTGACATGAAGATTTCAATACTCAAGCATATCAACAAACAACCATGTCTTTCAAAATATCAACAATAAAGCAAGTTATCCTAGCCCATTATGCTCAATCATTGATCCATTCATGAAACACACTCGCATATTAGCTATACCCAATGCTCAAGTACGATCATAGTGCCCCCTAGTTGGTGCTTTATAAGAAAAGATGGAGACTCAAATAAAAAATAAAATTTGCATAAAGTAAATAGAAAGACCCTTCGCAGAGGGAAGTAGGGATTTATAGAGGTGCCAAAGCTCAAAGCAAAAAAGATAGAGATAAAACATTTTGGGTGGCATGCTTTTCCTATCAACGAAAATGATCGAGTAGTTCCCAACACTTTCCATGCTAGATACATCATAGGCGGTTCCCAAACAGAAAATAAAGTTTATTCCTTTTTCCACCATACTTTCACATTCCACGGCTAGCCGTATCCACGGGTGCCGTCCATACCAACACTTTCCAAGGAATTTATTATTTGACAACATAAAGTAAATTCATTTTTTCATTTCGGGACTGGGCATCCCTAATACCTTTGCCGTACTCTCGTGTAATGACAAGTGAATTAACACTCATCTTGAGAATAACATATCTAGCATGGAAAAATATCAGCCACCCCTACCTTTTCATGAGCGGTACGAGCACACAAAATGGAAATTTATTTTGAAAATTAGCGATGGAACATACAAATTTGCTTAGAACGGCACGGAAATACCGCATATAGGTTGGTATAGTGGACTCATATGGCAAAACTGGGTTTAAGAATTTTGGATGCACAAGTAGTATTCCTACTTAGTACAAGTGAAGGCTAGCAAAAAGATTGAGAAGCATCCAACCAAGAAACGAAAAAAATCTCATAAGCGAGCATTAAGCATAACTAACACCAAATAATGCACCACAAGTAGGATGTAATTTCATTGCATAATTATTGACTTTCGTGCTTGCATAGGGAATCACAAACCTTAACACCAATATTCTTACTAAAGCACAATTACTCACCAACATGACTCACATATCACTATCATCATATCGCAAAACTACTACAAAGAATCAAGTTTATTTTGTCCAATGATCTTCATGAAAGTTTTTATCATATCCCTCTTGAATATCTATCACTTTGGGACTAGTTTCATATGTTGCTTTTGATAGCTCAAACAAATCTAAGTGAAGAACATGAGCATAAAATTTTTCTTCTCTCAAAATAATATAAGTGAAGCATGAGAGAATTTCTTCAAAATTACTAACTCTCAAATAAATCTAAGTGAAGCATGAGAGCATTTCTTCAAAAATAATAAAGCACACCATGCTAAAAAAGATATAAGTGAAGCACTAGAGGAATTCCATAGCTCAAGAAAAATTTAAGTGAAGCACATAGAGAAATTCTAACAAACCATAGTATAATTTTAGCTCTCTCAAATAGGTGTGTCCAGCAAGGATACTTAGCACAAACTAAAAAGCAAAACAAGCAAAGACTCATATAACACAAGATGCTCCAAGCAAAACTCATGATATGTGACGAATAAAAATATAGCTCCAAGTAAAATACCGATGGTCGAGTGGCATCCCCAAGCTTAGTTGCTTGTTTCTCATTAGATAATAGCTTGGGATGCCATGGGGCATCCCCAAGCTTAGGCTCTTCTTACTCCTTATTCCTTCATCCATCGTGATCTCACCCAAAACTTGAAAACTTCAATCACACAAAACTCAGCAAAACCTTCGTGAGATCCGTTAGTATAACAAAGCAAATCACTACTCTAAGTACTATTTAAAACCCATTAATATTTTATTCTTGCATTATATCTACTGTATTCCAACTTTGCTATGGCTCATACCCCCAGATAGAGTCCATAGATTCATCAAAATAAGTACACAACGCAAAGAAAACAGAATCTGTCAAAAACAGAACAGTCTGTAGAAATCTGAAAACTTCGTATAGTTATGTAACTCAAAAAATTATGAAAAATTAGGACGATGTAGGAAATTTGTATATCAATCTTTTGTAAAAAATTCAGATATTTTCGTCTGTTCTGTGAATTTTAAAAATTGTTTTACTGAACGCAAAAGTTTCTGTTTTCCAACAAGATCAAATCAACTATCACCCAACATGATCCCAAAGGCTTTGCTTGGCCCAAACACTAATTAAAACATAAAAACTTATTCAAAACAGGGGCATAATTGTGCAAACACTCAATAACAGAAAGAAAAAGGCAAAAATAAATTTTATTCATTGGGTTGCCTCCCAACAAGCGCTATCGTTTTACGCCCCTAGCTAGGCATAAAGCATAGATTTAAGTATTGTCATCTTTATTTCTAGATCCATAGGATGCCCTCATGATTGATTCATATGGAGGCTTAATTATTGTTCTAGGGAAGTGTTCCATACCCTTCCTTAGTGGAAATTGAAATTTAATATTGCCCTCTTTCATATCAATCATGGCACCAATAGTACGTAAAAACGGTCTACCAAGTATAATTGGACAAGACGGATTGCAATCAATATCAAGAACAATAATATCTATGGGCACATAATTCCTATTTGCAAGAATAATAACACCATTAATTCCTCCCATAGGCTTTTCAATAGTAGAATCCGCCAAGTGCAAGTTTAAAGAACACTCTTCCATATTAGTAAGACCAAGCACATCACATAAAGACTTCAGAATTGTGGAAACACTAGCACCCAAATCACATAAAGCAAAACACTCATAATTTCTAATCTTGACTTTGATGGTAGGTTCCCATTCATCATGTAATTTTCTAGGAATTGAGATCTCTAAGACTCTAATTCCAACTTTTCTTCCAAAGCTTTCATCATAGCATCAACAATATGTTTAGTAAAAGCCTTATTTTGTTCATAAGCATGGGGTGAATTAATCATGGATTGCAAAAAATAAATGCAATCAATCAAAGAGCAATTATCATAATTAAAGTCTTTGTAATCCAAAAGAGTGGGCACATCACTAGTTAAAGTTTTGACCGCTCCAAACCCACTTTTATCAATTTTTTCAACAAGATTTTCACCCTCCAAATTATCGGGACGCCTTCTAGCTAAAGTTGACTCTTCTCCAGTCCCTTTATCATCAATTTTAATCTTACTAAACAAAGGATCAATAGAAGAAACACCAATCACTTTAAGATCTTCATCATTTTTATGAAAGCATTCACTAGAAAACGCTCTTTCTAAAAATTCTCTTTTAGCTTTAAGCATAGCGGTTCTTTTCTTACTTTCATCTATAGAAACATATAAAGCTTTAATTGATTCTTCAACTTTAGGCACAAAAAATTTCTTCTTGAGATTTTCTACATCATGAGAAATTCTATCAATGCTTCTAGACATATCATCAATCTTATTCAACTTTTCTTCTATCGTATTATTGAAAACTTTTTGAGCATTGATAAATTCTTTAATATTATTCTCAAGATCAGAGGTGTTCCTATTATTATGATAAGAAGGATTACCATAATTATTAGAGGAATTTCCAGGAAAAGGCCTAGGATTAAAATTACCTCTATAAGCATTGTTATTAAAATTGTTTCGCGAGACAAAATTCACATCTACAGATTCACTATTTTGCTCAATCAAAGTAGACAAAGGCACATCATTAAGATCAATAGGAGCACTTTTATTAGCAACTAATTTCATAAGAGCATCAACTTTTTCAGTCAACTAATTATTTTCTTCAACCAAATTAACCTTTTTACTAGTAGGTGCTCTTTCGGTATGCCATTGTAAATAATTTGCCATAATATTATCAAGCAATTTAGTAGCTTCACCCAAAGTAATTTCCATAAAAGTACCACCCGTGGCGGAATCTAAAAATATTTCTAGAAACAAAATTCAACCCCGCATAAAAAATTTGTATGATCATCCAAAGATTTAAACCATGAGTAGGACAATTTCTTAGCATCAATTTTTTTCCCAAGATTGCGTAACATGCTCATGCTCAAGTTGGTTAAAATTCATGATCTGAGTTCTAAGGGAAATAATTTTCACGGGCGGAAAATACTTAGCAATAAGAGCATCTTTGCACTATCCCGAGTATCGATACTATTGCGAGGCAAAGAAGAAAACCAGATTTTTGCGTGATCTCGCAAAGAAAACGGAAATAATTTCAACTTCACAATATCATTGTCCACATCTTTTTTATTTTGCATATCGCATAATTCTACGAATGTGTTAAGATGGGACACGACATCCTCAATAGGAGTACCGAAAAATTGATCTTTCATAACAAGATTCAACAAAGCGACATTAATATCACAAGATTCCACACTAGTGGCGGGAGGAGCAATCGGAGTGCTAATAAAATCATTATTATTGGTATTGGAAAAATCACACAACTTGGTATTCTCTTGAGTCATCGTGACTACGCAAACAAGATTGCACACAAAAACATATCTGATGAGAAAATGACGAACGAAAAAGAGGGCGAATAAAACGGCAAATTTTTGTGAAGTGGGGGAGATGAAAATGAGAGGCAAATGGTAAATAATGTAAATTGCAAGGAGATGAGATTTGTGATTAGGAACCTGATAGATGTTGATGATGTCTCCCTGGCAACGGTGCCAGAAATCCTTTCTTGATGGCTCGTGCCCGCGTCAGTATTTTCCACGAAGAGGAAGGGATGATGCAGCACACCTACGGTAGGTATTTCCCTCAGTGATGAGACCAAGGTTATCGAACCAGTATGAGAACCACGCAACACTATGTAAATGGTACCTGCACACAAAGAACAAATACTTGCAACCCGACGCGTAAGAGGGGTTGTCAATTCCTCCCGGGTAAAATATAGATAAATTTTTAGTAGATTGGATAAATAGATCTCGCGGAAACGCGAGATAAAATAAATAACAAAAAATTGCAGCAAGGTATTTTTGGGTTTTTGGAATAATAGATCTGAAAATAAAAGAGGCAAATAATAGATCGAAAAGCAAATATGTTAAAGAATACACCCGGGGGCCGTAGATTTCACTAGTGGCTTCTCTCGAGAAAAATAGCATACGGCGGGTAAACAAATTACTGTTGGGCAATTGATAGAACTTCAAATAATTATGGCGATATCCAGGCAATGATCATTATATAGGTATCACGTCCAAGATTAGTAGACCGACTCCTGCCTGCATCTACTACTATTACTCCACACATCGACCGCTATCCAGCATGCATCTAGTGTATTGAGTTCATGGAGAAACGGAGTAATGCAATAAGAACGATGACATGATGTAGACAAGATCTATTCATGTAGGAATAGACCCCATCTTGTTATCCTTATTAGCAATGATACATACGTGTCATGTCCCCTTCTACCACTGGGATTGAGCACCGTAAGATCAAACCCATCACAAAGCACCTCTTCCCATGGCAAGAAAAATCGATCTAGTCAGCCTAACTAAACCAAAGATTCGAAGAAGAAATACGAGGCTATAAGCAATCATGCATATAAGAGATCAAAACTCAAATAACTTTCAAGGATAAAAATAGATCTGATCATAAACTCAAAGTTCATCGGATCCCAACAAACACACCGCAAAAAGAGTTACATCAAATAGATCTCCAAGAGACCATTGTATTGAGAATAAAAAGAGAGAGAGAAAGCCATCTAGCTACTAACTACGGACCTGTAGGTCTACAATGAACTACTACGCATCATCGGAGAGGCACCAATGAGGATGATGAACCCCTCCGTGATGGTGTCTAGATTGGATCTGCTGGTTCTGGAACTTGCGGCGGCTAGAATTGTGTTTCGTCGACTCCCCTAGGGTTTTTGGATTTTCGGGGTATTTATAGAGCGAAGAGGTGGTGCGGGAGGCCACCGAGGTGGGCACAACCCACCAGGGCGCGCTTGGGCCCCTAGGCGCACTCAGGTGGGTTGCGCCCCCTCGGGGCACCCCTCTGTACTTTTTTGGCCCAAGTTGTTCCTTCTGGTCCATAAAAACTCTCCAAAAAGTTTCACTGAGTTTGGACTCTGTTTGGTATTGATTTTCTGTGAAGTAAAAAAAAAGGAAAAAACAGGAACTGGCACTGGGCACTATGTCAATAGGTTAGTCCCAAAAAATGATATAAAGTTGCTATAAAATGATTGTAAAACATCCAAGATTGATAATATAACAGCATGGAACTAGCAAAAATTATAGATACGTTGGAGACGTATCACGAGCCTATGAAGAAATTACTCACTCCTGGTGGGGAGCATCATGGAATTGGTGATGGAGGATGGTTGGTGATGACGAAGACCGAATATTCCCCTCTCCGGAGCCCCGAACAGGCTCCAGATCTGGCCTCTTGATGAAGAACATGAGGCGGCGGAGGCTTTGTATCGTAAAATGCGATGAAACTTCCTCTCCTGTTTTTTCTGGAAAAATAGGATTTTATAGCATCGGAATTAGGGTCAGCGGAGCCCCGAGGGCCCCACCACCCACCAGGGCGCACCAGAGGGGGGTGGCGCGCCCTGGTGTCTTGTGGGCAGCCAGGGCCCCCCTCCAGTGGGTCTTGGTTCCAAAAATTATTATATATTCCAAAATAATTCTCAAAAAAGTTTTGTCAAATTCCGAGAACTTTTATTTCTGCACAAAATCAACACCATGATAGTTCTGCTGAAAACAACGTCAGTCCGGGTTAGTTTCATCCAAATCATGCAAATTAGAGTCCAAAACAAGAAGAAAAGCATTAGGAAAAGTAGATACGATGGAGACGTATCAACTCCCCCAAGCTTAACCCATTGCTTGTGCTCAAGCAATTCAGTTGACAAACTGAAAGTGATAAAGAAAAACTTTTACGAACTCTTTTGTTCTTGTTTACATATATATATATATATATATATATATATATATATATATATATAGGACAACACTATTCTAATCCCAGGATTAAAATAGTTATTTGGATCACAGCAGCCCCTATATAGGGCCCGAAGACAGCTCCCGAACTTCCCTGAACTGCCGGCCCGGCCCAACAGAATCGCACCTGGACATTGATCCCGATCGAGCCGCCCCTCCCTGACCCCCCTCCTCGCCGCTCCTCCCCAGCCTCCCTCCTCGCCGCTCCTCCCCTCAATCGCCGGCCTCCGTCGTGATTCACCGCCGAAAATCAGCCGGATCCAGCGCCTCCCCTCCTTCTCCAGATCCTGGCCGACTGGATCGAGCTCCGCCCCCTCCGTCTCCACCTCCTGGCCGATCGCCGGCGCGGGCGAGCGAGCGACGGCGGACGCCGGCGCGAGGGAGCCCGCGTCGCCTGAAGGCGACGAAGCCGACATGGACTTCCGCAAGCCTCATCCTCCTTCCATCCTCACCGCCCGACGCCTTGGCAGAGCAGATGACGGCCCCGACGCAAGCTACGACAAATGGTGCGGCCAACGAAGCAACTTAGCGGCGGAGGCAGCATCGGCGGCGGAGGCGGCATCGGCGGCGCCTTCAAATCTAGCAACGGTAAGATGAACTTCCTCCCTCTTCTTGCCTACTCCTTCAATCTTGCCTTACCTGACCTTCTTGGTTCATGCAGATGAACTTCGCGCCCTATGCAAGATATGGATTGCAATACAATTCCTCTCCTAACTCTCCATCAAATTGCTCTCAAGGTGGCCTATCTACTGCTGGAAAAAGGTTGGCTGAACTTCTATCCAAGGTATGGTTGAACTTCCTGCCGTCTGTTATCTTCTTGAAGCCATGTGAAGCTCAGGTAGTGTGTGACCCTCAGTTCAGGCTGCAAAACATTAGAAAATCTGCCTGCATCCATATGTAAAAAACCATGTGAAGTTCAAGTACTAAGTGTGCTAGAGTTCAGGTTGATATGTACCTGGTTGTGTGAAAAAATAAAAGGAAAAGAAAACAAACATGTGATCACATGAAGGTCAGGTTGGTATACACTAGTGGTTCAACCATTCAAACTCATGAAGGTCAGGTTTTTTAACTGTAGACAGTATTTCCCCTATGCACACAAGAAGTTCAGTATGTGGAGAGTGATCAGTTCAGGTACAGAAAAAAAAGCAGTAGTGTAGAATTCAGAATGTGAGGTTCATTCTATGGAGAGTGCTCAGTTCAGGTACACAAGTATGGGCAGATGCTCAGCTCACTTCAGAGGGTGATACCTGTCGTAGGGGAAAATATGTACATGGACAACAGTTTTATAGGAGAAGTTCAGGCTATGAATAATGCTCAGTCCAGTTACACATGTATAGGCAGATGTAACCTGTGTGCTAACACATTCTTTTCTTTTATGCCAGCAAGATGAGAGACGCAGAAAGAAGCTTAGAAGTTCCCAGCAACAAGTACACAATCCTAAGCCTGTACGCGTTGCGCCACCCCCTCAATGGGTCACACCTCAAACGCACCAACATCATTACCAATCTGCTCCACACCAAAATTGGATGATAGCCGAAACACATGCAGACTTCAAAGATGCTGGGTCACAGCCCTATCCGCACCACTTTGCGCCTCCACCTAATTGGGTGACGCCGGAAATCCCCCGCGGATTCTTTGTATCCACCAGCAGATTTCCAAGCACACCGATGGAGGAGGGTGTTAGCTCAAGTCCTGCGTGTAACTCTAGAGGTTATCCTGGTGTGGCTCGTCAATGCCAAAGGGCAGCAACTAAACCGGATCCCAAGACAAATCCAACAGGAACACACACACAGAGGAGAGTCCTCTGCACACTACCGCCGTTGGATGCTGCTGCTGCTGCTACAACTCAGGATTGTACTGGACATAAGGTAGATGGATTGCTTCACACAACAAAAGAGCAAACTAATACCAGGATCGCAATGCCTCCACAACCACAACAAGCAAAAAGGACGCAAACAAGACAGAGGCCATCTTTAGCACTCCTTCCTCCTCGTGATCCACTCTTGCATCCTGCTATGATAACTCCGCCGTGCCCCATCCCAGAGGGCTAGCAGCAGACTCCGGTGGAGTTGCGATCTTACACGCACGTAAGTGAACAAAATTTAAGTATTTACTTATGCATCTTGTATTGATATGCAAATTTTTTGATCCCTCCAGGATAACAAGTTTATAAACTGCATTTTAACGTGCCGCTTGGATTATTTTTTCTTTTTCTGCAGATGCCGGATCTCTCGGATTATCTAATACCAAGACTAAAGATGCGCTTCTAGAATGTAGAGAAAGCAAGGGAATTTTACAACAGATACGCCAGACACGCTGGTTTTGGAATCAGGAAGACGGGAGGGAATGACAATCACAAGTATTTTGTTTGCGCGTTCCAAGGGAAACACACATCTTCTGTTTCAAAGGCTGACAGGAAGCGAAACAAAACATCACAGAGGACAGGCTGCAATGCAAGAATGAGGGTGAAGGTGCAGGAGGATAACACATGTGTGGTAGTGGACATTGAGTACAATCATAATCACCACCTCATGCAAACTGATGACATGCTGGTATTCTTGCACTCACACAAGAATTATGACCCCACTATTTTGGAGTACGTAAAGCTCCTGCAGTACCATGATGTCAAACATACAACAATCATGTCCATGCTATCTGAAAATGAAGATGGAAGCTACTTCCTAAGCATGACCGGACGAGACCTACTAAACCAGTAAGTATTGAAAGAATGCACATACTGCAATGTACATAGCATCCTAAGTCACCACCCTTTGCTAGCAAAAATAACAAATGCATGTTTGCAATATAATTTGCAGGAAAGCCATGAATGCAAGGAAAGATGATTTGGATGATGTATTGAAACTTGTATCTTTCTTTAAAGACATGAAGGCAATCAATGATGAGTTTTTCTATGACATACAAGTAGACAGCGACAATGCAATTAAAAACATTTTCTGGTCCAATGCAAGCTGCCGAGGAGCATATCAAGACTTTGGCGATTGCGTAACATTTGACACAACTTACAAGACCAACAGATTTCATATGCCTCTGGGAGTGTTTGTTGGAACAAACCATCATTTGCAGTCAACAATATTTGCTGTTGCCCTGATCAGAGACGAAGATGCAAAGTCATTCAAGTGGCTGTTTGATACATTTTTACGATGCATGAACAACAAACATCCAACTTGCATTCTAACAGGTAAGTTCAAAAAAAAAACTCTACAAGTTTCATCATCTTTTCAGTCTCTGGGTCTATATTGGGTACATTTGTTTTAACTGGAAAATAATGGAAACCAAACAGTTCAACCACTATTAGCACAGAAGTCCAACAAACAGTACAAGAAGCAAAATTATATGCCATATGTTTAGAAAAATATAGTTCTGGATGTGAAGTTCAAGTACAGGAATCATAGAAGTTCAAGGACACTGCTGTAAGAAAAAAAAATGGAACATGTTCAGAAAAAATATAGTTATGTCAGTGAAGTTCAAGTACCTATATCACATAAGTTCAACAACACTGCTATAAGAAAAAAATTGTGTGACACTACTAGGTAGTCCTACTGCCACATGTGAAGTTCAAGCACTGGTACCACATAAGTTCAACAACACTGCTATAAGAAAAAGTTGTGTGACACTACTAGGTAGTCCTACTGCTACATGTGAAGTTCAAGTACTTGTACCACATAAGTTCACCATCAGTGCAAAGAAGCAAGTTTAATTTATTTAATTCATGCAGACCAGTGCCCATCAATGGTGAAAGCTATACCACAATCATTCCCAAATACCGTCCACAAGCTATGCCGTTGGCACATCCTGAAGAAGTTCAAGGAATACCTCGCGTTGCTGTACAAAAAGTATAAAACATTCAAAGAGGAGTTCACAACTATCTTAAACTGGCCGCTAATGCCTACAGAGTTTGAAACTGCCTGGGCTACACTCGTGCAGAAGTACAACCTGCAGAATGACCAGATGATGATGCAGCTGTGGAGTGATAGGAAACTATGGATTTCAGCATATTACAAGAACATTTTCTGTGCTAGAATGACTTCTACACAACGAAGCGAGAGCATGAATCACGTGCTCAAGAAAGGGTTTGTCAAGGGGACCCAGAACCTACACAAGTTTGCTAGGCGGGTAAATGCTTGCATACAAACTCGGATGCAGAAGGAGAACGAGCAAACAATGACCAGCATGGTATTAAGACAAAAAAACACCCCCATATTGTGACTTCCTTGAACATGTGCACTTGGTATTTAAAAAATGAAACCCACGACTCTGCTCGACTAATATTTTATTTTTTGACATGTGCAGAGCAATCCTGTGACAAAAACAACTTATGGCTACGAGGAAGACATGGCTATCAAGTACACGAGAGCCGTGTACAGTGAGATGAGAACTAGGATGAGAAAAGCGACACTATTTCACGCAAAGCCAACAATAGAGCCCACTAAGTACCTTGTGTACTACCACAACAAGGCTGGCCATGATGATGAAGAAAGATTTGCATGGTCAAAGCATGAATTCCAGGTTGTAGCTGACCCAGATAATGAAATATATGAGTGCGAATGCAAGCTTTGGACACACACAAATGAGCGGAAAAACAAGCTCATTAAATAGCTAAACTAGTAGTATCGTATCATTATATCAAAACTCATTCTGGCTCACAAACTGTGTATTCTGCATTCATCACAAAAATGCAGGTCTGTTCTGCCTTCACATAATGAACATACTGGACTACCTGAAGCCTGACAAATTTCCAGCCAAGTATATCCTCAAACGGTACACAAAGACTGCAAAATCACAACCAACATTTGATACAAGGGACTACAACACAATTGCATCAGATGGCAGCTCAAGATTATCCAAGCAAGACATCCTGCTGCAGCTAAATTTGATGGTTAACAAGAAAGCAATGAGATGTGACCAGCAATATGATAGAGCCTTCTATGTTCTCAAGAGGCTCGTCGAAGAGCTTGATGCAATACATTCAGCAAATCAAGCGGATGCTGGCCAAAGGATGGCTGAAGAGGATGCTGAAATTGAAGATGACCTTCATTATTATGCAGCTGAAATGCTCCAGGCCGCTGCTCAAGCCAACCGATGCAAGCAGGATGTTGACCAATTAATGCAGCAGCAGAAAGAGACAATAAAACTGCCGCTGTACTCTGAAACAAAGGGTAGGAAGAAACTTTCTGCAGCAAAGAAAAGAGAGCAGATAGCTCAAATAAAGGCACCATCTACTGATAGAGTCATCGTCCTGGATGAGAATGGAATGCCACTTGGACACAGGCAATGTAGTGTGTGCAAAAAGGTTGCAGGCCACAACAAACTCACTTGTCCAACACTCTTAGAAAGGAACGATGCCGAGGAGGTCAAGCAGCCCAAAGTTCAAAAACAGCAGCCCAAAGTTCTAGAATAAAACAAGGGACCACACCCGCAGAAAGCTAGCAACAGGCTGTGTAGCATATGCAAGGAGTATGAACCACACAATGCAAGAACATGCCCGAAGCACGCAGATGCTGAAAAGACAAGCCAAAAGCCAAAAAAGAAACAGAAAGCAAAACCTAGAGCCAGCAACAAGAAAGTGGTGGAAGATGAAGATGAGGAAATGGAAGACGAAGATGATGACATCATCGAAGAAGATGAAGATGAAGAGGAAGATGAAGATGAAGACGAAGAGGAAGAGGAAGATGAAGACAAAGAGGAAGAGGAAGATGAAGAGGAAGAGGAAGAGGTACATGTCAAACAAAAACCACTACAAGCAAAGCCTAGGAGGAGCGCAAGGCTAAAGAACAGTTAGTCTAGGTCGATTAAACAAAAGCAAACTTATGTCATGTCAGTGTACAGAATGTTATTCCACTATTGAACAGTATTTTAGGAGAAGCTTACTTGAACTTCTATTGTAGAAGTTTCAAAGAAATTATACAGTAGAAGTTCAACTAATCTTACTGTAGAAGTTCTGGTACATTATGAGAGGAGGCGCTGCTGTTGTGTTCCATGAAAGAGCAAGCAGGAACATAATGAAAAATATCCATTGTGAAGTTCAGGTCAGCTTACAGAAGAAGTTCTGGTACATTATGAGAGGAGGTGCTGGTGATGTGTTCCATAAAAGAGCAAGCAGGAACATAATGAAAAATATCCATTGTGAAGTTCAAGTAATCTTACTGTAGAAGTTCTGGTACATTATGAGAGGAGGTGCTGCTGTTGTGTTCCATGAAAGAGCAAGCAGGAACATAATGAAAAATATCCATTGTGAAGTTCAGGTCAGCTTACAGAAGAAGTTCTGGTTCGTTAATCGATATAGGAAAAAATATGCTTGGCAAAATAAGTATTGCCGTATAAACTAAGGTTACTAAGCCTAAGATGACGCATTCAGATATGAAGTTCTGTTTGGATACATGGAGAAGTTCACGTAGAATACCGACAAAAGATAATGAAACATAAAGGAGTGTATGAGAATATTTTTACATGAAGTTAGAGTTGAAAACTATTCGCATTTGAAAATCACAAAAAAGCACATATAGATTCTATGCAAAAAGGCTACATCTTGGTTGAGTTGAAAATTAATAATACATTATACAACACAAAAATTATCTCCATCTCAAACCAGCAGCCCAGCCGGATCTCAAGTAGAAGTTCAAGTTCATATGTTGGGGAAAAAATTAGACAACACTGGATTTGTGAGCAACATAAAAAAATAGCAGTTCAACCTTAACCCAGACAGAAGTTCAGGTACATATGCTGGGGAAAAAACATGCAACACTGGAATACTGAAAACGATGCAATACATTGAAACTCACAAGCCAATCATTCTTCAAACCAGATACACTTGTCCTCAATAACATAAATAACTGTGCTGCAGCTATACATACACAAATTACTAAACCATTCTTACAACCAAATCTTCACGAAATCGTTCCAATCATTATCAAACCTAAATCTATACGAAATCAAATCTACACTAAAACCAATGCTTCTACAAGCAGAATTCACGGGCCCAAGGACTGGATCTCGGCAGGAAGCTCTCCACGCACAATTTCATTCTTCTCGCTAAAGACTAGAGTGTGCATGAACTTGGCCTTCCAGTCATCTGCAGCAGCCTGCAAACAAACAAAAATGAAAAATAAAAAAACTGCAATGGATAACTAAAAACCACAGCAGGATCGTGTTGGCAAAAACACAAGAAAAATGAAAGGATGATGAGACGAGAACAAGGACAAAAACATACTTCCATGTCACTAAAATCTTCAACAAGTTCATCGCCATCATATGTATAGCAGAACGTCACAGCGAAGAAACCACAATCATTATTCACTTGCTTTGGAACATCAATGAAAGTCGGCCTCTTTGCAATATTCACCCAGTTTGGCTGCTTGCTCGCTTTGTACACAGCCTTGCCATACTTCTCCTCCAGCAACCCAACAAATCTTTTGATCTGCCAGAAATGACAAATAAGATGAAATCAAAAACATCTTAACCAAAATAGTTAAGTTCACATACATAAAGCGACACTTGAATAAAATCCAGCTAAACGATACCAGAAGTTCAACTGTCAAATGATAGTCAGTTCAAGCACACAACTTTCAACCAGTATTAAAAAACAGAGACAGAAAAATATTTTGGTTAACAGAAGGCAGAATAAACTTCCATGTCAAAAATAGAATATCACAGGAGGTTCAGGCTAAGAAACACTCACGATATTTTGGCAGTCTCCGTGAAAACTTGTTCGTGAAATTCCCTTATTAGAGTAAGGAAGTGAATCAAGGATGTCAATGCTCCCACGATATCTATTCACCACATACACACTGTAGTGCGCTATTTTGTCAATTGGCTTGAAAAGTATCAAAAAAACCTGTTAAGATTGAAAAAAAATGGTGAACACAAACTATAAAGCATAAGAATTGAACAACCGAGATGAACAAAAACTTCTAGACAAACTCAGCAAAAGGATGTTAATAAAATAAAATAAAGCAAGAGTTATGAAAACCTAACCAGCTTTGCGTTAAGAAGGTCTTCTTCCTAGCGAACAAACATTGGGAGGAGTTCAACTGATTTTTTTTGCATCGAATTTTGGAACTGATGCACCGAAAAAATCATACTCCAGGCAGTACTACATTCGCAAAACAGACCATAAACAAAAAAGATTAAGAACACGAAATAATCACGACAAAATTAAAACACCTCCCAATGCCACTACACCTAAACTAGCACAAAAAATGGAGATAGGGTTACAAGAACAAAAACCTGTATGAAGTAGGGACTCATTACAACCCTGTCAGCACTAGAGAAGATCTCAGAGGTCTCCGTCTTATCCTTCCACAAGTTTATGAGAAAGTCCATTACGTCTCCTTCCATCTGCTACCCTTGACCGAAAAGAGTATAAAGGACACGTCCTGTGAGGTCAATCACATTCTCAGGATGGACGGTAAACATGCAGTAGCTTTGCCTGGTACAATGAATAGAAGTTCAGATACTATAACAACAGAAGTTCACAAAAAGTAGCATGTCTGGTAGAAAAAACAAAAGAAGAAAATACTCACTGATAACACTTCTTCTGACCCTCTTCACTAAGCACATACTGTTTCAACCTCCAGGCCTCGGATAGATGAGGGTAACTGTATTTTTTTAGGGGAGCAACAGGAGAACGCCACTTCATAGACAATCTTGCTGCTCTCTTCGAGGAAGTTATGTTGCCAGACTCAACTGCCGGATTCCTCCTGGTGATGACAGCATTCTTCCCACCTCTGCCAACAACAGTACCAGTAGCAGATTTACAATTCTTCGGGTAAGCAATCTTCTCAAAATCATCAGCCGACGAAATCACCTCTGCTTTGACTGCATCAGCCTTTTCGGAGCAAGGGGTTCTTGGAGCAGCAGAAATATCGACAGCCTTCTTCCCCAACTTGGAAGGAATAAGGGTTCAAGAGCTATCATCTTCCCTCGGAGTTGTACTCATCGATTCCTCCCTAGGCTGGTATTCCTGTGACCCGAGGAATGAGTAGTGGTAATCGGTCAAGTCCAACGGCTCCACTGTCCAAAAAAAGGGGGAAAAAGACCATTAAATATAACTGAAGTTCAGGTACAACACAATGTACAGTCCAACAAATATAGAAGACATGGTAACTACTCAAGTTGACCTAAAAAAATGTGTTGCATTCAAAAACTAATGAAGTTCAGGCACAATCCAAGGCACAGTTCAAGATAAAACTGATGAAATGGAAAACATTCAACTACAGCTAACAAAAGCATAAAAGGGTATCATCTCTGAAGTTCAAGTAGTACAAATGCTGCTGTCCAAGTAACCAATGAAAGGAAAAAAAATACTGAAACAAAATACACAAACAAAAAAATAAAAAAGAGAATGAAGTTCATGTAGAATAAAAGATGCAGTCCAAGTTTCAAGACTTACAGGTATAGTAGCCAAACAGATCATGGAAGTCTATCTCAAACAAGTTAGATGATGCAATTGGGTACAACCATGTCTTCCTGATATCCGAGATATTTTCATGGGAATAGTTTGCAAGAACCCCTTCATGAAACAAATTAACATTCGTAAGCATGAAGAATCCGCAGTCGATATTGTCATCAAACAAAAAAATAACAGTCTTAAAACAAAAGAAAGCCAAAGAATAAAAGATGTTGCAGGTTACGTACAACTACAATTAAGCAGAAGTGATGGAGAGAAAAGTGGAACACATACTTGTTATTCTGCTGGGGCACATCAATCCAATCCAAGGGGAAATGGTCAATAGAAAGAGGACTGAAGGGTGTCTCCCTGTCATTGCTGGCATCGGTCCAAAGCTTCTTGATGTTATCAGTCATCCGATGAAACAGGCGTACCGCACATTCATCATTTGGTCCATAGTAGGAGTCGAGAAGCTGGAACCTTGAATTCTTCAGTTCAAGAAAGATGGAAACCCAATGACCAACACCACCCATGTGAACAGGAACTTCAGGTGGGTCAAAAGTGGGGAAGACAACCTGACGCAAGATAAACACACAAATCATTAAAAACTTGTAATTAAATATTAACGGTGCAAGAAAATTAAACAATACAAACAGATTGGATCACAGTGGAAACAAAATACAGAGACAAAGAATAAAATATTCCTTACAGAATCATGTGCATCCATGCTATCTGGACCAGTCGCCAAGAAGAACTTCCTCACACGGGAATCAAACTGCCCTCTTAAAATCTTGTCCTAATATAATGCAGAAAACAGCAACATATGAAATACAATGAGACCAACAAGTTTGAACTAACATGGTAAACAATAAAACAGAAAAGATATTACTATAGGGTTGACTTACACAAACCCAATATGGTAGGATGAGTTTGTCTGATCCCTGGTATTTGGCACGTAGACAATACAATGCAGCCTCAGCTACATTAGATCGAAGCATTCCGCGACGAGAAAAAGACATTGCGACATCTTTAACAGTAGCTTCACACTCGTTGTTGTCGGGGTACGACACCTATGGGATCCCGAGAGACCCCTTTACGATTCGGCGGGGGGAGAGGTATACGCAAAGAGCAGAACCAATGATCGACGCGGGAAGTTTTTACCTAGGTTCGGGCCGCTGATCAGCGTGAAACCCTACTCCTGCTTTGTGTTCTTATTGATGTTCTTGAGCCCAGCCTTCAGGAGCGCTTGCAATGAACAGTACGTTCAAAGAGCAGCTACGCATGCAGAATGGGCTAGAAGTTCTCCTCCTCTGTAGCAGTTGCCTTGGGCCTCCTTTTATATGCTCAAAGGGGTCTCCACAGTGGCAAAATGTACATACATTGAGGTGTAAAGTAGCTACAAGGTATCATACCTAACCCCTGACGGATTAGGACAAGCGCATTTAATGCACCGTGAGGTGTCCGTTTAGGTGTCCTCACTTTCTTGGGGATGGAAAAAGGGGCCATCCCATCATCACCGCTTAAGCTCTCCCCCACTGGCGCGTCGCCACGCATCCAGAGAAGGACCCAGAATGTCAGACATGTTACTGTGCCGAAGCGGTGGCACAATGGCAGAATCTTGCCGGGCGCCGAGCCTTGCTGAACGCCAAGCCTTGCCGGGCGCCAAGCCTTGCCGGGTGCCAAGGGCCGTCCCGGCAAGGATCTTGCCGGGAAGGCTGGCCTTCGGATTTCAGTCCTGCTTATCTGCTGATCCTTGGATCTCTGACTTGATGACTTCCTTGATGGCTTGAATCGACCTTGAGCTGATTCCGGCAAGCCCCTCCGCAAGGATGGCTACAACTGCCCGTGCACAAGTACGGGGTACTAGTGGCCCAATACTTAGTACACCGACAGGAGCCCCCAGGCCTAGGCCATACACGAGTGCGAGGCGTTGTTGGGCTAGGCCCAAACAGTGCACGGGCACGTGTGGCAGGGAATTAACTGCTCGTAAAAGATCTCGTTTTACTGTGCCCCCCACTACGCGCACGGAGCGCGCGACGTGGGAAGCGTGCCAAAAAGGCTGCAAACTATCTCGCGCCCATAGGGGCGCATTCATATTGGGGGGTAAACAAGGCGTCCCCGCTCCTTCCCCATAAAAAGGAGAAGTCGCGGAGGCGCAAACCTATTCACCCCCCTCTTCTCCCCAATCTGGCCATCGCCATCACCTTCCTCTGCTCGAGCTCAGAGCGAAACCTTTTTCCTCTTCCGCCCGCTGCTCCCGCGCTCGCTCCGCCCCCGGCTTCCGTCTTCACAGTCGCCATGCCGCCCAAGGCCAGCAAAGGCAAGGGCACGGACAAGGAGGCGAAAGCTGAAGTTCCGGAGAGCGAACTGGTGAAGATGCGGAAGAGGCTCGTCGTCTTCCCTCCGACGCTCGACGCCGAAACTTTGAAGGGGCGATACCAATGCATGTGGGTGAAGGCAACGCAAGCTCACCCCGCCACACGCGTAATCCCAGGTGCTTGTTCCAAAGGTGGATCGGACAGATACCCCTTCTTCGCTGCATATTTCTATTGCGGGCTCTGTCCACCTTTTTCCGACTTCTTCAACGACATCATGTACACATACGGCTTCCGCCTTCTTGATTTCACGCCGAATGCCGTATTTTGCATGTCTATCTTTGCCCATCTCTGTGAAAATTTCGCCGGCGTGATCCCCAATTCTGCTCTTTTCCGCCATTATTTCTATCCTCGAATCCAAAAAGGAGAGGCTCTCTCTGGATCTATTGCCTGGATTCCAAGGGCTTGGAACAAAGAGATATACCCAGAGGGGGATTACCACGAAAAGTGGGACGAGTGGCGGGCCGAATGGTGCGGGATCCAGGAAGCAGATCCTCATCCTTTTTGTCATCCCTGGCGACAGAAGGTGGTCCGCGGCAAGGATTGGGGCGATCTCGCCGCAGAAGACGAGAAGCTCACAATCGCCACTACCAGGATCCTTCGCTTGAAGGCTGCCGGGCTGACAATGGAGATGATCGGCTTCGACTTTCTCCGCCGCCGCATCGCCCCTCTGCAGAACAGGGGGAGGCCAGCCTGGGAATACAAGAACACGGCAGATGTCATGAGGCTGCGCCCCGGGCTGAACAACAATCTGACCGCTATGCAGCTTGGCGCTCTCCGCCAAAAGTTATTCCAGCGCGAAGACAAGCACCGACTGCCGGCAAGGATTGTCCCCTTGTGCAACAACTCTGCCTTGGGGTCAATCATTGCCTTCTTGCCGATGTTCAACGCCCACGGCCTTGACCCGACCTGGGTCGAGCCAAGCGAGGAAGAAGCGCAGAAGTTCTTTGACAATCTGACGGAGAAGCCTGTCCGGCAAGAGTCAGATCTTATCCGCGCCACCACTGATCAGGAGGTAGCCTACATTGCTACCAGAGTGGAGGAGGCGAATCTTGCCGCAGAGGCCGGCAGCGTTGGCTTCATAGAGTGGGAAGCCAGCGACGCGGAGGTGGTAGTGGAGGCAAAACCTGCCGAGGAGAACAAGGTTGCCGGGGAAGAAGGCGGCGTAGTCGCTGAGGGCTCATCCGGTGAAGACACGCCCGAAGAGGAGACGCGGGAAGAGCCCTCGCCCCCGAAAAAGACAAAGCGTGTCCTTCGAAAAGCCGCATCAGGCGTCCCGGCAAGCTAGCCTACTTCGAGCGGCGAATCCCCCGGCAAGAAGGTGGCCGGCAAGATCGGACCGCGGCAGGGGGCTCGTCAACATCCCGCGCGGCGCGCGAGACCCACACCAGCGACCACTGTTGGGGCGGCAGGAGGGTCTCGTACTACCGCGCCGGAGGCTGCCCCGGCGCCCGCCACAGCCAAGCGGCCCAGGACTCCTCCTCCGCCTCCCCACTCAGACATCACAATGGAGGTCGACTTCGACATCTCCGGCTTTAGTCCAGAGCGAGAGGAAGAAGAGTGAGTATTTGCCACAGCTTCTACCTTCCAATTTGCATCAATCTTACTGACTTGCTTGTATTGTTTCTGCAGTGACACAGAAACCTTGCTGGAGAGGATGGCGAAGAGGTCAAGGACTTCTACGGGCGACGAGCCCCCGGCGGGCTCCACGAGCGCGCCGAAAACTGTCGTTGTCAGCCCGGAGTCCAATCCTCAACACAGCCCCCAGCACAGCCCCCAGCGTAAGTTCAACATCCCTTTTTCTGCTGGCTGGTGCCGAGGCTTTCATTCTTGCCGCTGATATCTTTGGGTTCGCAGGAGAAGGACGGCAACAAGGAGAAGATATCCCCATTGTGCCTCCTTCATCGACCTCTCCGCCCACAAGCACATCCCCGGCAAGAGACCCCGCCGGCGAGCCCGTCCTGATTGCTGAGGAGCCGACAAGCACGGACTCCGACAACCCACCCCCGGCAACCGGAGTTGCCGGGAGAGGTGAAGCCACCTCTCGACAGCCCGACGCAGGTACTCGATCGCCTCGGAGTGCTCGTTATTATTTTCCTCTTATCTCTTTATCTTTTATCACT
Organism: Thinopyrum elongatum; assembly: GCA_011799875.1. Taxonomy (NCBI): domain Eukaryota; kingdom Viridiplantae; phylum Streptophyta; class Magnoliopsida; order Poales; family Poaceae; genus Thinopyrum; species Thinopyrum elongatum. The sequence continues at coordinate 284,190,697 of CM022303.1, read as the reverse complement.
TCAAAATCCCAACTTCGACCTTATTCTGTCTTCCTCCTTCGCCCTTCAGAGTTCCCTGTGATGGAACATATGGACGTCGACGTCGTCATCGAGGAGACCGCCAGGGATGCCGCCGCCGAAGCGGACAGGATCGCTGCCAGCGAGGCCACCAAGGATGACGTTGCCAGGGCTGGTGATGCTCTTGACGGGGAGGCCGCCAAGACAGCACAAGAGGAAATCGCCAAAGAAGCTGCCGAAGAGGGCGACAGGGAGGTTGAGGACCACACTGACAGCATTCCTGCCGCAGGAGCGCCAGGCGCTGCACCGGCCACAGAGCCCCCCGTCACTGGTGAGGCGGCCACTGAAGACCAGCCATCAACATCTGAAGGCCCCTCATCCAGCAAGTATCTCAAGGTTGGCGAGAATCTATTCATCAACTTGCCAGGGACGGCAAGCACTGAGGCACCAGCCGAAGGAGAAATTTTCGAGGAAATTATTGCCGCTGCCGGGCTCAAAGTCGTTGACGATCCCAGCGCTAGCAGCGGCAAGTCTGAAGAGGATCAGCTCCTTCAGGCCATGGGCGAGAACTTCCGCAAACTCCAGGCTCTCCATCGTGCCCGAAAAGAGAAGGCGGACTCCAGAATGGCAGTTGTCGAGGCAGCTGAAACGTATTTTCAAAGGCGCGTCGCACAAATGCAAATCTGGCACGCCGAGGCCCTCCAAGAGCTGGTTGCCGGCCGAGAACAAGTGAGCCAGCAATGGAATGAGATCCTCCTGAAGCAATTAGATATGGAGAAGGCACATGATGAAGCTGTTCAAAGGATTGCTGCCGAAGATGCTCTCCTGACGGGGCGCCGCGTTGCTCTTGACGCTTACGAAGAAGATCTCACGCACGTGAGCAGGCGCTCGCCGCCAAGCTTCGTAGTAAGGATGAAGACATCGAAAATCTTGTCGCGCGGCGGACCCAGGAGCTGGAGCAGAAACACAAGGAGGCGCTCGAAGCTTTGACTGCAAGTCATGCCGGCAAGCTCAAGGAGGCCGTCGATGCTGCCGAAGCTGCAGAGGCCGCCAAGAACGAGCTGAGCGACAAAGTGAAGAGGCTGGAAACAGATCTCGAAGAGCACGACAAGGAGCTCTCGACGCTCAAGGGGGACAGGGAAAAAACCCTCCACTCCTTGGCGGAGATGCAAGTTGCCCTGTCCGACAAGACAAAGCAGCTCTCCTGTGCAGCTGATAGTATTGCGGTTCTGGAGCTGAAGCTGACCACGCTGCAGAAGTCTCTCGAGGCCGGCAGGGCCCGTGAGAAGGCTCTACTCAAGGATCTCCAAGGAGAGAGGAACCTGCTCAAGAGCGCCGCCGCTGCCCAAAATGAGTACGAGAAGGGAGTGGAAATCTGGACTGTCCGTCTCATCGCCACCGCGGAGAAGCTTACCGCAGAACTGTCAACCATGGGCTTGTCGAACTTCATATATTCTTCCGAGGAGTGAATATCTCCAAGCGCCAGGTTGACGATGTTCTTTGAAAGCATCATCAACGCGTTGCGGGCGCTCCAGGCCAGCCGGGCGACCCAACTGGCGAATGAGACTCGGCGGCTTTGCCGGGCTGTCCTTCGCAAGGTGCTCATCAAGGTGGTGCACAGCAATCCCGGCATCGACCTCTCCAGCGCACTCGGCCATCTGCCAAAGGATGCAAATGTTGAGGCGCTTGAAAAGTGCATCGCGCCAATCCTTGAGAAGGTGGACTCCATCAAAAGGATCGAAGGCCAGTGCAGGGATTGAGTGCTTCCCTTTTATTCTTGCCGCCATCATCTCATGTAAAAGACAATTAAGTCTCAAGTTAGAACTGCGGCAACTCATGGATGCAATATAATTTGACTATGTTTAAGCTCATGCTTGCTACTTTCCTTGTCTGATTCCTTTATGTATGGAGTTCATCCTACGCTTACTGAAAAACTTGCCGGCGCGCAACCTGCCGCGAGCGCTGGGTGCGGGACTTCAGCAGCCTGCCGGAGGTGCAGCGGCCGGCAAGACTCCTTGGTGTTCTCAGTGCAGCCGCTTAAATCATTGAGCGGACTCGAAACAAAATAAGGGCGCAACCGATTACAGCAAAGGTTCCTTCGCATGCAGATTTTCCGTACAAGAGTCGGAATCGTCCAAGGAAATAACTTGGTAATTAAAGAAAAACTTGTTCTAAGTTTTTAGGACTTAACTTTCTGGTTTTGTTCTTCCTCCGGCAAGCGGCAAGCATCGATTCCGAATGTCACCAACTGGTATTCATATCTCCTCCTTCCCCCCCCCCCCCCCCCCGCAAAGTTGCACGCGAGGAATCCTTCTGTCTTTGAGAAAAAGAAAGAAGAGAAAATAAAGGGATGAAACCTTGGCGGTTCGTTAGAACTTACCGGGATCAGGTGTCATACAACATCTTAGACAAACATGCATATATGAATATGAACGTGGGAATCAATAAGGGAATGTTCAACACTTAAATTTATTCATCTGTGCTCAGGATCTGCGCCTGGCTTTGTACAAAGGATCACATGCCTTGCCGGCAAGACTTGTACAAAAAGGTGGTTGCCGGGATCCCCCGGCAACCGCGCCTTATGGGTAGAACTTGCGAAGATGTTCGATATTCCAGGAATTACTCACTGGAACGCCATCTTCGGTCTCCAGGCGGACAGCGCCAGGCCTGGTGACTCGTACTACCCGATAAGGGCCTTTCCACTTTGGCGTCAACTTGTTTGAATTCTTGGCGGACTGAATCCGTCGAAGAACAAGGTTGCCTTCCTCAAGGCTTCGGGCATGAACTTTGCGGCTATGATAGCGGCGCAAAGCTTGCTGGTAGCGTGCAGCTCGCACAGCAGCCTGAAGACGATTCTCCTCAAGTAGCACAGCGTCATCTTGCCGCAGTTGCTCTTGCTCGAGCTCATCATAAGCGAGCACTCGAGGAGATCCGTATATGAGTTCCGTGGGGAGAACTGCTTCCGCTCTGTAGACCAGAGTGAAGGGCGTCTGGCCGGTGGCTCGATTTGGTGTCGTTCTGATTGACCAAAGAACCGCCGGCAACTCATCAATCCAGCGTCTTCCGCACTTTTTTAGCCTGTCAAAAGTTCTGGTCCTGAGACCGCGTAGCACTTCAGCATTGGCCCTCTCCGCTTGGCCGTTGCTTCTCGGGTGAGCAACAGAGGCAAAACAAATCTTGCCGCCAAGGTCTTGGACATACTGCATGAAGGTGCGACTTGTGAACTGCGTGCTGTTGTCGGTGATGATCCTGTTAGGTACACCGAAACGGCAAACAATTCCTTTGAAGAACTTGACAGCCGACTGCGCTGTCACCTTCCTCACTGCTTCCACCTCTGGCCACTTTGTGAACTTGTCGATAGCAACGTACAAGTACTCAAAGCCCCCGGTAGCACGGGGGAAGGGGCCTAGTATGTCGAGCCCCCAGACCGAAAATGGCCAGGAGAGAGGGATTGTTTGAAGAGCTTGAGCTGGCTGATGTGATTTCTTCGAATGAAACTGGCACGCTTCACACTTGGTTACTAGTGCAGTCGCATCCTGGAGGGTGGTAGGCCAAAAGAAACCTTGCCGGAATGCCTTTCCGGCAAGCGCTCTTGACCCTATGTGAGAGCCACACATGCCCCCATGTATCTCTGCCAATAGCTCTAGTCCATCCTCCCGAGGAATGCACTTCAATTTCACACCGTTTGGTCTCTTTCTGTACAGGACGTCATCGACGAACTTGTACATAACAGACCGACGGGCTACTCTTTCCGCTTCTTCTTGTTCCTCAGGGAGTTCACCTGTCTGAAGGAAATGGACAATGTGTTGCGCCCATGCTAGAGCCTGAGGCTCGACAACTAGGACTAAAGGCATCTCCTTTGCCGGGGGAACAGTTGTCTCGACAACGAGGGCCTGAGGCCCTATCGGAGCCTGTTGTTCCCCGACAAGCGTGTCGATCCCGGCAACTTCCTTGCCGGCGGCTCCGGGGAGCTCTGCCGGGAAGTACTGGCCAGAGCTCAACTTCCTTCTCTTTTCTTGCCGCATCGATGGCGCCACGGATGGTTGAGTCAATTGGAGCACAAAAGTTCCTGGTTCCACAGGCAACTTGAGGGCAGCACGCTTTGACAGGTCGTCAGCAATATTGTTCTCGGCACGAGGAACGTGCTCCATTTGGAGACCGTCAAAGCGCTCTTCCAATTTCCTCACTTTATCTACGTAGGCTTGCATCAATGGACTTTGATAGCTCTTGTTAACCTACCTGACGACAAGCTGTGAATCGCCTTTGATGATGAGCTTTTTGATACCAAGGTCTACCACGATCCTAAGACCGGCAAGCAAACCCTCGTATTCTGCAGTGTTGTTGGTTGAGCTCTCCCGGGGAAAGTGCATTTGAACTACGTACTTGAGGTGCTTTCCAGTGGGTGCGACAAGCAGCACGCCAGCACCGGTGCCTTGCAGCGAAAAAGCCCCGTCAAAGTACATAACCCATTGCTGACCGATTTCCTTGTCGGGGAGAGTTGTTTCTTGAACTTCTTCGTCTGGCGTCAGGGTCCATTCTGCAATAAATTCCGCCAAGGCCCTGCTCTGAATTGTCGAAGTGCTTTCAAACCTAAGGCCAAAGCTGGACAGCTCCAACGCCCACTCCACGATCCTGCCGGTAGCCTCCGGATTTTGCAAAATCCGTTGTAATGGAAAGCGAGTGACGACGGTGATCTCATGTGCTTGAAAATAGTGGCGGAGCTTCCTTGAGGCCATAAGGAGGCCGAAAAGCAGCTTCTACACCCCAGAATATCTTGATCTAGCCCCTTGTAAAAGAGAGCTAACAAAATAAACTGGGCGCTGCACCACCTTCTTCTTTTGCACAAGTTCTTCTGTTTGCGCAGATCCTGTCTTGCCGGGATCAACCCTTGCCGGGGAAGATCTTGCCGCGTCACTTGGCGGTCTTGCCGCTGGTGTTGCTTCCTCATCAGCTTCTCTCTGCGCCACCAGCGCAGCACTAACCACTTGATTTGTTGCCGCCAGATACAGCAGCAATGGCTCTTGTGGTTTAGGCGCGACTAGCGTTGGCGGAGAAGAAAGGTATTTCTTCAAATCTTGCAGTGCAGCCTCCGCTTCCGGAGTCCATTTCATTGGACCTGCCTTCTTCAAAATTTTGAAGAAGGGTAGGGCGCGCTCAGCAGATTTGGAAATAAACCTGCTTAGAGCAGTAACACAGCCGGCAAGACGATGCACATCTTTGACGCGTCTCGGCGCTTCAATTTGCTCAATGGCTTTGATCTTGTCAGGGTTCGCTTCGATTCCCCAGCAAGATACAAAGAATCCAAGGAGCTTGCCGGAAGGAACACCGAACACGCACTTCTCAGGATTGAGGTTCAAATTGATCTTGCGCAAGTTTGCAAATGTTTCTTCTAAGTCTTGGATAAGCGTTGCTTTATCCTTAGTTTTGACCACTATATCATCCATATATGCCTCCATATTTCTATGGAGTTGTGGCTCAAAACCAATTTGGATTGCTCTAGCGAATGTCGAACTAGCACTTTTCAACCCGAAAGGCATTCGTATAAAACAATACGTACCACATGGGGTGATAAAGGCGGTCTTCTCTTCATCTTCCTTTGCCATAAAAATCTGATGATACCCTGAATAGGCATCAAGGAAGGACAGGAGATCACAACCAGCGGTGGCATCCACAATCTGGTCGATGCGCGGCAAGGGAAAAGGATCTTTTGGACAAGCTTTATTGATATCTGTATAATCGATACAAAGCCTCCATTTCCCATTCGCTTTCCGCACTACAACCGGGTTGGCCAACCAGGTTGGATGAAGCACTCCTTTGACCAGTCCTGCCGCCTCCAGCTTCTTAATCTCTTCGGCGATGAATTCTTGCCGCTCCAAGGCCTGCTTCCTGACCCTTTGCTTGACGGGCCGCGCATGAGGACGGACAGCAAGGTGGTGCTCAATCACTTTCCTGGGAACACCGGGGATGTCAGACGGTTGCCATGCAAACACGTCGACATTCGCCCGCAGGAAAGCAACGAGTGCGCTTTCCTATTTGCCATCTAGGGTGGAACTTATGGTGAAAGTTCCCTCCGTTCCGTCCTCCCTAGCAGGCACCTTCTTGGTTTCCGGCGGAGTAACCTTGGATTTCTTGTTCTTGCCGGTGGAACTCTCTGGTACGTCCTCGACGGAAGCGCAGTACTCCGAGGAGGCGCGCTTGCCGGAGTTCGCGCCAAGGTTCCTGCCGGTCTTCCTCTTCCCCCCGGGAGTTCCAGCGGCAGGAGCAGATGCCTTGACGACAGGTGCTGCAACTGCTTCCCGGTAAAGTTGATCGGCACAGATGAGCGCGTCCTTCTTATCGGAATGGACAGTAATGACGCTCAATGGCCCAGGCATCTTCAACACATTGTACGCGTAGTGTGATGCCGCCATAAACTTAGCCAGCGCTGGCCGACCAAGGATCCCATTGTATGACATGGGGATCTTGGCAACATCAAACACCACCTTTTCGGTCCTGAAGTTAAACTCGCTGCCGAATGTTACCGGCAACGTGATCTTGCCCTTAGGCTGGGTTCTTCCCGGATTGACCCCTTGAAACGTACCCATTTTCTCGAGGTCTTCGTCGGGAATCTGAAGCTTTGTGAGCACATATGGCGAGATTAGGTTTAGGCCGGCCCCGCCATCAACTAACATCTTCGTCACCTTGAGGTTGCGAATTGTTGGGGAAACCAACAATGGCAAACACCCGACCGTAGTTGTGCGATCAGGGTGATCCTCGGCGTCAAAGATGATAGGCGTGCTGGACCACTTCAGAGGCCTACACACATCGGGGGATGGCTCTGCCGCATTAACCTCCCGCATCCACTGTTTAAGTTGGCGGTGGGAAGAATGCAGCGAGGCACCCCCATCAATGCACATAGCCTCCGTAGCCTTCTGGAATTCCTGCTCACTGGATTCATCATCTTCCTCATCATCATCTCCTTCTTTATCTCGGCCCCGAGCGGGCCGATCCTTCTGCTGCTTGGCCTTGCCGTGGCGACCCCCTCGGCCACCGCGTTTCTTGCCGGACCCCTCAGCACCATCTTGGGCCTTCTCCTTGTCTCGCCTCTCGTATTCGGCCCTCTGCTTCTCGGCAAGCTGCTCAAGTTGCCGGCAGTTCTGGAGATCGTGGCCCTTAGTGCCATGGATCTTGCAATACTGCTTGCTGGAGTTCTCCGACTTGTCGGCAGCCGCCAAGGCCTGACAGGAAGGGCGCCCGGCAAGATCCTTGCTGGGGTCACCAACCTTGGCCTTCTTGGCGGCGCCGGGGTTGTCGGATTCCTCGACAGCAAGCACGGCCTTGCCTCCGCGCTTCCTGTTCCGCCGCCGGCCTTTCCTTGACGGGGCCGTGGTGTCCTCATCCTCGGAGTCGCCTGCCGCGCCAACAGCCTCACCGGGGAGTTTCCTCCCCTCTTCAGCTCGAGCGCACTTGTCAGCCAGAGCATAAAGCTCAGCCATACTCCTGACTTTGTTCATCGCCAGCTCTTCCCGCATTCTGCGGTTACGCACGTTCTGGTGGAACGCGCTAATGACAGCGGCAGGATGAACATCGGGAATGTTGTACTGCACTCGGCTGAACCTCTGCATAAACTTGCGCAGGGACTCACCCTCCTTCTGAGGGATGATGTGCAAATCGCTCTCTTGGCCAGGAGCTTGGTGGCCTCCTACGAAGGCGCCAACAAACTGATGGCACAAATCTGACCAGGAAGAAATGGAATTCTCCGGCAGATGCATCAACCACAACCTGACGTTGGGCTTGAGCACCAATGGGAAGTAGTTGGCAAGTATCTTGTCATCTCGGCCCCCGGCAGCCTGCACTGCAATGGTGTAGATGCTCAGGAACTCCGAGGGATGGGTCTTTCCGTCATACTTCTCCGGAACCTCTGGCTTAAAGGTTTGGGAATTGGGCCACCGGACTTGCCGCAGCTCACAGGTAAACGCCGGAGTCCCTACCTCATAAGGCAAGTCTCCTACGTCCCCTGGCGCAGGCTCGTCGACAGCCAGCCCCGCGCGCTTATCAGAGTGATAGCGCACTTCCCGTCGCCGCTCGATGGTTGTTCGAGCGTCCTCTTTGCCTCGTTCCTGGAGAACCAGACGCTGATCACGGCGCATCCGTGGATCGGACGACGCCGTGGAAACTTCTTCATGGCGGTCGACTTGCTGAGTTGTCGGCCGCCGCTGATGCCGCGGAGGGGAGTGCACTGTAGTTGCACCACCTCCGGTTTTCTCTGCACCGGCTCGTGCCGGATCGATGGGCCTCCGCTGTGAGGGCCCTGCCTCTTGCGGTCCATCCTTGTTGGCGAAGCCGATAAGGCTCTGGATAGTAGCTCGCCACTCCTCCATCTTCTCCGGTGCGGGAGGAAAATCGAGGAGCAGCTGCGCACGTGCCAAGGCTTCCGCTGGCGTAGGTGGCGGCGACAAGTGCGAGGTACGTGAGGTGCTCTGACTCCTAACCAAGTTAGAAGGAGCACCGCCACGGTCACGCGACCGCGCACCACCTCCGCCGGCAGCTTGGTGTGCATGCTGGTCCCGCGCATCTTGGGATCTATGCGCAGAAACCTTTTCGTGGGGACGCCCCGAACCACCAGCGCCATGATGTCGCCCATCTCGCACGACCTGAGTAGGTTGCGAGGCTTGCGCCGGCGTGGGAGCTCCAGCAGGCGCCCTTCAATCCCTAGAGTTAGTTGTGCCACCCGTAGGCAACACGGCACCATCTCTAGATCCAGCGGCGCGCAAGTTACCACTGCCACTGCGAACGATACCGCTCGCTTGGCTTGGGTCACCAGAACGCCGCGGGGGTTCTAGTCCTCTTCCTTCTGCACCCACACCGTCGCCTGTTTGCAAAGGCGCAGGCAAAACGGACCCAGACGGTTGCGTTGTCGCAGCGCTCTTCTTCTTGGGCGGCATGATGATGAAGATGATGAAGGAACTAGGGCGCCGACCACCAGATAAGGTTCACGCAACCCTTTTCGACCCCTACCTGGCGCGCCAAAGATGTCGGGGTACGACACCTATGGGATCCCGAGAGACCCCTATACGATTCGGCGGGGGGAGAGGTATACGCAAAGAGCAGAACCAATGATCGACGCGGGAAGTTTTTACCCAGGTTCGGGCCGCTGATCAGCGTGAAACCCTACTCCTGCTTTGTGTTCTTATTGATGTTCTTGAGCCCAGCCTTCAGGAGTGCTTGCAATGAACAGTACGTTCAAAGAGCAGCTACGCGTGCAGAATGGGCCAGAAGTTCTCCTCCTCTGTAGCTGTTGCCTTGGGCCTCCTTTTATATGCTCAAAGGGGTCTCCACAGTGGCAAAATGTACATACATTGAGGTGTAAAGTAGCTACAGGGTATCATACCTAACCCCTGACGGATTAGGACAAGCGTATTTAATGCACCGTGAGGTGTCCGTTTAGGTGTCCTCACTTTCTTGGGGATGGAAAAAGGGGCCATCCCATCATCACCGCTTAAGCTCTCCCCCACTGGCGCGTCGCCACGCATCCAGAGAAGGACCCAGAATGTCAGACATGTTACTGTGCCGAAGCGGTGGCACAATGGCAGAATCTTGCCGGGCGCCGAGCCTTGCCGGACGCCAAGCCTTGCCGGGCGCCAAGCCTTGCCGGGTGCCAAGGGCCGTCCCGGCAAGGATCTTGCCGGGAAGGCTGGCCTTCGGATTTCAGTCCTGCTTATCTGCTGATCCTTGGATCTCTGACTTGATGACTTCCTTGATGGCTTGAATCGACCTCGAGCTGATTCCGGCAAGCCCCTCCGCAAGGATGGCTACAACTGCCCGTGCGCAAGTACGGGGTACTAGTGGCCCAATACTTAGTACACCGACAGTTGTTTTGCAACATAACCTTTGATCTAAAACAAGCAATAGAAAGTAAAAGGAAGTTCAGCATCAGGAACTCTAGTAGTTCAGGAACTATAGAAGTAAGATGCTCAGCAACAAGAAGGCAAAGAAGTTCAGCAACAGAAAGTAAAGAAGTCCAGCAATAATACCGCAGGCAGTTCATGAGTTAGATGGATATAAATTCTGAGCAGCCGCACTCACCTTTTAGAACGGTCATTCTTAAGCCTAGTTACACTGAAATAAAAGTCATCAACCTTCTTTCGGACGACAGCAAGTTCATTATCTGCTCAGAAAAATAATATAAATTAAGAGCAACATACAAACACATAGATCACGACAGGAGCAACAAACAAACACAACCACATCTTTAGCTGCCACACCAAAAGATAAAACCAGAGGTTTATAAACATCACAACTCATGCATTACAAACCATCCCCCACATAAAAACAGCTCGACTTCACTTTATTTACAAACCACACGACAATGCACAAACAGGAAGTTCAACTTGGACCACACATGCAGTACATAGAGATATCGTGCACTAAAACCAACAAAATAAAAGGATGAGGATGGGGAAAGAAGAGAGAGCATGCTCCTCTCTTTATGCATTCTTGCCTAGACCAGTAGCAGCACTGGAATCATCATTCTCCTCTCCCAAGCTACCGCTTTCAGTGGCTTCATCGTCGTCTCCAGTAGACATTGCAGTGTCATCGGCAAGGACACCAGTAGCAGCTGGAGAATCTGAAACAACAAAAACTGCTGGCTGTGCTGCAGTAGGAAGAGCTGGAGAACCATCATCAACATCAACCAATGGCTCTGCTGCAGGAGACTTCTCCTTGCCTACAGCAGCACTACCAGTCTCAACAGCAGCCTCGATGGGATCTTTCTCTGAAATGATATATCCAGCTGTCTTGCCCTGCTCAGCATCAGAAACCCCAGCACCAATGGATGACTGAGGTTCAGTTTGGTCCAGCACATCGGAGCAGCCGGTGCCTGATACAGCCTTGTCTGCAACCTTCTCCGAAGGAACACTAGCATCGTCATTCTACAGCAAGAACAAAAAAAAATAAAAAATGGGCACATAGTGATAAAATGTACAAGAAGTAGAATAACAAATGAAACAAATAGACAAGAAAAATGGTACTTTATCATCACTGCCACGAACCTCATCAAAAATTAAATCAGTTGAGGGGGCAGATTCATGCACAGGGACAGATGCACTTTCAGGCAAGACATCCTCCTCAACCCTAGCACCATCATCAACAGCCTACAAATAATCATATAGAACACAATGTCTTATCAGGAGAAGTTCACATTACATAATCAAAGAAGGTTCAGCTATAACCACTGACACATGGAGGAAGTCCAAAGACAGTAAAACAAGAAGGTCACATATCAAACTACTATCATACAAGAGGGAACAAAAAGTGCCAGTTAAGATGGTACAAATGGACAAGAAAAATGGTACTTTATGATCAATCCCATGAACCTCATCAACAATAAAATCACTTACGGGAGAAGATTCATGCACAGGGACAGATGCACTTTCAGGCAAGACATCCTCCTCAACCCTAGCACTAACATCAACAGCCTACAAAAAAATCATGTAGAACAAAATATCTAATCAGGAGAAGTTCACATTACATAATTAAAGAAGGTCAGCTATAACCACTGACACATGGAGGAAGTCCAAAGACAGTAAACATAGAAGCTCAACCATTCAAACTTCTATCATACAAAAAGGGAACAAAAGGGCCAGTTATCGGAAGATTAGAAGTTCAGATACTATAGACCCTGAAGTTCAGACACTGTAAACAGAGAAGGTCACCTACGAAAGACTAAAACTAAAAAGAAGAAGTTTAGAACACATGAAATCAAGAAGGGTAACCTATGACAAAAAATAGTAATAACTGAAAGCTAACAATGAACAATAATGCAAAGAACTATCAAAAGCCAACATAAAAACAAACCTCTTCGGTATGCTCCTCGTGGCCTCCTTCACGGCCCAAACGAACAGGATCTTGCCTCTCAATCTGTCTGGCAACAACATTAGCCTCATCTTCAAAAGGCTTGCAACAAGCATCCTGCATTTCTTTGAACAGCCCAAAGCTAGCACGGAGGTGGGAAGTGCTCTCACGAAGCTCAGCAAGAAATCTAGCTTCAATAGACAAAACATCCTTCGAAGACTCAACATCAAAACCATGGCCGGGAGGAAGAATCCCAACGACGCGACTAAGACGCTCAACAGTTGTCGGAACACGGGCCATCTCCCCACAAACAGTTTCCAGAAGTCCATCAATCCTAGCAAGGGAAAGATTGGCAGCATCAAACAAACCCTCAGAAGACACGCCACCTGCAGCACTCACGCGGGCAGAAGAACCTCCTAGATCTACAGGAGGAGCACCAGTATTGACATCCCGGGAGAATTCAAATCTTGGGGAAGTTCCACTCCCTAGGCCGGTGGAACGAGGCATAGTAAGAACAGGACGTTCGATATGCCTGAAGAACACAACCTCAGCCTGTGTCTTCCACTGAACACAAAAAAAAAGACAACGCGTAAAAAAAAATGAAGGAACATGGAAAAAAATATTGAAGACAGTATCAGAAGTTCAAGTTAAACTACACAAGAAAGAAAGATGCATAGAAACACTCACAGGCAGTTTCCCAAACACCCAGTTGGCTGGGTCATCATCACCCTTCTTAACCAAGTCAGCAGCAGCAAGCTCATATAGCTTGGCCTGATCCATGAAATTGATGCGAGGAGTTCTCAAGTCAACACTAGGCTTCTTGCCAATGATAAGGCAGTCCAGATACATAATAAGCGGCGCAATGCAACAGCCTATGACAGCTTTTCCTCTGCTAGCCCCTAACTGATACCTAGTCACAGCCCTTCGAATGTCATCAACAACCAACTGGCAGTAGTCCATTTTTGACATATCTTCAATGACAAGATTCTCAGCCATTGCTGCCTCCCTGGACACTCGTGTTGACGTACCAGGAATAATAACCTTCATGAAAAGAATAAGGTAAAACACCTGCAGAGCCAGATCATCCTTCGTCTCATCCTTCACAAGTTCCCCGAGGATGTTCCGCAGATCCTTTGTCTTGATGTCATCACTTCTCTTGTAGCCAAGTTTGGCCTTCAGCCTCATAACAACATTATCAAACCCGTCCTCCGAGGGCCTAGGAGGGGTACGATCACCTTGAGGAAATCCAAAAAGATGGTGAATAGCATCACTTGTAATACGCAAAACCTTGTTTGCCTCACCCATGTCCAGAATCATAGTTGAAGGATCAATCCTCGTGTAGATGTGGCCCATCAAAGGACGAGAAATGTTGGAATCAACCTTCAAGTCAAACACACAACCAAAACCAGCCTTGATAACCCTTGTCTTGTGCCTAAGTTGTAGCAATTTTGCACACAACTTAACCTCTTTCTGTGAGCAGCGAACCGTCTTGTTAAAACGTTTCGCATCATCTCCTCCTTCAACACCTTCTTCGACTGCTTTGCCTCCTCTCTTCCTCATCACAAGCCGCGCCACAATCTGATACTGCAAAAAATGCAATGACAGGGAAAAAAGGCAGAACAATGAGATAAACAAACTACACCAAAATTCACTAATGCTGAATTGTAAAAACTACATAAGCAAAAAGAAAATGGACCACAAAATGTATATAGCAGAAGTTCAACCATTAAAAACAAGAAGAACAACTGCTTTCTAATTGTTAGCAGTGTACATTTCAGAAGTTCAACTACGTCTACATAGGCAGTACAACCATGTATGACCAGAAGTTAAGATGCTTTCTAAATGTAAATTTACAGAGCAGAAGTTCAACCATGTACACCAAGGCATTAAAACCATGTATACCAAGAAGTTCGGCTAATTTCTTCATTGCATATATCCAGAAGTTCAGCTATATAAACAAAGGCAGTAATACCAAAATAAACAAAGCAGTCCAGTTAATTTCTTTATGTCTATATATAGCAGAAGGTCAGCTATGTTCATCAAGGCAGTAATACATAAACAAAAATAACAAATAAATCTACAAAATGTTCTCAAAAACAGTAAACATGAGAGATTCATACCTAATCAGCAGCAGTAGCATCATCCTCGTCATCCTCATCATCAGCATTGAAATCAGCATCATCCTCGTCCTCTGGATTAACACGAGAACGCTTCTTGCAACCCTTGTTAACCTTTGCCAGTGCAACCTTGCGCTTAACGCCGCATTTCTTGCCCTTACCAGATGCACCAGCACCAAGCGGAGAAGGTGTAGGCGCCGCAGTGGCAAGCACACGAGGACTACGGCGTGGTGTACCACCGCGGGCTTGGCCTTCAACTTCACCGAGTTCTCCAGACTTTGAAACATGTGGACTCCTCTGAGGAGTAACTTCACCAACTATATGCTTCCTCGCCGCGGTCTTCTTGATTTTCTTCTTCACAGGGACAACCATGCCATCAGTGGCACACGGCACGTCTCCTTCAGCAATAGAGCCATGCTGAACTGGGAGCTCACCAACATCACCAGATTCAGGAACGTCGGAACCTTTCTGAAGGTGGGCCGCCATCTTCTTGTCAAAATTCTCTTGCTTCTTCCTCTTGCGTTGATCCTCTAGAAGAAGCTGAAGGGGCACATCCTCAGGTTGCGTGATAGGTTCAGTGCCATCAACAGACTGCGACTGCGTCTCTGACATCTGGAGAGAACATAAAGGCTCCGTAACGGAATCACAACCTTCAACTGATGGAGCCCCCTGCTCGGCCGCAACAGTGTTTTCTGCCACACCCAACTCAGATATTACATCATTGATGGTGTTCACAGCTCCCTCCTTTGCAGATACATCTGCAAGAACACAAAAAACATAGCAAAAAGGAAAATAGTCAGGAACAAATACAAAAACACATGACAAAGAACAAGTCCAAAAAACATGGCTCAAGAATTAAAAAAAAAGAAAAGGAGTTGCACATACTAGGTGAAGCAAGAGCTGCAGAAGCCAGATCCTCGAGGCTTAAATTTTTTTCAAGGCTCAAAGCAACCTCAGAAATCACAGTCAAAGGAACAATAGGTGTTTTAGCTGCATCAGATCCTAGAGCATCAGTATTAACTTCTAAAGCTCCATCTTGATCACAGGCATTTTTTTCAGAACTATTAAATTCATCACCAACTACAAAAAATTGAAGTAAAAAGACAGCTGAGTTCTAATCCACAAACCTACACCAAAGAAAGTTCTACTTATACATGAATGTCCAATATCCAGAAGTTCAACAACACCTAACAAAGCAGTAAAACAATGAACAATCTACAATTTACATACTATAAATAGAACAATCTACACCTTTGGGAGTACTACATATAGACGAATGTCCATAAGTTCAACAATATATAACAAAGCAGTAAAACAAATGCGCAAAACAGAAGTTCAACCAAATTTCATTATAAACAACAATAATTAAAAACAGAAGTTCAACTATGTCACCCAAGCAAGTAGTACACAAAAAAGATGTAGCATGAGAACAAATACTACTTCACAGCCAAAACTAACTATCAATAACTTGAAAATAAACACAAAAATACAAAGATATACACTATAAATATGAAACATTTGGGAAGTCCAAGAACAAATGGTGACATAGTTCACCATCAATTCATCAAAAAAAAATTAAGCAACAATGTACTAACTTAAAACTAAGGGTAAAATGCATACACATCACCTATGTCACAAGTTCACACTTTCAAGAATGGACAGTCCAACAAGACAACCAAGTGAAGAAATGGGCAGACATATAAAAGAAAACTGCTATTTAAAATACAAGATGCATATACATTAAAATACCTGAAGAAGGTTTTGAAGCCATGACAACACAACCCCCTTGATGAATGGTACTCCAAACCCTAGATCAACCTACAAAAAACAGGGGAGAAATTACATATAATTAGCAAGTAGAAAATCACGCAACAATACAAAAAGCAACTAAATCAAACCCTAGGATGAAACAAATAAAACACATAAACAAATGTGAAAAAATATGAACAGTAGCACATCTAGGCAAGCACAACAAAAAAAGTATTCATAAACTAAATAGAGCATGTGACAGACATAATCTAGACTACGAAATCAACAACACTAATGCATTTTGATACATCAGATCAAGCAGCAACCATCACACCACACCCTTCTTACATGCATCTCACTGGTCAAATCACCAAAGGGGAAATCAAATCCACACAAGTCTGAAGGCTGAAATACACACACAAGCATCTCACAGATAAATCTGACCACGGGGGAATGGAATCCACCAACCACACGCACAAGAACCCTACCTAATCTCCCACCCAACCATCAGAAGGAAGTTGAGCATACGGATGCGAAAGCACACAAAGGAAACAGAGAGCCCTACGCAGATCTGGCAAAGAATAAGAGCGAGCATTGGGGGGAGGAACCATTAGTACCTCTCCAAGTGGCCCCCGCACGCACGAATCCGCGGCCATTCTTCCACCCCCACGACGCCACGCCCACCTTGGAACCGCCGCAGTCAGTTGCGGCTTCGCTTCAGAGGAAAGGAGAGCACGCTGGGCGAGGGAGAGTGGGACGTGGGGAAGAAATAGGAGCGCCGCGTGCGCCAGTTACCACTCCCACGACCGCAGGAGACAGAGCCGGAGAAATCGGGGAGGTTGGAGGAAGAGAGCTGGGCGGCAGAGAGAAGGAGAAGCGAGCGGAGCGACAGAGAGGGGAGGGGATTTCTGATAGGTGTGTCCAGCGAGATGACGAAGTAAATACAACTATCCAGTGCGTGTTGGAGAGGCTGAGTAATTACAGATTTATCCCCCAACCACTAAAAAGTAATTTAGCCCCCAACCACTAAAAAGTAAATACATCTGCTAAAAGAATTAATGCCTCTGTTTTAAGAACATAAGAACAAAATAACAAACTGCTGGTATAATTGATAACCAAAAATTGATGGCAAAGAGAAGGTCAAGTACACTACCAAGGGAAGTAAAATACACACACAAAATAAACAATTCCAAACAAAGAAGAAGTACAGAAAATAAATAACAGAAGTTCAAGTACACTATCAAGTAAAGTAAGACAAACGAATAAATAAACACTAATAAACAAACAAAAGAAGTTCAAATACAGAAACATATGAAGTCCATATCAAAGTAAAATACACAACTTAGAAACAATATAAAAGTTCAAAATTCACCTACACACAAAGTACACATGCGGCTCGGCCTCGCGCTACCGCATTGCTGCGCGCTAGGTTGACAGGCGCAATGCGATTATTCTGTTTCCACCCCCACCGCACGCACTCCAGAGCCACACCCCTCAGATAGATATTGGGGTCACGGATGTGACGGACTCGCCTCTGCATGCGACGACGCGGCAGGCCGCGTCGTCGCCTGCTCCGGCTCAATCCTGTCTCAGCCTCGCAGGGGGAGGGGAGGGGGGGTCCCGACCCCCCTCCCCCCCGGCCCGGCCTCGCGCTACCGCATTGCTGCGCGCTAGGTTGACAGGCGCAATGCGATTATTTTGTTTCCACCCCCACCGCACGCACCCCAGAGCCACACCCCTAAGATAGATAGTGGGGTCACGGATGTGACGGACTCGCCTCTGCATGCGACGACGCGGCATGCCGCGTCGTCGCCTACTCCGGCTCCTTCCTGTCTCGGCCTCGCAGGGGGAGGGGAGGGGGGGTCCCGACCCCCCTCCCCCCTGGCTCGGCCTCGCGCTACCGCATTGCTGCGCGCTTAGGTTGGCAGGCGCAATGCTATTTTCAATGATTAAATAATTAAAAACCAAAAAAATTATCAAAATTTATTGACGAAGTTCAAGTTGTAAAGTCACAGAAGTTTGGGGGTTTGAAAAAACATTATATGCACACGTAAAAAAAATAGAAATGTACAGGAGCAAAAAACTAGTAAGTTCAGGTTAAATACATACTGAAGTGCTACCATTGTTCGAAGTATGCAAACATGATACAAAAAAATAAAAAAGTATGCGTGTATACTTGGTACTAATCCCATGGTTGCACACTAGACAAACTCAAAACCAATTCAAAACATTGAAAATTACCAAAAAAAAAACAAAGAAATATAGAGCACAATGCTGCACCGCCTTGCAACGTGGAAACCCAGAAGTTCAATCACTGGTTCAATAGAAGTCCAGCTTCTACTATAGACCTTGGGAATAAGAAGTTCAAATAGTGATGATATAAAAGTCCGGGTTTATGTAAAACCTTGAACTAGCATACAGAAGTTAAGGATAGTTATTAACTGAAGTCCAACAAGCTATTAGATAACGAGAACATACTACAAAAAAAATAAAAAATATTTGCATATTAATCAGCCAAACAATTCAATGGGCTTGCTGCACAACCAATGCAAAGAATGAAAAAATGACAATAAAAAGGAAAGAAATACAAAGGACTTGTTGCACAACCTTGCAAAATAAAGCAAAATCAGAAGTTTAGGTATGAACAACGCAGAAGTCCAGCTTGTACAACGGCCATTAGATGACACAGAAAACATGAACGAACGAATTCGTCCGAAGCATAAAATCTTCTGCGCCTGATTAGAACACGTCCGCACAACCTTGTAAATGATCTGCCAACTACCTTTCCCCAAGAAAAATGACCAGAGGGCAAATCCAGAAACCGCAAAAAAAACCCGTGCAACAACCGCGGGAGTGCCAACATCAAAACGCCAGAAATCAAACCGTATGGACCCTCCCGATTGAAATTGACGACGTAGTAAGCCTTAAATTTCAGTACAGTACGCAAATCAGTGATCAAACTTGACAGGAAAACAAGAAATCACCGATGGCGGAGGATGCATCTCGGGCGGATGAAGAACACTGCCAGTTCCAAATTCACTTGAAATAACAAAAATTTGTGCAACAAAATCGTACCAAAACACAAGTCCCATCGTGCCACAGCTTCGACAACACCCACGGCAAGCATTAAACTCGCAACAGACACAAGTTCATCATCACCCGAGAGCAAATCCGCCAATGAGCGTGATTCCTATTTAAAACGCGCATTTAGTTGCTAAAAAATGTGTCCACATTACACTTACATCACAAACAACACGACTGATCATAAAAACTCGCGGTAGAAGCCACGGTTACGAAGATAGCCCGAAGGCCGAGTTCGTACAGGAAGAAGTCCAGGTTGTGTAACTCAGGAAGTCCAGGTTGTTATCAGAATATTATTGTCATCCCATGATCAGAATAGTGTATATGTATATATATATATATATATCAGTGAAGACCAAATCAAACATTGTGAAGATAAATCATGAAGACAAGGCAATGTTGAAGACAAACCAACTTTGAAGATAATGCAACTTGACGCCAAACAAAAATCTTCAAGAAAGGTTGGTGGTGGCGTTACCCACCGTATAGGAAGTATTAGACCCAGACACGACGCACAATTATTGTGGTGCTCCGAAGTCAAATTCCACATTAATGTATTCACACTCAGAGGGTATGTCTTCATGAATTGAAGAGATACGTTACTTCGTGTGTTGTGCACCTAAGTCATCAAAATGCATAAGCGTTAGGATGTGTGTCCATTCACAGGACATTCGAGGATTCTAAGATATTTAGCTCACACCGCAGCTTGCAAAATCTTTTCTCATCCAAGGGCTTTGTGAAGATATATCCCAATTGCTCTTCAGTGTTGACGTGAATGATATCAATATCTTCCTTCAACACATGATCTCTAAGAAAATGATGACGGATCTGAATGTGCTTTGTCTTCGAGTGCTGAACTGGATTGTGAGCAATCTTAATGGTGCTTTCATTGTCGCAGTAGAGGGGCACATGCTTCATGTTTGTCGGTACAACAAACCCTGGGTCTGTTGCCCAGACCATGCACAGGCCTAAAAAAGCAAAGTTGCAACATCCAAGACCAGATCAAGCTAGGAGAGATGGCTCATTGAGGAATCAAAGGGTAGGGCAAGAAAACCAAGACACTGCTAAGGAAAAACCACCCTTGCTGGGCAGGTGAGCCTGGCAAGGACGAGGTGGCCCCGAAGACAAGCCTCAAGGCTGTCCCGGCAGGCCTGTCGGGCACTACCAAAGCAAACTACCCCGCCAAGGCTTCACCGCTCCACCTCACAGTGACGCAAGTCATCGATCGGTGTGGTGTCAAGCCCCCAAGTGACTAAGTGGCAGTTATTCGACACAAGGCAGCCATTTCCAGAGGAAACCATCTCCAAATTACACCCGTCTAGAGACATGTCAAGGAGACAGGTGAAAAGGTGGCCGAGCAGCCCGGCAAGGCTTGCCGGCGAGGCTACAATGTGACACTAAGCGGCGCATTTAATGTGCTCTGCTCTGCCTACAGAGTTAGGTATGATAGCACTGTTTGCTATCTAATCAGTACACAATGACTAATTTGCCACCATGGTAACCCCTTGATCTATAAAAGGAGGGCCATAGCAACCAGAGAAAGGGTTCGGAACCTTGTACACTCATACACGCATAGCTGCTCTCGCCCCAAGGCAACTCTGCTGGGCAAGAGCGCTGCGTTTTCCACCTCAATCCACCATCAATCCACCAAAGCAGGAGTAGGGTTTTATGCCTCGCGGCGGCCCGAAACCTGGGTAAAGCTACCCGCGTGATCTCTACCATGCTGCGCTATAGTCCTCCGCTCTTTGTGCAATGTGCTCAGCCCCCCTGCCGAACCAAAAGGGGCCGATGGCCCCATAGGTGGCCGTGATTTCCCACGACATCTTTGGCGCGCCAGGTAGGGGGCAGCGCTTGCGCGAACCCAAGAAGCGTACGTTGCGTGTCATCTTCATCGACGGCTCCATCGTTCATGGCGCCCAAGAAGAAGCCTGGTGCTGCAGCTCACCCATCCACTTCGAAGGCCCCGCTGCATGCGGCCGCCGACACCGCGGTGGCCACGAGGACACACGGGGATACGGACGCTGCGGGGGACGTGGCCGGCATAGGAGGCGTCGCCACCACCTCCCCTGCGGTGGAAGTAAGAGCAGAAGGTGCCGGGAAAGTACAGCACCAACAGCATCCCGACGGCCATGCTCCACAAGGTACGGGTGGAGAAATCATTCTGTTCGCGCCTCTCCGCCCGGCCGAAAGGCACAGCCACAGCGGCGGCTCTTGCTCTGGGGTGAATCACAACCCTCCGGTCGCTCCCGCTACGGGCACAGCCGCGGGGCGTGCACCACTCCCGGAGCAAACCGACCCAGTCGATGCACCAAATGGAGCCATTGGCCCTCAAGCGGTGCCACCTCGTTACCACGTCACCGTGCCTGCGGGCTCACGATGGCGAGAACACGACGCAGCTACTACTGGCACCGTAAGGAGCCAGGCGACACAACGATCTACGTCATCATCCATGCCAAGCACCGCTTCGGAGGCTATGGCGCGGGCCCAGCTGCTGTTGAGATTTCCGCCGGCAGCCGATCAGATGGATGAGTGGAGAGCCACCATTCAAAGCCTGATTGGTTTCGCCGAAGTGGGAGGATCACAACGAACTGGCCCGCCAAGGCCTCCCAATGCGACGGGAATGGCCCGCGTAGCTGGCCAAGCCGAGGGAGGCAACCCCACAATGCAATCCCCTCTGCGGCAGCCTGTGCAAGGGCCACGACTAGAACCATGTGATCAAGAACCCGATGATGTCTCGATGGCTTCGTCCGGCCCTCGAGCGCGTCGGGACCAGCGACAAGCCCAGGAAGACATGCGAGGGGAAGGCGCGCGCGTCACCGTCGAGCAACGCCGCGACACCCGCTGCCGGTCTGATCGACGCAATGGCCCCGACATCGATGAACCTGCGCTCGGTGAGGGTGGGGGCGTACCTTTGGAGGTTGGGTGCCCCACCTTCACTCACGAGCTGCGGCAAGTCCGTTGGCCATCTTCCCACGCATTCAAGCCGGAGATACCAGAGGAGTACTATGGGAGATTGAACCCGGCAGAGTTCCTAAGCATCTACACCATCGATGTTCAGGCTGCCAGGGGAAGAGACGAGAAGGTGTTCGCCAACTACTTCCCTTCGGCACTCAAGCCAAACGTGAGGTCTTGGCTGATGCACCTGTCGAAGAACTCCATTTCAACTTGGGCTGACCTGTGCCATGAGTTTGTTGGCGCTTTCACGGGTGGCCATCAAGAACCAGGGCGGCCCAGCGATCTGCAGCTCCTACCGCAGAAGGAAGGGGAGACCCTGCGGAAGTACATGCAAAGGTTCAACCGAGTGCACAGGAACATCCCAAACATCCACCCGGCAGCCGTGATAGCTGCATTCCAGTCCAACATGCGCAACCGCCGGATATGTTCCAAAATGAACGTACGGCTTCCCCGGACTATGAATGAGTTATACACAATGGTGGATAAGTGTGCTCGCATAGAGGAGGGAAGGCGACTTCCCGGTGAAGAGGACGGCATCGACATCGATTCAGACGATGACGATGACGCCACCAGCCAGAAGAAGAACAAGAAACGCAATATGAAGCGCACGGAGAAAGTTGTGATGGCAGTCAAAGGGTCGAACACACCTAGTACCGGCAAGAAGGCCAAGGCCGAAGCACCCGACAAGGAGGTTGCCGCGTGCACTGACTGCCGGGCGGCTGCGGCTGTCGAGAAGGCCGGGAAGGGTGAGGGGCTGTATTGCAAGATCCATAGGACCAAGGGCCACGACCTTCAAGAGTGCCATCAGGTTGAGCAGCTCATCAGGAAGCAGAGGGTGAGTACGAGAAGCGTGATAAGGAGAAAAATTAGGATGGTACTGGCGGGAAGGGCCGTGGCGGCGGAGTAAGCCGCCCCGGCAAGGCTCCTCAGAATCAAGGGACACCCGCAAGAGGCCGTGAGAAGAAGGATTGCAGTGATGAGACTGATGAGGGAGATGAAGAGGAAACCAACGAGCAGGAGTTCCAGAAAGCCACTGACGCCTTGTGCGTTGACGGGGGTGCATCTCTGCACTCCTCTCACCGCCAACTTAAACAGTGGGCGCGTGAAGTCAACGCCATGGAGCCAGTGGCAGATTCTCAGAAGCCGCTCAAATGGTCCCGCACGCCCATCATCTTTGATGAAGAGGATCACCCTGACCGCACCACTGCGGTAGGGTGCTTGCCGTTGTTGGTCTAACCAACAATACGCAACCTCAAAGTCACAAAGATGTTGGTTGACGGTGGGGCTGGGTTGAATCTGATATCTCCAAAGGTCCTCAGCAAACTTCAGATAGCGGATGAGGAGCTCAAGGTTACTAGTACGTTCCAAGGAATCAACCCCGGTATAAGTCATCCTAAAGGAAAGATCACGCTGCCGGTGACATTCGGGGGGAGTTAAACTACCGGACTGAGAAGATCGTGTTTGACGTGGTTGACCTCCCCTTGCCGTACAATGGAATCCTTGGTCGCCTAGCTCTGGACAAGTTCATGGCGGCATCTGTCGGTGTCAAAACCGGCGGATCTCGGGTAGGGGGTCCCGAACTGTGCGTCTAAGGTCGATGGTAACAGGAGACGGGGGACACGATGTTTACCCAGGTTCGGGCCCTCTCTATGGAGGTAATACCCTACGTCCTGCTTGATTGATCTTGATGAATATGAGTATTACAAGAGTTGATCTACCACGAGATAGTAATGGCTAAAACCCTAGAAGCCTGGCCTGTATGATTATGATTGTCCTCGCCTCTACGGACTAAACCCTCCGGTTTATATAGACACCGGAGGGGACTAGGGTTGTACAAAGTCGGTTACAGAGAAAGAAATCTTCATATCCGAACGCCAAGCTTGCCGCCCACGTCAAGGAGAGTCCCATCCGGATATGGGAGAGAGTCTTCTGTCTTGTATCTTCATGGCCCATCAGTCCGGCCCACATTACGTAGCCCGGACGCCCGAGGACCCCTTAATCTAGGACTCCCTCAGTAGCCCCTGAACCAGGCTTCAATGACGATGTGTCCGGCGCGCAGATTGTCTTCGGCATTGCAAGGCGGGTTCCTCCTCCGAATACTCCAAAACCGACTTCGAGAGAAAACATGTCCAGCTCTGCAAAACATGTACCACACACAACCGTAGAGAGTATAATATTTCACGAGTCCAATCTGCTGACAACTTTTTGTAACGCGACACCGTGTTCCTGCACGGTCATTATTTCGAACCGTTTTTTTCTTTAGCCTCCCGCTCCACGTTCCGAGAAGCGGTTTTATTGGCACGTCTTGTCGAAGCAGAGATCACGTCCCCTTATTACGGGATTCTCATTAATACGGGCGTGGGTAACCCAACCGTCCCGTTGGTATGATTCCTTGGGAATAGGCAGGTTTTGAGGCCTAGGAGGAGCCGTTTTGATATTAACCGCCTTTATAAAGGGGCACAGACCCGTCTTTCTCCTCCACGCTTTCCCTTTCCTCATCTTTTCCAACCTCGAGTTCTAGCTCCCAAGGTTTAATTTATTTGTTCCGAGCCTCCTAGCCATGTCCGGACCCAACCTTCAAGGCCGGTGGGTGGCCTCCTCTGTCACAGAGGAGGATATCGCGAAGCTCCGGGCGGCAAGATACCTGACCGCGGAAATCCCCCACAGGCTCCCTGCTCAAGGGCAGGTCATTCCTACTCCCAGATCCGGCGAGAGGGTCGTATTCATCTCTCACTTCCTCCGAGGGCTAGGGTTCGCTCTCCATCCCTTTGTTCACGGAATCATGTTCTATTACGGGCTAGATTTTCATGATCTGGCTCCGGAATCCTTTCTTCACATCTCGGTGTTCATCGTCATGTGCGAGGCCTTTCTCCGAATTCCCCCACACTTCGGCTTATGTCTCAAGACCTTTAATATGAAGCCGAAGGTAGTCGATGGGAAGCAAGCGGAGTGCGGCGGTGCTACGGTGAGCAAACTCACCCATACACCTTGGCCAAAAGGCTCTTTCACGGAAACCTCCAACCTATGGCAACGGGAGTGGTTTTACACCACTGAACCCCATGGTACCAAGTGGGCAGCTACACCTGCATTCCGGTCTGGCCCTCCATTACGGCTCGCATCATGGATTAATAAGGGGCTGGACTGGGGATCAACGGACGAAGTGCAGACGCTACAAAGCCGCATCCGGAGCCTCCTCAAGAAGGGCACCGGCCTCATCAACGTAATCCAGGTAATGCTAGTTCGCCGGGTCCTGCCGTGCCAGCGACGGCCCCTCCGCATGTGGGAGTTCAATCCGGAAGGACCACGGACTCTTCAGCACTTCTTTGGCACAACGCACAAAGGAATGTGGAAGTTATTCTTCGGGACACAAAAACAGTGGCCGGATACTACCGAGGACATCGGCCTTGACTGCAACCATCCGGATACCTCGGTAAGCCCTCGACTCCTGAACACAGCTTAGTAAAATATCTCGTAGCAATATACTGAGAAAACCATCTTCGACCAGGGCTGGATCAAGAAGGCGGAAAGAATTAGGTGTTCGGCCCCTCTTCCCGAAGACTCAGCAGATCCTGTGTTAACAAGGATGCTGGCTCCGGCGCCGTACCAGGTGTCAGCGAAGGGGGACAAAGAGGAGAGCAAGAAGGCCAAAGGTGGCCTCTATTCTAAAGGTACACCAGACACTATGTCCAGGGAGATTGGAACTCCCTCTTCCGAAGACAAGAAAGAAGGAGAAACTGACATCCCCTCTCCCGATGGGAAGAAGAGGGCCGCCTCCGAAGATTTGGAAGCAAAGGCTCTCAAGCGAGGGAAGATGTCCCTGTCATGTGGCTCGGGTTCAAAAGACGACGTCGTCGCGCAGTTCCTCCGTAAGTACAAGCCCTTAGCCGAATCGTAAGTGAACAGGGGCGTCCGAAACATATCCTATTGCTTTCCGGTTACCAGGGTAACATTTAAATTATATGTTTGCAGTCCGACACGCAGTCTTCCTCAATAGTCCTCCTCCTCGGGGGATCTTCTTCCGGAGATGATGGAAAACGAGACGCCTCCACAAACCTTCTCGCCCGACAGGGCGGACGACTCCGAGGTGTCGTCCCGGAGGATCTCTCCCGATCAACAAGCGGTGCGAGGGACAATTAAAACTACGCCTGAAGGTGATACTTCGGCCATCCAGAGTTCGGGGCATGCGGACCCTATGGGGACCAACAATAAAGGGCCCGGGCTATCCGGTTTACAGCCGGGGACGACTCTAGAGTCGGGTGAACATATTCTTCCGAAGGAAGCCCGTACTCCCGCGGCCGCTCCGAGGGATCCGGGGGCGCCGGATACATTGACGGGCATGCTGCAACATGCGTCCGTTTCAGAGGAACATCGTACCTTAATGGGTACGATAGTTGAGAGGATTCTGTCCGCGAAAAGCGGATTGAATGAATCCTTCATGAGCCTGCTAGGAGGCTTCGAGGTATGCAATGTAATATCTTCAATTGCACTTCTACGTGCAAAATGCACCTGTGTATAGATAGTAGCCCCTGAGACTCTGATTGGCGTCCGAAGGGAGGCGATCAGAGGATCAAAAAAGATATTCCCAGGAAATAATCTTATGAATTGGCACACAGGCTGTTTCATCCATGATGACTGCCCAAGCTACAGAGGTTGCAAGACTGAAGCAGAAACTTGATGAGGCGGATGATGACCTCACAGTTATTAACAGGCGGCTCGACGAGGCGCAAGGTATGTTTTTGGGGCAGTCAGTATATGTAAGTATGATAATATGAGCATGACGCTCAAAATTGTATACTGAGATGTGCATAACTGCAGATAATGCTGCCGCAGTTGAGGCCCTACGGGCTGAGCTTGCCCGGGCCAAGGAGCAAGCCAGGATGAGTGAGGCGGCTGCCAAGAAGGCAGCTGCTGAGTTAAAGGCCGAACAGGCTGCTTGGCGCCAGTGCGAGGAGAGAATATCTACCATGACGCGCGAGCTAAAGGATGCCAATGTTCGATGCGAATTCCTTGAGAAGGATAACAAAGCCAGAACGGTCAATGTCGGCAAGGCCTTACAAGAGGCCAGAGAAGCACGGTCCGAGTCTAGAGTGGCTCGGGAAGAGATCCGGCAAGCTGGGGAGATAGCGGCTGGTAAGCCTTTCTTATTACAGACTAAATTCGGCGATCCGAAGTATGCCCCCCTTAATCAAATGTGGAGTTCTCCAGACGCATTCTTGGACTTGCCGAAGAGTGGCTCCGATGCGGCGCAGTTTTTCCATGCGCAACAAGGACGTGCAACGGAGAAGCTTTTCTGGTCGCAATTCAGCATGCCGAAGCGTCCGCTGTTGCTAAACGAACAGATGGCCCAGTGGGCCGAGCTCCACAAGATATCCGGATCGGCCATGAAGGACATCGTGGTCCGGCTGTGGCCGACTAAGCCAATTCTGAATAGTTATTTCGGTTTGGTGCAGCGACTTGTTGATGCGGTGCCGCGTATCGACGCTGTTAAGCGGTCAACGTGCATTGAGGGTGCACGGATGGCCTTTGCCCGCGTCAAGACGTACTGGGCGAAGATGAAGGCCACCGATATTGTAGCAAAGAGTCCACCTGAGAGCAAGGACCATCACACGCCAAAGCATTATTTTGAGGATGTCCTAGAGGGTGCCCGCTTGATAGAGTGTCAGTGCTCGAAAAATATAATGTTCGAGTGAGTATACCAAATTTTTAAAAACAATATTATGATATACTAAGGCCATATTTTTTATACTTTTGCCTGAAAGTTTTGGTTCCTCCTGTGCGGCCGTTCTTAGTATAATCTGAAAGTTTTCCAGTCGTCGGCTTCAGCCCCCTCGCATATAATACGGGGGTGTTCGAAAAAGCAATTGATCACTCTTGACCCAACGTCTTGGTCCATGAAGGAGGTGTCAATGCGGCGAACCAGGCAATCGGACTATAGGGCTTTAACACTTTCACTTAGCCATAGGAGTTTGACGGCGGGTCTACGATATAGCCCCTGGTATGTACGCGTTTACCCGAATACGGTGCGTTACATAGGTGACCAGAAGAATGGTCCTTCGTGTAATACGGAAAGAATCGCGAAAGATTCTGATGAGTCATCGAGTGGTTGACCAGCTCTCGCCGCATCATGACAGTCAGTTTTCGGCTTTCTCTACTGAGGTGCTCATCTGGATAAGCCAGGACACAATCGCAGTAGTTCTCCCTTTACTACCCTAGCCGATATAGCGGAACGTAAGGTAGTAAGCACAGGAGCCGGGCAACCCAACTATTGACCAAAGACATGATTCGGAGCTGATGCATATAAGGCCAAACTCGTGACGCCGAAGTGTGCTGAAAAGCTGTTCGGACTTGTCGGCAACTCATGTGTTGCCGTATCGAGCCCCTGGCAATTTGTGCCGAGGTGCGTTCGTGAAACAACCGAAGAAGCAAAATTCAGTACGTAGAAAAAGCGAATACTGAATACGGGTTATGTTCACTGGAATCTGATTGACACGTCAAACGCAATTTTTACAGATTATAATGCCCCTACCCGGGTTATTTAACATGCCGGGGGCTGAGGGCTGAGGAAAAATGGCACTTTACAGGTTAAAAATAAAGAGTGCGGTCTTACTAAAATCATTAGGACCTCCTGTCGCACGTCTGCGCTGCCTTGCCTCAGTTAAAGGACTCCTTAGTAGGAATAGCCTTTGGTTATTTATACGAAGCCGAACTTTAGAAAGAGTCCGTAAGATGACCAGGCTTTGAATCACCTGTTGTAAAAGATAAAAAATAGTTAGAAAAAGGTAAAAAAACTATGAAGGTGCGGACCGCATTGTAGGCCTGTCCGTACTGTGCCTCCGCCGATGACCATGGTATTTTAAGTGCATAATTATGTATGCGCGGTATAAACTTCGCGGCTATATGGGGCGGACGACGAAGGCCGAACTGCTAATCCAGCTCTGAGATTGATCGGTCCTGTTTAGTAGAGATCGGCGGCTTGACGGCCGATGAGGTACGTGGCTTGATAAGGCCGCTTTGTACTTCGGCTGCAGTAGCCATGGTATGCTCCTCTGTACGGAGGGAGCATTCCGTATTTCCGTTTATCGTGATGACGCCGCGTGGACCGGGCATCTTAAGATTGAAATAGGCATAATGTGGGACCACATTAAAACGAGTAAAAGTGGTACGCCCGAGTAGTGCGTGGTAGCTGCTGCGGAACGGGACGATATCGAAGGTCAAGCCTTCGCTTCTAAAGTTGTTTGGTGAGCCAAAAATGACTTCCAATGTAATTGAGCCCGTGTAGCGAGCTTCTACGCCGGACACTGCTCCCTTGAAGGTAGCTATGGTGGGCTTGATTCGTGAAGGGTCAATGCCCATTTTGCGGACAGTGTCTTGGTAGAGCAGATTAAGACTACTGCCGCTGTCCATAAGGACTTTCGTGAGATGGAACCCATCGATAATTGGATCGAGGATCAGAGCTGCCGAACTTTCGCGATGGATACTGGCTTGGTGGTCCTTGCGATCAAAAGTGAT
Source organism: Thinopyrum elongatum (assembly GCA_011799875.1). Classification (NCBI taxonomy): domain Eukaryota; kingdom Viridiplantae; phylum Streptophyta; class Magnoliopsida; order Poales; family Poaceae; genus Thinopyrum; species Thinopyrum elongatum. The sequence goes on along the minus strand of CM022303.1, from coordinate 284,161,457 downwards.
CGGGCAGGCCGCCCATTGGCTTAATTTTGGGGTGCCTGGCTCTATGGCATTGGCGTCCTGTAGTGCGCGCTTGCGCTCCTTTGTAGGGATGTGCGTCACGTATACCATGTTGACTGTTTTTACTTCAGGGGGAAATTGCTTCTGACCCCCGGTGTTCGGTTGGCGAGTCTCTTCATCATCGCTGTCACTAGGCAGCCCCTTCCCCTTGTGTTCGGCGTTAAGCTTGCCGGCTTGCTTGAAGACCCAACAGCTTCTGTTGGTGTGATTGGCTGGTTTATCGGGGGTGCCATGAATTTGGCAGGGCCGATCCAGTATCTTGTCTAAATTGGATGGTCCATCTCTGTTTGCCTTGACTGGCTTTTTCCGTTGACCGGTTTTGGAGCCGCTGAATCCGGCGTTTACCGCCGTGTCTTGCGTTCCTTCATTATTATTTCGACGCTTGTGTTTATTGCGTCGTGGCTTGCGGTTGCCGTCTCGAACTTCGGAAGTGCCCGGATCACTGGTGCTGTTGTTTCTACGAGCGAGCCAGCTATCCTCTCCCGCGCAAAAGTGGATCATCAGAGCGGTAAGGGCTGCCATGGATTTTGGTTTTTCTTGACCGAGGTGGCGGGCAAGCCATTCATCTCGGACGCTATGTTTAAAGGCCGCGAGGGCTTCGGCGTCCGGACAATCGACAATTTGGTTCTTTTTAATTAGGAACCTATTCCAGAGCTTCCTGGCTGACTCCCCGGGCTGCTGGATGATGTGACTTAGGTCGTCGGCATCCGGAGGCCGGACATATGTACCTTGAAAGTTATCGCGAAAGGCGTCTTCCAAGTCTTCCCAGCTGCCAATGGAGTTCTCTGGGAGGCTGTTCAGCCAGTGCCACGCCGGTCCCTTTAATTTTAGTGGGAGGTATTTGATGGCATGGAGGTCATCGCCGCGGGCCATGTGGATATGGAGAAGGAAATCTTCAATCCATACTGCGGGATCTGTTGTTCCATCATATGATTCGATGTTCATGGGTTTAAACCCTTCCAGGAATTCGTGTTTCATTGCTTCATCAGTGAAGCAAAGGGGGTGTGCGGCACCTCTATATCGTGCCAAGTAGCGGAGTAGCTCGGATGGAGTTCGTCGGCAGCTTTCGGCCCGGGCGTGGTTATGTTTGTCACGTCTGGCTTGATAGCCGTCGTCGCGCGCCAGGGCATGCCCCCGCGATCCGTAGATCGATCTAGACTGACCTGCTCTATTGTCCAGGTCCTGCCGCAGGTCATATGTATGACCCCGGGCTGTTATGTCTCTGCTTTTGCGGCGAGGTAGTATGGGCTGGTGTTCGGCTTGAGTAGCCGCTTTGTCCCGGCCATGTGGTGGTCGGTCAGCCACATTACGTGTTGATGGCATGGGCTCAAGTGCCTCGTCGTCGAATTGGGGTAGCAGTTTACACTTCAGGTAACTTTTAATGGGGCGCTCGAGTCCGTATTCCTCGGCTGCCAAGACATCAGTCCATCTGTCGTTGAGTAGATCTTGATCAGCTTGAAGCTGCCGCTGTTTCTTTTTCAGGCTCCTCGCAGTGGCTATTAGCCGGCGCTTAAAGCGCTCCTGCTCGACGGGTTCCTCAGGCACGATAAAGTCTTCGTCGCCGAGGCTCACCTCACCTTCGGAGAGTGGAAGATAGTTGCTGTCCTCCGAGTCTTCGTTTATGGCCTGTTTGTCAGGGCTGGCTTGCCCATCTTCCCTGTCGTCCTGTTCGGAAGTCAGCTCGACGGGATCTTCTTTGTCTTCGGCATCGTCCGGAGTATTGTTTTCTCTTGTGCCGGTATTGCTGTCTTTTCCACGGCGTGATTTAGAGCGGTGCCGCTGACGTCGGTGCTTTGGCTGTGTCTCAGGAGGTTTATCCTCGACTGGATCTTTCTTGTTATCGCCGTTATTCTCTTTGGGAGTATCCACCATGTACACGTCATACGAAGAGGCGGCTGTCCAGCGCCCAGTAAACGGCGCGTTTTGGGCCTGCTCCTCTCCGGCATTGTCGTCCATACCATCGATGTCTTCGGAGTCGTAATTGAGCATGTCGGTTAAGTTTTTGACAGTGGCAAAGAAGTGGGCGGTGGGTGGGAAGCGAAATTCTCCGTCATCAGCCTCCAGTTCGAAACGGATATAGTTCGGCCGTGAGTCCCCCGCTAAGGAGAGGGTTTTTAATGAGTTTAGCACATCACCCAAAGGTGAGTGCCGGAAGATGTCCGCGGAGCTGAACTCGACGATTGGTGCCCAATCGAGCTCGATGGGCGCGGACGCACGCGGTTCAGAACCTGTGGCCAGAGACAAATCCGAGGTTCCGGTGACACAGATCTCGTTCGAAGTTGGGTCTGTGTGCGGCTCCAACGCCGCTGAGTCTGCGGCTTCCGTGGCGGGGTTGAGCTTCCCGTCCTCGGATGGCGCAATCTGCTCTGGATCTAGGGCTAGGGCAGTTACTGGAGCTATCTCTCGGGTATGGTCCGATGACAGATTTAGGTCATGTTCATCGCGGTGGCAGGGAGCGGCTGCCATGGGCTCGAATCCGTCGAAGATCAAGTCTCCGCGGATATCAGCAACGTAGTTCAAGCTTCCAAATCTGACCTGATGGCCAGGGGCGTAGCTGTCGATCTGCTCTAGATGGCCAAGCGAGTTGGCCCGCAGTATGAAGCCGCCGAATACGAAGATCTGGCCGGGGAGAAAGACCTCCCTCAAGGCAGCATCGTTGTGGATGATTGATGGAGCCATCGAGTCTTCTAGCGACGACACAGCGGAACTCTCAATGAAAGCACCAATGTCGGTGTCAAAACCGGCGGATCTCGGGTAGGGGGTCCCAAACTGTGCGTCTAAGGTTGATGGTAACAGGAGACGGGGGACACGATGTTTACCCAGGTTCGGGCCCTCTCTATGGAGGTAATACCCTACGTCCTGCTTGATTGATCTTGATGAATAAGAGTATTACAAGAGTTGATCTACCACGAGATCGTAATGGCTAAAACCCTAGAAGCCTAGCCTGTATGATTATGATTGTCCTCGCCTCTACGGACTAAACCCTCCGGTTTATATAGACACCGGAGGGGACTAGGGTTGTACAAAGTCGGTTACAGAGAAAGGAATCTTCATATCCGAACACCAAGCTTGCCGCCCATGTCAAGGAGAGTCCCATCCAAACATGGGAGAGAGTCTTCTGTCTTGTATCTTCATGGTCCATTAGTCCGGCCCACATTACGTAGCCCGGACGCCCGAGGACCCCTTAATCCAGGACTCCCTCAGCATCCCACTATGCCTACAACACCTTGAAGATGCCAGGGCCGATAGGAGTCATTTCCATTCCGTCAGATCAGAAAGATGCAGTCATATGCATGGACAAGATGTATTGGGAAGCAATCACGGCAGAGGCCGCGGAAGCCAGTGTTCCCGCTAAGGAGAGTAAGAAAATGAAGAGAGCTAGCAAGGATGCCATCAAGGAATCCGGGAAGCGTACCTCTCTAGAGTGCGCTGCGCCTGTCGATGACTTGCCGGAGAGTTCCAATAGCAAGAGATCCAAAGCTGTTGTGCCTGCTGTGAAGAAGGTCCTGGCAGGGCTGGCTGGCACTGTTGGTACCTTCACTATCAGTGCCACCCTCGATGACAAATAGGAAAGCGCGCTCGTTGCCTTCCTACGGGCGAATGTCGATGTGTTTGCCTCGCAACCATCTGACATCCCCGGTGTTCCCAGGGAGGTAATCGAGCACCACCTTGCTGTCTGCCCGCATGCCCGGCCCATCAAGCAGAAGGTCCGGAAGCAAGCTTTGGAGCGGCAACAGTTTATTGCTGATGAGATCAAGAAATTTGAAGCAGCTGGTTTGGTCAGGGGAGTATTGCACCCCACGTGGTTGGCAAATCCAGTGGTGGTGCGCAAGGCGAATTGGAAGTGGAGGCTTTGCATAGATTTTACGGATCTAAACAAGGCATGCCCAAAGGACCCGTTCCCCTTGCCGCGCATCGACCAGATTGTGGATTCTACTTCCGGGTGTGACCTACTTTCCTTTCTAGATGCCTACTCCGGATACCACCAGATCTTCATGTCCAAGGAAGACGAGGAGAAAACCGCGTTCATCACCCCATGTGGCACGTACTGCTTTGTACGGATGCCCTTCGGGCTAAAGAGCACCAGATCCACCTTTGCAAGAGCAGTACAGATTGGCTTTGAGTCCCAGCTACATAGAAACATTGAGGCTTACATGGATGATATCGTGGTCAAGACCAAAGACAGTTCAACCCTCATCCAGGATTTGGAAGAAACCTTTCCAATCTGTGTAAAATCAACTTGAAGCTGAACCTGGAGAAGTGTGTGTTTGGCATCCCCTCTAGTAAGCTACTTGGTTTCTTTGTGTCTCATTGAGGGATAGAGGCCAACCCCGACAAGATCAAGGCTATCGAGCAAATTCAGGCACCCAAGATAGTCAAGGACGTGAGGCGTTTGATAGGATGCGTGGCTGCGCTGAGCAGGTTCATTTCCAAGTCTGCCGAGCGTGCCCTGCCATTTTTCAAAAAAATCTTAAAGAGGGCAGGGCCCGTGGAGTGGACCTCGAAGGCAGATGCTGCACTGCAAGATTTGAAGACCTATCTTTCCTCTGTGCCCATCTTGGTCGCTCCCAAACCATAAGAGCCGTTGCTGCTATACTTGGCGGCAACCAATCAAGTGGTTAGTGCAGCACTGGTGGCGCAGCGGGAAGTGGATGACGCGGCAGCCACAACCATTGTTACCTCTGGAGAAGAAAGTGGACCTATGCTGACAAGGCCAGAGTTAATCCAGAGTGAAGAAAGACAGAGCAGCGGAAGCAGTTCTCTGGTCATAACAAAGAAGAAAGTGGTGCAGCGCCCAGTGTATTTCGTCAGCTCCCTGTTGCAGGGGGCTAGGTCGAGGTACTCTAGCATGCAAAAGCTGATTTTTGGCCTCATCATGGCCTTAAGGAAACTGCGCCACTACTTTCAAGCCCACAAGATCATAGTTGTCACCCGTTTCCCCTTGCAACGCATACTCCGAAACCCCGAGGCCACCGGCAGGATTGTGGAATGGGCTTTGGAGTTGTCCAGCTTTGGTTTGAAGTTTGAAAGCACGTCAATCATTCTGAGCAGAGCACTAGCAGAATTTATCGTGGAGTGGACACCAACTCCTGATGAAGAGGTATTGGAGACAGTTATTCCCGGCAAGGAAGCGCCGCAAGATTGGATCATGTATTTCGATGGTGCCTTCTCCCTACAAGGTGCAGGGGCTGGCGTGCTTCTTGTTGCTCCCACTAGGGAGCACCTTAAGTACGTCGTCCAGATGCACTTTCCCCGGGAGAAGGCTACCAACAATATTGCAGAGTATGAAGGGCTCCTTGCCGGCCTCAGAATTGCAACAGAACTGGGAATCAAGAAGCTGATCATTCGTGGAGATTCACAGCTTGTGGTGAGACAAGTCAACAAGGATTACCAAAGTCCATTGATGGAGGCATATGTTGAGGAAGTGAGAAAGTTGGAGGAGCGCTTTGACGGATTGCAAACAGAGCACGTACCCCGTGCAGAAAACAGCATCGCTGATCATCTGTCAAAGTGCGCTGCACAAAAGCTCCCTGTGGAACCAGGGACTTTTGTTCTCCATCTGACTCAACCCTCGGTATCCCCAGCAACAATGGCCGGAAAGAGGAGGAAACTGGACTCCAGCAGGCCTCACCCGGCAGGGCCTCCCGAGGCCCCCGGCAGAGAGCTTGGCGGGAACAACTCCCCTTCGATCAGCGAGTTGCACCATCCCACCAGACCACCGGTCCCTGCAGTCGAGAAGTGCGCTCCTGCGAATGAGGAGGTGCCGTTGGTCCTTGTTGCCGAGCCTCTGGCCCCAACTTGGGCACGACACATAGTCCATTTCCTCCAAACTAGAGAACTCCCCGAAGAGCAAGAAGAAGCTGAAAGAGTAGCCCGGAGGGCCAGTATGTATCAGTTTGTCGATGACACACTATACAGAATGTGGCACCCCGATAGAGGGCTGAAGCACGCCAGCCCCAGGATAAGACCTGGCGCACGTCAAAGACATGGTACAGCAATTCCAGGCACAAAATGGCTTTATTATATAAAATGGAGTATTACAATACTGTTGCTTACAACAATATTACATAGCTCCAAGGCTAGCTAAAATGGCAGCGAAGGTCTTGGTTCAGCGGTAACGTTGTCTCTGGCTGGGCTCCACAACTCACAGGACTGGCTGGGTTACGATCTAGCACGATGGATCTTCTCCTGCAACTGGCCAGGTGAGTACTTTGAATGTACTCGCAAGACAACCAAATACATAGCATCCAAACAAGTAGATGACAAAGCAAGCCCTATGCTATGCAATAATTTATTCTAAACATGGCATGGAATTAACAGGAAAACATGAATCAAGCATGGCATAGCATACCTATCTAGCATTATTAATTATCATGTCATAGCAAGATGATCTGGCATGATTAAACATCTAGCAGCATTGATCATCATGACCTAACGAGGTTATCTAGCAAGATAACTACTGAAGTAGAGTACAGTAAAGTAAAGTATATTAAATATACAATCCATATTCCGAACATGCTCATAATCCAATCTGAAACTGATCCCAGTCCAATCCAAGTTTTTCGGTCATCTGACCATTTCTTCCATAGCCATCCCATGGCTATCATAGCATATTCCTGACAACATCTGATGTCTATGCAGGGCAGGTTCTTCCACCATTATTATCATTATTACGGTTGATCACCTAGCGAGGTCTGGATGGGCTGTCCAATATCATGGATGCGGCTATTCAAATAGATTTTTCACTCTGCAGAGGTTGCGCACTTTACCCACACTATGGAGCACCTGACCTCGTGATCCCATTCGGGTGGACCAGCATTGCTCCAACGAAACCTGCCTGACCCGTGACTCTCCCATCGTACCACCGGCAATCATCCTCCCCCGGAGTCCTGCCCTGGGTGGCCCCTGTGTCGCTCCTGACACCTGCCACCGTCGTGGCCAAACAAAACTGTCCCAAACGGGGACGGGTACCCAAACAACTCAACTGGGCTCACAGGGTTATCGCCGCCTACCGGGCCAGGGCAGCGTGCGCGCATAACCCTCCCTGTCGGGCGGTACCGGTGAAAGAGCACGCGATTAGACCAAGTCAAGGCCGTCCCATACCGGCAAATGTAGTTGCACGGATAAGCCCGGACAGGTGACTCTTGATCAACCAATTAAGTTTAGTTTATCAATTTAGTTTACCATCTCCGTCACAGTCACTTAGCAACAACATAGCCAAATCATAACAATGTTAACAAACATGGCATGAGGTCATGGTACTAACATGATAATGGTGTTAAATAGATCATGGCATGAAAACAAGTCATGACATTAGATGAAAAGTAATGCTAACATCTAATACAAATGACATGACACAGGTGCATGCAAGTGCAGACTAACAGGGGATTCAGATGTACTATGATGAACACATAGGGTGCAAGCAAAGTCATCACGCAAGTCTGGAGCTCATGGTAAGAGGTTGGCTTGCCTGGAGTCGATGAATATGCCGGGAAGAAGTGCGAGAAATCTCCGTAAAGATTGCCGGAAAAAGTTTCCCTCTCAGAGGGGCTCAATCGGAGTTACAGTCGTTGAGAAACGGCCGTTCGTTCGTTAAGCGCAGAAACGGACAAAAATTGTCCACTTTAGCTCTTAGCCAGCGGACGTTCACAAAATAGCAGGTTCGGCCGGCGGCTGAGAAAGTGAAAGCGCCTTTTCGGAAATACGTCTTCGGCAAACCGAAAACGTCTTTTATGAAACGCGCCTCCACTTAAACTGACGCGCGGGCTCGGGTTGACTTTCTAGCAGGGCCCGCCTTATCTCCTCTCTCTTCTCTCTTCTCTTCCTCTGGTCGCCTCCCCCTTCTCGACCGAAGCAGAGGCAGGGGCGGGCAGTCGCCGGTGCAACCGATGGACGGTGGCACGGGAGGGCCCGCCGAGGGGCTCGCTGGGACCGGGGCTCCATACAGCATCCGGGGGCGGTCGCGGAACCTCGAGGAACGGCCTGCGGCGCCGTCGCCACGGCTCGAGGCGCGACGGCCGCACGGCAACAGCGGGGCCACGCCGGCAGGGTCTCCCCGGCAAACTGGAGGGCGGCGGTGGTCTTGCGAACTCTGGTGAGGCCTCTGTCCACAGACGGAGGAGGATGGGAGGGCTAGAGGCCGAGGTTGGTCGAGGGGACTGGCGACAGAGCTTCGGCCATGGCCGCCGTAGGAAGAGGGGAGGAGTCCTGGGCTCGGGTGAGGGGTTGGGGAAAGTGCTCGTGAAGAGGAGGGCTCGGGGACTCGCTATTTATAGCCGAGGGGAGGAGGTCTCGCGACGGTGGCCGAAGCAACGAGACGCACGGCGAGGTGGCAGCACTCCACGGCGAACCGAGGTCGGCAGAGGCATCTACGAGCTACAGGACGAGGGGAGGAGGTTCCGGACGACGGAAGAATGTGGTGGGCAGCTCGTCGGCATGCCCGGACAAGCTAGAACCTGCTGGAGACGCGCTCCCGTCGCGTCCAATGCACAGGGCATGCGGTTGGCACATTCTGCCCATGGTCACCGCATGGCCACGGCGATGCCACGCTGCGCTCCATGCCAAACCATGTCTAGGGCCTTCTTTGTCCTTCCCTGGATTGACTTGACCCCTCAAGCAAGAAATTGGGGCTTTGATGAGACTGGAACTAAGTCAAGCACTAGCTGGCAGCCAAGTGTTTGATATGTGCAGTGGCCACCACAGTGCTCATCTTGGATGTATCTCTGGCATGGTTTAGTCATCTGCTAAGGTGACTAACTTAGCAAAGTTTCAGCACAATTGGGCAAGGTTATCTGGTACTTACTTCACAAAGCACCAATCTGACCAGAAATGCAAATGAAGAAGTAGGGGTCAAATGGATAAATGGATTTGAATGATTTTTGGTGTAGAATGATGATTTGGTCATTAGAAATAGCTAGAAAAGTTTCAGCTCAAATTGCTCATCTATGAGTGCACTTCCTTCACAATGATGCAATCTGAACAGAAACTTAGATAATTTACTGAGGAATATTGGCTAGATGGAATGAGCTGATTTTTGGTATCCAGGGCTAATATATCATAATGAATCACCCTGCAAAATTTCAGCCCAAGGAGATCAAGGAATCAAGAACTTCCTTTGCAAACTGAAAATCTGGACAGAATTTGCAAAGTGGTGTTGTGCTCAAAATTTAATGCGTGAAACTTGAGATCTTGATGGAAATGGTGAATATATATCCATGAGGAGCTCCACAAATTATTTAGGATTTTTCCTAACTACCAAAATGGTAGTTCCTTTGGAAAGGCCCCAAATTGAAATATTGGCTTTAAATAGGAAAATGCAATTTCCCCTATTTAATTATGGTCAATATTTTTATGAGAGCTCAATATGATCACAAAGAATATCTTCACAAGTTTTTATGAACTTTGGAGATGGATAGATATTTTCCTGGATTTAATTCCTCAGAAAGGCATAAGAAGGAATTAATTCTAGATGAGAAATATTGCATATGACTTGGCAATATTTTTGCTAATATAGGGTTTATGAGTGAAGGATGATCTCTAGAATGATGATTTGGTCATTAGAAATAGCTGGAAAAGTTTCAGCTCAAATTGCTCATCTATGAGGGTACTTCCTTCATAATGATGGAATCTGAACAGAAACTTAGATAATTTACTAAGGAAGATTGGCTAGATGGAATGAGCTGATTTTTGGTATCCAGGGGTAATATATCATAATGAATCACCCTGCAAAATTTCAGCCCAAGGACATCAAGGAATCAAGCACTTCCTTTGCAAACTGAAAATCTAGATAGAATTTGCAAAGTGGTGTTGTGCTCAAAATTTAATGGGTGAAACTTGAGATCTTGATGGAAATGGTGAATATATATCCAGGAGGAGCTCCACAAATTATTTAGGATTTTTCCTAACTACCAAAATGGTAGTTCCTTTGGAAAGGCCCCAAATTGAAATATTGGCTTTAAATAGGAAAATGCAATTTCCCCTATTTAATTATGGCCAATATTTTTATGAGAGCTCAATATGATCACAAAGAATAACTCCACAAGTTTTTATGAACTTTGGAGATGGATAGATATTTTCCTGGATTTAATTCCTCAGAAAGGCAGAAGAAGGAATTAATTCTAGATGAGAAATATTGCATATGACTTGGCAATATTTTTGCACATATAGGGTTTATGAGTGAAGGATGATCTCTGGAAATTTTGGTAGGATCAACAGAGCAAGGAAAATGATAGCTCCTTTGTAAACACAAAGGCAGGATTCTCAGATCCGATATACTGGAACTAAGGTTTGAGTGAGATTCCGGGTTTACAAACCCTGGGTCTGTTACCCAGACCGTGCATAGGCCTAAAAGAGCAAAGTTGCAACATCCAAGACCAGATCAAGCTAGGAGAGATGGCTCTTTGAGGAATCAAAGGGCAGGGCAAGAAAACCAAGACACTACTAAGGAAAAACCTCCCTTGCCGGGCATGTGAGCCTGGCAAGGACGAGGTGGCCCCGAAGACAAGCCTCAAGGCCGTCCCGACAGGCCTGCCGGGCACTACCAAAGCAAACTACCCCGCCAAGGCTTCACCGCTCCACCTCACAGCGACGCAAAGTCCTCGATCGGTGCGGTGTCAAGCCCCCAAGTGACTAAGTGGCTGTTATTCGACACATCGCAACCATTTCCAGAGAAAACCATCTCCAAATGACACCCGTCCAGAGATGTGTCAAGGAGACAGGTGAAAAGGTGGCCGAGCAGCCCGGCAAGGCTTGCCAGGGACGCTACCATGTGACACTAAGCGGTGCATTTAATGCGCTCTGCTCTGCGTGCAGAATTAGGTATGATAGTGATACGTCTCCAACGTATCTATAATTTTTGATTTTTGCATGCTATTATATTATCTATCTTGGATGTTTTATATGCATTTATATGCTATTTTATATGATTTTTGGGACTAACCTATTAACCTAGAGCCCAGTGCCAGTTTCTGTTTTTTCCATGTTTTTGAGTTTCGCAGAAAAGGAATATCAAACAGAGTCCAATTGAGCTGAAAATTTACGATGATTGTTTTTGGACCAAAAGAAGCCCACGGAGTACCGGAGATGCACCAGAAGAGTCCCGAGGCCACCACAAGGGTGGAGGGTGCTCCCACCCCCCTAGGGCGCGCCCTCCGACCTTGTGGCTCCCTCATGGACTCCCCTGACTTGTTCTCAACTCCAACTCCTCTTATATATCCCCAAACCTCCAGAACAAAACCTAGATCGGGAGTTCTGCCGCCGCAAGCCTTTGTAGCCACGAAAAACCAATCGGGAGCCCGTTCCGGCACCCTGCCGGAGGGGGAAATCATCACTGGTGGCCATCTTCATCATCCCGGCACTCTTCATGACGAGGAGGGAGTAGTTCACCCTCGGGGCTGAGGGTATGTACCAGTAGCTATGTGTTTGATCTCTCTCTCCCATGTTCTTGATTTGGCATGATCTTGATGTACCGCGAGCTTTGCTATTATAGTTGGATCTTATGATGTTTCTCCCCCTCTACCTTCTTATAATGGATTGATTTTTCCCTTTGAAGTTATCTTATCGGATTGGGTCTTTAAGGATTTGAGAACACTTGATGTATGTCTTGCATGTGTTTATCTATGGTGACAATGGGATATTCACGTGATCCACTTGATGTATGTTTTGGTGATCAACTTGCGGGTTCTGTGACCTTGTGAACTTATGCATAGGGGTTGGCACACGTTTTCGTCATGACTCTCCGGTAGAAACTTTGGGGCACTCTTTGAAGTTCTTTGTGTTGGTTTGAATAGATGAATCTGAGATTGTGTGATGCATATCGTATAATCAAACCCGCGGATACTTGTGGTGACATTGGAGTATCTAGGTGACATTAGGGTTTTGGTTGATGTGTGTCTTAAGGTGTTATTTTAGTACGAACTCTAGGGCTGTTTGTGACACTTATAGGAATAGCCCAATAGATCGATCAGAAAGAATAACTTTGAGGTGGTTTCGTACCCTACAATAATCTCTTTGTTTGTTCTCCACTATTAGTGACTTTGGAGTGACTCTTTGTTGCATGTTGAGGGATTGTTATATGATCTAATTATGTTATCATTGTTGAGAGAACTTGCACTAGTGAAAGTATGAACCCTAGGCCTTGTTTCGAAGCATTGCAATACCGTTTTCGCTCACTTTTGTTACTTATTACCTTGCTGTTTTTATATTTTCAGATTACAAAAACCTATATCTACCATCCATATTGCACTTGTATCACCATCTCTTCGCCGAACTAGTGCACCTATACAATTTACCATTGTATTGGGTGTGTTGGGGACACAAGATACTCTTTGTTATTTGGTTGCAGGGTTGTTTGAGAGAGACCATCTTCATCCTACGCCTCCCACGGATTGATAAACCTTAGGTCATCCACTTGAGGGAAATTTGCTACTGTCCTACAAAACTCTGTGCTTGGAGGCCCAACACGAGTCTACAAGAAGAAGGTTGCGTTGTAGACATCAAGCTCTTTTCTGGCGCCGTTGCTGGGGAGGTTAGTGCTTGAAGGTATATCTTTAGATCTTGCAATCGAATCTTTTAGTTTCTTGTTTTATCACTAGTTTAGTTTATAAAAGAAAACTACAAAAAAAATGGAATTGAGGTTGCCTCATATGCTTCATCTTTTTAATGTCTTTCATGAAAATGATGGAAAGGAAAATTGAGCTCAAGTGTTAGAAGAAGATGTCTATAAATTGTTTAGCATAAAATCTTTGAATGATGAGCATGATTGCAATGTTGTTAGTATGAATTATTTGAATATCCATGATGCTAATGATATGCAAAGCCACAAGCTTGGGGATGCTATGTTTGATGAAGATGATATTTTTAGTCCCCCAAGTTTTGATGTGCAAATTTATTATGATGATAGCATGCCTCCTATTTATGATGATTATATTGATGAAAGTGGGTTTGGAAGAGTGTCAACTCTAGGTAGTATTGATCCCACTATTTTGGAGGGTGTTGAATCTTTTCACAATATTGAAGAAAGTGGATTTGGAGAGGTCATGACTTTATTTAGTGATGAATCCACTATTTCGAAAGAGGTTCCAATTGATTATGAGAACAAAGTTGCTATCTATGATGATTATTGTGATGACATGTATGCTATAAAGAATAATGATAACTATGAAACTTGTCATTATGATTTTAATTTTCAATTGGATTATGCCTCACATGATAGTTATTTTGTTGAGTTTGCTCCCACTACTATGAATGAGAAGAATTTTGCTTATGTGGAGAGTAATAAAATTTCTATGCTTGTGGATCATGAAAAGAATGCTTTATCTGATAGCTATATTGCTGAATTCATTCATGATGCTACTGAAAATTATTATGAGAGAGGAACATATGCTTCTACATATTGCAATAATATCAAGTTTCCTCTCTATGTGTTGAAAATCTTGAAGTTTTGCTTGCTTTACCTTCCTATGCTAGTTGATTCTTGCTCCCATAAATTGTTTGCTCACAAAATCCCCGGGCATAGGAAGTGGGTTAGACTTAAATGTCCTAGTCATATTCTTCATGATGCTCTCTTTGTGTTTCAATTCTTATCTTTTATGTGAGCATCATTGAAATCATCATGCCTAGCTTAAAAGACATTAAAGAAAAGCGCTTGTTGGGAGACAACCCAATATTTACCCCTATTGTTTTTGTGTTTTAACATGATTAATATACTGTAGTAATCATGTTTTATAGCTTTTGTTTCAATAAAGTGCCAAGTAAAGCCTTTGGGATAGTGTGGTTGATAGTTGACTTGATTCTGTGCAAAAACAGAAACTTTTATGTTCAGTACAGAAATTCCTATATTTTATTGGAACGTGGAAAATTCTGAATTTTTTACATATGATTGATATACAAATTTTATACGTTTTCCTAATTTTTCAGAATATTTGGAGTTACAGAAGTATGACCTTAATTCAGATCTTTACGTACTGTTCTGTTTTTGACAGATTCTGTTTTCGATGCATAGTTTGCTTGTTTTCTAGTTTCTATGGCTTATATTGCTTAATATAAATTGTAGAAATGATAGGGTACAGTAGGAATCATGTGAGAAAAGTTATGAATCTTGTCTTGAAAGTACCAAAGTGAATGATTTGTTTTATTATACTAACGGATCTCACGAAGGTTTTGTTAAGTTTTGTGTGATTGAAGTTTTCAAGTTTTGGGTGAGATATCGATATGAGGAGAATAAGGAGTGACAAGACCGTAAGCTTGGGGATGCCCAGGGCACCCCAAGGTAATATTCAAGGAAGATCCAAACAACTAAGCTTGGGGATGCCCTGGAAGGCATCCCCTCTTTCGTCTCCAACATCATCGGTAAATTTACTTGAGGCTATATTTTTATTCGTCACATGATATGAGTTTTGCTTGGAGCGTCATTTTATTTTATTAGTATTTACTTGCTGTTATTTCGAATATTGTTTTGTATCTTTTAGTTCAATAAAAAGGTCAAGTACAGCCTTTACCATGCTTATTTTGCAAGTCTATATATTGCTGTTTTGAAAACAGAAAGTTTTCTATTGTTGTCTGAATTCTTCTGGAAAGTCAGAACATAATAAAATCTTGAAATTTTTACACAATGAGTAAAAATAAATTTTATACAGTGTGGTAATTTTTCAGAATTTTTGGAGTTAGGGAAGTATGAGTACAATTGCACTCTTTACAGACTGTCCTGTTTTGACAGATTGCTGTTATGTTTGCATTGTTTGCATATGTTTGCTTGTCTAATGATTCTATTTGAGGATAGGAGTATTAAATATGCAGAGTCATTTAGTACGCAATGTTAAATAATAATTTTAGTGATTTGCTACAGTAGAGAATGATAAGGTTTTGCATTTGATTTATACCAACTCATCTCACGAGTTCTTGTTGAGTTTTGTGTGCATGAAGTTTTTTAGATTCCGGAAAACCGTGATATAAAAGGAATTAAGGAGACGCAAAAGCTCAAGCTTGGGAATGCCCCGGTAGGCATCCCACCTTTCTTCATCAAGAATTATCGGTTAGTATCGGTTGAACCTAAGTTTTTGCTTCTTCACATGATATGTGCTATCCTTGCAATGTCATTTTATTTTGTTTTGCTTGCTGTTTGAATAAAGTACTTAAGATCTGAAATTATTTTATGAGAGAGAGTCTTCACATAGTTACATAATTATTCGACTACTCATTGAGCTTCACTCATATCTTTTGGAGTAGTATGTCATTTGCTGTAGTACTTCACTTATATCTTTTTAGAGCACGACGGTAGTTTTATTTTGAAGAAATTGTTGAACTCTCATGCTTCACTTATATTATTTTGAGAGTCTTTAAACAACATGGTAATTTGCTTTGGTTATGAATTTAGTCCTAATATGATGGGCATCCAAGAGGGATATAATAAAAACTTTCATATAAAGTGCATTGAATACTATGAGAAGTTTGATTCCTTATGATTGTTTTGAGATATAAAGATGGTGATATTAGAGTCATGCTAGTGAGTAATTGTGGATTGTAGAAATACTTGTGTTAAAGTTTGTGATTCCCGTAGCATGCACGTATGGTGAACCGTTATGTGATGAAGTCGGAGCATGAATTATTTATTGATTGTCTTCCTTATGAGTGGCGGTCGGGGACGAGCGATGGTCTTTTCCTACCAATCTATCCCCCTAGGAGCATGCACATAATACTTCATTTCAATAACTAATAGATTTTTGCAATAAGTATGTGAGTTCTTTATGACTAATGTTGAGTCCATGGATTATACGCACTCTCACCCTTCCACCATTGCTAGCCTCTCTAGTACTGCGCAACTTTCGCCGGTACCATACACCCACCATATACCTTCCTCAAAACAGCCACCATACCTACCTATTATGGCATTTCCATAGCTATTCCGAGATATATTGCCATGCAACTTTCCACCGTTCCATTTATTATGACACGCTTCATCATTGTCATATTGCTTTGCATGATCATGTAGTTGACATCGTATTTGTGGCAAAGCCACCGTTCATAATTCTTTCATACATGTCACTCTTGATTCATTGCACATCCCGGTACACCGCCGGAGGCATTCACATAGAGTCATATTTTGTTCTAAGAATCGAGTTGTAATTCTTGAGTTGTAAGTAAATAAAAGTGTGATGATCATCATTATTAGAGCATTGTCCCAGTGAGGAAAGGATGATGCAGACTATGATTCCCCCACAAGTCGGGATGAGACTCCGGACGAAAAAAAAGAGGCAAAAAAAAAGAGAAGGCCCAGAAAAAAACAAAAAAACAAAAAAAATGAGAGAAAAAGAGAGAAGGGGCAATGCTACTATCCTTTTACCACACTTGTTCTTCAAAGTAGCACCATGAACTTCATGATAGAGAGTCTTCTATGTTGTCACTTTCATATACTAGTGGGAATTTTTCATTATAGAACTTGGCTTGTATATTCCAATGATGGGCTTCCTCAAATTGCCCTAGGTCTTCGTGAGCAAGCGAGTTGGATGCACACCCACTTAGTTTCTTTTGAGCTTTCATAAACTTATAGCTCTAGTGCATCCGTTGCATGGCAATCCCTACTCACTCACATTGTTATCTATTGATGGGCATCTCCATAGCCCGTTGATATGCCTAGTTGATGTGAGACTATCTCCTTTTTGTCTTCTCCACAACCACCATATTCTATTCCACCTATAGTGCTATGTCCATGGCTCACGCTCATGTATTGCGTGAAAGTTGAAAAAGTTTGAGAACATCAAAAGTATGAAAGAATTGCTTGGATTGTCATCGGAGTTGTGCATGATTTGAATATTTTGTGTGATGAAGATGGAGCATAGCCAGACTATATGATTTTGTAGGGATAACTTTCTTTGGCCATGTTATTTTGAGAAGACATAATTGTCTTGTTAGTATGCTTGAAGTATTATTGTTTTTATGTCAATATCAAACTTTTGTTTTGAATCTTATGGATCTGAACATTCATGCCGCAATAACGAAAAAATTACATGGATGAATATGTTAGGTAGCATTCCACATCAAAAATTCTGTTTTTACCATTTACCTACTCAAGGACGAGCAGGAATTAAGCTTGGGGATGCTTGATACGTCTCCAACGTATCTATAATTTTTGATTGTTCCATGCTATTATATTATCTATCTTGGATGTTTTATATGCATTTATATGCTATTTTATATGATTTTTGGGACTAGCCTATTAACCTAGAGCCCAGTGCCAGTTTCTGTTTTTTCCTTATTTTTGAGTTTCGCAGAAAAGGAATATCAAACGGAGTCCAATTGAGCTGAAAATTTACGATGATTGTTTTTTGGACCAAAAGAAGCCCACGGAGTACCGGAGATGCACCAGAAGAGTCCCGAGGCCACCACAAGGGTGGAGGGCGCTCCCACCCCTTGGGCGCGCCCTCCGACCTTGTGGGCCCCTCGTGGACTCCCCTGACTTGTTCTCGACTCCAACACCTCTTATATATCCCCAAACCTCCAGAACAAAACCTAGATCGGGAGTTCCGCCGCCGCAAGCCTCTGTAGCCACGAAAAACCAATCGGGAGCCCATTCCGGCACCCTGCCGGAGGGGGAAATCATCACCGGTGGCCATCTTCATCATCCCGGCGCTCTTCATGATGAGGAGGGAGTAGTTCACCCTCGGGGCTGAGGGTATGTACCAGTAGCTATGTGTTTGATCTCTCTCTCTCGTGTTCTTGATTTGGCACGATCTTGATGTACCGCGAGCTTTGCTATTATAGTTGGATCTTATGATGTTTCTCCCCCTCTACCTTTCTTGTAATGGATTGAGTTTTCCCTTTGAAGTTATCTTATCGGATTGAGTCTTTAAGGATTTGAGAACACTTGATGTATGTCTTGCTTGTGTTTATCTGTGGTGACAATGGGATATTCACATGATCCACTTGATGTATGTTTTGGTGATCAACTTGCAGGTTCTGTGATCTTGTGAACTTATGCATAGGGGTTGGCACACGTTTTCATCTTGACTCTTCGGTAGAAACTTTGGGGCACTCTGTGAAGTTCTTTGTGTTGGTTTGAATAGATGAATCTGAGATTGTGTGATGCATATCGTATAATCAAACCCGCGGATACTTGTGGTGACATTGGAGTATCTAGGTGACATTAGGGTTTTGGTTGATGTGTGTCTTAAGGTGTTATTTTAGTACGAACTCTAGGGCTGTTTGTGACACTTATAGGAATAGCCCAATAGATCGGTCAGAAAGAATAACTTTGAGGTGGTTTCGTACCCTACAATAATCTCTTCATTTGTTCTCCGCTATTAGTGACTTTGGAGTGACTCTTTGTTGCACGTTGAGGGATTGTTATATGATCTAATTATGTTATTATTGTTGAGAGAACTTGCACTAGTGAAAGTATGAACCCTAGGCCTTGTTTCGAAGCATTGCAATACCGTTTTCGCTCACTTTTGTTACTTACTACCTTGCTGTTTTTATATTTTCAGATTACAAAACCCTATATCTACCATCCATATTGCACTTGTATCACCATCTCTTCGCCGAACTAGTGCACCTATACAATTTACCATTGTATTGGGTGTGTTGGGGACACAAGAGACTCTTTGTTATTTGGTTGCAGGGTTGTTTGAGAGAGACCATCTTCATCCTACGCCTCCCACGGATTGATAAACCTTAGGTCATCCACTTGAGGGAAATTTGCTACTGTCTTACAAAACTCTACGCTTGGAGGCCCAACACGAGTCTACAAGAAGAAGGTTGCGTAGTAGACATCAGATAGCACTGTTTGCTATCTAATCAGTACACAATGACTGATTTGCCACTGTGGTAACCCCTTGATCTATAAAAGGAGGGCCATGGCAACCAGAGAAAGGGTTCGGAACCTTGTACACTCATACGCGGGTAGCTGCTCTCGCCCCGAGGCAACCCTGCCGGGTAAGAGCGCTGAGTTTTCCACCTCGAGCCACCATCAGTCCACCAAAGCAGGAGTAGGGTTTTACACCTCGCGGCGGCCTGAACCTGGGTAAAACTGCCCGCGTGATCTCTGTCGTGCTGCGCTACGGTCCTCCGCTCTTTGTGCAATGCGCTCAGCCCCCCTACCGAACCAAAAGGGGCCGATGGCACCATAGGTGGCCGTGATTAGCCACGACAATGTTGATGCCATAGTCCTTGAGGGTTTGCTTCATCCAGAGAAGCTGAGCGCAACAAGATCCAGCAGCAATGTATTCAGATTCAGCATTGGAGAGTGATACATAGTTTTGCTTCTTTGAAGACCAACAGACAAGAGATCGTCCAAGAAAGTGACATGTGCCTGATGTGGACTTGCGATCAACCTTGTCACCAGCATAATCAGCATATGAGAATCCAACTAGATCAAACTCTGAGCCCTTTGGATACCATAATCCTAGCAATGGGGTGTGAGACAAATATCGAAGTATTCGCTTCACCGCGAGGTGATGCAATTCCTTTGGTGCCGCTTGGAATCGGGCACACATGCAAACGCTAAGCATTATATCTGGCCTAGATGCACATAAGTACAATAAAGAACCAATCATGGAGTGGTATACCTTTTGATCGAATTCTTTACCATTGTCATCGGAGCCCAATTGACCTTTGGTTGGCATTGGCGTCGTGTACCCTTTGCAGTCTTGCATTCCAAACTTCTTCAGGCAATCTTTGAGGTATTTTTCTTGTGATATGAAGATGCCATTCCTCTGTTGACGGATTTGAAGGCCAAGGAAGAATTTCAGCTCTCCCATCATGGACATTTGATATTGCTCTTGCATCATATGCGCAAACTCATCACTGTATCTCTTATCAGTGCAGCCGAAGATAATGCCATCCACATAGATTTGGCATACAAACAATTCTCCATCATATGTCTTCGTGAAGAGAGTGGGATCTAGAGAACCAGGTTTGAAGCCTTTGCTCTTCAGGAAGTCTTTGAGAGTATCATACCAAGCGCGAGGTGCTTGTTTGAGGCCATACAGTGCCTTGTTGAATTTGTAGACCATATCAGGACGCTTTGGATCTTCAAAACCAGGTGGTTGAGCTACGTACACTTCTTCTTCAATTTTGCCGTTGAGGAAAGCACTCTTCACATCCATTTGATACAGAAGGATGTTGTTGTGGTTGGCATAGGCTAGAAGTATACAAATGGCTTCAAGCCTAGCCATAGGAGCAAAGGTTTCATCGAAGTCAATTCCTTCCACTTGTGTATAACCTTGGGCAACGAGACGAGCTTTGTTTCTGACAACTTGACCATGTTCATCTTGCTTGTTGAGATAGATCCATTTGGTGCCTATAATATTGTGCTTGCGAGGATCAGGATGCTTGACAAGTTCCCAGACATTGTTCAACTCAAACTGTTGAAGCTCTTCTTGCATAGCTTGAATCCATTCAGGTTCCATGAAGGCTTCATCAACTTTCTTGGGTTTAGATATTGAGACAATTGCAAAGTGCCCACAAAAGTTTGCTAGTTGCGTAGCTCTAGATCGAGTAAGTGGACTAGGTGCATTGATACTGTCAAGGATCTTCTGAATCTGTACTTCATTCGCCACCCAAGGATGAACAGGACGAAGACTTTGGTTTTGCTGATCATTGTCTTCGCCTTCAGCATTGTCTTTAGGCTCAGCATTGTCTTCACATTGAGTAGGAGCTGGAATGACAATTTCCTCTTCATCCTGTTCCTCGGTGGGTATGATTTCTCCAGTACCCATAAGTTTGATGGATTCACTAGGAGAAGCTTCGTCTAGCACATTTGGTAGGTGCTCTCTTTGCGAGCCGTTAGTCTCATCGAACCGCACATCTACAGTTTCAACCACTTTATAGTGAAAGAGGTTGAAGACTCTATAGGTGTGCGAATCCTTTCCGTAACCAAGCATAAAACCTTCATGTGCTTTCGATGCAAATTTGGAAGTGTGATGTGGATCCTTGATCCAGCACCTAGCACCGACTACTTTGAAATAGCTTATGTTTGACTTCTTACCAGTGAGTAGTTCATAAGATGTCTTCTTGAAGAATTTGTGAAGATAAACTCTGTTGATGATATGGCATGCAGTGTCAATGGCTTCAGGCCAGAACTTCCTTGGAGTCTTGTACTCATCAAGCATCGTACGAGCCATCTCAATGTGAGTCCTGTTCTTGCGCTCCACAACGCCATTCTGCTGAGGTGGGTATGGAGCGGAGAGCTCATGAGTGATGCCCAATGTATCAAGATAAGTATCGAGGTCAGTGTTCTTGAATTCTATGCCATTGTCACTCCTGATGTGCTTGATCTTGATGCCATAGTTGGTCATGGCACGGTTGGTAAAGCGTCTGAAGACATCATGCACTTCAGACTTATAGAGAATTATGTGCACCCTGGTGTATCTTGAATAATCATCAACAATAACAAAGCCATAAAGATGTGCAGTGGTAGTAAGGGTAGAGTAGTGAGTAGGGACAAATAAGTCCATGTGTAGCAGCTCGAAGGGGCATGATGTAGTCATGATTGTCTTCGAGGGATGCTTGGCCCTAGTCATCTTCCTGGCTTCACAAGGACCACATAGATGATCCTTCTTGAACTTGACGCCCTCAATGCCAATGATATGCTTCTTCTTCACGAGAGTGTGCAAGTTTCTCATGCCCGCATGTCCTAGCCTTCGATGCCAAAGCCAACACTCTAAAGCTTTTGCTAGAAGACATACGGCAAGATGTGGTCCTGCGGAGAAATCTACCATATACATATCACCTCTTCGATAACCTTCGAAGACTAGAGATTTGTCAGATTCCATAAGCACCAGGCAACGATATTTTCCAAATATCACAATCATGTTCAGATCACAAAGCATAGAGACAGACATTAAGTTGTATCCAAGGGATTCAACAAGCATCACTTTATCCATGTGTTGATCCTTTGAGATAGCAACTCTACCTAGACCCAATACCTTGCTTTTTACCAGTGTCAGTGAATGTGATGTGGCTTTTTGTAGATGGTCGTAGGGTTGAATCCATGAGAAGACTTCGATCACCAGTCATGTGGTTAGTGCATCCACTATCCATAATCCATTCAGTAGCTTTCGGAGTCGTACCCTATAGTGCAGTTAGCGGGATAGGCTTCACCAAGAGTATTGTGAAGCATAAACATTTGACGTACAAGCATACTATCAAAGTTAAGATTCTTGGATGGTATGATAGGATGCTCAACAAGAAACCCAGGGATGAAATAAATGGTAAGACCATTTTGGTACTTACTCTTGCATCCCACAAGATGTTTTAGGTCCCCAGCATTGTCTTCAGAAGTCAATGATTTCCGGCTGGAGACCTTTCCCTGCAAGAGAAGTTAATTCTTCTTAACCACCCACATTTTAAGGGGTGGCTTAGAAGCAATGAGTCTAAGTGCAGCATCTGAGAACTTTGGCTTTGGAGCCCTAGCAAATAGTTTTGCAGGAGGTGAATAGTATTCATAAGAATATGCAGAAAAGTTCTTTGACTTGTGAACATAGCGGTTTGAAGAAACAAGCTCATATTCATGAGTCTGATTATGGTTTCCGTGCAAAACATTGGCGTTAGGGTGACCTTGTGATGTCCTCTGTCTGTATGAAGCCTTTGTTCTGGGGTTTGTCTTCTTCCCTGGTGGTGCCATGATGACATTCACAGGAAGTTTCTCAAGACAACTCTTAGCAACCAAGATCTTCTTCAAAGGTGGCCCATTCCTGTAGTTAGTACCAATAAACCTGGCAAACAGTTCACCATTCTGATTCTTAAACAGCTTATAATTGTTGTCAAAGGACTCATCAATGATAATGGGGTTAGCACAAGTGAAGCCAGATAAAGTAGATGGATCTACTGAAGGACCCTTTGCAGCAACCCATGTGGTTTTGGGGTACTGCTCAGGCTTCCAGTAAGAACCATCAGCATTCATTTTCCTCTTGAAACCAACACCCTCTTTCCTAGAGTTTTGGTTCAAAATCTGTTTCTTGAGGACATCACATAATGTCTGATGACATTTGAGGCTTTTGTACATGCTTGTTTCAAGCAATGTCTTCAACCTGGCATTCTCATCAGCAATAGCAGTGGTATCCTCAGAAGAGGGGTTAGTTACCACATCAGCAGTTGAAGATATTGCAACGTCAGAGGCAGTAGAATATTCAGCAATAGAGACAACATTGTCACGCTCAAGGCATTTTAAACATGGTGGCACAAAATCTTCCTGAGCGGAACTGATCTGTTGAGCGAGTAGTGAATCGTTCTCCTTTTGAAGGTCTTCATGAGACGCTCTTAGTTTCTCGAGATCTTGCTTCCTTTGAAGATAATCATAGGAAAGCTTCTCATGAGTGGCTGAGAGGGTTTCATGACAACTTTCAAGTTCTTCGTACGTAATGCGAAGGTTTTTTATGTCTTCGATTAAGGACTGAGTTCGATTCATTTCCTCGTCCAACAGGTCATCGCTTTTGTCTAGCAATTTTTGAATGTGTTCCATAGCAGTTTGTTGTTCAGTTGCAATTTTAGCAAGAGTCTTATAGCTTGGTTTGGATTCACATTCAGAGTCACCTTCATTGGAGGTTTGAAAGTAAGCATCACGTGAGTTTACCTTGGCACCTCGTGCCATGAAGCAGTAGGTCGGAGCAGAGTTGTCCTCATCATCAGCTTCAGCGTCGGCGGCGTGACCATTGTCTTCAGTGTTGAAGATGGACTTGGCGGCGAATGCCGAAGCTAGAGCCAGGCTTGCCACGCCTGAATCAGACTCCTCCTCAGACTCCACCTCTGCCTCCTCAGAAGCAGACTCCTCCTCTGAATCCATCTCCTTGCCAATGAATGCACGAGCCTTGCCAGATGAGCTCTTCTTGTGTGAGGAAGACTTTGATGAAGACTTTGAGGATTTCTTCTTCTTCTTCTTCTTCTTCTTCTTCTTCTTGTCGTCAGAGTCATATTCCTTGCTCTTCTTCTTCTTCTTGGATTCCTTGTCCCATTGAGGACATTCGGATATGTAGTGCCCTGGCTTCTTGCATTTGTGACATGTTCTCTTCTTGTAGTCACGAGAGGAAGCCTCATCATTCTTGGAACTGGATCTTGAAGATTTTCCGAAGTGATTCTTCTTGGAGAACTTTTGGAACTTTCTCACGAGCATTGCTAGCTCTTTGCCAATGTCTTCAGGATCATCACAACTACAGTCAGATTCTTCTTCAGATGAGGAAACAACTTTTGCCTTCAAAGCACGGGATCGGTCATAGTTAGGGCCATAGATATCTCTCTTCTCAGACAACTGGAACCCATGTGTGTTGAGCCTTTCAAGTATGTCAGATGGATCAAGATCTTTGAAGTCAGGGCGTTCTTGAATCATCAGGGCCAAGGTGTCAAATGAGCTGTCAAGTGATCTCAGTAGCTTCTTCACAATTTCATGCTTGGTGATCTCAGCGGCGCCGAGTGCATGAGGCTCATTTGCGATATCAGTGATGCGATCGAACATGAGCTGGACATTCTCATTGTCATTTCTCTTGAAGCGGTTGAAGAGATTGCGAAGTACATCAATCTTTGAGTCTCTCTGGGTTGAGACACCTTCGTTTACCATGGATAGTCAGTCCCAGACTAGCTTCGCAGTTTCCATAGCACTCACACGGCCATACTGTCCTTTGGTCAGATGACCACAGATGATGTTCTTGGCGGTTGAATCCAGCTGCGCAAACCTCTTGACATCAGCAACGGTGACACCTTCACCGACTTTGGGAACACCAGTCCTGATAACATACCAGAGGTCGATGTCAATGGCTTAAAGATGCATGCGCATCTTATTCTTCCAATAGGGGTAATCAGTGCCATCGAAGATGAGGCACACAGCGAAGACTTTGATTATCCCTGCAGTCGACATAGCTAAAACTCCAGGTGGTTAAACCGAATCACACAGAACAAGGGAGCACCTTGCTCTGATACCAATTGAAAGTGCTAGTTATCGACTAGAGGGGGGGAGGGGTGAATAGGCGATTTTTATGAAAGTCTTCAAAACACGAGGTCTTTGAAGACAGACAATCAAATGGAACCTATATGATAAGCAGCGGAAGATAAACTACACTAGACAGGCCATAGTCAAGTATGCATTGTAATGAAAGCACGAGGACTAATAGCAGCTAGGTAGTACAGATCAGAATGGAAGACAGTATGAAGCCAAACAGGTAATAGTCTTCACACAGTGAAGTCAAACAGATCAGGCAAACAAGCAATGACTTCACGAAGACAAAGTGAAATGTAAAGGAGGTAGAGGATAGAACCAGTAGCTTGGTGAAGACAAGGATTTGGTAGACCAGTTCCAGTTGCTGTGACAACTGTACGTCTCGTTAGGGAGGCTGAGATTGAACTCAGAAGACCACATCTTCACCTTATTCCCCTTGAGCTAAGGACACCCAGTCCTCGCCCAATCACTCTGGTAAGTCTTTAAGGTAGACTTCCAAACCTTCACAGACTCCGTTCACCGGCGATCCACAATGACTCTTGGATCCTCAGAACATGATGCCTAACCGGCTAGAGGATACACAGTCCTCAAGTATAACAAGTATTTAGGTCACTCAGATAAAAAGACTTCAGTGATGCCTAACACTCTTTGGCTCTGGGTGTTTTGGGCTTTGTCCTCACAAGGATCTCTCCTCAAAGGCTTCGGAGGTGGGTTGCTCTCAAATGACAAAAAGACATGCACTAACTCTGAGCAGCCACCAATTTATGGTGTAGGGGGTGGGCTATTTATAGCCAGGAGGGAACCCGACATGATATGTCCGAAATGACCCTGGGTCACCAAGGAACTGACACGTGTCCAACGGTCATATTTCAAATACACGCGGCAGGTTGGCTTGGGCTACAAGCAAAGCTGACTCATCCAACTCTGGATAAGATTTTCTCTCATTGTCTTCGCTCGAAGACATAGGATTTTGGTTGAGCATCACATCAGTCTTTTGACTTTGTTCACTTGGACCCCACTTAACAGTACGGTGGTTCCTATGACTCAAGAAAGAAGAAAATGAAACTACGAAAGAAACTATGTCTTCGCACTCCATAGTCTTCAAGTGAATGTCTTCACATGACATTATCTTCAACGTGAATGTCTTCACGAACTACCATTGTCTTCAATGTCTTCATACATTTTTAGGGGTCATCTCTGGTAGGTAAACCGAATCAATGAGGGACTTCTACTTGTGTTATCCTGCAATTCTCACAAACACATTAGTCCCACAACCATGTTTGTCGTCAATACTCCAAAACCAACTAGGGGTGGCACTAGATGCACTTACACCCATCTAGACGACCGTAATCCCAACGTCTCGTCACCCTTCTCAAGATTTGTTCCGAGCACATAATTTGGTACGTCGAATAGGGACGGTGTTTCTTTATCACATTCATCTACATGAATTCTGGTTTGTAGGTCAGCGATGTTTTTCAAGTCAAGGTTGTACAGCGTGAGTTTCTGTTTGTCCCCTTCGATGGCTACCCCACAGAAGTATATGTCCTCCGAAGACATGAAATCATGGAGCTCACCTGGTATGGAGGGCGCGTGTATGATGTGATACACCAAAACTTCATCTTCGAGGCACAGTTGAAGGACGGCGGCGCGTTGGATCATCCTGGTGGTACGCTCCATGTACTCTGCGTCGAGACTGATGACCTTCATCTCCACCTTTTCGAGGGAGTTGGATACATTGTTGATCCACTCCCGAACAACCCTTGGGTGGTCGGTGAAGGTGGCAACTATGCTCAATGAGCCTTCGATGAGGACATGTTTGACGCTAAAAACCTGCATAGGGATCTCTTTCGCCATTTGGAACCATTGGACTGGAGGGCTATGGTTTGGAGAATTAGTATTAAGATGGCTAGTCTAAATGAAGAAGATGATTATTTAGAGGGGCTTCGGAATTACTCCAGGAGTATCTGAAGAGGTTAAAACAATGTGAATCTAGTGGGGTTTGAATGCAAATGAAAGAGAGGTGAAGATGCCGAGGAAAATCGGTTCCCGATGGAGAAGTAAATGAGAGAAGTGGCATGCAGGCAGTTGATTAGATGGCCAGGTAGACCAACCTGCAAAACGAAAAGCCTATGCGGGTAGCGTAGTGAGGAGTGGTACGTGTACGTGCACGTGCCCAGCCTTCTATCGCTACATGTGCCACTGGTTAGTTGAGGTCACTCTTTCGAATCACCGTGGCGAAACATTTTATGATTCCTTTTTTATTTCTGCACCCCTCCTGACAGGTGGGACATACGCAAAACCCACTTGGGTGGACGAACAGATATACAAACATATCCATCTCTTTGCACACACAAAAATGTGTAGTAGCTGGTTCAGATGGATATTGGCGCGTGCCTGCGAGACACAACCTTTTCTGGTTAAGGAATATGCGGTTATCCTAAAAAAGAAAAAACCCTTCTTCACGCTTCCACATGCACGAGAATTTGGTTCTGCTTGCAATATGGGTGCTACCTGGTGGATGAAGTGAACCCAGAGGCATGCTAGCACAGGAGACCTCTTTTTGCTATATAGTACTACTCCGTATGTTACTAGTAGTAGTAGTACAACTGTAGTACACTTGATTGTCAAAATATTATTCATCCGGTCCTCACACTGAAGTGACAAGACCCTGCACCCGAGGTGACACTAGTCCAGGCGGCGTGTTCGGGTTACCAAAGTCAGCCTCACCTTGTGCACTATGCAGTCACTGTCACCGACGCTGTATAGCATGCCTCACCTCGTCTCCCTCTCCCCTAGCACCACTCCATCAGTCCATCTCTATCTCCATATCGCCGAAGATCCTGAGGTCACTCTTCATCATCTCACTGTGCCCCCGCGTACCCTCGCCTCACTCACCTCCCCCAGTACCACTATTCCCTTGCTAGCCGCTCCAGCACCAAGAGCCTTCTCCCCCATAAATCAAGCCCCAAAAAACCGCACCTTCCAAACTCCACCATGGCCGAACGCGAAGCGCGCAACATCCATATGACCCGCGACTGGAGCGATCTCCCCAGTGACATCCTCGACCTCTGTTATTCGTGTATGGATATGTTGAGCACCGTGTGGCTGGCTGCATGCTCGAGGGACATGCACGCGGCCATCATCGAAGCGAGGCCTGAGCTTTTCAAGACACCCTGCTTGCTGCTATCTGGTCTTGCAAGATTTGCTCACCATGATACGAAGGCGTACATGATGCCCCTCGATTTCAATCCGACCTCCATTAGCCGAAACTTCTTTGCAGGTATGTATTGGGTCGCCGTACATCATGCCCCTCGACTTCGATCTGATCACCATCACTCAAAACTTCTTGGCAGGTATGTACTGGGTCAGCATGAACTCCCACTGGATGGCTGCCGTCAGAGAAGACCAGAAAAAGTTGGTGCTCGTGAACTTCAACACCTCTCATGAGATTATCCTTCCTACATTGGATTATGTAGGGTTTTACCGTCGCGGTCCAAGTCATCTAGATTACGTTGTCAGTTGGACGCACCTTGTTTTGTAGAAGATTGTAATCTGCCAAGTGCCCACACGATATGCGGATTATGCAGACTTCAAGCTAATTGCCTTGTTCGACCGCGGACTCGCCTATCTTTCCGCCGGTGCCTTCTTTAGCTGGAGACAACTCACCTCGCAGTGGATCGTCAAAGCTGATACACACTTCTGTGATGCTATTGAACACAATGGCATCATCTACGCGATCGACAAAGTAGATGGCACCACGTATTGCTAGGACGACGCGTGTAAGTTGTTTTTGTCTGATGTTAATGATAACGCCATGCCACTGTTTGAACTTTTTGTGATGATTGGCATATCCCTGTTTGAGTAGAATTTGAGTAGAACTATGGTAATGTATTGGAGACACCGTAAATCAGCTATATTTGGAATGAGTTAATTCATGCGATTATGACCATGTCATTACACCCAATTTGTACCCTTGAATAATCAAACGATTATGAAGATATGGATATTCTCCTAACTTTATAGTAATCTATATACTACTCCCTCTGTAAACAAATATAAGAGTGTTTAGATCACTATTTTAGTTATCTAAATGCTCTTATATTTCTTTACGGAGGGAGTACTAAATATGAGTGTGTATCAATAGCCATGTTAGTTTCCTCATTTTCATGATGTAGAAACATGCATCACACTATTGGTTTCATCTAACCATACATTAAGGAAGTAAATGTGCATATGGAGAACTCTATATTTGGAAGTAGTGAGATCTCGTAATGCTTACCATGTGTACATACCTATATTCACCCTTCAACAATCAATGGCTAGAATAATATCCTCACAAGAATTTTTCCCACAGAACATGAGTATATAACAATGCATGGTGTGTTAGTTTCCTTGAAGAATTTTTTTGTGAGGATAGAACATGATTACATAACATGCATGACATGGTAGTTTCCTTTGAAGAATCGATTGCGAGATAACATGAGTATAACCATGCATGGCACTTCTATATTTTCGAACCCAGTATACATGTCCCTGTATTTTCCTCTCAGTTCCAACAGGGACAGATCAATGTTGTTTCTTGCATTATCCTACTCATACTCTGAACAATGCTGATCTTACATTAACAATGCCTGTCCTTTTTGATATGATGCAGTGTCCCTATAGTTACTGCCCTTTGTAATCACACCACCTTTGCTAAAAATAGGGAAGCACAACTGGTTCCTCGCTCAATCAGATGACGGCAAAAGACTGATGATCATTCACACACATGAGCCGGAAAAGTTATATTGCAAAAAACCCACTGTGTACAAGCACCGTGAAATACATGAGTATCCGAAGAGTGGCTGTTATGTCTATGAGCAGGATACCAGCTTGTTGGGGCCTTCAGGATTTTTGAGTTGGAGGCAGGTAAACAGCCTTGGTTCACACTCTCTGTTTCTCGGACTCAATTATCCTATTAACCAGGAGATCACCGTTGGCAAGGACCTTGATGGCATAGAGGCTCTGTTTGCTAGGGAAAACTGTGTCTACACGGTGGGCCCTAGGACTTCGGGAGCAAACTCCCCTGATTGTCAACGATACAACCTGCAGCCAAAAGAAGGTGAGAATGACAAAGGCATCTGGATTAACTTTGATCCTTGGATGTCTCAAGTCCGACAGGCAGTGATGTGGTTCAAGCCTTCAAGTTTATAGGTAATTGGGCAGTTGCATCGAAAGGGTGGAGTTCCGGTGTCTCCGAATCGCTGGTGGCTGAAGCAGGGCTGCAAATTATGATGGTGTTGGATCATCCCTCTTCGAATGACTTGTTGTCTTTGCTTCTTGTTCTGGATGGGTAGTTCTCTCTTTTGTTATGCAGACTCCTTGTCATTTGGTCATCCCCGTCTATGTCACTCTTACTATGTAATAGTTGCCTCTCTTTAGAATGTCATTCTCGTCTGGATCACGAGAGTCTGACGCTGCAGATGGGTGCGTTTTGGTGGTGTAGCAAGACTCCTTATGAACTACCATGTCTTGTTGTTTATGTTAGTAGTAGTCACTAGTTAGTGTTTGAATGTTGTATATATCGTTGTTTTGAACTGTTTATTGTCTCGAACTGCTGGTGGGCTAAATGAGGGCATCACCATTCTCTAGTGTTCAGAGTATATCTCCTTTTTTTTAAGTTATAATTTGAGCTCAGTGTCTTTTCGATGATGTACACTTGTTTGGGCCAGTGAGGTGTCGTTGTATATGGGCCGAGTAGTAACGCAATGCCAAATTATGACTCTCAGGCCGGGCGCTCAAAAAAAGAAAGAAAAAGGACTCTTAGGCCAACATGTGGGCGCCACCGGTGTTTTCGTGCGCTTGCGCGCCGAGCGCGTATTGGCGCGTGTTCAAAATTCATGCTACCTTTTCATCCCCAATCTCCTGCACCTCCCCCACCTCTGGAATCTCGATTCCTACTCCAGTTCCCCCTTGTCAAAGCTCTTGGCATTGCGCACAGCATCCAAATAAGTGACTTGCTCGTCGAAGTCTGTCTGCCACGGGCTGATTTCTTTGTCAGGTTCCAGACAACTCTCGACTGCAGTCGTGTGTTCGAATCTTCCCGGTATTTGTTCTGCGATGGCGCGCTGGCGAGCTTTGATCGGTGGCACCCAGGATGGGGATCGGTGCCCTCTGAGCTTGAGTTTTTAACAAAGCTTACCTTCCACGGCATGCCTTGACGTGCTTGGAACAACGAGTTCATGAATGAGATTATCAACAACTTAGGACGTGAGCTTGTAAGTATGTTTGTTCCTCTAGACAGCTGGGCTCTGACGGTTATGGCATGGATGAAGAAGTCGTCCACCATACCGAAGGTGATTGGTGTTGAGATACCGGTGCAAGAACCGGGGTTGTACTATTCGTCACCACCAAGACCTCCGCAGACCATGTTAGGGATGTACCTGTATCGAGTGTTCGTGCATGTCGAAGAAGTGGTCAATCCATCAATCAAAGTCCTGCCGCCGCCGCTGGTGCCAGGGTCTGTCGACGACGTCCATTATAGGAGTCAACGCTAGACTTTCCCCATGTTGCTTGGAACAATGGATGGCACAGGGCCTACTCCATCGCGCGGCGGAGGCCACTGGTTCTTTGGGAGAAGAGGCGGGGCTGGCTGCCTGGATGTGCTCTAATTTGAGGTACCAACTAAATCTTCTCATATACTAGTTAAATCCGAGCTATCTGTGTGAAGCACTGATGTGCCAGTACATTTGATTGTGACCTGTTCTATTTTTGTACCTGAACTTTTTTTAGAAAGGGGTGTACGTCAACTTAATGTGCTAGCATAACTTATTGTGTTGTCTGCCTGTTTTCTTTGCACAACATTCAAGATATTTCCCCGTCATTGACAAAGACGATGAACGGTTATGTACGAGTTTGTTGGTTTCAACAGAGCCCTACGTGTAGCGATCCACTGCTTCCACCCCTGATTGTGCCGCCTGCTTGAAATTTTTGTATGCAAGTTCAATGTGCTATGATGTTCTTTATGATTGTGTCAACTGTATAAGTTTTTACTGAGCATCAGCAACGCATATGGCTGAAAGATGTATTTACGAGCATCGACCGATGGGTCTCTCTCTCTCTCTCACACACACACACACACACACACACAAGTGGGACCTGTTGAATTATTTCTTCACTCGTGACAGCTTTTAATTAGGTTCCATTGTACTCTTACTTTTTTTTCTTAAGTTATTAATTGAGCTCAGTGACTTCAAAAAGTTGTACAGAAGCCTTGTTTGGGCCTTTTCAGGTGTCATTGAATGTGGGCTGAGTAGCTATGAAAAGTTCTACTGTATTACACATACCGTTTTCGTTGAACATCAGCAATGCAACTGGGCCGACAGTACACATGATCCTAAAATAAGCGTAGCCTAGCCTATGTTTCTTTTAATAAAATGCACAACTCAGTTCATTTTCTATATAATAAGATTACAAAGCCCAACTTAACTTTTTTTTAATAATATTCCTATCTCAATATTATTTTTTATACGAAATGCTCAGTCCAAACCATCATTGTTTTTTCACGCATCCCAGAAAATGGGTCCATTTCTACTAAAATCAAATGGCTTGTAAATTATCTGAAATGATAAATGGGCCGCATGTACGCAATATTATTTTTTCACCCAGCACAGTAAATAGGTGTATTCAAATAAATAATAAAATGTGCTGTGAACTATCATAAATAGTAAATTGGGTATTATTATTTTACCTAGCCTAGGAAATAGATTATATTTTGAGTCAAAGCCCAGGAAATAGATGTATTAGAAAACAAAATGAAATGGGCTGTAAAACCTAAATAAATGGGCTGCATTCTGCCACATCTTTCGAAGCTGACTTTGTTGGCCCACTAGACGAAGCCCGCGCAAGGTGTTGTCCATTTCTGCTTCTTCAATCTCTGATCTAGTTGCTCTTGCTCCAGCCGCCAAAACCATCGCCGGCTGGAGTGCCTGCATCTGCCTCCCGTGGCCGGCTGTGCTGCCACACAGGCCTCGCCGCCCCACCCTACTCCCAACGGTGGCCAGGTCATACCTGTACTCACCCACACCTTCTGTTATTCTCCGGCGACGGTAGCCTCACCCGGCAGCCGAACCAGTCCCTCGTACTCCCCTCCGCTAGGGCCTCCAGTGCCCCTTGTTCCACGACTCCAGATCATTCCCATCTTAGGCCTCGCCATCGTCCACCGCCTTGGTCCACTCGATGATGCGTGGTCAACAACGAAAGCCAACATGGAGTACGTCAAGAGTCTAACAGCTGTGACCCACGAGCTACATCTTCGCACGGATGGAAGTGCCTCCTTATTACACGCAAGAAAAATGATTCCTCCCCTGCTAGCTCGGACCCATCTGATTCGGAGGCTGACCCGTGGGCCTACAAAGTTGACGCGTACCAAGGGCTTTGTCGGATTCAGGGCTCCGCAGACCCAAAGAAGGTTCAAACTCTGGGCCGTGTGCCAAGAACTCAACCTATCCAGCCAACCGAACGCGTCACCTACAGCCTAGCTCGAAGAATAGGGAAGAAAATGGACATGACAGTTACCCGGGTTCGGGCCACCTTGCGGTGTAATACCCTACTCCTGCTTTGTGGTGGATTAGCCTCACGAGGGGCTGAGGATGAACTAGTACAGAGGATGAACAAGCTCGCGAGGCTTGCTCTGGTGAGGGTGAGTTGTTCTGGGTCCGATCCCCCCTCTCCTTCTATGGTGGTGGCTAACCTATATATAGTAGCCTTAGTCCTCTTCCCCGAAAACGAAGGCCGAAAGGGATTCCACAACGGCCAATTTGAAAGGGGACAAGTAGTACATCTTATCCTGATGAAAGGTGGTCTTCGCCTGCAAAGCTTCCGGTCGTGATGCCACGGTGGGACTAGCGATGACATCCGTCCTGCCATCCTGGCGGTCTTGGTCTCATTGCACGGGAATAGAAACCTTTGAGTGATTCCTCGGGACCCCGCGCCTGCGCTTGCCTCCTTAGCACCAAAGAGGAAACCTGCCGCTCTGCGCCCGCTGGCGCCCGCCTGGCCTTGGTCGTCATGGCTTGCGTCACCTTGACCTCATGAGGTGGGCACCTGCATAGAAATCTCCGGTCCTCAGGAGCCAGCCTAAGGAGGCCGCTCCCTCCGGAGGTCTTGATGTCGCCCGCCTCGCGAGGCTTGGCCCCTTGCGAGGGTCTTGTCTTAAAGGTGGTGTAGATGGGCCATACCAGGCCGTCAATGGAGCCATGCCATGGGCCGCGGGTAGGCAAGTCTGGGTACCCTAGTTCCTAGAACGCTGACAGTAGCCCCTGTGCCCAAGGCACACTCGGACTTTGCTTCGAGGCGAAGCCAAAGGGCTAGGGCGAAGCGCCGCGGGCCCCAATCGCCTGCGGACCAGGCTGACGCGTGGCGCTTGATGGGACGTGGGCGTCTCCACTTCCCCACGCCGCCTCGGCAACTGCTCGACTTGACAACTGCCTGATGCATGCAGAGGAGCCATCATTGCTCAGAACGTGAGAGGCCGGCGGTTGGCCTCCCTCTGTCTATAAATGGGGTGGGGGGCGGAGCCCCCAGCTCATCTTCATCTTCTTGCCGCCTGCTCTTCCTTCTCCTTAGTTCCCCCGCCATCTTGCCAAATCTTCCATGGCGCCAGTGAGGAGGTTCTCTGCCGCGGAGAAGGGAAAAGCCCCCAGGTGGAACCCGAGCTGCTCCCGCCGAAGAAAATGTGAGGTTGCCCTCGCGACCCTGCCGCAAGGAGTGAAACCAGGGAGGAGAACAAGCGGTGTCTGCACGGCTGATCCGCCCACAGACCCACGCTGAAGGCACGATCCGCAAGTTCATGGTGTGGGCGGTGATGCCGCCGCGCACATGGATCCGGCTCCCGCGGTCTCTGGCGAGGGAGATTCCACCACGGGGGCCCGTCGAGCTGTGGTTGCAACACAACGGCTGCTGTAGGCAAGCATCACAGGCGGAGGTCAAGGTCGTCGACTCTGGCGACGTCTTCATGACCCGGGGATGGGGTGCAGTCGCCCGTGCCTGCCTCTCGGAGGGAGGTCACGCCATCCACTTCGAGTACGACGGGGCTTCGACGCTCCTCTTCAAGGTCTTCGGAAAGGACGGCCGACGTGTGGAGTGCTGCCCTAGGGGAGAAGATCGAGGCAGCGGCTCCCCAGCAGGCCAACGAAACAGCGAGGCCACCAAGAATGAACTTGCCCTTGGCCTTCTCCGCAACTCCTCCGGCAGCAGCAGCGCCTCGTCTGGACCAAGCTCGAGCGACGACGATAGCTACGTGCCGCCGCGTCACCGCGCCTGGGCCTAGGAGGTGGAGGGGTGCCGTCCCCATGTCGTTGGCGATGCTGCCGAGGCCGTAGTCCTTAGGTGTTTCTCCTTTGCTTCATTCTTGTGCGAAAATCATGACGGGCCCCGTGGGGGTATGTAAATAACTGTGACGCCCGCGCTTTAATGTTATCATTCTCCATTAGTGTCATGTTTGCGCCTCTCACTTTGGCATGGTTCCCCCTTTCATTCTCGCGGGAGCTTGGTGCTCTACGCCGGCAGGACCCAGTCCCTAGGCAAGCTTCGGCCGTCGCTGGTATGCCAGGTTGCGATGCCATGGTCAAGGCCAGGAGGTTAGCGGCCCAAGGTCCGGTAAGAGCCCCTGAGGCGCGATGCTCAGGGGGTCCCCTTTGGCGCGTAAGCGGCTCCCGAAGGACTGAAAGGGAAGCATTCTTGCCCGAGCGAGATCGCTAGAGACGAAGCACTGATCTTAAGGTTCACACCTGTGTGTGTGGGGTGACTTATCTTGGTGAGCCCGTGGTGACTCATTTGCTGCGTGGACGAGCTTCTCGTGGGATGCTGGGCCATGCCATCCCTAGATGATGCCCCCTCAGCAGGGCTCCTGCTGTCACTGCTTCCCCCGCTTGCCTGGGTGCTCTACATCCTCGGGTCCCGGCCCTCGAGCGACGCTCAGCCGCTGCTGGTATGCCAGGTCGCGATGCCGTGGTCAAGGCCAGGGGCTGAGGGCTCGAGAGCCAGTAGGAGCCCCTGAGGTGTGATGCTCAGGGCCCCACCTTTAACGTGCAAGCGATTTGCACGAGGAGAAAATAGCCGGCTCTGAGGAGATGCCTAGGAAGGGCTGCGCTCCAAGGCATTGGCGAGGCGGCTCGTGGTCCAGGCTCCGGAGATTCCTGCGAGTTAGCCGAAAAAGGAAAACAGGGCACGCATCCGCGTCTGCTATTCCGCCGGTGATCTTTCCGCAAGAAGACGAAGGCACTAAGGACCGGGTAAGCTGACATGCGCGGGGCCGGCCGTGAGCCAGAGCTCAGTCTCTTAGGTTTATCAGCGCTGCAGGGACGGACCCGAGCACATGCACCATGCCAGTAGCCCTCTTTGCGGGATGAGCAAGAGGCGGGTTAGCAACACGCAGAAGCCACGAGGGGCAACTCCATACATTACGAGACGTCAAGAGTAATGCCAACAACTATGATAGCTCGAATAAGCATAGCTGGTTCGGAGTACATGAATCAAAATGGTGGGGCTGCAGGGGCAGGCCCTAACAGCTAGAGGATAATGCAGCCCGAGGGGCGCCCTCAATTGAACAAACCAAAAAGTCACCTGGCACCGTCATTGTAGAAGCGTTGGGGTAGCTGAAGATGTGCGCTACAGAGGTCGTTCCTCATGAGCCGGCTGACTCCTGAGGCTCGGGGGACTCTGGAGGCCCGGGAAGCTCACGAGGGTTCGGCACCTCCTCTGTCAGGATCGCCTGACGCCGGGCCTCGCGAGCCGCCAGGACGCCCTGCATGTAGCGCTGGTGCGAGGAAACCATGTTCAGCAGGCCGAACGGCATGCGGATGTAGCTGTGGGGGCAGCCCCCACTCCGTCCAACACGGGACGACCAGTAGAGCTCCTGAGAAGCGGCCCTGTTGAGACCTGGGATGTTGACACAGACGCACAGCTCGCCACCCATGTCAGGGGCGGCAACTGCACTTGACGATGCGGGGCGACGCTCGGCACGCATGGCTCGCGCCTCCTGGAGCTCCTCGATTGCCTTAGTGATGAACTCTTGAGCGCCTGGCGCCTCACGCCCTGCGCCCTGCTCACGGAAGTGCGCGTTGAATCACGCCTCCATGTGGTGCCCGAACGCCTCCCTCGTGACGTTGGTCAGGTTAGATGCCCTCCAGAGGAGAGCCCTCGAGCCCGTCCTGAGAGGGGCGCCGGGCGCACCTTCCTATGCGAGGGGAAATGGCGCCCCAGCAGAGGGCGTGGGGCCTGAGGCACGATCGTCGGACGCACTAGCCTCCTGGCGGCCCTTGGGGAGGAGCCGCTTCTTCTTCTTGGGGGTGGCCTCAGGAGGCTGAACTGCACCCTCGTCGTCGGAGTTCTTGACCGCCGCAGCCTGGTAGGCGCGCTCAAGGGAGCACACCGCTGCCTTCTCGTCACAGGCGACCGTGATGATACCGCCGCTTCCTGGCATCTTGAGGACATTGTAGCCGTGGTGAGTCACCGCCATGAACTTGGCGAGGGCTGGATACCCGAGGATGGCATTGTACGGGAGGCGAATGTGGGCGACATCGAAATCGATGAGCTTGGTGTGGTAGTTGTCTCGCTGGCCAAAGGTGACAGGGAGGCGAATCTGCCTTATGGGGGTGGTGGAGCTATCGGTCACTCCTAAGAAAGGCTTGGTAGGGAAGAGCTGGTCGTATGGCACCTGTATTGTCTCGAACATCTCGATGGAGAGAACATTGAGCCCCGCGCCACCATCGACGAGTGTCTTGGTGACGATGATGTTGCTGATGGTCGGTGAGCAGAGCATTGGGAGCGCGCCAACGGCAGCTGAGCACTTGAGCTGGTCTGTAGAGTCAAAGGTGATGGCGTACTTTGACCACCTGAGGGGGCGCGACGCCTCGAGCTTGGGGAGGGCCGCGTTCACCTCACAAGCGAACTGCTTGAAGATGCGATGGGAAGCGGGGGCCTGAGCGCCACCCAGGATGCAGGCAATGGCACGAGGCTCCTGGAAGCCCCCGGCCCCATCGTCTTGGTGGTGGTGGTCGTTCCTCCTTGGCGACGGCGCCAGCGGAGGGAGACCAGCGTTGCCCTGAGGACGGTCCTCACGAGGCTGGTCCCTCCAGTGGCCGTCGCGAGGCTGGCCCTGCCAGCGGTCCTCACGAGGCTGATCGCGCCATTCCTAGTGGGGGTCTCGGTTGTCCCAGCGGCCACCCCCGCGGCCTCCTCCGCAGCCGTAGCCACGGTCGTTGCGCTCGGTACGGCGGCCAAAGCGCCCATCGCGGATTGCCCTGAGCTCTTGGCAGTCATTGGTGTTGTGGCTGTGGACATTATGGAAGACGCAAAATGGACGGTTGACCTTGGAGGACTCGGGGTGGTCGCGGCCATGCTTCATCTCAGGCTCAGCCGCGACGACAGCTGGGCCCTTGCGCTTCACGTCCTTAGCCTTGGCCTTCTTGTCTTTAGGGTCGACCTCTGGGAGATCCAGGAGGGAGAGGCGACCTTCCTCCACCCTCGCACACTTGGTGGCCATGTTAAACATCTCCAGAGCCGAGCACAAATCCTAGTGCATGGCGAGCTCTTCCTTCATCTTGACATCCGGACACCCTCAGAGAACGCCGTAATGATGGCCTCGTCCGACACCTTTGGGATCTTGAGGCGAACATTGGTGAAGCATTGTATGTACTTGTGCAAGGTTTTGCCTGGCTGCTGCTTGATGCGTTGCAGGTCGCCTGCCCCCGGAGCACGGTCGCGAGTGCCCTGGAAGTTGGCGATGAAGCGCTCGCGTAGCTCATCCTAGGAGGAGATCGATCCCACCGGAAGGTTCAGGAGCCAGGAGCACGCGCCGTCCTTGAGGGCCATGGGGAACCAGTTTGCCATGACCTTCTCGTTGCCATTCGCCGCCTCGATGCTCAGCTCGTAGAGTTGGAGGAACTCAGTAGGGTCGGGGGTGCCGTCATAGCGTGGAGGCAGATCTGACTTGAATTTGCCGGGCCAGACAACGCGACGCAGCTCCGGGGTGAAAGCACGGCACCCTGCCACATTCATCGGAGCCACCCGCCGGAGACGAGCCTGATTTTGATGCCCGTGCACGGCCGCCTCTGGCGGTACGCAGTCTTGATGTGGCGGTGCTGGGAGCGCACGCGCTTCTCCTTGGGGATGCTGCACCACATGGTAGCTTTCTTCATCGCGCGCTAACGCTCTGCACAGCGGGTCGCGCTGGGGAGCCTCACGCCTCGGCTCGGGGCCCTCACCATGCAGCAGAGGGGGAGCAGGTGCACCGTGGGCCACATCGCCCGCCTGGGACATCGGAGGGCGAAGCGAACGAGATGGTGCAGGGGCTTCACCAGCGGTGTTGACGAGCTTAGTGATGCGTGCGAGCCAGTCATCGTAGAGGTTGTTGGCCGGACGATAACGCAGAAGCTCACGCGCCATGAGCTGCGCGGACTACGCATTCGCTAGCCCACGACTGCCATGAGAAGACGATGCCATGGCTGGAGTGGGTGATGGAGTCGTGGTGCGGCCGTCGCGCTGCACGGATGGCGGCAGCGATGAGTCCTGCTGCTCGCGGGCAGCAGGGGCGGTGGCGGCGTTAGCCGCCGGGCAGGAAGAGCGGCGAGGGACGCCGTTGCCCGCGGGTGCCATCTGGGCGACACGAGCGGCCCGGCGCTCGGCACGAACACAGTGAGCGTCAGCCATCGAAACAGCCGAACGGTGGTGGAACGAGCGGTGGGAGAGAGGCTTCAGGGCTCTACCTGGCACGCCCCTACCTGGCACGCCAAATGTGGGATTCAGGGCTCCGCAGACCCAAAGAAGGTTCGAACTCTGGGGTGTGTGCGAGGAACTCAACCTATCCAGCCAACCGAACGCGCCACCCTACAGCCTAGCTCGAAGAACAGGGAAGAAGATGGACATGGCAGTTAACCAGGTTCGGGCCACCTTGCGGTGTAATACCCTACTCCTGCTTTGTGGTGGATTAGTACAGAGGGTGAACAAGCTTGCGACGCTTGCTCTGGTGAGGGTGAGTTGTTCTGGGTCTGATCCCCCCTCTCCTTCTATGGTGGTGGCTAACCTATATATAGCGGCCTTGGTCCTCTTCCCCGAAAATGAAGGCGGGAAGGGATTCCACAACGGCCAATTTGAAAGGGGACAAGTAGTACATCTTATCCTGACGAAAGGTGGTCCTCGCCTGCAAAGCTTCTGGTTGTGACGCCATGGTGGGCCCGGCGATGACATCCATCCTGCCGTCCTGGCGGTCTTGGTCTCGTTGCACGAGAATAGAAACCTTTG
Organism: Thinopyrum elongatum; assembly: GCA_011799875.1. Taxonomy (NCBI): domain Eukaryota; kingdom Viridiplantae; phylum Streptophyta; class Magnoliopsida; order Poales; family Poaceae; genus Thinopyrum; species Thinopyrum elongatum. The sequence continues at coordinate 284,121,199 of CM022303.1, read as the reverse complement.
GGTGATTCCTCGGGACCCCGCGCCTGCGCTTGCCTCCTTATCACCAAAGAGGAAACCTACCGCTCTGTGCCCACTGGCGCCCGCCTGGCATTGGTCATCATGCCTTGCGTCACCTCGACCTCATGAGGTGGGCACCTACATAGAAATCTCCGCTCCTCAGGAGCCAGCCTAAGGAGGCCGCTCCCTCCGGAGGTCTTGATGTCGCCCGCCTCGCGAGGCTTGGCCCCTCACGAGGGTCTTGTCTTGAAGGTGGTGTAGATGGGTCGTACCAGGCCGTCGATGGAGCCACGCCGTGGGCCGCATGCAGGCAAGTCTGGGTACCCTGGTTCCCAGAACACCGACAGGCTTTATCAGCTTTTACTCAATATAAATGATTCTAGCTGCGGCGACCATACGATGTCCATCCAACGGCCATCATGCTTCTTCAACCTCTGGTCTTCTTGCTCTAGCCGCCCAAACCATCACCGGCCTTGCCGCCTACTCTTGCGTCCCATGGCCAGCTGTGCTGCTATGTAGGCCTCACTGCCCCACCCTACTACCATCGCTGGCCTGGCCATCCCTATACTCACCCATACCTCCTGTTATTCTCCAGTGACGGCAACCTCACACTGCAGCCGAACTAGTAAACCCTCGTACTCCCCTCCGTGTGGGAAACAACTGCCGAGTCTTCCCTAGCTCCTGGTCATTCCCTTCCTAGGCCTCGTCGTCGTCCCCGCCATGGTGCTCTCGACTCGGCGTGGTCAACATGGTCAAGGAACGACTTCCCTCGGAAGAGGACTGTATGTGGAGAGGCTGACAGCTGGGTCCACGGCCGCAGCAAGGAAGTGCCTCCTTATTACGCACAAAATAATGATTTCTCCACCTGACAGCGGGGACCCACCGGAAGGGCCACCGTATTTTGCCAAAAAAAAAATTCGCCCTTGACAGTTGGGACCCACCAACTACATCTTCGCACGCAAGGAAGTGCGTCCATATTACGGCCCAAAAAAATGATTCTTCCCCCTGATAGCTGGGACTCACCAGCTATATCTTCGCACGCAAGGAAGTGCGTCCTTATCCTCCCTGACAGCTGGGACCCACCAGCTATATCTTCGCACGCAAGGAAGTGCGTCCTTATCCTCCCTGATAGCTGGGACCCACCTGGTCGAAGCGTACGTAGTGTTGTCTGTCTGGTCGCAAATGTGTACATACATACTGGTCAATCCGTATCTCTGTAGCGATGAACCGTGGCCAAGTAAGGAGTGGCACGTGTCATAGTAGAGGCGCGGACATAGCATGTCACACAGTCCCGTCTATATCGTCTACACGTACGTACAACCATGCTGCAAGAAAGTAAATATGGCTACATACGTACATACGGGCGGGGTCTCAAACGCGTACAGCGATGTCGTCCTGTTCATCGGCAGCCAACCAGCTGGGTCGCAATGGAGGAAACAACATCGTGTTCATCGGGAGGCAACCGACTGGGTCAGAATTCGTCGTGTTCATCGGGAGCCAACATGCTTGGACGAAACACCCAAAACGAGGTCTGGCGTACCGCAGAACGGAGGAAACGGCCTTCTGTTCAACCGCGTACGGTCGAAACAGGGTCCTATTCATCGGGAAGGTCTGGCATACCGCAAAACAGAGGAAACATACTTCGGTTCGAGTGCCTACGGTGGAAACGGGGTCCTGTTGATTGGGAGGGGTGTGGCGTACCACAAAACCGAGGAAACCGACTTCTGTTAGAGTGCCTACGGTCGAAACAGGGTCCTGTTCATCCACCGTCTACTGCCTCGCTCCAGCCTCCACAGGCTACTGTTCATCCACCGCCGACTTCCTCCAGCCTCCACCTGCTACTGTTCATCCAGCCTCCACCGGCTACTGTCCATAGAACCTCCACGGGGTCCTGTTCATCCACCCCCAACCAGCCGGCTGGGGTGCGGCGGCCTCCTCGGGGTCCTGTTCATCCAGCGGCAATGGCCTACTACCACGGGGTCATGTTCATCCAACCCCCGTCGAAAACTGTTCATCCACAGCCACCCAACCGACTCGACTCACCATGTCTCGACTCATTCTACGTACCGCGTGCACGGTAGCAACAATCACTGTTCATCGAGAGGCAACCCAACATCGGCTGGCTACGTCTCGCACGGGGCTCGATCGTCTTCAGTAAGCAGCAGCAGTGATCGATCGCTCAGGTTTAGTTAGCAGTAGCAGCGAAGGAATCGCTCAGTTCAGTTAATAGCCAAGGGATCGATCGCTCGGGTTCAGTAACGTAGCTAGTGCAATCGCTCGGGTTTAGTTAGCCAACGCCTCGCACACACGCACGTAAACGAGAGAAACGCGTAAATCACAGTTCATCGCTCGGCCCCGACCACCCACCGTAACCGAGAACTCGCCGATATTTTCCTCGCCCTCGCTTCTACCATGATTTTTGCCATCATGGATGGCCCAAAGAATGTCATGCAGGTGCGTCCCCGGCCCGCCCAGGACAAAAAGCCCATTTTCTATCATGATTTTTTGTCATAGAAGTAGGAGCCCACCACATCTATGATGATACGTGTTTTTGTCACAATTATCATCATAGAAATGTCATAAGCATGATAGAAAAAAACCATTCGGGCCAAAATGTCACAGATCTGTCTTTTTTTTGTAGTGACACACATCAGTAGCACCTGCACCAGTGAGCACTTACAAGCAGTATCAGCTTCACCAGCGCCTCTCTCTCTGCTAGCTGCTCTCTCACACATCTCTATGTTTCACGCACGTATCACCCAGCCCTTGAAGTAGTAGCGGCCAGCATACCCCCTCCCGCTACGCTCTCTCCCCCAAGCAGGAGCTCCTCCCAAAGAATGCATCCTAGTCTTGCGGCCGTGCCCCTCCCCCTGTATCCACTGTCCGGCGATGCTTTGAGCGCCTCCTCATCTGCAGCCAAATTGACCGCGCCCCAGGATCGACTGCCCGGCGGCTCCCTCTCTCCCTCCCTAGATTCTCTATTTTGCTTGGATCTGAGAGAAAATCAAGGAAGGAACGAACCTGATGCAGTGGCGGCGGTGTGGTGGCAGGAGAGAGCCTTCTGGACGCAGTCGTTGCCTCATCCAGCGAGTTGGGGAGGGGATCGGGGAGGTCGGCATTCCCCTAGATAGAGGGGGGAGAGGCCATTTTCGGGGAGGCAAAAAAGGGGGAGGGTTTCGGCGAACTGCCGGAGGCATTTCCTTTTTCCTTTTTCCCCTTATAATAATGACTGAGGAGAGTTTCGGGGCTGTGCTGAACTTGCTCTAAGTGCTGCAAATATGCAATAACTGTGGGGTTGTGCAAAACAAAACCACAGCCACGCGTGACCCAACCGCCAGTGTAAAAATTTCAAGCTGCAGCCGCTGCCTCTGTGCGTCAGCGCCGCCCCTGATTTCGGCCACCATCGCGTGCTAGATCCACGCCTCCCAGCCCACCACCGATGTGTCGTGTCGCCCCACTCTCCACATCAACCAAATCGACTGCCACCGCACTGGCCGCCGCGTTGACCGATTCCAGCCACCATCGTTGCACCATCCCGTGTTGGATCTATGAACCCATCCCCCACCGCGCCACCCCACGCTCCACACTGACAAAATTGACCGCTACACCATCCCATTCAGGCGCCACTGCATCGTCCGTCGTGTCGACCGATTTCGGCCACCACCGCCACCACAACACCGGATCGCGCCGGATCCACACCTCCTACCCGCTACTACCACCACTGCACTGCCCAACGCCATATCCATCATGTGCATTGACCGAATCGGCCGTCGCGTGGCCGCCCGGCAAGCAACACGGGCTTCTGTGATGTTTGGCTCGGGCAGTCCGGCCGCTACACCATCGAAATCCCATGCAACGAGCGCGGGTGTGGCTCAGCAACTATGATAGGCCGGAGATCGCCACCCACTGGTACGACCTTGTGTCTTTGAGGTTTTGTCGGACGAGGTTAGAGCTCAACTTCCCTGATGTTTCAAGCATCATGGAGGAGGAATTCCTCACTTCCGATGTGCATTTTGTGTCTAGCAAAGAGGATAAGGTAGACCATCTAGTCATGGAGTAGCACACCGCCCATGGGAGTGATGTGGTGTCTAGGGCGAGATCAAGGTCGATCCACACCTAGTGGAGGTGGAGTGCGAAGTCTTCACGAGGAGAAATTAGGAGCGTAAGAATGAGAGGACGATCAAGAAGAGGATGAGGAATGCCCCTCATGGGTTATCCAGCTTGAGTCGGACGACGACATTGATTGGGACGACCTCGCACTCACAGTGGTGAGTGTATTTTTACACTCATTCCACCATTGTTTAAACTGGATATTTCAAGATAATCACTTTGATTTTATCACTAAGGACTAATAAATGCAAAACATTGCAAATCCCTTTGTATATTTTTTTTCTATAGGTTTTGAACCATAAAGGGAAGGAAATGGAGCAACACATGGAAATATGATGATAGTATATCAAGCCATATCAAAGGGGGCACCATAGGAGAGAAGGCGAAATTTGGTACGCTCATGCTAGTGCTCGTACCATGCACCGCTGGCACTGTGAGATCATCCCTAAGAACCTTCATAAAACCAGTGAAGCCCTGCTCGCAATGAAACGACCACGAAGACACACCATCCATTGCAGAGAATAAGGATCATCCATCCCCAGAAATCCTAGACGCTGCCATCTCCATCACCATCTCCATCTCCATAGCCATTCTCCCCATAGTTTTCCGTACTTTATGCAATGATTCATCTATTATCAATGACATCTACAATGTTTTACTTATTTGATCTGATTGTGATGTGTGAGTAACCCCCTGAGGCAGTGGGCTGAGGCATAAGCCTTGCAGCCTTCTATACTTGTGCACAGGTTAGATCCTAAGTGCAGGTATAAGGTTGTATGTAAATCCCTCATACTCATGCATATGTCCATCTATTTGATCTCCCTATTAGTCACAACTACTGTTTGTTTGGTACGAGAAATGGAAACTTCTTGTGAGAACAATAACTTGCTTGAATCCATGTCTAACAGTAGAACTTCCTGTGGGTTCGATACCTAGGGTCATCCTTGAGGAAAGAGTGAGGACTATCTACATCTGAAATTGGATCGAAGGTAACCAACTAGTAATGATGAGTAGTGTGTCCATCGTAGTACTGTTATTTTCATGTTTTAAGTTTGAACTCATGTTTAACTTTAAACATTTGTAGTTAGAAAATGTTGAAATATGTAATGTTGTTTCCCTATTTTGCATCATCTACTATGGCATAAAATTTTCTAGTGCACTATTTTACATTATTTGCTGATGCAGAAAATTTGTTGGTGACCTAAAACCTTCTCTCTCCTGCCCTAAAACATTTTTTGGACACCCTATTATACATCATCTGTTGGAGATGCTCTCAGGCACTCTGGACCATTCAAACTGGATTCATAAAACAACCGTTCGATCTCGTGCGTAGAAGATTTGGATCGTTGGATCAAAATCTAGATCTTGCCCCTCTATAGTGTTTTTTCTTTTTCACCTTCGACTTGCGGTCATGTCTCTCTGATTCATGGGTCATTTTTGGTGGGAACACGTGGTGGATCCATGTTAGTGTCTATGTGTGTGGAGTCACTCAGTATGTACTCCTGCGGTGGGAATGCGTGGTGGATTCGACTATGATTTCAATACCCCTGACACACATGCACACACCGAATGCAAGAGTAGAATTTCGCATGGCCCGACACCACGTGGCACTCCATGATTCATTTCTGCATCCTCAATTGGGTGACAAGCTAGGGTTTTGTGTCCTCCCTCTCACCTCTCTCTCCCCCTCACATCTCTCATGCTGCTATCTCTCCTCTGTCCTCTACCCCTTCCGCCAACTCGAGGCTCCACTGCTTCTTTGTGCCTAACTTGCATGGTGTAGTTCTAAATTTGACCGAAGTTTCTACGTCACATGCAAGGGCTTTCGTATTACTCATAGTAATGAAACTTTAAGAACTATTTCAGTGTTTTGTTATATTGAGTTCATGGCTCTAATCTCGTGGAGCTGCAATGTCCTCCCACGTACTCTTTCGTCTTTCTTCCAGACACACCGTCCTTTTTGACAATCATTTTTCCTTTGGTGCAGTGATAGAAGAAATACCCAACATCTTAGGATAACCATTTAAGTAGAACTTATTTGATTTGGGATTTGGTTGTAAACACTTTACATATTATATTTGTAAAAAAGACAAATTAGCTTGACATCCCTAGACATATAACACATATGGTGTCATTTCAACATATTTGATGGTTCTCTTTTCAGTGCCAAAGTTGCAGTCACTAAGACATAACTCAAAAAGATAATGGCATTACCCCTATTAGGGATGCTAGAGTACCCGTCTGCTGGTAACCTCACAGGTGAGAAGGCCCTCGAGCCGTCTGTTTTGTGCTGGCCTCCCATGGCTGGATTCCTAGGGCTCTCCGCGCCGTCCGATCTACCCGGACAATGCGAACCCGGGCGACTTGTCTTGGGGGTCCATGACGAGTGCACAACAGGTGCGATAGGGGCCACCGTCATGTGGTGCTTCCACTTCACCCCTGCGTGCGCCCTCTCGCACACTTACCCATGCACAACGGGTGAGGCTGGGTCCGCCTGTCAGTGTGCGCGAGCGCGTAAGCCTCTAGGAGGGCCCACGTACTGCTGCTACTCCCGTAGGAGTTGTTGGGATTCCCTAAAGAAGAAGGGTGAAGTAGAATAACAACAAAGTATTTCCCTCAATTAGAGAACCAAGGTAATCAATCCAGTAGGAGTCAACTAAGCTAACAAGATAAACAACACCTGGACACAAACAAAATAAAAACTTGCACCCAACGTGGCAAGAGGGTTGTCAAGCCCCTTGTCTTGCTAGTTACAAGACTAAAAGAAAATAGAGATGGGTAGTGGTAAAATAATAAGGCAAATAAAAAGAGCAATTTTGTAGAAGTATTTATTACTGGAGAATAGACCCCGGGGCCATAGGTTCACTAGTGGCATCTGCTACTTCTGAGTTGTGTTGGGATTTTCCCCGAAGAGGAAGGGTGGAGCAGTACGGTAGAGATAAGTATTTCCCTAAGTGAGAACCAAGGTTTATCGAACCATTAGGAGAATCACACAAACCCTCGTGAACTATGATACGTCTCCAACGTATCTATAATTTTTTATTGTTCCATACTATTATATTATCCATATTGGATGTTTTATATGCATTTATATACTATTTTATATCATCTTTTGGGACAAACCTATTAACCTAGTGCCCAGTGCCAGTTGATATTTTTTTCTTGTTTATGTCTTTTATAGAAAATCAATACCAAACGGAGTCCAAACGGAATGAAACTTTGACGATTTTTCTTGGACAAGAAGACACCCAGGAAGCTTCGGGAGGAGGCCAGAAGAGCCACGAGAGGGCCACAAGCCTGGAGGCCGCGTCCTAGGGGGGCGCTCCCAGGGCTTGTGGGCCCCTTGAGGCTCTCCTAACCCTAATCTCTGCTCCATAAATACCCAAAATTTCCTCGTATACCATAGGGCACACCAAAAATACTTTTCCGCCGCCGCAAGCTTCCATTCTCATGAGATCCCATCTAGGGGCCTTTTCCGGCACTCCGCCGGAGGGGGATTTGATCACAGAGGGCCTCTACACCAACCTTGCTGCCCTTCCGATGATGTGTGAGTAGTTTACCACAGACCTACGGGTCCATAGCTAGTAGCTAGATGGCTTCTTCTCTCTCTTTGATCTTCAATACAATGTTCTTCTCAATGTTCTTGGAGTTCTATTCGATGTAATCTTTGTTTACGGTGCGTTTGTTGAGATCCGATGAATTGTGGGTTTATGATCAGATTATCTATGAATATTATTTGAGTCTTCTCTGAACTCTTCTATGCATGATTAATATAGCTTCGTATTTCTCTCTGATATATTGATTTGGTTTGGCCAACTAGATTGATCTTTCTTGCAATGGAAGAGGTGCTTTGTGATGGGTTCAATCTTGCAGTGTCCTCACCCAGTGACAGTAGGGGTAGCGAGGCACGTATTTGTATTGTTGCCATTAAGGATAAAAAGATGGAGGTTTTACCATATTGCTTGGATCTATCCCTCTACATCATGTCATCTTGCTTAAGGCGTTACTCCGTTCTTGTTAACTTAATACACTAGATGCATGCTAGATAGCGGTCGATGTGTGGAGTAATAGTAGTAGATGCAGGCAGGAGTTGGTCTACTTGTCACGGACATGATGCCTATATTCATGATCATTGCCTTGGATATCATCATAACTATGCGCTTTTCTATCAATTGCTCAACAGTAATTTGTTTACCCATCGTGTGTTTCTTTCAAGAGAGAAGCCTCTAGTGAACCCTATGGCCCCCGGGTCTATTTCTATCATATTATTTTCAGACCTATAAAACCAAAAACCCAAAAATACCTTGCCGCAATTTATTTACCTTTAATTTATTTTTCACTTTTACTTATCTTTTATATCAATCTCTATCAGATCTCATCCTTGCTAGTGATCGTGAAGGGATTGACAACCCCTTTTTCGCGTTGTGTGCAAGAGTTTGTTAGTTTGTGCAGGTGCATCTATTGGGGACTTGTGTGTTCCTCCTACTGGATTTCTACCTTGGTTCTTAACTGAGGGAAATACTTATCTCTACTTTGCTGCATCACCCTTTCCTCTTCAAGGGAAAAATCAACGCAAGCTCAAGAAGTAGCAGGAAGAATTTATGGCGCCGTTGCTGGAGAGGATCTACATCAAGCCTACCAAGTACCTATCATAAACTCTCAACTCTTGCACTTAGATTATTTGCCATTTGCCTCTCATTTTCCTCTCCCCCACTTCTAAAATGTTTTCAGAAAACACAAAAATATTTGCCTTCTTTCCGTTTGCCTTTATGTCTTACTTGGTTGGTTTGCTTGTTCGCTTGGTATAATTGCATGTTTATTGGAAATCAAAAACAAAAAGCTTATGGATCCCCATCCACTTTCTAATCTTTTAAAAGATCCAATTATGATGAACTAATTGCTAGTGATTTGAGTGCACTAGATTATCTTTATGAAGTTTTGCTTGAAATTCGTGAATCTGAAAATTGTGATGAAGTGCTAAAAGAGGAAATTTATAAAGTGATTCACGATAGCTCCTTGAATAAAAAGCATGATTGCAATGATGTTATTATAAATTCTATTAATGTCAATTGTGCTAATAATATGCAAAACGATAAGCTTGGGGATGCTAATTTTCCTATGCCCACTACTTATTGCAATGATCATGATTGGGGTGATTCTTCTTATGATTTTGAAAATTTATTTAAGCCTCATGATGAATATGATATTGATAATAGTGTTTGCAATAATATTGAATGTGGGTTTGGAAGAGTGTCAACTCTAGGTAATAATGATCCCACTCCTTTGGAGAGTGATCAATCTTATGAAATTTTTGATAAAAGGGGGCTTGGAGAGGTCATGACTTTATTTGATGATAATCCCACTATTTTGGAAGAGTGTCAATTTTGCATGCATCTGGGTCATGAAGAGAATATTTTATGTGATAGTTATATTGTTGAATTTGATTATGATCCTACATGTAATTATTATGAGAGAGGAAAATATGGTTGTATAAATTTCCATGTTACTAAATTACCTCTCATTATGTTGAGATTGCTATTATTTCTTTCTTCCTTGCATATGCTAGTTTTTGCTTGTCTTGGTAAATCTTTCCCCTGTAAAATGCCTATGCATAGGAAGTATGTTGGACTTAAACTTGTTTTTCACATGCTATATGATGCTCTCTTTGTGCTTCACATTTTTGTCTTTTATTTGAGCATCATTAGAATTATCAAAGCCTAGCTAAAAGGCTTTAAAGAAAAGCGCTTGTTGGGAGACAACCCAATATTTTTATTTTATGTTTTTATGAAAATATGCAATTATACTTCTGTAATATTTGTGTTTAGTATTTTAATTAGTGTTTGTGCCAAGTAAGACCTCTGGGACACTACTGCAGGATGCTCCTAACACGACACTACAATCAGAGACCCTTTGACGAAACTATGTTCGATCCATTAATCGCAAACGGTGATGTAAGAAAACCATAAAAAAAGATGCAAAACATTTGCGATGGCGGATACATCAAACACGGTTCAGATTTTAGTTGCGTGTGCGTTGCGGGGCATACGGTTCAGTTCAATGAATTGTTTGTGATGAGGCAGAACAAAAGAAATGGGCAGCCAGATGGAGGCGTGTGCGGTATACGGCATACAGTTCACTCGGATAAACTGTTTGTCATGAGGCGGAACAACAGAAACGGGCAGCCAGATGAAGGTGTGTGCGATATACGGCATACAGTTCACTCGGATGAACTGTTTGTGATTAGGTAACACAAAAGAAACGGTCAGCCCGATGAATGTGTGTGCGATATACGGCATACAGTTCACTCGGATGAACAGAACAGTATTCTTTACTGTGAATAGTGTGCTCTGTTGGGCACACAAGTATATGGATCGTAGCCTTGGGTGAGCAATGTGCCCGCACACGTCGTGCTAGCTCGATGTTCCTTCTATGCTAAGTTTCCATTAATTGATGGCGTTTTATGAACACGCCACCGTTTCCTGCCATTTCCTCACCGGTTTCCCGCTGCCACCCAGTGATATTGCGTGCGGCGTCCGACGCACGGAGGCAACAAACGCAGCCTGTAGCACATCCACCTTTTCCAAGCATGCCAACCCACCAAAGCATCGCCTCTGCCATCAGCCTCCTCGACAAGGAAAACGAGAAGGCACCACGGCCCATCTAGGCCGAGGCGCTCCCCGGCAACGCGATGGACGACGCCGTGATGTGCATCATCGCCAGGGTTGAGCAGACCCTTGGCGCATGGCGCTTCAGCACCGCGGATCAAGATAGGCATGTCAGCGCCGAGAGGCTGCAGCTCACCGCACAACATGATCGATGGCACGCCGCAGAGCAAGCTAGGCGCGTCCGCGCTGATAGGGAGCGTCTCACCGCACATCGAGACTGTTGGAGCATCGCAGAGTGAGAGGCGCGGCACGCCGCACAGCAAGAGCAGATCCATCGGCGCTTGCCTGCTGTCGACAGGGCGTCGCAGCTGGGTACACGTCCCGTCAGTATCCCCATTCCTCGCCAGGAGTGGGCAGAGGCCGTCTGCGCCGTACTTGCACCATAGGCCGGCCGCGCCATACTTGCACCGGACGGCCGCCGCGCCGTTCGCATGGGTCGCACCGTTTGCCTTGTCCGCAGCCCACTTGATGCCAACGCGCTGGTCGCTAGGCTCGACCGCCTCCTTGGCCCAGTAGTCCACCTGGGCGCAGTAGAGGAACATGGCCGTCACATCCTCGACCTGGTGATCTCCAATGAAATGGCCTACTTGGAGCTCGAGATCGCGCTCCAGATGTATCGCGAGCATGTCGACCGCTTGGACGAACGCCTGCACAAGTTCAGGCAGAGCCAAGAGCTACCGTCGGCAAGGGCTACTGGTCATGGTCTCATGGATGCGTTTTATTTTGTTGAGTCGTTTCGACTTGGATCACTATGTATTCACAGCAATCATAATATTGCTCTGTTTCAATGTGTGTACTCTGTTTTTCGTTCTTATATGTTCTGTTTCAATGTGTGTGTATATGCTTTCCATTCTGTATATGTGGATGATAACATCTAGATACAAATTAGTATACGAAAATAGATAGAAAATGGGATTCATAATATATATTAATCGTTTATTAGTTCATCACAGAATATATGTAATATCTTCACATATACGTGATGATACTTAACTACTAGGTACAATGCATAAAATTGAAAACGAACAATACTCAAACTAATAATCCTTGGTGCGTGGCGTCTTCCCAGCGCGGAGGCAGTACTCCGCCTGCTCTGCCTCGCAGCGCTTGACGTACCGATCTGCCTCTTGCTGGCGGACGAGCTCGAACGATCTTGCCATTTCATTGAGCGCCCACCAGAGCTCCTCGTCGGTGGCACGCTGGAGCTTATCGGCCCACCTCCACGCAGCGATGAGGCACCTAGCGCCTTTGACCTTCCTCTCTAAGTACCCGTCTTCGTACACCTCCTCTACACGATGACGCGCCCGCCACCAAAGCTCCACCGCCTCCTTTTTCCAGGCGGCTTCACATGCCGCATGGTACCTGGCTTCCTCCTCCACCATCTCCTTCTTGAATGCCACTTACCTGGCTTTCTCAGCTGGCGGCAGCGACTTCCACAGACAAAGATTGTACTGGCTCCAAAACTACTCAAAGTTGGGGGGTCCGGTGCAACTTCGTCCGGCGGCGCGTAGGGGTCCTCCTCATCGCTGCTCTTCGACTGAGCATCCTTGGGAGGCGGCGCCTCCTTGTCGGTGCGTTGGCAGATCGGCGGCGCCATGGCTGAGATTTGAGAGAGAGAGAGAGAGAGGGCGAGCGAGGGGAGCATGTAGATGAGAATGCAGGCGGGACGACGTGAGCAAGGTAGTATTTATTGGCGGCCGGAATCTTGATCGACGGGAACAGTACACACGCCGGTCACCGAAATTTACTAGTACGGTAGTTTGAATTACAAACAATTCCCGCAGCAAAAGCCGTGTGTGAACTCAATAGCTGACGGTTTCCAATACAGAACCGTGTCTGATTAATAACCCGCGCCACTCACCTTCCAAACCTCGAGGTGCGAAATAGAGTGCCAATCGTGTGGGGCCCGGTTGTCTTGCCAGATCTTTACATTTTATTTTTTGAACACCAAATATTTAGATCATCTGATCATTTTTTAATTTTTTGGAATTTAAATGCCATGGCACTCCATGCATGTGTCCAAGCCATGACACCAATATGTTTGAAAATTCATTCCAATTTACTGCACATGGAGTTAACTCGCACACAAGTACACAAATTTGATTTTTCAAAGCGTTATGGTTAGCCGCTACATGTAGATGTAGTTCGAATTTGGATTACGGTCATTAAATGGCTAGAAAATCACTTAAATGTCTTAAAAAGGTCAAATGACCCCTGAAATTTTTGAAATTTTTACATGACAGTTGTATTAGTGCACGTTAACTGTAGAAATTTTTTGAAGCCCATAAGAGGAAGCTATCGTCGATTCGTCATCAAACATGCATTGTTCCCTCTCGAAAGCACGAGCCTTCTAGTTAGTTGCTCCGGTTTGTGAGGGGTGTCTGTCCAAACTTTCGTCAAACAGGCCAATTTTTTTACCACATCATCTTGGTGGCATGACATTACGTCAAGCAAGGTTTCATGTGTTTCTGATCATTTTTTATTTTTTTGGAATTTAAATGGCATGGCACTCCATGCATGTGTCCAGGCCGTGACACCAATATGTTTGAAAATTCCTTCCAATTTACTGCACATGGAATTAACTCGCACACAAGTACACAAAAATATGATTTTTCAAACCGTTATGGTTAGCCGTTGCATATAGATGTAGTTCAAATTTGAATTACGGTCATTAAATGGCTAGAAAATCTCTTAAATGGCTTTAAAAGGTCAAATGACCCCTGAAATTTTCCAATTTTTTACATGATAGTTGTATTAGTGCACGTTAACTGTAGAATTTTTTTGAAGCCCATAAGAGGAAGCTATCGTCGATTCGTCATCAAACATGCATTGTTCCCTCTCGGAACAACGAGCCTTCTAGTGAGTTGCTCTGGTTTGTGAGGGGTGTGTATCCAAACTTTCGTCAAACATGCCAAAAAATTTACCACATCATCTTGGTTGCATGACATTACATCAAGCAAGGTTTCATGTGTTTCTAATATTTTTTTATTTTTTTGGAATTTAAATGCCATGACACTCCATGCATGTGTCATAGCCGTGAGACCAATATGTTTGAAAATTCATTCCAATTTACTGCACATGGAATTAACTCGCACACAAGTACACAAATATAATTTTTCAAACCGTCATGGTTAGTTCTTGCATGTAGATGTAGTTCGAATTTGAATTACGATCATTAAATGGCTAGAAAATCACTTAAAATGTCTTAAAAGGTCAAATGACCCCTGAAGTTTTACAATTTTTGACATGACAGTTGTATTAGTACTACAAATTTCTCGTACATTTAAAACACCATCCGTTGCCACTTTACTCCAAATTCGTCTTTCACAGCTAATAAAAAATATCAACAACAACACATAGTTTTTTTGTAGGAACCGTTTGCGATGAAAATTTGTGGGTCTATTTAAGTCTTCCTCATTAAGCTTCGCCGGCTCGTCTGCTCCAGTGCCGGCAACCCCCAAATCCACGAATCCTGATCCCCATTCCTGCGACCCCTTCTTGCAAAGATGACGCCATGGGAATGCTTCGTGAGGGCCTGTACGGTGCCCGCGTCCTCCCCGAGCGCCGCCGCCTGCGCCAAGAGCGCCGCCGCCTGCGCCGAGAGTGCCGCCGCATCCGCATTGAGCGTGGCCGCATCCACCGAGAGGGCGTCTGCGGCAGCCGACAGGGCAGCTGCAGCAGCTGCTACGACAGCGGCTGCAAACACCGAGAGCGCTCGAGCTACCGTCCGTGCCGCTGATGTCGCCCTGGCCCGGGTCAAGGCCATCCACGCCAAGATCGAGGACGCTCACGCCAAGATATTCCAGGCCACCTCGGAATCCAGCATGCAACCCACGTCCGAAAAGGCGGTGGTGGCCATGGAGCACCCGCTTCCTCATGAGATCGCCGAGCGGGAGCTGGAGATGCAGGAGGCGGCGGAGATCAAGGAGCGCCGGGAGGAGGAGTTGCGCGTGGCCGAGGTCGAGGTAGAGAAGAGTTTGTCCATCGAGGAATTGGTGGTGGAGTACCAACGCGAGCTCTGGCGCAGCCACTACTATGAGTACTACAACCTTGAGGGCGGTGCCGAGGACGAGGACAAGGACGTGGTCGACTTCAGCAGGGGGGACGTGGTGTCCACCAACGGCGGCATGTCGCCAAGACAAGTCATCGACGTCTCATCTCACACCGGTGATGCATAGGCCGGCGCGGCGGTGGCTTTGTTAAAATTGTGTGTACTTAGGCTTTGTTTTTAATGCTGGTCTTTTCTTAGAGCAATGTTCAGGTCAACTGGCTCTGTTTAATTACTAAAACTGCTCAATTCAATAAGTGTGGTCTGTGTGCTATACGCTCTGTTTTGTGCCCAAATTAGCAAGCGATGTTAAATTATGCAATGACATGGATGAGGACAGTACCCAGGGAAATTCCACCAAAATTTGAATTATCAAACTCATCCCATGGGCGTAAAGCAGAAGAATCATTTGCGATGCACACAATCATTCAAAGTGAATGGTGTCTGGCGGCACCGCGCGCAAAGTTTCCCTCCACATTTCGAAATTTTTGGCCTACTGCCGAAATATCTACCCCCGCCCCCCCTCCCCACCCCCTTTTCTCCCAGACCACAACTCACATTTCCCCTGTTTCCTCCTTCCTTCCAAAGCTATAGCCGCTTCCTCGCTTGCTTCCTCGCTCTCGCCGTCTCACATCCTACCGCCGGGGTCGCCATGGTCTTCTTCAATGACCTCTCTAGCGGTTCCTCCTCTAACGACGAATTTTTTAGCACCCGGGTATGCCTCTCTTCTCTCTCTCGGGTTATGACTTGGAATGAAGGATTTTAACCCGGCAGTCAATTTGAGTCATTTCTTCCTCTTGTAGCTCCCTAGAACCATCAGTTGCAACGAATGGAGCGGGGTGGCTAAAGATGTGCCTGCTCGTTGTCACCATCAATCTCCATGCGTGAAGCTAGTTGCGTTTGAATCTGTGGACAGTGGGAGGAAGTTTCTGGCATGTGCAGAGAAGGTTAGCCCCACTTTCGTTGTTACAAATCATTTGTTAGATGTGATTCACACACTGTCACTGTGCTATGTTATTCTGGATGTTAAGACAGTGTCACGGTTTGTACCTAGTATCTAAAAATGTTGCCATCTCATCAGCGGTGCCATTAGAAAATTATTTGGCACCACTTTAGTAGTTTGTGCAGCCAACTTTGGTCCACACATCCGAGCAGCCAAGCAGTAAAATACTAAATCTTTATGGCACGAAGGAACTGGGCATTGGAGCAACTAGGTGCTCCGGAGTATGGATCCCTAATTTTTTCCCGCTGCATCGGCTCGCCAGTGCAGGGCACCGGTGCCAAATGTAGCAACAGTTGTCTTTACACCGGTTTTGGCATACATAGTGGACGGCCTTAGTGCTATTAGTTCTATGTTACTAAATTTGTGCATGTACACACCTGTTAGTATCAATTTGCTGTCATCCAAACACTGTCGCTATGCTGTTGCAGTTATATTTAGCTTCCTCATAAAATGTTCGATTTGTTATTTATAGTACATGACTAAGAACTTGTAGCATTGTTGTAGTTAATTATAGCTTCTGATGTTTCATAATTTGGTTGTTGTCTCAGTAGCAATTAATTCATTTGCACATTGATCTTTTTGAGAAGATATGTCATAATTAACCTATTTCTTCAGTTTTTTAAAATATGTATTTGGTGATTTTCTATGTTGCTAGAAACCCATTTCCCCTACAATTGTTACTGATATAGTTTTAAATATTATAGGATGAACGGAAGTGTTCTTACCTGGAGTGGGTTGATTAAGAGTGGCCACAGTCTTTGAAGATGTGCCTATCAAAGCTCTGGAGCATGTACGAGGAAGAGAACAGAGGTAGGCTTAGAGAAAGTGTTGTTAACGCTAAAGAATATTTGAAGATGCAGGATAAAAAGAGGAAGATGAAGAATGAGCTCAGATTTTTTAAATTAGACTTTGCTAAGATGGAGTTGTCGAAGGAGGAGGCACTTTCCCAGTTGGCCAGTGCAAAATAGGTTCTTACTGAACTAAAAGCAGAGCTAGATAAGACGAGCCTGGATGATCTCGATTAGGGAAATGAATATATTATTCTAATATTGTTCTTATGAAGGTGAACTAACTATATGATGTATTTGCTGTTTTCAGGTAGCTATCGTACTGTGATATTAAAATATATTTATGTGCCTGATATGGAATTGGCAAACAGTTGTTCGATATGAAATGTGAATTTGCGTAATACTGGAATTATTAATTGTAAACTAATAAACCCGCTGAATGGGTCATGGAACTTTGCAAACGGTTCTAGCAGTAAAAGCGCTTGTGATGGATAGCCCAATGCCATACAGTTTTCTTCATCAAATCATGTGTGATGTAGTTGAATAAAAGCAAACGGTTAACTGAGGCAGAGGGTGTGTGATAGTTACACCTATCACACACAAGGCTATACATAAAACTGTGTGGGATGTATATATGAAAGGAAACGTTTTCCCTGGATTGACTGTGTGGGATGTACATACGAACGGAAACGTTTTCCCTGGATTGACTATGTGGGATGTACATAAGAACGGAAACGTATTCCTTGGATTGACTGTGTGGAATGTACATAACAAATGGAAACGTTTGTTTGGGACTGACTGTGTGGGATGTACTTACGACTGGAACCGATTGGACCTGTATAACCGTATTTGATCGCTCGCCGGTCACACACGACCTCATTTTGCCGAGCGTGTGTGACCGGAGGGCCTATCCCCGACGGTTTCTAGGTCGTGTGGGAAGGACCCCCCTATCGCAGTCACTAGGCGACGGTTCAAAACGCCGTTGTGGAAAGGGGTTAAAAACCGTTTGTATAGCACCTCGTTGTACTAGTGGGATGATCTATGGTGATAGTTGATTTGATTTTGCTGTAAAACAAAAACTTTTGCGTCCAGTAGCATAATTTTGAAAATTCACAGAAGTGACAAAAAATTCTGAATTTTTTACACAACATTGATATACTAATTGCCTATGTTGTCCTAATGTTAAGAATTTTTGGAGTTAGAGAAGTATGAACAATATTCAGATCTTCACAGATTGTTCCATTTTTGACTGGTTCTATTTTTTATGCATTGTTCTCTTATTTTGATGAATCTATGGGTAGTATCGGGGGGTATGAACCATGGTGAAGTTGGACTACAGTAGATATAATGCTAATATGAATTTAGAATGAGTTCACAATAGTACCCAAGTGGTGATTTGCTTTTATCATACTAACGGAGCTCACGGGTTTTTTTTGTTGAGTTTTGTGTTGTGAAGTTTATAAGTTTTGAGTGAAATTTTGAAGGACTACGGAATAAGGAGTGGCAAGAGCCTAAGCTTGGGGATGCCCAAGGCACCCCAAGGAAATATTCAAGCACAACCAAGCATCTAAGCTTGGGTATGCCCCGGATGGCATCCCCTCTTTTGTCTTCAATCCATCGGTACAATTACTTGAGGCTATATTTTTATGGGATTTATATTCCTATGCCCCTGGTTCCTTAGTTGTACTCATTCATCCCCACTCTCTTAACTTTTGCTCACTTTCCCCACTCCCTTGTCTGAAACCCTCATAAATGGTCACAATAGTGGATGCCGTCGGGTCAATGCTTTGACCGTTAACACTGATGAGTGGGGCCCCACTACAGCACTACTACAGCACCATGCCACTCCGCCCCCTCCGCCGCCGCCGTGCCCTCCACCCCCTAACCCTATTCCCCACCACCGCCGTCATGCCCTCCACCCTCTAACCCTATTTCCCTCCGCCGTCGTCGTGCCCTCCACCCTCTAACCCCCATTCCGTCTCCGCCGCCGTCGTGCCCTCTAACCTCTAACCCCATTCCGCCTCCGCCGCCGTTGTGCCCTCTGCCAGATCTACCCCCACATCCCCATCTGGATTAGGGGAGGGTTAAGCAGTGATGTCGGGGGAGCAGGCTCTCAAGCCCATCGACCGTGTAGAGGATTGGGTTGAATCGGCGGCGGATAACTCATGGATTACACCTAGGTAAGCGTCGATGCCTCTCTAATTGATTTGTTGATTCGTAAATTCGGCCCTATTTGACCGCTAGTCGCGTGAACTGAATTTTGATGAATTGTTCCAAGCCTAAGAGCAACCTTTATTTGAATCAAATAGGATTGATCATGTGCTTGCTTTCCGGTTGGCAGTTAGGATGGAAGTTAGTGTGCTGCGCGGTAGAATACCACATATGATTACTGATTTTTTTTATCTGAAGGTGGTAGAAACAAGTATGTCGTTCAAAGATTTGCTTGCGGTGCTCCGAAATTCTTCATATGGGTGGATCCCTGCCGATGCTGTTGAATTAAAAAAAATCAGCAGTACCGAGCAAAAATTTCTCCCACTAAGTTGCGATGAGCACCTCGTTTGCTCTTTACTTTGAATGCTGAAAGCCGCTTCGGTCAAATCCTTATCGAGGTGCTTCATCCACGCAATGAATGTGACAAGGGGAAGGGTGTTTAGAAATCATCTGTCTCTACTAATAGCGAGCGCCCTGGCATTCCTTGTAGGTCAAAACCAAGCAGAGCTAGTGGTTCTGAAAGTCACAATATGTCTGCCGCCGCTTCTTGTGCCGCTTCTCCTGTCGCTGCTGCAGCCAATGTAGAGAAAGATGCAGAGCCAGACAAAGAGGTGCCTCGAAATGATGATGAGGACGAGAATATGTTCCCTGATCTTGTAGATACTATCAGTAAACAAGCAATGGAAGATGAATATCAGGAGGAACCTATCAGCCGTGCTAGATTTGATGACACTGACAATGAAGAGAGGCAGGAGAACATCGACAGCTTAGTTTTAGATGAATATGATGGTGAGGACATGCCAACAACTGAGTGAAACAAGGAAGATCCTCAGCTAGCTGTCGGCACCATATTCCATTCGATGGTGGACTGTCATAATGCAGTGACTACATACCGCATTCTCACTGAAAATACATATGTTATTGATAGGAGTGAGCCAACAAGGTTCACTGTTCATTGCCCATATGATAGGTGTAGATGGAGGTTGCATGCATCACATATGTTGAGGAGTAAGTTCATTTAGGTTTGTGTATTTCAGTTTATACGGATTCATTTCATTTTCAGATCATTGTGTAATGTTTTCTTAACTCACTCGTACCGTAACGTGCTATACAAATGGTTTTTAACCCCTTTCCATGACGGCATTCTGAACCGTCGCCAAGTGAGTGACTACGATAGGGGGGGTCCTTCCCACACAACCCAGAAACCGTCAGGGATAGGCGAGCGGCTACTAACGATCGCCATAGAATAAACGTATGAGAAGTCACCCCAGTCCCACACATTACATCTCGATGTTACGTTTCTGATCCGAGAGACATCCCAAACGATTACACCGGTATAGTCGTGTGAAAAAGGTGGACATCAACATTTAATCTACCGATATGTTTGCGATAGGTACTTTATCGCACATAGTTCAAGAATCTAAAATGTGTGCGGTGCCTCTACTAATGCCAACGTGTCCATTTTCATAACTGTGTGCGATAGGTATTCCTATCACACACACACAGGTTTGAAACATTTGCCGTATTACCATGAATCGCACACGCATATGAGACGAAATTGTGTGTGCGTCCGTCGGGCATCGCAAACGTTTCATGTCAAAGAACCGTCTGTTCTCTATTTTTCATCGCACACGTTGTTTTCTTTCTAACCGTGTGCACATTATTTTTTCGCTCCTGTATAATTTCATTTTTACCTGCAATTTATTATTCGAATTGGAAATTTTGAAATGTGAAACCTGGAATTCAAATTCTCAGCACAATGGTTCAACAACAAATTCATAAATAAAATTCTCAGTACAATATGTTCAGTAATTACAGGATTAGACAACAATTAACTATGATGAACCACAATATTTAGAGGCGGTAAAGGTGAAGAGACAAGTGTAAATCATTTTGGCTGCCGATGGTGTTGAACAAGCGGAATGCCTATAATGTGCCCTCCTGCATGCCATAGGCACGAACAACTTTTGTCCAACCCCTTGTGACGATCGCCCGCCCATCCTTCACCGCCTTCAGGAAGACTTCTAGAGCATTATCATGGTAGCATGAATTATATACTTTAACCTTAGTTGCCTCCACTCCGGTCATGTAGTTTGCAAGGTAATCATCAGTAAATAGCTTCGAAACCACTGAAAACAGAAAAAAAATCAGATACTCAGGTCTAATAGAGTAACTTGTTGTGGGCAGGGGGAAAAGGCAACACATTACTTACCATCCTAAAGTTCACTGTTGTCTTGGACAAAGTGTAAATAAAGAGCTTAATTCCCATCACCCGTTTCTTTCGCCTAACAATCTTTCTTAGTTTCCTCACTTGACGCTTGTTCATGAATATCTCATTGCCCCATACGCAAAAGGGATCAAAGCGTGGATCAGTACCGCTCATATATGTACCTACAAGCAACCAGTAAATGTTAGAAGCTAAACTGAGATTACACAAATGATGTAAAATACAACTACCTACATTCCTAAGTACAAGTATTTTTAGAGATTTCAATAAGAACTACATACAAATGTATATAGAATTATAGACATAGTTTACATTAGAATCTAGATTCACTCATTTTGCTCCTTATGTAGTCTATATTGGAATCTCTAAAAATACTTATATTTAGGAACAGATGGTGTATAAGACATGGGATGCAGCTAACCTCGACGACAAACAACAGCATCGCCCATTGTATCCCTGTGTAAGTACATGGAAAGCCAATGATAACTACAACAGGGCGAACATCCCCCAAAAATAGCAAATGGTAATAAAACGGCAGCATCTGTAGTGATATCTTCATTGCGAAAGAGTAGCACGGTAGCAAAGGTACGGATTAAAAAATGGATAGAATTGTTTACTACAACAGACAACCTAGTATAGCCATTGAAACTGGTACTAATAGAAATGAAATTGTCAGAGTTAAACATCGCAAGGTAGGTGCTACTAGAGCAGAGAATGGCCCTGTTATCTATAAAA
This sequence comes from Thinopyrum elongatum, assembly GCA_011799875.1. NCBI lineage: Eukaryota > Viridiplantae > Streptophyta > Magnoliopsida > Poales > Poaceae > Thinopyrum > Thinopyrum elongatum. The sequence goes on along the minus strand of CM022303.1, from coordinate 284,099,415 downwards.
AAGGTAGGGAAAATAGATAAGACAGGCTAGGCGTGTTTACTACAACATGCTTAATACATGAACCGTACAAAACATGGTCATTGCAACTGGTATTGGTAAGATTCAACTGGTAAGTTCATACTTGGTAAGTCCTGAGGGGTAGTTGCTAGGGCACTTCATATGGACAAGAGCCCGCCCCAAGTTGGCCGCAGCAGAGGTGAGGTGTTCCTCTGGGTCGAAGAGTGGATCAGTGCCGCCGACATGTGTACCTACAAGAAGCAAGTAAATGTTAGAAGCCAAGCTGCAATTGCACAAATGATGTAAAATACTGTAAGACATGGGATGTAGCTAACGTCGACGGCAAACAACAGCGTCGCCCGTTATGGCCCCGCGTAAGTACATGGAAAGGCATGTTAAGTACAACATGGTTAGCATCCACTAAAAATAGCAAATGGGCAGCATCTCTAGTATATCTTCATTGCGGAGAGTAGCACGGTAGCAAAGGGACAGATTAAAAAATGGATACAATTGTTAATTGCAACAGGCTTAACAACATCCTAAGTCGTGTTTTGTAAGTTTGTAGCCATTGAAGTACAACTGTTTAAAAATGGATACAAATGTTAATTGCAACTGGCTTAATAGCCATTGAAACCGATACTGATAAAAATGCAATTGGCAGAGTTAAACATCACAAGGCAGGTGCTGCCAGAGCAGAGAATGGCCCAGTTGTCTATAAAAAGGTAGGAAAATAGCTAAAACATGTTAGGCATGTTTACTACAACATGCTTAATACATCAACCGTATAAATCATAGCCATTAATTGCAACTGGTATTGGTAAGATTGAACTGGTGAGTTCATACTTGGTAAGTCCTGAGAGGTAGTTGCTCGGGCACTTCATCTTGGCCAGAGCCCACCCAAAGTCAGCGGCGGCGGAGGCGAGCTGTTCCTCCGGGTCGAAGCGTGGATCAGTGCCGCTGACATGTGTACCTACAGGCAACCTGTAAATGTTAGAAGTTAAACTGCAATTGCACAAATGATGTGAAATACTGTAAGACATGGGATGCAGCTAACCTCGATGGCAAAAAACAGCATCACCTGTTATGACCCTGCGTAAGTACATGGACAGGCATGTTAAGTACAACAGGGTTAGCATCCACCAAAAATAGCAAATGGGCAGCATCTCTAGTGATATCCTTAGTCATGTATTGTAAGTTTTTTGCTGGTATTGGTGAAATTGAGCTGGACAATTAATACTTGAACATCACATAGTGTGCAGTACTGAAATAAACAAGGCAGGAATGTGCTTAATACATCAACCGTACAAAACATAGCCATTGCAAGTGGTATTGCTAAGATTGAGCTGGTCAGATCACACCTGGTAAGTCCTGGGGGGTAATCGCTGGGGCACTTCATCTGGGCAAGAGCCTGCACCAAGTCGGCAGCGGCAGAGGTGAGGTGTTCCTCCAGGTCAACACGCAGAGCGGCCACCGCGCCATCGACCGCCATCAGCTCCTTGACCTCCATGTGATATGTGGTTGGGCTTGCATGGCGATGCTCTGGAGGTAGGGGCGGTGGGGATTTGGACGCATGAGGATGTTTCGCAGGCGCCATTTATGCAATCAGGCCGGGGTCGTGATAGAGATCGGTGGGTTACTAGACTAGATCGACGATGCTCGGGCAGGACATAGATGTGGTTGAAGTTGTGGTTGCGGCGGCGGCAGTTTGAGCTACCGGTAAGGGGAAGGGGGGATACTATGGAAATTTGATGGGTGGGGATGTGGTGGGAGGAATAAATTCTGAAATCGCACGCCTAATGAAAATTTTGCTGCGAAACTTGAAACTTGGGAGGGGGAAACACACAACACAGACGAAGCGCGTAAAATACTCGTGTGCGAGAAAAGAGAAAATTGGCAGATCCCGTCTCCAAAAAAAATGTACATGTGTAGTTGATTTTTTCGGTCAATGGTACGCTTGGTTTATTAGGAAACATCACAAAAGTAACTGACTTATGGATCATTAACGCAAAAAAACGCACACGGGTACGCCATAGAAACCGTGTGTTTTGTGATCTTCTAATAATTCTTATATCTATCAGCATCTCGAACCGCACCTAATTTCAAAAATCTCTTTCATTGTATCAGGATTATTCAATGTACATGAATGAGGCAAGGTGACACCCGATGAACAATCATCGTTTTATGAAATGCAATCAAGTGTCAACCTGCCTTGCTCGCATAGCTAGATTTGATCCTATGCAACACAAGAGAGAAGCTTGTTGCCATCCGTCGGCGTGGCAATTTAAGCCGGTGTGCGACGAACTCGCGTGGCGAGGTGGGACTAAAAACCATCTGCTGCCAGCTCTAGTCTCCGGTGGCTGCGGGCGGACGTTTCGAGAGTATTTAGGGCTGGGGTGCGGCTACAAAACTTCAGTGAACACATGCTAATCAACGCTCAAAGCCCTCAAAGGATGCACTTACCGACATTGTACGTTAATATTAGATAGTACCAACTTAAAGTACTACTATTAATTTGCTCTAACTAGTACATATGTAGTATTGGTAGATGCTCGTAATTAAGTATACAAACTTACGGGCGACACACGCACTAACTGCTTCTCACATGCTGCCATCGGGGCATGCTGGCCAGTTGCCGTTGTTCTCCTTCCCGGCCTTGTAGGCGACAGCCCACCGTGCTTCGATCTCTGCCGAGCTCTCCTCAGCACAGCGTGCGACCTCTTCTTTCTTGCGGCGGCGGGACTCTCTTTTCTTGACTGCTTTCTGCCTTTTCTGCTCCTTCTGTGTGGCTTTGGCCACCTCTAGATCCACCGCCCATTCGGCCATGGCAGCATCAAAGTCCTCCCACTTACTTGTGCGGCCGCCAGCGGTGATGAACTCGGCGCGGCGAGATGCCATCGCTTCCTTACCATGTGTGCGGTCGCGGGCGGCGAGGAACGCGGTGCGGCGGTATGCCATCGCTTCCTTACAAGTTACTGTGCGTCGCGGTGCCATGAACGACGCTTGGAGAGAGCTCTAGGGCGGAGTGGTCGGACAGTCGTATAGTGCGGTGGTTTTTAAGACCTCAAGGACAAACAACAATAGAAATTTGGCTTCCCTTACAATCTTGGTCATTCATTATCGCACACAGTTCATCTCCGTCGCCTCCGAAAATAGTGTGCGCTGAGCCTATTGTGTGTTGCATTACGATTGGCCGGAACCCCAGCCATGCGAATCGCACATGTGCACCGTAGGATGCACCGCGATCGAACGGCTATCCACGTCCCTCTCATCACACCCATGCAGTTGTAGCTGGATTGGATTTATCTACGCTAAATGCCTAGAAAATGCACATAATCCCCTAAATATGGTAAATGAGTCCGGAAAAGTGCCAAATCTAAACACGGTGATTTGCAGAGTGTATGTTCATCGTAGAAAAAACTCAAGGACGAAAGAAATTTGGATCCCCCTTCAATCTTCATGATTTCCCTCTTGAAACCATGAAACTTCCTCGGTGATGGTTCAATTTATGAAGGGCGTGCATGACGACATAAGCCAAACCTTCTCAAATTTTTACCAGGGCATGGTGAGGCCATACCATGGCACCATGCGAGCCGTCATGTTTTTCAAGCATTTATTTCATTTTTCTATAGTTGAAAACCCAATAAACAAACGTTTGTGATTGACTATTGCCACACATTTCATCGAAATATCTGCCCATTCCTTGTAAAAGGCATGAGAATTTACTAAATGGCACGAGCATGGTTTTCCAGGCCATTCTTGTGCACCCTTTCATGCACCGATTGTTTGAACTTGAATTATGTGCATTAATGCCTAGAAAATGCACATAATCCTCTAAATATGGTAAATGAACCCGAAAAAAATGCCAAATTTGAACACGGTGATTTGCAGGGTGTATGTTCATTATAGAAAAAATTCATGGACAAAGGACAAAGGAAATTTGGATTCCCCTTTAATCTTGGTGATTTCCCTCTCGAAACCATGAAACTTCCTCAGTGATGGTTTGATTTATGAAAGGCATGCATGACGACATAAGGCAAGCATTCTCAAATTTTTACCATGGCACGGTGAGGCCAAACCATGGCACCACGCCAGGCGTCATGTTTTCCAAGCATGTATTTCATTTTTCTACAGTTGTTAACCCAGTAAACGACGCGTTTTAGGTTGACTATTACCACATATTTCCTTGAAATCTCTGCCCATTCCTTATAAAAGGCATGAGAATTTACTAAATAGCACGAGCATGGTTTTCCAGACCATTCTTGTGCACCTTTTCATGCGCCGATTGTTCGACTTTGAATTATGTGCATTAATGCCTAGAAAATGCACATAATCCCCTAAATATGGTAAATGAGCCTAAAAAAATGCCAAATTTGAACACGTTGCATTGGAGGGGGTATGTTGATCGTTGGAAAAAAACTAAATGACAAACTAGGATAGAAATTTGGATTCCCCTTCAATCTTGGTGATTTCCCCCCTCAAAACCATGAAACTTCCTCGATGATGGTTCGATTTATGAAGGGCGTGCATGATGACATAAACCAAACCTTCTCAGCTTTTTACCAGGGCACGGTGAGGCCATACCATGGCACCATGCCAAGCATCATGTTTTTCAAGCACGTATTTCATTTTTCTATAGTTGATAACCTAGTAAACGACTCGTTTGTGGTTGACTATTGCCACACATTCCCTTGATATCTCTGCCCATTCCTTGTAAAAGGAATGAGAATTTACTAAATACCATGAGCATGGTTTTCCAGACCGTTCTTGTGCACCTTTTCATGCACCGATTGTTCTAATATGAATTATGTGGATTAATGCCTAGAAAATGCACACAATCCCCTAAATATGGTGAATGAGCCCGAAAAATTGCCAAATTCGAAGACGTTGCATTGGAGGGGGCATGTTGATCGTAGAAAAAAACTGAATGACAAACTAGGAAGGAAATTTGGATTCCCGACCCCTTCAATCTTGGTGATTTCCCCTCGAAAACCATGAAACTTCCTCGGTGATGGTTCGATTTATGAAGGGCGTGCACGACGACATAAGCCAAGCCTTCTCAAATTTTTACCAGGGCACGGTGAGGCCATACCATGGCACGATGCCAGCCGTCATGTTTTTCAAGCACGTATTTCATTTTTCTATAGTTGAAAAACCAATAAACGACGCGTTTGTGGTTGACTATTGCCACACATTTCCGTGAAATCTCTGCCAATTCCTTGTAAAAGGCATGAGAATTTACTAAATAGCACGAGCATGGTTTTCCAGACCGTTCTCATGCACCTTTTCATGCACCGATTGTTTGAATTTGAATTATGTGGATTAATGCCTAGAAAATGCACATAATCCCCTAAATATGGTAAATGAACCCAGAAAAGTGCCAAATTTGAACACAGTGATTTGCAGGGTTTATGTTCATCGTAGAAAAAAACTCATGGACAAAGGACAAAGGAAATTTGGATTCCCCTTCAATCTCGGTGATTTACTATCGCACACGATTCATCTCCGTCGCCTCTGCGAACCGTGTGTGTTCACCCACATATGCAAAAGGAAAAAGAATACCCTCGCCCACTTCTTCCCCACCCACTCGCCGTAGACTCCTCCGCAACTCTGCACCTCATCAACTTCTATCGCGGCGGCCACCCTAAGCTCGACGGCTGTCGTCGGCGGGCGGAGGTCGCGCTCCAAACGGCATGGGATTTTTCCCCTACCGCTTGCCGCCGCCTATCTGCACCGACTTGCACCGACATTCTAGACTCTGGTCGATTGGGGTTTTCTGCGGGATTGGGCCAGGGATTTTTCTCATGGAGAAGGTAATCAATTTAGCGAAATATTCACTCATCCCTTATCACAGTCCGTCCATCGCTGTTAATCAACCGGTGGAAATCGCCATGGATTCATTTTTCTTGTAGCTGATTCGGTGGTTTTCATTCATGTGCCCATAGTGCGAGCACAAATCAGGCAAGTGTGGTCGCGGCCAGTCGGAAATGAAGTTCTATCTCACCATTCCGGATGACTTCAGGGAGCGCTCTGTATGTTCAATCTCACCCTACCATGGTCGGCATGGCCTAAATTTGTGAACATATACCGTCTATTGCTACATTTGGATAAAAGGTACAGTGCCACGTGCAACCTAGATGTTGAAGCCGATTTCCCCCCCTATATTAGGCAAATTTATGATGTATTGTTCATTCAGTTACTCCCATATTTGCATCAAATCTTTGTTACATTATCTATTTTTAATTATATATTTATGTACTTTGCTTTCAGCTATATATTGATCTGTTCTATCAGCTACTCCCATATTTGCATCTTGCTCTGTTATTTCAATATATCTAATTTACGATCTTAATTTTCATTTCAAGCAGTACATCCCTTGCTTTGCAAGAACAGGAGTAGAAGGAAATCTTGGGCTTTAGTTTGTTGATGACTCCATGGATGTCATATTGAGAACGCATCATGGATTTAAAATGACAGTTAGCGTAAAACTTGATAAAGATGGTCACTCCTATTTTGATGCGGACCTTTGGAGAAAAATGTCTAAGTGTTATGAACTAAAAGCTGGCAATAAAATTCTAGTGTGTGCACCACAGCCTGGTCTAATTAACATGGATATTTACTTCCCCAACGTCATCAGCCGATCAAAGTCTGATCGAGGTTAGTGTCCTTTCAACTTTCTCCATGCTGGCATATTACTTAGCAAAATTGGGGTATTTGTTCTGACTAATTGATCACTATTTAAGCAACCAATTGTATTTCATTTTCTGAATCCGTTCCTAGGCCGTAACAAATTCTATTTTCCAATTTATGCGCACTATATATTCTTCTGCCATGTTCTGGATAAATAATACCTTTCCACCTTTTAAGCAGGTTATGTTGTATGCGTAGTTAACGATCTGTATGTTACTAAGCATACCAAATTTCACTGGAAGGACTTGAAGCATGTCATAAAATTTGTTGATAATCTGACAGAGATAGCATAGCGTATGAACACTGGATTTTGGATGGGATTAATTATACCTATGGTGCACGCATTGAACAAGACCAATTGTGTGCACAAAACGTTGGTACAAAGTCTTATTTTTATGTTGATGCTCATAAACTATATATATCTTCAACGATATGTTACAATTGGTTTTTATTCTACATTTCAACATGAATTGCCCACTGTAGCTGTTCCTGGATCAATTTCCCGGCGTGGTCGAATTACACTTGTGCCTGCTAATAATGCCAAAGTGATTGCAAGGTACTGCATTTCCCGTAGAAATAGAACCATTCAAATTAACAAGTTCTCGCTTGTCGTGGAAATGCATCCATATTGGAAAATTGGAGACAATGTTCTACTCATGATCTACCAAGGCACAGGAGGGTTCTTCCTTTTCATTGACGAGATGCCGAGTCACCATGATCAAGCTGCTTCTAGTGGATAGTTGTGGTTGTTGGCCCTCAGCCCCTTGAAATGTGCTAGCTGTTACTATGTTAAGTATGTAGATTTGGACCATATGGTTGTTGGCCCTCAGTCTCTTAAAATGTGATAGTTGTTACTATGTTAAGTATGTAGATATGGACCATATGGTTGTCAAAACTGTGTTATGAAGATCATCCTTTTGTCGAATAGTGTAACCACTATATATATGCTACTCAAATGCTGTTAGCCAGGTTCTTAAATTTTCATGGAAAGTATTAGTATCGTACACAGTTCATTGATTTTAAGCGTGTGCCCGGTAGAGCGGTAGAGTAGAGGACGTCCATGTTTTGGATGTGGCGATCAGCACCGATGTCCAGAAAGCATTTGCATATTAATTGTCCATATTGCAAGTTCACAGACATGTTAACATAAGGAAATGTATGTGTAACTTACTAATCATCGCACACGAGTACTCGCAGACGCATCGTGTGCGATACTCCTAGCCACCGAAAGCAACTAGTTTGCATTTTTCAAAGTTTTTTGCACACACAGAATCACACACGAATTAACTGTAGTAACCGTCTGTGTTATAATTTCTCATCGCAAATAGTTCATCCGAGTGGGTTGTTTGTTGCGTATCACACACATCTTGTTTACATGAATTGTTTGTGTTCTTTTGGCTCATCGCAAACAGTTTATCTATGTGAACTATATGCCGCATATCACACACATCTTGTTAAGTTGAACCTTTTTATTGTGTTCCCTAATCGAAAACAGCTCGTCCGAGTGAACCATATGCCGTATTTCACACACACCTTGATCTGGCTAACCATTTCGGTTGCATTCCCTAATAGCAAATAGTTCATTTGAGCGAACTGTATGCCGTATATCGCACACACCTTGATATGGCTGCCCGTTTCCGTTGTTCTGTCTCATCGCAAATAGTTCGTATGGATCAACCGTATGCCCTGCATCACACACGCAACTAAAATCTGAACCGGGTTTGATGTCTCCGCCATCACAAATGTTTTGCATCTTTTTTGACGGTTTCTTTACATCACCGTTTGCGATTAATGCATCGCACACAGTTTCATCAAAGGGTCTCTGATCATAGTGTCGCGTTAGCAGCATCCTGCAGTAGTGACTATATTTTGTTTGGGTCCCATTTTGTTTCAGATAAAAAAGAACCCACACCAGCACACTTGTCCACTGGAGGGGGAGGAGGGAAGGCTAAAACAAAGCTAGCAAATACTAGGTGGGTGGCAGATGCAATTTTGGATTGGTTGAGAGAAACACCAACACTTGGTCCAACATCACTCCATGGGAAGCTATTTGAGAAGTACAAGATTGATATACCTTATGTGAGGATTTTCTATGCTAAGGAAATGGCTCTTGACATGATTAATGGTCCTTGGAATAAGAGCTTTCAGTTGCTCTACACATTTAAATCTGAAGTGGAAGCTGCTAGTCCAGGGAGTGTTCTAGAGATTGACAAGCATACAGTTACATACAAAATAAAAGGGAAGTCATTTCAGAAGGAGTGCTTTTGGAGGGCTTTTGTTTGTTTCAAGGCTTGTTGGCAGGGGTTTCTTGATGGTTGCAGGCCCTATTTGGCTGTTGATGCAACTGCTTTGAATGGAAGGTGGAGAGGACAACTAGTGGCAGCTTCTGCAGTTGATGGACAGAACTGGCTATTCCCAGTTGTATTTGGTGTGGTGGAGGCAGAGTCTGAGGAAAGTTGGGTCTGGTTTCTACAGCGGTTGCGCAACCTTATAGGTACACCCCCAGGTTTAGCTATACACACAGATGCTTGCAAAGGTTTGGAGAGTGCAGTGGAAATTGTATTCCCTGGAGTGGAGCATAGGGAATGTATGCAACACCTAGCGCAGAATTTCAGAAACAAATTCAAAGGTAAAGTTTATGATGAGAACTTATGGCCAGCATCATACACATGCAGTGAGAGGAAGCATGAGCATCATTTGGGAGTGTTGTATGCTCACAATCCTCTGGTGAAGGAGTACCTAGATGCACATCATGGAAAGTTGTGGTCAAGAAGCAAATTCAATGAAATTTGCCAAGTAGACTATGTGACCAGTAACCTGGCAGAGTGTTTCAATGCAAAGATCAAGTCATTGAAAGGGCTTCTGATATGGCAAATATTTAATAAGATTTGGAAGATGATCATGATAAAGATGGCTCTTCGCAAAAGAATTGCAGAAACAGAATATGTTGGCCATCTTATGCTCCCATCTCTTATTAAGGCATTGCTTGCCAAGGCAAGAGGACTGAACATCAAATGCATTCGAGCGGCGACACATGAGGCTAAGGTAACATATACTGCCATTAAAAATAGGGAATGGAGATATCTAGTTAACCTAGCAACTAGGGAATGCAGTTGTAGGCAATGGAAGCTCCGTGGGAAGCCATGCATACATGCCCTACATCTGATGACTGTTATAGGTGGTGAACATCACTACAAAAAAACCACTCCCGTGATGATACATGGTTGTCACAGTAGGTCACATTTTCTGTCATGCATGTACATCCATGACAATTTTATGACAGAATCAAGATAGTCATACCTGTGCTGTCGTAGAAGGGTTCCATGACAATACCAAAATTATCATCATGGAAGTGTTCACTTCCATGACGATAAATGACGCGTCATGGAAGTACTTTCGTCAAGGGTAACTGACACATGGCATCCACCGTAACAGGTCGCCGTTAAGCTATCGGGTCTGGTTTTGGATCCGATAACCCGTTAACAGCAACGACCAATGGTGATTTTCCATGTGTAAAGTTCTCATTGGCCGGAGGTAACACGTGTCGGCTCCACGATGGGCCAGATGTCGTCAGTCCAATGGAGGAGACATGCCTATGATACGTCGACACGTAGCAGGGCCCAACAGAGGGCCATATAGGTTAAAAAGGCCGGCCCAATTAAAGGCCCATTTGATTTAGTCAGGTTCTGGTGGGCTGGCACACTAACCGCCTGATTAAACATGGCCCATTTATGGCCCACCACGAGATCTGGCTCGTCAATTGTTCACCCAGTCTTTGGGCCCAATTACGGACCAGTGAGATTTCAGCCTGTTAGTGGCCCGATGTAGACATGGGCCCATTTCAGCCCGGTGTGACTTTTGGCCTGGTAATGGCCCATGCTGCCCCTGGGCCATATATAGTCCGACACAACATCCGGGCCAATAACGGCCTGTGATCAAGGTGGCAACAGTTTAGGCCAACGTGATTTTGGGCCTATTAAAGGCCTATAGTATAATTCGGCCCGTGATGCCTCTACTAAGCTTTCGGCCTCTTCAAGGCCCATGATGTCAGTGGGACAAATAAGACCCGAGATATGTTTTGGCCTGGTCATGGCCCTTCACATAACTGGGCCAATGATGGCCCGGTCTACATTTCAGCCTGCTAAAGGCCCGTGGACAACTATTGAAAATTGAGGCCCAACATACATTTCTGCCTGCTAAAGGCCCATGGTATCTTCTGGGCTGTAACAGCCTCAGAGAATATTCAGCCTGTTAAAGGCCCGAAGCCTCATGGGCCCAACTAAGCATTGGGTCCACAGCAGGCCAAACTAAACGTTGGGCCCAATGAAGGCCCATGTAAGTTGTGGGCCTGGCGCACCCATGAAGGGCCCAAATGGCCAGTCAGCGCAGGCCCAAGAAAGTTGCGGGCCGGCCCAATTGTGGCCCGCTGAAATGCAGCCCCGTTAGAGGTGAATGTTTCGGCCCGGTGGCCTACATCAGATTTTCGCCGTTTTTTCGAATGATGGCATATACGGTAACTAGTAGGAATTAAGAACAAACCTACTCTATACAATAAAGTAATTATGACATAGTAACTTAGAATAATAAAGCTACACTATACAATAAAGGATTTATGGTATATTACATCCACTGGGCATCGAAGTTCGCCACCAGTGATCATAAAGCTCAACGAACAAGAAGATTACAAAAACTGGGCGCCATTGCAGGGTAACAAAATAATACTGAACCAAGACCACTTCCAAGACAGTTCAAGAAAGGTTAGCCTTGCGCGGGAGCTGCTGTGCAAGTAGCTGAGCAAGGCTGTGAGACCGGTCTAGCATGTCGGATATAGCTTCCAGCTTTAGCTCATTAGCAATGAGGTTCTCATTGGAGTTCTTCGCGATCTTCCTTAGAGATTGGACTTCAAGTCTAAGTTGATTTGCATAATGCCTTTCTGCTTGAAGTTGAGACTAAAGAAGTCGAACTGATTCCACTACAAAAAAGAGACACATCCGTGACATTTTGGGCCGAACGAATTTTTTTCTATCATGCTTATGACACTTCTATGACAATAATTGTGACAAAACCTGGTATCATCATAGATGTGGTGGGCTCCTACTTCTATGACAAAAAATCATGACAGAAAATGGGCTTTTTGTCCTAGGCAGGCCGGAGACGCAGCTGCATGACATTCTTTGGGCCGTCCATGATGGAAAAAATCATGGTAGAAGCGAGGGCGAGTAAATATCGGGGAGTTCCCTTATATGGTGGATGGTCGGGGCCGAGCGATGCATGGAGGTTTACGCGTTTCTCTCGTGTACGGGCATGTGTGCGAGGCGTTGGCTAACTGAACCCGAGCGATCGCATGTTACTGAACCCGAGCGATTGATCCTTGGCTGTTAACTGAACCCGAGCGATTCATTCACTGCTGACTGAACCCAAGCGATTCCTTCACTGCTGTTGCTTACTGAACCGAGCGATCGATCACTGCTGCTACTTACACTGAAGCTGATCGAGCCCCCGTGCGAGATGTAGCTAGCCAGCCGGTGTTGATTGCCTCTCAATGAATAGTCATCATTGCTACCGTGCGTGCGGTACGTAGAATGAGTCGAGACGTGGTGAGTCGAGCCGGTTGGTTGGCTGTGGATGAACAGTTCCCTGTGGGGGTTGGATGAACAAGACCCCGTGGTAGTAGGCCGTTGCCGCTGGATTAACAGGACCCCGAGGAGGCCGCCGCACCCCAGCCGGTTGGGGGTGGATGAACAGGACCCCGTGGAGGCTCTATGAACAGTAGCCGATGGAGGCTGGATGAAAAGTAGCCCGTGGAGGCTGGAAGAGGTCGACGGTGGATGAACAGTAGCCCGTTGAGGCTGGAGCGAGGCAGTAGACGGTGGATGAATAGGACCCTGTTTCGACCGTAGGCGCTCCAACACAAGTCTGTTTCCTCCGTTTTGTGGTACGCCACACCCCTCCCGATCAACAGGACCCTATTTCGACCGTAGGCACTCCAACACAAGTCCGTTTCCTCCGTTTTGCGGTACGCCAGACCCTTCCTGATGAACAGGACCCCATTTCGATTGTACACGGTCTAACAGAAGGCCCGTTTCCTCCATTCTGCGGTATGCCAGACCTCGTTTCGGCTGTTCCGTCCAAGCCGGTTGGCTCCCGATGAACACGACGCTGTTTCCTCCATTGTGACCTAGCCGGTTGGCTGCCGATGAACAGGATGACGTCGCTATACGCGTTCGAGACCCTGCCCGTATGTACGTACCTAGCCGTATTTACTTTCTTGCAGCGTGGCTGTACATACGTGTACACGATATAGATGGGACTGCGCGACATGCTACGTCCGCGCCTCTACTACGACACGTGACGCTCCTTACTCGGCCACAGTTCATCGCTGCAAAGAGACCGATCGACCAGTATGTACGTACACGTTCACGACAACACTACGTACGCTTCGACCGGGTGGGTCCCAGCTGTCAGGGAGGATAAGGATGCACTTCCTTGCGTGCGAAGATATATGTCGGAGTAAATGACCACGGGTAGCCCCATCAGCTCCCTTTGATATTTCAAGACATCGGGGCAGGCTGCGCCCCTCAAACATCAAGGACAAAGGGCCGCCTTCTTGAGGCCGGATGGTCCAATCAGCCGGTTGCCGGGAGGCGGCGGAGTCCACAAGACGGCCATGAAGTGGGCTGACTCCTGGCAGGCGGCCTCCTGGGATGCTGAGTCCTAGCAGGCGGCCCCTCGCGCCCTCAAAGTCAGCGCCAACATAAACATGATGAGACAGGGCATGGCTACAGTACAGGCCTGCCACCCCCGAATCCAGGGCAGAACGTGACCACAGTACTGCGAACCGGGCAGGCATCCTGCGCCCAACGCAGGACTGTTGCCATGCCACTCATGACATCACCCATGGCAGAGGAGGCCATGCTCCCGCAACGGGCGGTCAGTACGGCCCGCAGGCGGCGGGCCCTACCTGTCCGTGACAAGCCAGAAGGCGGCGAGCCCAGACCAGTCGGCTCAGTGGGAAGCCGGCTCCCAGCAAGCGGCCCTCCTCCTCCCTCGAAGTCTGTGCACCATTAACCAGATGCGACGGGGTATGGCTACAGTGAGCCCCCGCCAGGCGGCGGGACTGTATCCACGCTCCCCCTGACGAAGCCTTCGTCATCAGGGGCAATGCTACAGCATAAAGCAGTCAACGCGGCCCGAAGACGACGGAACCCACCTGTCGGCTGAGATCGCGGCAGTCGGCAGACCCACCAGGCGGAGGGCCCCGGTGGTCGGCGGAGAAGCCGGTGACCAGTGACACTGACTGCCGAGCCCCGCATCTGGCCAGATTACTGTTGTACCCCTGGGGGATAGGCTTATATAAACCCCCCAGATCACCCCATGCAAGGGGTTGGCTCCTTGGCAGAGGCCTCGTCGAGCACTCTCAGCACCACACACACACACACAGAGAGAGGGGAGTAGAGCTAGCCTTGCTCTTCTTCCTCCTCCAGCCAGACAGCTCAAGGAGCAAGCTTGTAGCTACCTGTTGAAGTAGTGATCATCCGGAGACCCCGCAGAGTAGGACTAGGGGTGTTATCTCCTAGGAGAGCCCCGAACCTGGGTAAGATTCGCAAGCATACGCGGTGTCGCTCACTCCCGCTTCTAGAGCCCGGCGATGTACTTTTGTCCCCATCCACGATAAGCCATCCCCTGGCATATGTCGCATGATATCCCCGACATTTGGTGCCCACCATGGGGCTAGGTGCACCATCGTCCGGAAACACGTTCTGGACGGGAACCCTCTTCCTCCCTGGCGATCGCAGCCAGCCCGGCACGCCCGACGGTGTTTGCACCGACACGCTGCACGGCATGGAAGTTGTTTGCGCCGCAAGCAACCTCGCTGATCTCATCGGCGGGATCCGCCTCTTCGACGAGTCCGCGCTCAACACGGGCGCAGCTAGCTCCGAGAGCTGCCTCGTCGATCTCCTCGGCAAGCTTCACATCGCCGACGAGCCGGTCTCCGACCCGGAGTCCGTTGGCTCCACCGATCTACTCGTCGACATGGTCGTCGATGCCGACGTCGCGCTTCCTGATGCCTTTCCCGGTGACGTGGTGATCTTCGACAATCCACTTCCCGCTGCAGACAGCAGCGCCGGCACCAGCATCATCACTGAGGTGCTGGTCATCAGCCACGACGGAACCTCCGACAAGGGCCAGCCGGGACCCGTTGCAGGCGGCAACTCGGGACCTGTCCGCTCCCGTGGCGCCTGGTGCGAGCGGTGAAACGCTGGAAGCATGCCGTATTGCACTTCTCGACAACGCCAACAAGTTGGCGGCCATGAGACGCCTCACCGAGGCTTACCACCGCGAGATCGACCGCGCCGTTTGCGGCACACCGGCTGCTGACGAACCCAGCCACGTGGGCACGGTCCGGCAGCGTGGCGCCGCCGTCGCCAGCATGTTGGGGGCCGACCGCCCGGTCTACGCCACGCCCATGGAGAACTTGCGCGCCGCCCAAGCAGCGGCAGACGAGCTGGACTGCCTGGAGGGCGACGAGCGTCGCTGCATGACGGAGCGCGTCCAGCAGCTCATCGACGCGGCCGCCGCGCAGCAAGAAGCCGGCCGCCGCATGGCGGAACCTGGCCTACAGGCTGGGAACCTTCCCCCTCGCTGGGAGCACGGCGCGACCTCCCGGATGCCGACAGTCGGCGCCCGTGACCAGGGAGACCCAGAGCCGGTTGCTAGCCGCAGCCGCACCCGCATCTCCATTGAGCGCGACCAAGACGGCCGCCCACGAGCAGTAGAACGGCGGGACGGTCGTCAGCCCCCTCCCCCGCACAGGGAGAGGCGCGCCTCTCCGCCACCTGTTGAGCATCCAACTCTCGGGCGCCGGCTGGGCCCCCGCGAAGGAGTCAGAGAGAACGACGCCCGCAACCGGATCGACCGCTTGGCTCGGTCCCTGGCGTTGGAAGAAGAAGATGCAATTGGCCCACCTTGTTTTGGCCCCTGCATTCACGATGAGCCCTTCCCCAAAGGGTTCTCGCTCCCTCGGGACACTCCTAAGTACAAATATGGCGAGCTACCGCTTCCTCGTCCAGCAGATCAGCGGATATTTTGATGGGTGCGAGTTCCTTCACGTGCCACGGGCCGACAACAAGCAAGCAGACGCCCTGGCACGGATCGGCTCCACCAGGCAAGCCATACCAGTCGGTGTGTCCCTTCAGTGCCTCCGCAAGCCGTCCATCAAGCCTTCCCCGGAATCAGAATCCATCTTCGTGCCGGCTGCTCCTGAAGTAGTCGGATCCAACTCGGGGGCTGCAGCAGCCGGCCCGAGGACTTCGCAACCCGGCCCGGGGACTGCAGCAGCCGGCTTGGGGACTTCGGCAAGCGGCACGGGGGCTGCAGCAGTCGCACCCGGCCCGGGGACTTCGCAACCTGGCCCGGGGGCTGCGGCAGCCGGCCCGGGGACTTCGGCAGGCGGCACGGGGACTGCAGCAGTCGCACCCGGCCCGGGGACTTCGCAACCCGGCCCGGGGGCTGCGGCAGCCAGCCCGGGGACTTCGGCAAGCGGCTCCGGGACTGTGGCAGTCGCACCCGGCCCAGGGACTCTACAACCCGGCCTGGGGGCTGCAGCGGCCGTCCCGGGGACTTCGACAACGCAGCAAGACGCGGCACAGTTAAAAGCAGTATGTACCACGCTACCTTTTGTACTAAGGGCAAAGGCACCGGGTCCCTCGAGGAGCACTCGGGGGCTACCTTTCTTATCTATATGATAAGTTTCATGCCTGCGAGTATGTTATTTCATTCCTACGCCCGGCACCGGGTCCGACCAGTCGGCCCGGGGGCTTGCCGCCTTGTACTATGTTGGCTCTACCTGCAGTCGGACAAGTAGTGTGCTGGCATCTAAGCCCACCCTTGCCATAAGCCGCAGCTCGCAGAGCGACTCTCTGGCAGGCAAGTGTCAAAGGCAGGAAATGGTGCTCACATGAAAAATGGCTAAGGACGAAAGCACCCACATAGCCCAAGTTGGCTCCTCGCCTAACCGTCCGGTTGCTGAGCAGCCGGCCGGCCGGCTTCTTACTTAAACCGCTACGTTCTAAGCGGCCAAAGTACTTGTCTTCCCAAAATGGCCAAGTACTTGACCCAGCCAGCAGACCGAAGAATGGCTGTCTGGCCGGCAAGGCGGCAGCCAAGGGAAAGCGGCAAAGGAAAAAGCCAAAAGAACAAAGCAAGACAAGTCAGAGCTCGGCGAAGCACATCTTGTGCGAGAGTTAAATCACATAGCAAGAGGCCCTCGGCCAGCATTCAAAAAAGTTTGAATACACCCAGCGGGTGGAACTGCGCGAATTTAACAAAGTTTGTTCTAAAGATTACCAAAGCAGGAAAAGATAAGACAAGTTGGCAGCCAAGGCCAAATGAGCAGCAGGCGAGTCCGGCGGGTTGGTGGAGTCGGCGGCGCCAGCTGGTGGAGTGGCCGTCCGGCGAGTCTCGGCTTGGTCGCCTTCAGCAGCAGTCGGTGCACTCGCACGCGGCTCGTTGCTCGAGGCCCGATCAAGATGAGGCTGGGCGTCCGCTCCGCCCTCCGATGCGTCGCCTTCACCATCCTCATCTTCCTCGTCCTCGCTTTCATCGCTTGAGGCGATTTCTTCCGCCGAGTCCTCGCCGTCATCCGGGTTCAGCCCGAACCAGTCCATCGGCACCTCGGCGCCCTCCTTGTCCAGTTCGGAGAATAAGACGCTGGTGTCGGTGTACTCGGCGATCGCCACCGCACGATGGGTGAGCGCCGGCCCCACTGCCACCAACTCTTCCATGGCCTCCTGCCGGAACGTGGCCAACTGGGCTAGGTCCAGCCCACGATACCATGCCTTGACGAACTCCAAGGCTCTTCGGGCGCCTGCCCAAGCGGAGGAGCCCCTCCAAGCCTCGAAGCGGCCGATTGCCGCCTCCAACCAGTCGGCGGTCCGACTGGGGGTGCGTGGAGCTTGGCCGCCTGGCCAAAGGGCGGAAACCAGCTGAGACTCGGCACGCTGAAGGCGGCGGAGTAGACGATGAATCGGCTATAAACGCGTCCTGACGGCCAGGAGCTGCTCGTTAATGTTCCGAGGCGCGTCGGGCGGGATCTCCACTCCTTCCCTCCTACGCCGGTCGCACCACGCCTCGATGGCCTGGCTGACGGCGACGGCGTGGCCAGGAAAGAAGTCTACGCAAAAGAAAAAGAAAGATCAGAAGCGGACTCCCGATGCAGTCGGCAGCTATTCCAAAGAAAGAAGCTTACCGTCGATCATCTCCTCAATCTTGCCGTAGCCAGCGGCGAGGATCGCCTCCTTCTCGGCCCACTTTGAGCGTTCGATCTCAAACTCGGCCTGAAGGTCGCCTTCCGCCTCCTTGAGCTTCTGGAGCTCCGCCTTATGCTGGTCCGCCTGGTCCGCCAACTTCTTGGCCAGACGGTCGTGCTCCAAGGCCGCCTTATGGCGCTCCTCCTCCTTGACGTGCAGCTCAGTCTGGACTTCGCCCAGATGCTGCTGCAGTGTGGCGTTGGCTCCTGCAAAAATGAGAAAGAGAGGACAATCAACAAAGATGACCAAAAAAGAAAAGTGGTTGCCAGAAGATCCGGCCCGACTGCTCAGCAGTCGGCCCAAATCTTGGGGGCTACACCCAGCGGGTGCGCTCACGCGCCCCCACGAGGAAGTAGACAGAATGCTTACGCTGGCTTTCGGTGAGGTCAGCGGTCCGCTTAGCCAACTCCTGGACCTGGGAGTTGAAGGCGGCTGCGCGGATGTTGTGGTAGTCCTGCAATGAAGACAAAAGAAGAGAAAACAAGTTAGCACTCAGAACCTACCTTGAAGTTCCGAGCCGCCTGCTCAGCGGCCGGCCCGGAACTCGGGGGCTACACCCAGTGGGTGCGCTGGCGCGCCCCCACGGAAGACTGCAAGAATCAAAAAACAAAGCAAAGAAGCATACCCGAACGGCCGTCCGCGTCGCCAAGAACGCCTTCGTACACTGCTGGAGGGCGGCGCCTTGGGCCTGGAGCTGGGCCTGAACGTCCTGCGCGGCCTTGTTCAGCACGCCCGTCCCGCCCCCAGGCGTCCATTCTGGTGGGGTGGCACTGGTGTCCTCTGTGTCTAGGGCCGACGAGCTCGCGGCCCCGACCTCCTGCGCCCGCGGCGCCGAGGCCACCTTCGCCGCACGCCGGCGCATTGAAGGGCGGACCACGGGAGTCGCCCCCACAACCAACTCGACACTAACCGGCGGCGCCGGAGGCACGTCAGGCTGATTGCCCTGGGGCCCGGCAGTCGGCGCTTGCGGGGGCACCTCCGCCTCCGAGACGATGGCGTCGCCTCCTCCCCTCTCCACGACCGGCTGGTCATCGCCGGGTCCTCCAGTCGGCACCGGGATCTCTGGCGCTGGCGGCACCGCGCGCAACGGAATGACAAGTTGCGGGGCCTGGCCGCGCGCGGTTTCTTCCGCTTGCACCCTAGCGGCCGCGTCCGCCCGAGCTTTGGCGGCGGCGTCCGTCCGCGCTGCCTTGGCCGCCTCCACCTCCTGCCTCTCCGCCTCCTCCCACTCCTCGCGCGCCTCCCGCGCGTTCCTCTCCGTCGCCGCCCGGAGGTCGGCGAGCGAGTCCACACGGCGGGTATTGGCGGAGCTTTCCGCCTCCCCGATCACGGAAGCAGCGGCAGACCGCTCAAGAGTGAGTGGCGCCTTGATTCAAGCAAGACAAGAGAAAAACTCAGAAAAAGTGTGCAAGGAGGAAGAAAGGAAAACACAAGCAAGCACTTACGCGGACACCATCAGGGGCTGCTTCGGGGCCCTCTGGAACTGGGCCGCCCTTGCGGTGGCCTCTTGCCGCCTCGTCGCGGCGGCCGCATTCTTGGACTTCTTCGGCTGGCTGCCGAAGAGCAACGAGCCGGCCCGGCGTTTTTTGGGCCGTCTGGTGCGGTCGGCGCGGCTGAGGAGCTCACGCCCGCCCTGTCGGTGTCGTGCGGGCGACGCGGCTCGTTCTCCTCCTCATCGTCATCCGGCCAGTCCTCAAGGCCGCCTCCTCCCCCGGAGCCACCTGCTCCATCACCGCCACCTGTGGCGTCGTCCTCCTCCATGGCGGCCGCCCCCAAGTCGGGGTCTTCCACGTCGCTCCTTGTTCGGTCCGGCATATACTCCTGACCTGGATCCAGAGCGCCGGCGGCCAACTGGGCCGGGAGGACCTGCACCATGGCCGACTGGTCAGGCGGCAAAACAAGAACTCGGACCAGCAAAGAGAAAGGAATTACAAGACTCACCGCAGGCGGCGGATGTGCGCGGTCGTACGGCCGCATGCCGAACCGCCAGTCCGTCTCCGACAGCTTGCAGTTGGAGATATAGTTGACCAGCCGGACCACCTCCACGTCCGGCAGGTCCCGTGTGCACATCCGGCACGGGTCCTGGTGCCCGCTCATGCAGCTGATGATGTGAGGCCGGTCTTGGAGGGGGAGCACTCGGCGCGTCACGAAGGCAGCCAGCAAGTCCGAGCCCTTCAGGCCCTCCGACTTCGTCATCGCCTGAAGTCAGGCAAGGGCGGCGGAGGAGGCAGCCGATAGGGAACTCGGCCTGTACTGCCAGTTGGCGCGTGGCTCGGCTGGCGGGCCGGCTGCGTAGGCCGGCAAGTTGACGTAGTCACTTGTCGGGTGGATGTTCTTGACGTAGAAATAGGACTTCTGCCACAGCTTGGCCGACTGCAGCAGGGAGATGGGCGGGAAGCGGATCCCGGTGCCCGGGCGCCGCACTGCCACACAGGCTCCGCATTGAGCCGCCTGTCCCTTGGCGGCGGTGCCAAGCTTGAGGTAGAAGCACTCCCCCCAGAGTTCGAGAGTGGGGAGAGTGCCGAGGTACCCCTCGCACATGATGACGAAGGCGGCCAGCAGCACCACTGTGTTGGGCGTGAGGTGGTGCGGCTGGACTCGGTAGAAGTCGAGGGAGGAGCGGAGGAAGCCGCTAGCCGGAAGGCCGAAGCCGCGAAGGAAATGGGACCGGAAGATGACGCGTTCATCGTCCTCCGGCGCCGGCGAGATTTCTGCTTCGGGAGGAACGCGCACCTGCACATTCGCCTCCCGGGGTAGCCGCTGTGTATGACGCAGGAAGGAGAAATGATCATCGTGGACGTTGGAGCCGTCCCAGTCGCCGGCTCGTGAGCGCGCCATGGACGAAGGAGCTCGTCGCAGGCGCGGTGCGGTGGCGAGCGGGCGAGGCTGCGGCGGAGCAAGGAAGCCGCAGTGAGAGGACGCTCGACGACGGCGGGCTGCGGCAGCACTTCGACGGCAGCGGAGAAGATGAAGAAACGGCGAAGGGAGAGGAGGGCGCGCGTGCATCTGCCGCCCCCCTCCTCCCCCTACTTATAGCCCCAGGCGGCGAAGCCGAGGGGACGGGGGCGTGGGGGATCGTGGGATTAACTACGCCCACTCCCCCACGTTCCCACGATTGCGGCGCCAGTAAAGGCACGAATTAACCACCGCACGAGCCCAACTGTCCACCTCGGCCGCAGCGGATCCGCGCGCGTGCCGAGGCACTGTGATGGCGGGCCCCGGCCTACGGCGCCGTCCCGTCATGCGCGTGGGCTGGCAGGCCGGCTTGACCTGATGATGGCACGTGGCCGACATGCGCGGGCGGCAAGCCTGACGTCTGGCTAGCATGCCACCTGGTCCCCACCACGATGTTTCGAAATCGCCAGGCGGCTTGCCTGGTCATGGCCGACACCTACCAGCCGGCACCTCAGAAGGCGGACGAAGCAGAATACCAGACGACCCGGAATATGAAGCTGCTGAGGCTTCTCGCCCCTTCAGCCGCAGCGCCTCATCAGCTTCGGGGACTACTGTCAGAGTAAATGACCACGGGTAGCCCCATCAGCTCCCTTTGATATTTCAAGACATCGGGGCAGGCTGCGCCCCTCAAACATCAAGGACAAAGGGCCGCCTTATTGAGGCCGGCTGGTCCAAGCAGCCGGTTGCCGGGAGGCGGCGGAGTCCACAAGACGGCCATGCAGTCGGCAGCTATTCCAAAGAAAGAAGCTTACCGTCGATCATCTCCTCAATCTCGCCGTAGCCAGCAGCGAGGATCGCCTCCTTCTCGGCCCACTTTGAGCATTCGATCTCAAACTCGGCCTGAAGGGCGCCTTCCGCCTCCTTGAGCTTCTGGAGCTCTGCCTTGTGCTGGTCCGCCTGGTCCGCCAACTTCTTGGCCAGACGGTCGCGCTCCAAGGCCACCTTATGGCGCTCCTCCTCCTTGACGCGCAGCTCGGTCTGGACTTCGCCCAGATGCTGCTGTAGTGTGGCGTTGGCTCCTGCAAAAATGAGAAAGAGAGGACAATCAACAAAGATGACCAAAAAAGAAAAGTGGTTGCCAGAAGATCCGGCCCGACTGCTCAGCAGTCGGCCCGAATCTCGGGGGCTACACCCAGCGGGTGCGCTCACACGCCCCCACGAGGAAGTAGACAGAATGCTTACGCCGGCTTTCGGTGAGGTCGGCGGTTCGCTTAGCCAACTCCTGGACCTGGGAGTTGAAGGTGGCTGCGCGGATGTTGTGGTAGTCCTGCAACGAAGACAAAAGAAGAGAAAACAAGTTAGCACTCGGAACCTACCTTGAAGTTCCGAGCCGCTTGCGCAGTGGCCGGCCCGGAACTCGGGGGCTACACCCAGTGGGTGCGCTGGCGCGCCCCCACGGAAGACTGCAAGAATCAAAAAACAAAGCAAAGAAGCATACCCGAACGGCCGTCCGTGTCGCCAAGAACGCCTTCGTACACTGCTGGAGGGCGGCGCCTTGGGCCTGGAGCTGGGCTTGAACGTCCTGCGCGGCCTTGTTCAGCACGCCCGTCCTGCCCCCAGGCGTCCATTCTGGTGGGGTGGCACTGGTGGCCTCTGTGTCTAGGGCCGACGAGCTCGCGGCCCCGACCTCCTGCGCTCGCGGCGCCGAGGCCGCCTTCGCCGCACGCCGGCGCACTGAAGGGCGGACCACGGGAGTCGCCCCCACCACCAACTCGACACTGACCGACGGCGCCGGAGGCACGTCAGGCCGATTGCCTCGGGCCCCGGCAGTTGGCGCTTGCGGGGGCACCTCCGCCTCCAAGACGATGGCGTCGCCTCCTCCCCTCTCCACGACCGGCTGGTCATCGCCGGGTCCTCCAGTCGGCACCGGGATCTCTGGCGCTGGCGGCACCGCGCGCAACGGAATGACAAGTTGCGGGGCTTCGCCGCGCGCGGTTTCTTCCGCTTGCACCCTAGCGGCCGCGTCCGCCCGAGCTTTGGCGGCGGCATCCGCCCGCGCTGCCTTGGCCGCCTCCGCCTCCTGCCTCTCCAACTCCTCCCGTTCCTCGCGCGCCTCCCGCGCGTTCCTCTCCGTCGCCGCCCGGAGGTCGGCGAGCGAGTCCACACGGCGGGTATTGGCGGAGCTTTCCGCCTCCCCGATCACGGAAGCAGTGGCAGACTGCTCAAGAGTGGGTGGGGCCCTGATTCAAGCAAGACAAGAGAAAAACTCAGAAAAAGTGTGCAAGGAAGAAGAAAGGAAAACACAAGCAAGCACTTACGCGGACACCATCGGGGGCTGCTTCGGGGCCCTCTGGAACTGGGCCGCCCTTGCGGCGGCCTCTGGTCGCCTGGTCGCGGCGGCCGCATTCTTGGACTTCTTCAGCCGGCTGCCGAACAGCAACGAGCCGGCCCGGCGTTTTTTGGGCTGCCTGGTGCGGTCGGCGCGGCTGAGGAGCTCGCGCCTGCCCTGTCGGTGCCGCGCGGGCGACGAGGCTCGTTCTCCTCCTCAACGTCATCCGGCCAGTCCTCAAGGCCGCCTCCTCCCCCGGAGCCACCTGCTCCATCGCCGCCACCTGTGGCGTCGTCCTCCTCCATGGCGGCCGCCCCCTAGTCGGGGTCTTCCACGTCGCTCCTCGTTCGGTCCGGCATATACTCCTGACCTGGATCCAGAGCGCCGGCGGCCGACTGGGCCGGGAGGACCTGCACCATGGCCGACTGGTCAGGCGGCAAAACAAGAACTCGGACCAGCAAAGAGAAAGGAATTACAAGACTCACCGCAGGCGGCGGATGTGCGCGGTCGTACGGCCGCATGCCGAACCACCAGTCCGTCTCCGACAGCTTGTAGTTGGAGATATAGTTGACCAGCCGGACCACCTCCATGTCCGGCAGGTCCCGTGTGCACATCCGGCATGGGTACTGGTGCCCGCTAATGCAGCTGATGATGTGAGGCCGGTCTTGGCGGGGGAGCACTCGGCGCGTCACGAAGGCAGCCAGCAAGTCCGAGCCCTTCAGGCCCTCCGACTCTGTCATCGCTTGAAGTCGGGCAAGGGCGGCGGAGGAGGCAGCCGACAGGGAACTCGGCCTGTACTGCCAGTTGGCGCGCGGCTCGGCTGGCGGGCCGGCTGCGTAGGCCGGCAAGTTGACGTAGTCACTTCTCGGGTGGATGTTCTTGATGTAGAAATAGGACTTCTGCCACAGCTTGGCCGACTGCAGCAGGGAGATGGGCGGGAAGCGGTTCCCGGTGCCTGGGTGCCGCACCGCCACACAAGCTCCGCATTGAGCCGCCTGGCCCTTGGCGACGGTGCCAAGCTTGACGTAGAAGCACTCCCCCCAGAGTTCGAGAGTGGGGAGAGTGCCGAGGTACCCCTCGCACATGGTGACGAAGGCGGCCAGCAGCACCACTGTGTTGGGCGTGAGGTGGTGCGGCTGGACTCGGTAGAAGTCGAGGGAGGAGCGGAGGAAGCTGCTAGCCGGAAGGCCGAAGCCGCGAAGCAAATGGGACCGGAAGACGACGCGTTCATCGTCCTCCGGCGCCGGCGAGATTTCTGCTTCGGGAGGAACGCGCACCTACACATTCGCCTCCCGGGGCAGCCGCCGTGTTTGACGGAGGAAGGAGAAATGATCATCGTGGACGTTGGAGCCGTCCCAGTCGCCGGCTCATGAGCGTGCCATGGACGAAGGAGCTCGTCGCAGGCGCAGCGCGGTGGCGAGCGGGCGAGGCTGCGGCGGAGCAAGGAAGCCGCAGGGAGAGGATGCTCGACGATGGCGGGCTGCGGCAGCACTTCGACGGCAGCGGAGAAGATGAAGAAATGGCGAAGGGAGAGGAGGGCGCACGTGCATCTGCCGCCCCCCCTCCTCCCCCTACTTATAGCCCCAGGCGGCGAAGCCGAGGGGACGGGGGCGTGGGGGATCGTGGGATTAACTACGCCCACTCCCCCATGTTCCCACGATTGCGGCACCAGTAAAGGCACGAATTAATCGCCGCAGGAGCCCAACCGTCCACCTCGGCCGCAGCGGATCCGCGCGCGTGCCGAGGCACAGTGATGGCGGGCCCCGGCCTGCGGTGTCGTCCCGTCACGCGCGTGGGCTGGCAGGCCGGCTTGACCTGATGATGCCATGTGGCCGACATGCGCGGGTGGCAAGCCTGACGTATGGCTAGCATGCCACCTGGTCCCCACCACGACGTTTCGAAATCGCCAGGCGGCTTGCCTGGTCATGGCCGACACCTACCAGTCGGCACCTCGGAAGGCGAACGAAGCAGAATACCAGACGACCCGGAATATGAAGCTGCTGAGGCTTCTCGCCCCTTCAGCCGCAGCGCCTCATCAGCTTCGGGGACTACTGTCGGAGTAAATGACCACGGGTAGCCCCATCAGCTCCCTTTGATATTTCAAGACATCGGGGCAGGCTGCGCCCCTCAAACATCAAGGACAAAGGGCCGCCTTCTTGAGGCCGGCTGGTCCAAGCAGCCGGTTGCCGGGAGGCGGCGGAGTCCACAAGACGGCCATGAAGTGGGCCAACTCCTGGCAGGCGGCCTCCTGGGATGCCGAATCCTAGTAGGCGGCCCCTCGCGCCCTCAAAGTCAGCGCCAACATAAACATGATGAGACAGGGCATGGCTACAGTACAGGCCTGCCACCCCCGAATCCAGGGCAGAACATGACCACAGAACTGCGAATCGGGCAGGCATCCTGCGCCCAACGCAGGACTGTTGCCATGCCACTCATGACATCACCCATGGCAGAGGAGGCCATGCTCCCGCGACGGGCGGTCAGTACGGCCCGCAGGCGGCGGGCCCTACCTGTCCGTGACAAGCCAGAAGGCGGCGAGCCTAGACTAGTCGGCTCAGTGGGAAGCCGGCTCCCAGCAGGCGGCCCTCCTCCTCCCTCGAAGTCTGTGCGCCATTAACCAAATGCGACGGGGTATGGCTACAGTGAGCCCCCGCCAGGTGGCGGGACTGTATCCACGCTCCCCCTGACGAAGCCTTTGTCATCAGGGGCAATGCTACAGCATAAAGCAGTCAACGCGGCCCGAAGACGACGGGACCCACCTGTCGGCTAAGATCGCGGCAGTCGGCGGACCCACTAGGCGGCGGGCCCCGGCGGTCGGCGGAGAAGCCGGCGACCAGTGACGCTGACTGCCGGGCCCCGCATCTGGCCAGATTACCGTTGTACCCCTAGGGGGTAGGCTTATATAAACCCCCCAGATCACCCCATGCAAGGGGTTGGCTCCTTGGCAGAGGCCTCGTCGAGGACTCTCAGCACCACACACACACGCAGAGAGAGGGGAGTAGAGCTAGCCTTGCTCTTCTTCCTCCTCCAGCTAGACAGCTCAAGGAGCAAGCTTGTAGCTACCTGTTGAAGTAGTGATCATGCGGAGACCCCGCAGAGCAGGACTAGGGGTGTTATCTCCTAGAAGAGCCCCGAACCTGGGTAAGATTCGCAAGTGTACGCGGTCTTGCTCACTCCCGCTTCTAGAGCCCAGTGACGTACTTTTGTCCCCATCCACGATAAGCCATCCCCTGGCATATGTCGCACGATATCCCCGACAATATAGTTGGTGGGTCCCAGCTGTCAGGGGGAAGAATCATTTTTTTCTCGTAGTATGGACGCACTTCCTTGCATGCGAAGATGTAGCTGGTGGGTCCCAGCTATCAAGGGGGAAACATTTTTTCGCAAAATACAGAGTCCCTTCCGGTGGGTCCCTGCTGTCTGGTGGAGGAATAATTATTTTATGCGTAATAGGAGGCACTTCCTTGCTGCAGCCATGGACCCACCTGTCAGCCTCTCCACGTACAGTCCTTTTCCGATGGAAGTCGTTCCTTGACCACGTTGACCATGCTGCGCCGAGAGCACCAAGTCGGTGGACGACGGCATGGCCTAGGAAGGGGACGACGCGGAGCCAGGGAAGACGCGGTAGTGGATGCCCACGCAGAGAGGAGTACGAGGGTTTACTGCTTCGGTTGCAGTGTGAGGCTGATGTCGCCGGAGAATAACATGAGGTCTGGGTGAGTACAGGGATGGCGAGGCCAGCGATGGTAGTAGGGTGGGGCGGTGATGCCTGCGCGGCAGCATAGCCGGCCACGGGAGGCAGGAGCAGGCGGCACGACCCGCGATGGTTTGGGCGGCTGGAGCAAGAAGACCAGAGGTTGAAGAAGCACGTCAGCCATTGGATGGACATCGTACGGTCACCGCAGCTAGAATCGTTTATATTGACTAAGTTGACAAAGCCCTGCGTCCACGTCAACTTAGTAGGCCCACAAGTCAGCCTTCAAATATGGTGGGTCCCACCTAGCAGCTAGCGTATTCATTTTTTTTGTGCGTAATAAGGAGGCACTTCCTTGCGTTCGAAGATATAGCTGGTGGGTCCAAGCTGTAAGCGGGGGGAATGTTTTTTTCACGAAATATAGAGGCCCATCTGGTGGGTCCCCGCTGTCAGGTGGAGGAATCATCATTTTGCGTGTAATAAGGAGGTACTTCCTTGCTGCGGCTGTGGACCCAGCTGTCAGCCTCTCCATGTACAGTCCTCTTCCGATGGAAGTCGTTCCTTGACTACGTTGACCATGCCGCGTCGAGAGCACCAAGGCGGGGACGATGACGAGGCCTAGGAAGGGAATGACCAGGAGCCGGGGAAGACTCGGCAGTTGTTTCCCACGCGGAGGGGAGTACGAGGGTTTACTGCTTCAGTTGCAGTGTGAGGCTGCCATCGCCGGAGAATATAATGAGGTCTAGGTGAGTAGAGGGATGTCTAGGCCAGCAATGGGAGTACGGTGGGGCGGTGAGGCCTGCGCGGCAGCACAGCCGGCCGCGGGAGGAGGGAGCTGGCAGTCCCGCCGGCGCTTGTTTGAGCGGCTGGAGCAGGAAGAGCAGAGATTGAAGAAGCACGACGGCCGTTGGATGGACATCCAACAGTCACTGCTCTCATGTGTTGACTAAGTTGACACGGCGTTGCGTGTGCGTCAACCTTTCTTTTAGGAAAGCGTACGCGTCAACCTATAGTAGGCGCACAAGTCAGCCTCAAATGTGTGGAAAACAGCATACAGCCCATCTGCCATTATTTCTAATAATTTATAGCCCGTTTGCTAATTCTTAAGGTTTTTTTGGAGCCCATATTCTTTTTGTTAGCATTATAGCCCATATTGTGGCCATGGTTAAAAAATTATATGAAATTTTGCATATTTCAGTGCGGTCCCAACTGTTTTTAATCCCGAAATTTTGAGTCACGTTCAAACTAATTTGAAAAATAAATTTATATCAATATAAAATCCAAATAATTGTCCACGCATAAAAATCAATGGAATTTAAAATCTTGAAATAAATAAAAGAAATTTGAAACTAATTGCCGGTTTGATGTGTTTTAAAAATGTACAGCCCATTTCTCATTACTGATAGCCCATTTTCTGTGCAAGCCGAATGAATCTCTCCTCGTCTTGAAAGATTTGCAGCCCAGCAGGGCTGACAAAGCAAGTAGGCCTCGGTTGGGTATTCTGTAAAAGAACAAAAAAGCTGGGCTAGCCATTTTCAGAAAGAAAAAAAACTACTGGGCTGGTCTTGCGGTAAACATAAAATAAAAGGCTGGCTAGACAGGCCAGAGTGCCCCACACAGCCCAGTTGACACCCTGCTTCCATCTCAAAAAACAAAAAGAACTGGGCGAGCTGCTGGGTCCCTAGTGTCAGTCGCTCATTGTGTAATTCTCTCGTTTATTGACTACGTTGACAATGGCATGGGACCCAGATGTCAAAAATCCATTAGGAGGAACCATTTTTTTGGCTTGAAATAAGGAGGCACTTGCTTGCGTACTGCCATGACCCTGGTGGGTCCCTGCTGTCATCCTCTCCACGTACAATCATCTCCTGATTGTGTACGCGTCAACCTAGTAGGCCCACAAGTCAGCCTCTAAACCCATGGCGGACAAATACAACCCATTTAAAAAAATAACAACCCATTCCATATGTTCAAACGGAAAGTTCAACATTCAGAGCAAAGTAACAGGTCTGATCCAGATATAGAGTACTGAACTTCCATGTTGACAACCATCATAGCCAGGTTAACTATCTACTTCCACTAATACTCTAGTAGTGTACAAGTACTAACTTACTCTTAGCTAACTAGACGATGCCGGCAGCCATGTGCGGTACATGCTAAACGCCGGCACCGACATCCTCCTCCTCGCCTCGGACTTGCCAGAGGTGCGATAGGGCGCGTTGCTCGCGCGCGTTGGCCCTTTCCATGCCGGCGTGGTCCACCGAAGCTTCGGCTTCTAAGCGGGAAACCCACTTGACGAGCTGGTAGTAAAATTCGGCGTCGTCAACACGTGCGTGCTCGACAGTCTCCAGGGCTATTTGCCGGGCACCGGCCTCCATGTAGTTGGCCTAGTTGCGGGCGCTCTGCTCGCGACACAGAGCATTGGTGCGCTGCTGCTCCATGCCCTGCTGGCGGCGCAAATCGGCGATACGCTGCTCCTCTGCCAGGCGGTCCCGCTCCAACAAGTCCTCATACTCCGCATTGCCATCTAAAGACCGATAGAATGCCTCCTCCCTCCGTCTGCCTTCCGGTGAAAAACCGAACACTAGTTCCGGTGGTGACCGCCTCCGGCGTCACCTATTGCAGACGGGCGAGGGCATGACAGACGTGGTGAGAGCGAGGGCAAGTGGCGAGCGACGTCGTGCTGGTGGGGGCTTATGTGGATAGGGTGAGTTGGGTGATGGTGCCACCGGAGAACGTCGGGAACCAGTAATTACAGGCGAAAGGTAGGTGAACCAGCATGTCGCAGGAAACATGACTGTCATCGCAGTCATCGGAATTCAATGCATAAGCAGGCATGGCTTAGCGTGCCAGCTTGCTGTGGAAAACTAGAAAAGCTGAAATTATGACTATGCCATCCCGTCCTGTCCCGTCAGTCGTGCGTCCCATCCGTGCTGGGTCGCAAATCGGCATGACGGTCAAACCAGTGAGCTCGATTCATCCAGATGAGGTACGTGCATGATCCGCTGGTTAATCACGTAGGATCGAGTCGGTCGGATAGTGTACATGTAGGATCGCAATAGCTGATGAACATTCGCCGGGAGATAAGGCATTTGCGAATGTTTTTGCTTGCAGTTTCTTCAGATTCGCATGGCATTTTCTTCAGAACAACATGTCAGTTTCTTCAGAGGTAGGCATTTTTAATCAAAAAACTGCCACCTTTGGATCTTGCGTTGCAACTCAAACTGCCAGGAGCGTATTAGTAGGCTAGCTAGTGATCGATCAGTAACTTGTAAACACTGAGCGAACAGAAATAAGGAACTGCTAGTAACTTGTAAACACTGAGCACACAGAAATAAGGATCATGTTGTGCACAGTAGTAAGAGTCGGTCCGTTTGAAATGTTCACACGAGACTCACAGGCCTGGCATTGTAATATGTTCACATTAGTAGCCCAAATTCACAACCAACTAGTATGATTCCCACACATAAGATCAACATGTTAATGCATCTCAATGATTCACAGATCATATACAAATATGTAGCTCCAAAAGAAAAGATCTAGAAAAAACATCTGGTTTTGCTACTAACATGGATGCTTCTCTGGGCCAACATTCAGTACAGAGTGAAAGACAAATTTGATTGTGAAGTCTACAATTCCTCTTGCAAACGTAAGTGGTTTCACCAACAGCTGGAACCATGAGAATGAACCACACATGATGGAGGAACATCCACTGCAATATGATTTGGTCTTCTCTCGATCACACGGCGAGACTATTTTTGGAATACAAACTTTAACTTAGGCAAAATGATGCCCATTGTATAATCAGAGCAAAGCAATGAAGCACCTAGTGTTGGCCAATAAATAGTACAGTACTACTTTTGTGCAGTCCATGAAGTGACTATCCAATCTTTCTGTGTCTATTTTCAAATGGCACTGCATGCAATGACTATACTATTCTCTTATGCAGTTCCACCAAAATTGAGGTCCCTTTGTTTGTTTGCCAAATAGCAATGGGCAGACATCTGTCTGCACAAATATCAAGCAGCTAGTAAACATATACCCCACCTTGTATTTTCGGTTTAAACACGTCTCTTCCGCTTAGCATCTGTCATGTTTTGCACTGGACAATTTGATACTGTCATGTTTTGCCCTAGACAATTTCATACTGAATTGATTTGCTGGTACAGAGCAGAAATATAGCGCCTATTCTTCATCAGACCAAGGATATCCATGTTCGCAGTGATGGAAGAGGTGAAATTGATACAACCGAAATTGAGCATCCAATCATTGAATCATGTCCTGCACCTCCAATGTAGGTCCACCCTGCCAATATATTCACATGCAAACCACTAATATTACTATCTAATGACAGTACAAAAAGAGTAGCAAGATAGTAGCAAACCATGTACCTTCATAATGAATAGCTCATAGTGCCACCAATTGGATATAACGGTTTGGAAGAAAACATGCTCCTAATGTTGAACCATTTGGACTTTTTGTGCAGTTCCACTAAAATTGAGCATCCCTATTTGCACAGATATTGAAAGTGTACTATAAAAGTGACACTAGTTGAAGCATAGACTCACAAATATAAGCATTCCAATTTCTTAATGGGAAAAGGTAGCCAGACTATTTCTAACCACCTGTTTGAAGGAATAAATAAGGTAACAGCAGCTGATGTCAGGAAGGCATACATAGTATTTTCTTAAAAACTGAACCATTCCTGACCTTTCCTCTTCTTTTAAGCATATTTTGTGCAGTTCAACTAAAATAAAATGCCATCACCGCCTTAACAATTCAGTGACACTGTACAAAAAGAAATGACTTACCATTACATCATGATGTCAGGTATGTGATCGACAGGCATTAGAGACAAACATGCAGACCTCCTCCGATAACATAATGAACATTAATTTTAACAAAGGTGTGACTAGCTTTACCGGCATAATTTGAGTGAACTCTACACCCTCTGTTCCTTAATATAAGACGTTTTCACAGTTCAATTTAAAGTACCCAAACGTCTAGTATTTAGAAAAACAGGTAGTAGTTTTCTTGTGCACATATCTGGGAAAGCTTGCCACACCTTATATATGTCCATACGCTAATGCAACACCATTCAAATAGTACAAATATACACTAATCTAGTGGCTAGTGCAACAGTAGAGTAGTTTTTTTTATTACGAGGTACAGTACAATGGTTTTACTGAACAAATTTCCATAAGCTAGCACTGGAAGATTTCTATAAGCATTAACCATACAAAATGTAAGGGTAACAAGTTTCAGCATTGGTATACTAGCTGTGCAACAGCATTAAACCAAATACAAAAGTCTGAAGGTAACTAGCATTATTAACTAATGACAGTATAAAAAAATTGCAAACCATGATCTTCAAGGTAAATATCATTTCGAACTCAAGGGGACTTGAAAAATTGCTATCCCAATCTTGATAATCAATCAAACATAAAAACTTGATCAATCGAATCAAGAAAACAGCTGGAGGAGGAGGTGCCCACTCTTGACATTTCCTCTTCTCTTCATAATTTTTTGTGCAGTTTAACCAAAATAAAATGACATCAGCGCCTTGGCATTTTAGTGACACTGTACAAAAAAATTGACTTATCTCATGAAAGTGAGGTATGTAATCTATAAGCATTAACAGTGCAAAAATCTAAAGGTAGTAACAAGTTTCATCGTTGGTATACTGGCTGTGTAATAGCATTAGAATGCCTTAGCTCAAAAATCTTTAATACATCCACAATCAATAGCTAACCCTGAAATAATCCTGTGACATTAAATGGCATTGCTTAAATTTATCGTGGCATTAGACTGAGTGCGGCATTAGTTAAATGTGGCATCACTTTAGCAGTAGCATTGCTTGACTTTACCGCTGGCATTATACTAACAGCAAAAAAGTGGCAATAAGAGCATGGGAGGCCCATTCGGACAGTGGGCGCACCAGTACGATGTACCTCCACGGACGCATAGAGTGGTGAGGGAGGGATGGTTACCCAGAGCAACAAATATCCAGGCAGCATATGTGGATTACGTCCCATTTTTGTTCTCTTTAGCCACCTTTTTCCTATGTGAGGACAACAAACCGATCGACCTGGTCATTCTCTATTGCGTTGTCATGCCTTTCTACCCTTTTTCAACCAAGAGACACGAGACTCGTTCCTTAGCTACTGATTTTCCCCTTTTCAACCTAGATGTGGGTTCGATGCATAGTCTCTTCGACAGTACTTTCTCCCTTCCTTTCCTTATTCAACCCAGACAAGGATTAGTCTACATGAAGTAGGGTTTCCTTTAATAGTGCAAATTAAGGTTTTCGTCTGCGTGACCAACAGAGCAGAGGATAGAAAATTGGGGAGATGGTGGAGTGGAAAAAGATCCACATGCAGCGACGTGGCAGATGGGGCAATAGAACAAGGGTATGGTTCGAAAAGAGGTAGCATACATGAGGGTCGGTGGGAAGTGGCTTCGCTCGTGGTCGTCATCCTCCGCACACACTACGGCAGCGAGGTTGGGGATGGAGGCCATCCCGCGCGGGCACTATGTCTGATAGGACGGCCTTGTCATCAGTGCGTGACCTCGCTCGCCGACGACGAGTGCATTAATGCTGCATGTCCTTTTCTTCCCTGGCGGATCTATGACCACCGGTGAGGAGGGAGAGAGAGGGGCACCGCCGTCTTTTTTAGATCTGGAGAGATGGTGATAGTGTGAGAAGCAAGTGGGCAGCCCTTAGCAAGCTAGCGCTGAAGCTCCAGCCTATATATCTTTTTTGATACTAGTACTAGAGGTGGAGTAGTGGTAGAGTAGTTTATATTTTCTCTGCATACAGTACCAGTTAGTCGTGCTTCCAAACTGAACGGCACGCCATTAAAAAAATAAAGTCAAGAAATAATGCAGCACCTCGGGCCAACACGGCCAGATTGCATTTTGCACAAGAAATGACACAGCATGTTTCGTTGACATGTGGTCCCGTTCCAACATGTTAGTGAGACGACGGCGAGTCCTTTTGTACAATTTCTGAACAGACGTCTATGTAGGCCGGGGTGCCTCTTCCTGTACCGTGGCAACCGTCCATTGCCTCTTCGCCTTTCCCTCTTGATTTGGAACTGCTGTCGCACGCTCTTCCTCCCTCCATTTGCCTTCACCCTTCCTTCTGCCATTATTCGATCGTCTTCTCCATGGAGGGAACAAGCCGGAAACGACCCCGTTATTCTTGCCCCAATCTGAAAGATGACGTGGTGGAGGAACTCATTGATCGGTGTGATGTCATCACCTTGGCTAGCATGGCAGGTTCGTTCAAGACCATTCTCGACTCAACAAATAACATCATTACAAAGAACCCAAGGGTTCAGGAGCGGTTTGATCTCCCCTATCTTCTTCGCCACGACCCTACTCGCTGGCGCGGGGACGACGGAAGCCTCGCCTTGTGCAAGTTGATGCCGCTTGATAATGATACGTGTGATGATAAGATGCCATCACTTAAGGGTAAGGCCTGGGCAGGTGCAAATGGAGATTGGGTTGTTTATATTGGGTACAACTACGAGTGGGAACTCATGAATGTGTACACTCGTCACCGGGTTCCACTTCCAAAAATCTCAGAGTGCCCTGAGGTTGAGCACACAGATGATCTACGTAGGTTCAAATACAATCATGGTGACTGTCGTCTACAGAAGATAGCAATTTGTCGAGTTCCCAACCGCTCTTGGGATTACACGAACTATCATGTTGTTGCTATCTTCAACAAGCTTGTTGCCGTCCTTACTTCCACGCCTCGATGGATATTGCTCAAAAATCAATTTCTGTACACGGATGAGTACTGTGATGCAATTCAATATGAGAGTCTTGTGTTTGCTGCCACCACTCATGGCACTGTTTTTACATGGAATCCTTATTGTTTCGGTACGTTTGTCTTCCACCGTAATTAGAATTGTTTCATCCACGTGCATGCGAGTTAGTATTCCCGTACTAATTAACCTTCTCGTGTTTCCAAGGTCCTGTGAACATTCCACTGAGGGAGTCCTGGATTACGGGGTCCTCGGGTGGCCGGGCTATGTGACATGGGCCGGACTGATGGGCCGTAAGGATACAAGGTAGAAGACCTTTCCTCGTGTCCGGGTGGGACTCTCCTTTGCGTGGATAGCAAGTTTGGCGTCCGGATGTGTAGTTTCCTTCCTCTGTAAACCGACTCTGTACAACCCTAGCCCACTCCGGTGCCTATATAAACCGGAGGGTTTTGGTCCATGGAGGCCATCATATACCCATAGGCTAGACATCTAGGGTTTAGCTATTACGATCTCGAGGTAGATCAACTCTTGTAACCCCCATACTCGTCAAATACAATCAACTTGGACATAGGGTTTTACCTCCATTAAGAGGGCCCGAACCTGGGTAAACATCGTGTTCCCTTTGTCCCTTGTTACCTTCGATCCTTAGACGCACAGTTCGGGACCCCCTACCCGAGATCGACCGGTTTTGACACCGACATTGGTGCTTTCATTGAGAGCTCCTCTGTGTTGTCGATGGAAGGATCGATGGCTCGTTTGATCATCAACAACGATGCTGTTTCCGGGGAGATTTTCCTTCCCCGTCAACTTTTTGTATTCGGCGGCTTCGCTCTCCGCGCCAATTCAGTTGGCCACCTTGAGCAGATCGACAGCTATGACCCTGGTCATCAGATCAGATTCGGTAGCCTGAATTACATTGCTGATATCCGAGGAGACTTGATCTTCGAAGGGTTCGTGGCCTC
This sequence comes from Thinopyrum elongatum, assembly GCA_011799875.1. Taxonomy (NCBI): domain Eukaryota; kingdom Viridiplantae; phylum Streptophyta; class Magnoliopsida; order Poales; family Poaceae; genus Thinopyrum; species Thinopyrum elongatum. The sequence goes on along the minus strand of CM022303.1, from coordinate 284,063,767 downwards.
GACCACTATTCCTCATCTTCAAGAAGGCAACCCATCGGATCCATCATCAGGCGCCGCTCAAGGACCAACTACTATCCCTGCCCTGGCCATAGATCCAGGGCAGGCCACCTCATCCGAAGATGGGATCTTAAAACCCACTGAACCGTCTCCTCCCATGGAGCCCTTTGCCGAAGACCCAGAAGCAACTGTATGTTCGACGAGCCTGGAATCAAGCAGGACCCTCCTAGTCATCGGAGAGCCGAACTCGCCTCTGGAAGCCAATTCTTAACTCTCAAGGTCTGCGGCTGGTGAGCACAACCCGGCAGAGTCGGCCATGCCCAGCTCGGCAGGGCCTCGGTTCCCCGTCCGGCCTTAGCTCTTAAGCGAGGCCTTGGACTTAATGCGGTCTCTCGTCATCACGGAGGTATCAGCTCCGAATTACGCCCAACCCAAACTAGGGGCTGAGTGCGGGGAATTTTGCGTCCCACCCACCACCCACTTGGTAGCAACTGTTGAAGACTTAACCGACATGCTCGACTATGCCTCCGAAGACATCGACGGTATGGATGACGATGCCGGAGCCGAACCAGGCCAAAACCCGCCCGCCACCGGACGGTGGACTGCCACTTCTACGTACGACGTGTATATGGTGGATGCACCCAAAGAGGACGACGATAACAAGCAAGATCTGATCGAGGACAAGCCCGTCGAGGTACCACCGAAGCGTCGACGTCAGCGGCGCCGTTCAGGATCTCGGCGGGAAAAAGAAAGTAATACCGGCACCGACATTGACACTCCGGAGAATGCCGAAGACTCTGACCAACCCATTGAGCCTGCCGTAGAGCAGGATAACTGGGAAGAGGGACAAGTTAACCCCGACGAGCCAGTCGGGAACGAGGATTCGGAAGATAGTAACTATCTACCGATCTCCGAGGAGGATGTCAGCCTTGGCAACGAAGACTTCATCGTGCCAGAGGAACCCCTCGAGCAAGAGCGCTTCAAGCAACAGCTCATCGCAACTGCGAGGAGCCTAAAAAAGAAACAGCAACAGCTTCAAGCCAAACAGGATACACTCAATGACAGATGGACCCAGGTCCTAGCTGCCTAGGAGTACGGCCTCGCACGCCCAACAAAGAGCTATCCGAAGCATCGGCTACTGCCACAATTTGATGACGAGGCCCTAGAGCCAATACCGTCAAGACATAATCATGCTGATCAACTAGACCGACCGCCACGTGGGCGAGACAAAGCGGCTACTCACGCCGAACACCAACCCGCGCCACCTCGCCGTCAAGGCAAGGAGGTAACAACTCAGGGCTACACCTACGACTTACGTCAGGACCTGGAAAATAGAGCCGGCAAGACCAGATCAATATATGGATCAAGGGGGCGTGCTCCAACGAGAGATGATGACCTTCAAGCTTGGCGCGAGCAGCATAACCAAACTCGAGCCGAGAACCGAACACGGATGTCATCCGAACTCTGTCGTGACGTTGCCCGATACAGAGGCGCCGCACACCCCTTGTGCTTTACCAATGAGGTAATGCAGCACCAATTTCCAGAAGGGTTTAAACCCGTAAACATCGAATCATACGATGGAACGACAGATCCCGCCGTATGGATTGAGGATTTTCTTCTACATATTCACATGGCCCGCAACGACCATCTCCACGCCATCAAATACCTCCCCCTAAAGCTGAAAGGACCAGCGCGGCACTGGTTAAATAGCCTACCAGAAAACTCTATTGGTAGCTGGGAAGACTTGGAGGATGCCTTTAGAGACAACTTCCAAGGCACCTATGTCTGGCCTCCGGATGCCGATGACCTTAGTCATATAGTCCAGCAACCCGGTGAGTCAGCCCGCAAACTCTGGACTAGGTTCTTAGTTAAAAAGAACCAAATCATCGACGGTCTGGATGCCAAAGCCCTCGCGGCCTTTAAACATAGCGTCCGCGGCGAATGGCTCACCCGACACCTTGGTCAGGAAAAGCCGAAGTCTATGGCAGCTCTTACTGCACTCAAGACCCGCTTCTGCGCGGGAGAGGAAAGCTGGTTGGCTCGTAGAAGCAACAGTACCAGCGACCTTGGCACCTTCGAAGTCAGGGACGGCAATGGCAGGCCACGACGCAACAAACACAAGCGTCGAAACAACAACGAAGAAACTGAAGACACAGCGGTTAACGCCGGATTCAGCGGCTCTAAATCCGGTCAGCGGAAGAAGCCATACAAAGGAAATAAGGACGGTCCATCTAATTTGGAGAAAATACTCGATCAGCCTTGCCAGATTCATGGCACACCCGACAAGCCTGCCAACCACTCCAACAGAAATTGTTGGGTCTTCAAACAGGCTGGTAAGTTAAATACCAAACATAAGGGGAAAGGGCTGCCAAGCGAAGACGATGACGAGCCCCGCCCACCAAACACAGGGGGACAAAAGAAATTCCCCCCTGAGGTGAAAACAGTGAACATGATATATGTCACGCATATCCCCAAAAGGGAGCGCAAGCGCGCACTAAGGGACATCTACATCGTAGAGCCCGTCGCCCCCAAATTCAACCCATGGTCGGCTTGTCCGATCACTTTTGATCGCAGAGACCACCCGACCAGTATCCGTCATGGAGGTTCAGCGGCCCTGGTCCTCGGTCCAATTATTGATGGATACCATTTGACTCGAGTCCTTATGGACGGCGGCAGCAGTCTCAACTTGATCTATCAGGACACTGTCCGCAAAATGGGTATTGACCCATCAAGAATCAAGCCTAGTAGCACCACCTTTAAAGGAGTGATACCCGGCGTCGAGGCCCGCTGTACGGGCTCATTAACATTGGAAGTAGTCTTTGGTTCACCGGACAATTTCCGAAGCGAAGACTTGATCTTCGACATCGTCCCCTTCCGCAGTGGTTATCACGCACTGCTCGGACGTACTGCCTTCACCCGCTTCAATGCAGTCCCGCATTATGCTTACTTAAAGCTCAAAATGCCTGGACCCCACGGCGTTATCACAGTCAATGGAAACAGGGAACGCTCCCTACGTACCGAGGAGCACACCGCGGCCCTTGTAGCCGAGGTACAGAGCGGCCTTATCAAGCCAAACACTCCATCGGCCATGAAGCCTTCGGACACCATTAAACAAGCCCGGCCTACTCTGCAGAACGACAGCTCGGTTAATCCGGGGTTGGACTAGCAGTTTTTCCTCCGTCCACCGCCCCATCTACTCGCGGCATATGTACCGTGTGTGCATAACTACGCACTCAAAATACCTTGGGCGATGACGGAGGCACTCCGCGGACGAGGTCCATAATTCGGCTCGACCCTATTCGGACCTTACTCTCCTTCTTTTTTTTCTCTTTTCTCTTATATTACAGGTTCCTTAAAACCTAAAGTCACTTTACGGTGGCGCAGGGCCCTTTCTCAGGCCCCTTCTACATACATGATCGTCGATCCTTTCAAAGGATCCTCCACCAAAGCGAAAAGAGGCGCAGACGTGCAACAGGGTGTCTAGAAGATCTTCATGATACCTTTTCTTTTTTAGGACCTGTATACAGCTTTCCCTTGTTCTCAAATCCTCGGCATGTAAAATAGCCCTGATGCTTATAGCATTATCTGTAAAAGCACTTTTTGACGTATCAATCAGACTAATGGAAATAGTTTTCACCTATCCTATTCGGTGTTGGTTTATTTCATAATCTGTATTCCCTCTTCATGTCCGATTGGCGTATACACTTCGGCATAGCTTAAAATGCCAGGGGCTCTATTCGGCCACCTATATTTTCAACAACAAAAAGTCCGAACACTTTTATAGTGCACTTCGGCGTCCCGAATATTGCATTATATGCATCAGCTCCGAATCATGCCTTTGGTCAATAGTTGGGTTGCCCGACTCCTGTGGTTACTACCTTACGTTCCGCTTGTTCGGCTAGGGTAGTAAAGGGAGAACTACTGCGATTGTGTTTCTGGTTCGTCCGATCAAGCACCTTAGTAGAGAAAGCCGAAAACTGACCGTCATGGTGTGGCGAGAGCTGGTCAGCTATTCGGTGACTTGCTATAAATCTTTTTGCGATTTCTTCCGTATTATGCGAAGGACTGGCCTATGTCCGGTCATGTGCTTAAGGCATCCCAGTTTGGATAGCCACATACGCACCAGGGGCTAGTACTTAGCCTTACCGTCAAACTCCTTTGGCTAAGTGAGAGTGATAAAGCCGCATAGTCTGATTGCCTGGTTTGCCTACGCAGACACCTCCTTCACGGACCAAGACGTTGGGTCAAGAGTGATCATGCGTTATTCCGAACACCCCCGTAGTATCTATGTGGGGGCTGAAGCCGACGACTGGCAAACTTTCAAGATAACAAAATACGGCCGCACAGGAGGCAAGCAATTCTAGATAAATATATTACAAAGCCTTGGTTTATAAAACAACGTCTGGGTAGCTCGGATACATTCACTCAAATATGATATCCTTTGAGCATTGGCCCTCAATTAAGCGGGCACCCTCAAGGACGTCTTCAAAATACAGCTCTGGCTTGTGGTGGTCCTTGCCTTCGGGTGGGCCCTCGACCGCTATGACAGCGGCCTTCATCTTTGCCCAATGCATCTTGACACGGGCAAAGGCCATCCGCGCACCTTCTATGCACGCCGAGCGCTTGATAGCTTCAATCCGGGGCAGCGCATCGGCAAGTCGCTGCACCAGGCCAAAGTAACTGCTAGGAATGGGTTCGGTTGGCCACAGCCGGACTATGACGTCCTTCATGGCCAATCCAGACATCCTGTGCAGCTCTGCCAGTTGCATCATGTGGTTATTCAACAGCACCGGACGCTCCGACGCCGCAAACTGTGACCAGAACAGCTTCTCCGTCGTGTGCCCCTCCTGGGCCCGGAAGAACGGCGCGGCGTCGGCGGCACTCTTCGAAAGATCCGCAAATGTGTTTGGAGAACTCCACAGTCGGGTAAGTAAGGCATATCTTTGACTGCCAAATATAGTCTGCAGAAGAAAGGGCTTACCAGCCGCTATCTGTTCGGACTGCCGGATTTCCTCGCGAGCTGCCCAGGATTCGGTCCTTGCCTCCTTGGCCTCCTGGAGGGCCTTGTCGAGTTCAGCCGCCTGGGCTTTATTCTTCTCCTCCAAGGACTCGCACTTGCCGGCGGCGTCCTTGAGCGCCTGCTCCACTTCGGTCACCCTCTCCTCGTACTGGCGACGAGTGACCTGTTCGGCCTTTAAATCTGCGGCCGCTTTGTCTGCGGCCGCTTTGTTCACCTTCGCCTCCTCCTTGACTTGGGCAAGGGCATTCTTGAGGGTCTCGACCTCGGCCGCGCTGCCTGCAATCATACACAATAGCAGCGCATTAGTTTAAATTCAGAGTTTGCATATCAAATCAAGCATATGCGAGTTATTTCAAAACATACCTTGCGCCTCATCGAACCGCTTGTTCATGTGGTCGATATCATCATCAGCCAGCTGCAGCCTCCACTTCAGATCGAAAACTTCAGCGGCCTGGGCGGTTGCCGCCAACATGGAAGCCTGTTATACGATATAATAGTACGTCACTTCTTCCGAATACTATATGATCCTCTGTCCGGCTTTTTCAAAACCAGACAGAGTCTCAGGGGCTACTATCTATGCACAGGTCTGCCCCTTCATAAAAAGTGTCTAGAGCATTACGTCGCATACCTCGAAGCCTGTTAGCAGGCTGGTGAAGGCTTCGTTTAGCCCGCTCTTGGCGGACTGAATCTTCTCAACCACCACACCCATCAGGGTGCGGTGTTCCTCCACGATGGCAGCACGTCGTAGTGCTTCCACCATGGTGTTCGGCGCCTCCAGATTAGTGAAGGTCGCCGTCGGAGTTGATGCTCCCCCTCCTTCGAAGGGGGCTGCTCGCTTGACTCCGGAGCCACATTGGTCTCCGGAATGATGTCCGGCTGGGGGCCAGATTGTTCATGACCCCCGCCGTCAGTCGCCATAGGGGTCTCCCCCTCCATGTCTTCGGCAGCCGAGGTATTGTCCTCGGGCGCCTTCTCGGCAGCCTCGCTCGCCCCTCCGTGGCCAGGAGAGGTCCTTCGGGACAACACCTCGGTGTTATCCACAGTGATCGGTGAAGGGGCTCGCGGTGGCGTCTCGCTCTCTGCCATCTCGGGTGGAAGAGAACTCCCTTCAGACAGCGATGGCTGGGGGAGGTCGCGGGCTGGGCTGAAATACACAATATGATATGTTATATTACAACCATAACAGACCGAATACTTGCTAAGTATCCTTTTCGACACTTACGATTCGGCCAAGGGTTTTTCCCTGCGGCGCCTCTTGGGGGTGTGTTCGGCCTCCGAATCCGAACCGTCCGAGAGGGTTATCTTCTCCCTCTTGGACGCCCCCTCCTCCGGGTCAGCGGAGGCGGCCCTTTTCTTCTTTCCCCCCTTTTGGGGAGAACCACTTTCCGCCTCCTCCTCCTCTTCATCTTCATCCCCCTAGTGCGAGGAGTGGGCTTCGGTTTCTCCGGACACTGTGTCTGAATTACCCTTATGGCGGAAGCCGCCCTTGGCCTCCTTCCCCTTCTTCTTGGCCTTCTTCTCCGACGCTTGATATGGCGCCGGAATCAGCATCCTCGTCAGCAGAGGATTGGCTGAGTCTTCAGGTAGTGGAGCCGGACACTTGATCCACTCCGCCTTCGCTATCCAGCCCTGAATGAAAGAATGGAAAGATTTATTTACCAAAAGTTGTGTTCAGAACCAAAATACTCACAGGAGTGGCCGGATTCTCGCTGTCGAGGCCAATATCTTCGTTCTTCTTCGGCCATGTCTCCTGGGCCTTGAAGAGCAGCTTCCAGATCTCTTCGTGCATTGTACCGAAGAAGCGCTGCAGGGTCCGGGGACCTTCCGGATTGAACTCCCACATATGGAGAGGTCGGAGTTGACAGGGGAGGATCTGGCGGGAGAGCATCACCTGAATCACGTCAGCGAGACTGGTATTTTTGCTTATTATATTTTTGATGCGCTTCTGTAGCATCATCACTTCCGTGGTCGACCCCCAGTCCAGACCCTTGTTGGTCCACGACGCTAGCCGCATTGGGTGTCCGGATTTGAACTCATGGGCGGCCGCCCATTTGGCGCCGCGGGGTTCGGTGATGTAGAACCACTCCTGCTGCCAAACCTTGACGGTCTCCACAAAGACCCCTTTAGGCCAAATGGTGTTGGGGAGTTTGCTCACCATGGCACCGCCGCACTCCGCATGCTACCCATCAACCAACTTTGGCTTCACATTGAAAACTTTTAGCCATAGGCCAAAGTGTGGGGGGATGCGGAGCAGCGCCTCGCACACGACGATAAACGCCGAGATGTGGAGGAAAGAATTTGGGGCTAGATCATGGAAATCTAGCCCGTAGTAGAACATGAGACCGCGGACAAAGGGGTGGAGGGGAAACCCTAGTCCGCGGAAAAAATGGGGAATGCATACAACCCTTTCGCCGGGCTCCGTAGTGGGTATGACTTGATCCTTGGCTGGGAGCCTGTGCGCGATTTCCGCGGACAGATATCCCACCCCCCGGAGCTCCTTGATGTCCTTCTCCGTGACGGAGGAGGCCTCCCACTTGCCCTTCGAGCCAGATCTGGACATGACTGGAGAGGTTGGCGGTGGTGGGAAAGATTGAAGCTTGGGCGCTGGAGCTTGAGGATGGGAAAACAGGAGAAGGAAGAAGGCGTGGGAAAAAAAGAGGGATCTTTATCCACTTATATAGGCAATGAATATCAAGCACCCGCCCATCAAGCCTTAAAACTCGCCTGTTCCCAATGGGTAGTGCGAATGGCACGGTTGGACTACCCAAACCCGTATTGATAAGGATCCCGCAATAAGTGGGCACGATCTCCGCTCTGACGAGACGTGTCAATAGAGGCCGTGTTTCGAGACGCGAAGTGGGAGGCCGAAAAACGGTTCGAAATGATAAAAAGACTAGACGTGATGTTTCGCCGAAAAAGTTGTCAGTTGATAGACGCTACTTTGGCTAAGCATTTTACCTTCATGGTTGAGGGTTGTGATTGTCATGCAGAGCCGGATACAGTTCTTTTATTCAGAAGATCACTTTGGAGTATTCAGAGGAGGAACCCGCCTTGCAATGCCAAAGATAAATCTGCGCGCCGAACATGTCATCATTGAAGACTGGTTCAGGGGCTACTGAGGGAGTCCTGGATTACGGGGTCCTCGGGTGGGCGGGCTATGTGACATGGGCCGGACTGATGGGCCGTAAGGATACAAGGTAGAAGACCTTTCCTCGTGTCCGGGTGGGACTCTCCTTTGTGTGGATAGCAAGTTTGGCATCAGGATGTGTAGTTTCCTTCCTCTGTAAACCGACTCTGTACAACCCTAGCCCCCTCCGGTGCCTATATAAACCGGAGGGTTTTGGTCCGTGGAGGCCATCATATACCCATAGGCTAGACATCTAGAGTTTTGCTATTACGATCTCGACGTAGATCAACTCTTGTAACCCCCATACTCGTCAAATACAATCAAGCAGGACGTAGGGTTTTACCTCCATTAAGAGGGCCCGAACCTGGGTAAACATTGTGTTCCCTTTGTCCCTTGTTACCTTCGATCCTCAGACGCACAGTTCGGGACCCCCTACCCGAGATCGGCCGATTTTGACACCCACATCCACCACCTATACTTGAAAAAAATTATAACCAAGGGGAGATGACGATGGTGATGATCACGAGCATGAGGACGAGTAGGACCTACCTACTCAGTGGTGCCTGGCAACTTATTCTGATGGATCACCTCTTCTTGTATGTATACAGGGCACTACTGATGTTACTAAGGAAGTAGGTGTTGTCTCCCATGGTCGCACTCTCCGGACCTATTCCAACATCCGTTGCAGGGTACTCGGGATCGATACTAGTGTGCTAGCGCCAGCACCTTCTGCCTGGTTCCGTATTGATAGTCTTGGAGAAAACTCGCTCTTCCTTGGACAAAACTATCCAATGATGGTGAAAGGCGATCTAGCTGCTGTTTGCCCAACATTACTACCATTTATGAGAAGCAACTGTATCTATACCTCGTACATTGCTATGGTTCCCTACCCTGGCTATCACAACATGCGTCCTGATATAGGCTGCTTCAGCCTAGATGAGGAGTCCTGCGTTGGTCTCGATATTGACAATAGCTTCCCCTTCCCAGAGGCTTACTTATGGTTCAAAGCAAGCATTTCCAATGCCAAGGATTGGTTGAGCTGAAGTTCATTTCATTGCTTGTTATTTGTTGTGTGATAAAAACTTTAGTATTTACTAGAATGTTTTGTTGGAAATAATCTATAATCCAACATGTATCCTCTTTGTCGTTGTGTGTTGATGACTTGTTGTATGTAATGAATGGTACATTTGCATATGCATGTCATAATCTCAATTTATGAATGGTTTTGTCACTTCTTGGAGTGTGAGTACCGTAGTAGTATAGCCACCATCCGATTATATGAAGTTGCCACATCACATAGAGCCAACCTAATAGTGGAGTATGCTAGTGCAATAGTTAGTCCTAGTAGTAGTATACCATCAACTAGAGCTAGGTGTCGCACGGAGGCCGAGAAATATGGTGATAGCGTGACTGCGTGAGGTGGGCTTGTATGTAGTATGATGTAGGCACAGGGCTTGCCGTGTTTCCTACTCCTCCGGTCTAAATGTGGAGAAGATTTGGTCGAGTTCTTCCTCCTTTTGCCGACACGTGGGACATCCAGCAACCAGGTCGTTTCATGCAAGAAAATGGAGTGCTAGTTGAATCCACATGATGTGCATCTTGGGTTAAACTGTAAATAGAATCTTACTCTTGAGTAACTCCAAAAGCGGCCACCGAAGATCTTTATTGGATTTGTTTTTCATCACCAGCACGTCGAGGTGAAAGATGTGCAGGTTCAGTGGGTTGTCTTGCGTTTTCACTGATGGGACCGCATTTGAGCAAACAGACGATGGGCACTCTTTGTGCATCTGCTGGCTGGCTGAGAAGAGAGAGAGAGAGAGAGAGAGGAGGGCAGAGCACGGACTCCAGGAAATTTTGCGACAATGTGAGTAGTACTAGTGGTGTACCGTACTCCTGGAGAGATAATGTGTTCGCTCTACGTAACAAGCACCTCCATATAGTGGGGTTGCATGGGCCATAACTAGCATTCACGTCTAGCAGTACGGCACACGCCACCCACACGAGTCCCATCTGACACCAATTTTCTTGGAGTCCGTGCTACAGCTATCTCTTCTCCCTCTTGTTTTCTCTAACTCAGCAATCGTGCGGTGGGCGGGGTGGGGTTTTCCCGATAGTCGGTTTGCTCAACTGCGGTCCCACTTGTAAGTGAAAATGCAACACATCACGCATTCCCCCTTGAGCGGCATGCCGGACCAACCGTGTGGGGGTGCGACGCGAACACGGCAGGCTTTTCCTTTTGAACTTGTAACTTGTAAAATTTGGTTCTGCTCCATGGCGCGACTGATAGATAGAAACAACGATTTTCCCTAGTGTAATGAGAAGTTTGGTTCTGGCACGGTTCATGCATGGAGTACGCACAAAAATTATGAAGTTGATGCGAAAGGTAAGATAATTAGTAGTACAATATACTATTACATGGAATTGATGGCAAGATAAAGATACATACGGATCCATCAACGACATCCTCACGCCGTAGTGCGCCAGGTCTTTGATTGCAATTTTTTGTTGGTAGGTTACCAATCTGACTGCTCGGTGAGTACAATAGTAGTCTGATTGATGAGACTTCAGATTTGAGCCATCTACCGGAAGGGAGAGTGTATAATATCATCGGGAACTACATTCAAAACCGAATAAAACAATACTCCATGTATTTATTTACGGAGGGAGTAGTATATTTTTTGTGACATGCATTACTAGATATTGCTAGTCAAATACTAAATCCAGACGGACGTGGTAGTACTACTAAATCCAGACAGTGGTGCTAGACTAGTAGTAGTACTACCAATGTAGTAGTACTGTACTACCCGTTAATCAAATTATTACGTGCTGCTCCTCATAGTGAAGTGACAAGACCCTGCGCCGGAGATGACACTTGAGTGTAGGCGCCGTGTTCGGCATACGAAAGTCAGCCTCACCATGTGCAGTCACTATCATGATGGCTGTAGAGCTAGCCTGCTTACAACTAGCCGTGTTCGACATAATTTCCCGTGCGTTGCCACGAGTATCTCTACTCTTTTCTTATACGAGTAAGATGCCCGTGCATTGCACGGAACACAAAGATTGTGGGTGGACGGCGCCGGCAGCGGCCATCACGCCAGATTGTTCCATGGCCTTCTAGATGTGGTGGGGAAGAGATAAGGCTGATTGTGAGAGACACGGAGTTGTTTGTAAATAGGGAACAAGTGCGGGCATATTTTCGCAAAACTGCAGCAGTTTGCTTTGTATGCGTCAGATCTAGATCCGACGGCTATTGGTGAAAGATGGCAGGCACACCATCATCACCAACTCAGGCCCTCTTCGGGACCTCTTTGATTCGCAGGATTTTGAAAACACAGGAATAGGAAAACTATAGGATTGGAGTGTCATGCCCACTTGAATCCTATAGGATTAGCAAGGAGCGTTTGAGTTCATGGGAAAAGCAAAGGAATTGTAAAAAGAGGTTAGAGTGGATGTTAGATTTCCTATGAAATGTAGTACAAAAGATTCCATTGGAAAAATTCCTATGGGATTCAATCCTATGAATCAAAGGACAAACGTAGGAAAAATTTCAAAGGATTTCAATACTCCAAAAATCCTATAGAATTCCCTTGAATCAAAGGAGCCCTTGATTCGCAGGATTTTGAAAATGCAGGAATAGGAAAAGTATAGGATTGGAGTGTCATGCCGACTTGAATCCTATAGGATTAGCAAGGAGCGTTTGATTTCACGGGAAAAGCAAAGTTATTGTAAAAAGAGGTTAGAGTGGATGTTAGATTTCCTATGAAATGTAGTACAAAAGATTCCATTGGAAAAATTCCTATGGGATTCAATCCTATGAATCAAAGGACAAACATAGGAAAAATTTCAAAGGATTTCAATCCTCCAAAAATCCTATAGAATTCCCTTGAATCAAAGGAGACCTCAGGTTTTTATAGGAGTAGTATAGAGAAATAGAGAAACTTTTTTTCTTATAAAAAACCGAGTTGGTGATGATGGTGTGCCTGCAATCCTACAATATAGACCGTCCGATCTATATCTGACGGATAGAAAGCAAACTATGGCAATTTTTTTCCAAAAAGATACGCGCACCCCTCTCCACATTTGCAGATAAGGCCTTCCCTCGTTCATCTTCGTCTCCCACAAGATAAATAGCTCGTATAAATGCATCTTGATGTTCCATGCAATGCATGGGCCTCTTGCTGGTAATAATAAATATTGTACTCATGTAATGGGTATATTGTTGCCGCACCTATGCACGCGAACATTTATCATAACATAGTACTACCTCGTGCTGGATAGTCGTAATATTACAAGTTTCAAACTGATATTACAAATGCTAGGAGTAATGCTGCATCTACGAAGAGGGAATTACTAGGAAGTTTACGTAAGAACTTTCGTTACCTTAGGTGGATGCAGCATTATCGTACAAACTAAAATCCACCGCCCTGACAAGTCACTAATGGGCAAATAAATTTTTGGGTCTCTGGCGTCTTGATGTTTCAAAAACAAATTCAGCTTCTGCGGAGACATTGTCATTTAGGCTTAGACGCTTGCAGTGATCAGCACGCCATTCATTGTTGCGGCAGAGAATGCCAAACCTCATTACCTTGAGCACACTTGCCTCCAGAACAAAGAACCTGGCCAATTTAATCTCAGATGTGCTTCCTCGGTAGTCGATCAAATCAATTTCTGTAAGATGGAGATCAAGGCATTCGATGAGATTGTTATAATGCAGCACATTTTTCACTTTTGGGTCTTTTTTATCTGCAAAAGAAGAGAACATATTAGAGCAGCTGGCTGTATAAGATTGTCGTGTCATCAAGAGGTACCAATATCATTCGCTCATACGATAGGGTTGGCAATAGGGTTGGCTCTAAGGCTAGTGATATTTTTTTACTCTCTCTCTCTCTTTCTCTTTCCTCACATTTACCTAGGAGCACATGAAGAGCTTGGGAATTTGTTGCCTTCCACTATGTGGCCGATGCCATATTTCTCAAAAGTATGCCACATAATACGCATCGATGTCAAATCAAAAGATTTTGGCACCGCTCTAGCGATGTGAGAGAGTTGGTACCGCTGTGCACACAGACCCACATGTATAAACAAATCAATCAAACCAACTACACCAGCCTCTCCCTCTCTCAAACAAGTGTTTTTTTATTGCCTCAGTCCTCTCCCTCTCCCATGCAAGACCCTCGCGAGGGGCCAAGCCTCGTGAGGCAGACGACGCCAAGACCTCCTGAGGGAGCGGCCATCCCTGGGCTGCTCCTGAGGAGCGGAGTTTCCTATGCAAGTGCCCAACCTCATGAGGTTGCGGTGACGCAAGCCATGACGACCAAGGCCAGGCGGGCGCCAGCAGGCACAGAGAAGACAGTTTCCTCTTTGGTGCTAAGGAGGCAAGCGCAGGCGCGGGGTCCCGAGGAATCAGCCAAAGGTTTCCATTCCCTTGCAACAAGACCAAGACTGCTAGGACTGCAGGATGGATGTCATCACCGAACCCACTACAGCGTCACGACCAGAGCTTTGTAGGAGAAGACCACCTTTCATCAGGATAAGATGTACTACTTGTCCCCTTTCAAATTGGCCATTCTGGAATCCCTTCCCGCCTTCGTTTTTGGGGAAGAGGACCGAGGCCGCTATAAGTATAAGCGAGCCACCACCATAGAGAGGAGGGAACCGAAGGGCGACTCATTCTCACCAGAGCAAGCCTCGCGAGCTTGTTCATCCTCTGTACTAGTTCATCCTCAGCCCCTCATGAGGCTAATCCACCACAAAGCAGGAGTAGGGTCTTACACCGCAAGGTGGCCTGAACCTGGGTAAACTTCCGTGTCCATCTTATTTCATGTTCATCGAGCTAGGCTGTAGGGCGACGGGTTGGTTGGATAGAGAGGTTGAGTTCTTCACACATGCCCCAGAGTTCGAACCTTCTTCGGGTCTGCGGAACCCTGAATCTGACATTTGGCGCGCCAGGTAGGGGCGTGTTGAAGCTTCTCTCCCACCACTCGCTCCGCCGCCGTTCCGATGGCTGACGCTCACCGTGTTCGAGCCGAGCGCCGGGCCATTCGTGTCACCCAGACGGCACCCGCGGGCAATGGCGCCCCTCGCCGCTCTGGCTCCCCGGTGGCTAACGCCGCCACCGACCCTGCTGCCCGCGAACAGCAGGACTCGTCGCTGCCACCGTCTGTGCAGCGCAACGGCCGGACCGCGACTCCATCACCCACTCCAGCCATGGCGTCGTCTTCTCATGGCCGTCGTGGGCTGGCAAACGTGCAGTCTGCGCTGCTCATGGTGCGCGAGCTTCTGCACTATCGTCTGGCCAACGACCTCTACGATGATTGGCTCGCTTGCATCACCGAACTCATCAATGCCGCTGACGAGGCCCCTGCACCGTCTCGTTCGCTTCGCCCTCCGGCGTCCCTGGTGGGCGATGTGGCTCACGGCGCGCCTCCTCCCCTTCCTCTGCATGGCGTGGGCCCCGAGCTTAGGCGTGAAGCTCCCCAGCGCGACCCGCCGCGAAGAGCGCCGGCGTGCGATGAAGAAAGCTGCCAGGTGGTGCAGCGGCCCCAAGGAGAAGCGCGTGCGCTCCCAGCACCGCCACGCCAAGACCGCGTACCGCCAGAGGCAGCGGCACACGGGCGTCGAGATCAAGCTCCTCCCCAGCGGCTGGCCCCTGTGAGTGCGGCAGGGTGCTGTGCTTTCACCCCGGAGATGCGCCGCGTCGTCTGGCCCGGCAAGTTCAAGCCGGATCTGCCTCCACGCTACAACGGCACCCCCGACCCCGCTGAGTTCCTCCAGCTCTATGAGCAGAGCATCGAGGCGGCGAACGGCAATGAGAAGGTCATGGCGAACTGGTTTCCTATGGCCCTCAAGGAAGGCGCGTGTTCTTGACACCTGAACCTCCCAGTGGGGTCGATCTCCTCCTGGGACGAGCTACACGAGTGCTTCATCGCCAACTTCCAGGGCACTCGATGGCGGTCGAGAACTCAGATGGCGAGGGTGCCATCCCGCCTCCTCCTGAGGCCATCCCCAAGAAGAAGAAGCAACTCCTCCCAGAGGGCCGTCAGGAGGCTGGGGCGCCCGACAATCGTGCCTCAGGCACCGCGCCCACTGCTGGGGCGCCTTTCCCTCTCACATAGGAAGGTGCGCCCGGCGCCCATCTCAGTGCGGGCTCGGGGGCTCTCGTCTGGAGGGCCTCTGACCTGACCAGCGTCGCGAGGGAGGCGTTCGGGCACCACATGGTGGCGTGCTTCGACGCGCGCCTCTGTGAGCAAGGCGCAAGGCGCTGGGCACCAAGCACTCAGGAGTTCATCACCAAGGCAATCGAGGAGCTTCGGGAGGCGTGAGCCATGCGTGGCGATCGTCGTCCCGCATCATCCAGTGCAGTTGCCGCCCCTGACATGGGTAGCGAGCTGCGCGTCTGCAACAACATCCTAGGTCTCAACAGGGCTGCTTCGCAGGACCTCTTCTGGCCGTCCTGCGTCGGTCGGAGCGGGGGCTACCCCTGCAGCTATGTCCGCATGCCGTTCAGCCCGCTGAATGTGGACGCCTCGAACCAGTGCCTCATGCAGGGAGCCTTGGTGGCTCACGAGGCTAGGTGCCAGGCGGTCCTCACCGAGGAGGTTACGGACCCTCGTGAGCGCCCCCGGACCTCCGTTGCCTCCCGGGGCTCAGGAGCCGGTCGGCTCATGAGGAGCGATCTCTGCAGCACACATCTTTAGCTACCTCAACGCTTCTACAACAACGGTGTCAGGTGACTTTTTGGTTTGTTCAACTGAGGGCGCCCCTTGGGCTGCATCATCCTCAGGTAGAACTGGCTTTGCCTTCATGAGTTTCCTAAGTATCTCAACTGCTTGTCCGATGCTTCATCACTATGATGTCGCTGCGCCCTCGCGAATCCGCCCGCGACCGCCTCATGATTAAGGACTAGCACGGCGTCTGTGCTCGGGTTCGTCCCTGGAGCGTCGACAAACCCAAGCGACTGAGCTCTGTCCCGCGGGCCAGCTCCCGTGCGCGTCACCTCCCGTGGTCCTTGGTGCCTTGTTCTCGCATGACCTAATCACGTGTGGGCAAGTGCGGGCGCATGACCCGGTTCATACAACCGCAGTTCGGCGCTTCGCCGCAGCGGGAGCCGTGCACCGGCTATTTTTCTGTGGGATCATTGCATGAGAAGACTTGGCACGGCGTCTGTGCTCGGGTTCGTCCCTGCAGCGTTGATAAAACCAATGTGTGAGCTCTGTCTGGCGGGCCGGCCCCGTTCACGTCACCTCCTGGGGTCATTGGTGTCCAGCCTTCTCATGCGATAACCTCCGGAGGGGCGTTCGGCGCAGGACCCCCCATTGGCCTGCAGGTTTCTTACGTGCGCCCCGCGCCGCAAAAATCAGGCGCAACCCGCCTTGAGGTAGGGCCTCGTGAGTCCCGCGCTGGCTCACGAGTGCCCAGATACACCTCCTCCAGTCCTGCCATGCTAGCCACGTGTACGGACGGGGCTGTACACGCCCCGGAGTCGCCCCCCGAGGGAACTCCCACCCACGTACCAGTGGAAGCCCCATGCTCCGCGCTGGCGGACGACACGGTCGAGGAGCGGCTATGCCCACGCCAAGTGGAAGCACCATGCTCCGCGCTGGTGAATAAACAACTGAGGGCGCCCTCACGGCCGCACCAACCTTAGGATAGCCTCTCGGCTCTACGATCGGCAACACCCCACAGCTTCCCCCTCGGGAGGATTCCGCGAGGGGGCTGGACACGGGGGCTGTGCTCAGGCCCCGCCTAGCACACGCTACCCTACCAGGTCCGGGTACCTGGTCTTCTCGCGTTCCCCCAAGGTGAAAGCTGGTGGTCAAAGGTATGAGGGCTTCTCACACGTCAAGGGGGACCTCCTGAG
Source organism: Thinopyrum elongatum (assembly GCA_011799875.1). Lineage (NCBI taxonomy): Eukaryota > Viridiplantae > Streptophyta > Magnoliopsida > Poales > Poaceae > Thinopyrum > Thinopyrum elongatum. The sequence goes on along the minus strand of CM022303.1, from coordinate 284,046,763 downwards.
CATCGCGACTCAGGGGACTCACTAGTCACGTAGCCCCTCACTCCTTGGTGTCGTCCTGGTGATCTGGACGCCCCAACGATGGTCGAGGTATACGCGGGGCTGGGCCCTACTGATGCAGAGTGCGACGTCCTACACCCCGGCGTCCACGTTTCCTTCATGAGGGCTACTCGCACGTCAAGGGGGACCTCTTGAGCATCGCGACTCAGGGGCCTCACTAGTCACGTAGCCCCTCGCCCCTTGGTGTCATCCTGGTGATTCGGACGCCCCAACGGCGGTCGAGGTATGCGCGGGGCTGGGCCCTACCAACGCAGAGCACAAAAGCAAGCACGAAGGAAATTTGGCGCAATAAGGAAACCACGGGGTCCTAATAATTATTACAAGCACATATTGTTCCACAAGCTTAAATAGAAGCCTTACGCCTCCACGAGGCACGGTGAATGTTGCAGGGTAAAACTAAGAAGGAAAGACACTGGCGCCACCTGCCCCGCTCGTTGGAAGCCCCTCGTCGACAACGCTGCCACCATCCTCACCGCTTTCGACTTTTGCTGCTGGAGCCTCAGAGATGGGAACCTCCGGAGGCAGGATCATGAGCAGCTTCGCCAACGCCTCGCCACCGCGGAAGGATACCGCACTACGTGCCATGGGGCACAACCCCTCCTAGGTACCCCCTCGGAGCCAGCCACTCTTTTCTCGCGCAAGTCGCTTGCATGTTAAAGGGGGGCCCTTGAGCACCGCGCCTCAGGGGCTCTTACTGGCCCTCGAGCCCTCACCCCCTGGCGTTGACCATGGCATCGCGACCTGGCATACCAGCGGCGGCCGAGCCTCGCTCGAGAGCCAGGTCCCGAGGACGTAGAGCACCCTGCGGGGGGGCGCCATCAGGAGAAGGGCGTAGCCTAACGTCACACAAGAAGCTCGCCCTCGCGACAAGGAAACCACCGCAGGCTTGCCAAGATAAGTCGCTTCACACACCCGGGCGCGAACCACATAATCGGTGTTTCATCTCTCGTGATTTCGCTCGGGGAAGGGAACTCCCCTTTCAGTCCTTCGGGAGCCGCTTGCGCGCCAAAGGGGACCTTCTGAGCATCACGCCTCGGGGGCTCTTACCGGACCCCGGGCTGCTCACCTCCTGGCCTTGACCACGGCATCGCGACCTGGCATACCAGCGACGGCTGAAGCTTGCCTGGGGAATGGGTCCTGTCGGCATAGAGCACTAAGCTACCATGAGAGTAAAAGGGGGGAACCATGCCCAAGCGAGATACGCAAACACAACATAAGTTGGGGACGCTAACATTAAGGCAAAAGTGTCACGATCTTTACACACCCCCATGGGGCCCTTCATGGCTTTTGCGCAGGAATGAAACGAAAGGAAAGGACCTCCTGAGGATCGTGACCCAGGCGGTGTCACCCGTGATGCCTGGCCGGCGCCATTCCTTCCTCAAGCCTGAGCGCGACGGCGCGGCGGCTCATAGCTGTCGTCGTCGCTTAAGCTTGGTTCGAAGGAGGCGTTGCTCCTGCTGGAGGAATCACGGACAAGGCCAACGGCAAGTTCCCCGTGAGGGGCCTAGCCGATTTGGCGGCCTATGAGGGGGTCGCCGTCTCGATCGTCTCCCCTGGGGCAGCACTCCAGACGTCGGCCATCCTCTCCGAAGACCTTGAAGAAGATGCCCATGTCCCATCAAGTGCCATGCGTCAGCCTAGCCCGCAGGCAATTGGGGCCCGCGGCACTTCGCCCTTGCCTCTGGCTTCGCCTCGAAGCCAAGTCCGAGCGCACCTTGCTCCTGGGGGCTACTGTCGGCGTTCTGGGAACCAGGGTACCTAGACTTGCCAGCCTGCAGCCCACGGCGTGGCTCCATCGGCAGCCTGGTACGACCCATCTACAACACCAACAAGACAAGACCCTCGCGAGGGGCCAAGCCTCGCGAGGCAGATGATGCCAAGACCTCCTGAGGGAGCGGCCACCCCTTGGCTGCTCCTGAGGAGCGGAGTTTCCTATGCAAGTGCCCAACCTCATGAGGTTGCGGTGACGCAAGCCATGACTACCAAGGCCAGGCGGGCGCCAGCATGCGCAGAGAAGACAGTTTCCTCTTTGGTGCTAAGGAGGCAAGAGCAGGCGCGGGGTCCCGAGGAATCAGCCAAAGGTTTCCATTCCCGTGCAACAAGACCAAGACCGCCAGGACGGCAGGACGGATGTCATCGCCGAGCCCACTACAGCATCACGACTAGAACTTTGCAGGAGAAGACCACCTTTCGTCAGGATAAGATGTACTGCTTGTCCCCTTTCAAATTGACCGTTGTGGAATCCCTTCCCGCCTTCGTTTTCGGGGAAGAGGACCGAGGCCACTATAAGTATAAGCGAGCCACCATCGTAGAGAGGAGGGAACCAAAGGGTGACTCATTCTCACCTGAGCGAGCCTCGCGAGCTTGTTCATCCTCTGTACTAGTTCATCCTCAGCCCCTCGTGAGGCTAATCCACCGCAAAGCAGGAGTAGGGTCTTACACCGCAAGGTGGCCCGAACTTGGGTAAACTGCCGTGTCCATCTTCTTTCCTGTTCATCGAGCTAGGTTGTAGGGCGACGGGTTGGTTGGCTGGAGAGGTTGAGTTCTTCACACACGCCCTAGAGTTTGAACCTTCTTTGGGTCTGCGGAGCCCTGAATCCGACACTAACAAGGCAGCATGTGGACTGGTTGACCGGTCAACTAAACAATATACGGAGCTATACGCTGACACAGTGACCATATAATCCCTCGGTATAGAGAGATCGAGTGAGAGGGGAGGCCCGTGAGAGATACTCCTTCCGTCCCATAATATAAGAGCATTTTTCACACTACACTAGTGTGAAAAACGCTCTTATATTATGGGACGGAGGGAGTAGTAGAGAGAGAGAAAGAGCTACTCCCTCCGTTCGATAATGTAGTGCCTATATTTTTTTAAAGTCAAACTTTTGAAACTTTGACCAAGTCTATAAAGAAATTACTTATATCTACAATACCAAAGATAAATGATAGTATGAAGTGAGTACATGTTGTGATGAATCTAATGATCGTTCCAGATGTAAATGTTTTTCTCAAAATATACCTGGTCAAGCTTTTCTGAGGTTTGACTTTTCAAAACAACCATATGTTTATGGACGTGAGAGAGTACCTAACTAGAGAGAGAGAGAGAGAGTGAAATAGAAAGAGTGAGTGAAAAAAGTGTGTGTGCGTGTGTGAAAGAGACATGGACAACACATGATAAAGTAGAGAAAAAGTGTGTGTGTCTTATGCAAACATATCACACATGCATCTTCGACAGCAGAAGCGAGGTGAGGAGATAGTGTGTGGTTGGTTGCAACCGAGAGAGAAAGACCCCTAGCACGTGGCCAAGAGAGGTTTGACAAACAAGGGAGAGAGGTCGAGAGAGACATATGGAGAAAATGCAGACATGGGGAGGAGAGAGTGTATGTTTGTGACAGAGAGATCCCCTGGAGATCGATGGCACTACATGAGTGGGATATCGAGTGACAAGGTGTGTGTGCGATAGAAGATACCCCGAGAGATATCGAGATAGACATATGGATGGAAGGAAACAATACGTGTGTTCCTGATGGCTAGTGATAGATAGTCATACTTAGGGGGGAGTGCGTGTGCCTATGATGGAGTGAAGGATTATGGTACTTAGTGGGGGTGCGTGTCACATAGAGAGATAACACGGGCGGAGAGTGTTAGATGAGTCTATGTAGCGCGAGTGAGATATGTGTATGTGTGAACCAGGGAGATATAAAGTTTGAGAGAGATAGAGGAGCCCCGATACGGCTGAGTGGTGCGTCAGATAGCTAAGAGGGGGAAAGAGATACTCCATCCGTTCGATAATGCAGTGCATATAAATTTTTTAGAAGTCAAACTTTGGAAACTTTGACCAGATTTACGCAAATATTATTTATATCTACAATACCAAAGATACATCATACGAAACTACATCTCATGATGAATCTAATGATATATGTTTGACGTTCTAGATGTAAATGTTTTTCTCCACGTACATTGTCAAACTTTGTGATGTTTGACTTTTCAATAAATCTATATGCTATGGACCGAAGAGAGTGCCTAAGTCGAGAGAGATCAAGTGCGTGTGAAGGAGAATGAGTGAGTGTGCAAAAAGAGTGTGTGTGTGAAAGAGAGAGGGACAACAAACGATAGAATAGAGAGAGAGTGTGTGTTCGTTTCTTATGCAAACATATCACGCATGCATCTCCGAGATAGAAAAGCGAGGTGAGGAGATACACGAAGATAGCTAGTGCGTGATTGTTTGCAACGGAGAGAGACACCCCTATAGCACATATCCACTAGAGGTCTGGCCAACAAGGGACAAAGGCCGAGAGGGACGCATGGAGAAGATGGACGCATGGGGAGGGAGAGAGGGTGTGTTTGTCATAGAGAGATCCCCTCGAGATCGTGAGGAGACTATATGGGTGGGAGATCAAGGGATGAGGTGTGTGTGCGATAGAAAGATGCCCCGAGAAAAATCGAGATAGACCAGGTGTGGGAACGAGACAATGCACATGTTTGTGATGGAGACTAAGTATTAGTCATATACATAGGAGGGACTGCGTGTGCCTACAATTGAATGAGAGGCATCATACTTAGCTAGGCGTGAGATTGTGTGTGTGTGCATGTGAGATGGAGAGAGAACGAGGGAGAGAGAGTTTTAGATGGGTCTATAGAGTGCGAGTGAGATATGCATGTGTATGTGTGACCCAGGGAGATGGAGAGTTTGAGAGAGAGAGGGAAGAGCTCCGAGACGGCAGAGTGGTGCGTGAGAGAGTTACGGGCAACGAGCTAGGGAATTTGTGTGCATACGATGAGTGCACCCAAGATATTTAGCTTGGACTAGAGAATCATACATAGTGTTCCAGAGAGAACTATACATGGAGTGTGCATGCGAACTAGAAATACCCCCTCCACCCCACAGAGAGAGAGAGATAGAGAGAGAGGGAGAGGGACCGACAAGGTTTGTGTTTGGATGCGTGCGATAGAATTGAAGATTGTCGGCGAGAGAGAGAACATGAGTCCGGGAGAGGGGGAGGTCACGTTTATGCATCAAAGACTGATATAAACCATGTTTCGATATAAAATTGCATTCAAATATTTGAATTGGGGAACATGTTGTCTGCAATCCACACATGAACGGAGATATGCGTATCGAACAAGTTCATTAATTTGACTTTCAACATGTTCATGGAGTACTATAATACAATATAACATGCTACTCAATTGAGGTGTTCAATTTTGGATTTAGTTCACTATTTTGACCTTGTGAACGAGCTATTTCATTGAATCGAGATATTTCATTTTGGGTTTGATTCCCGTTTTTGAGTGGGTCAACTATTTGTCATATAGTAAATCATTAGCAACGAGCATGTAAAAACACATTAGTCCCGAGCATCATCTCACCATCTAAAAAAGAAGTGGCAAGCTAATATTTCGAAATTTGATTCGAATCGACTTGGTAAGGTAGACATGGATGCTCGTTCTCCCAAAATTTGAACGAACTGCTAAACACCCTTTGCTCGGTGGAATTCGCCCGAGCAAATAAATGGGAGATGCGAAATTACCGGCCTATGTGGGACACGCATCAATTGGCCTGTTGTACATCGAGGGTAGGTTCGTAACTTCATCCAAGCGCGTGTTCTCCTCTGCCGAAATGACAGGTGCCAAATAATTCATAAACCATGGGCGGCAAAACACCCTCTCCTCGCCCGAAATCGCTCGCATCGACTATTTCAAAACACGCCCTCCTCGCCTAAAATCGCTCGCGCCCACTATTTCAAAACACGCCCTCCTCGCCCAAAATCGCTCGCGCCCACTATTTGGGAGAAGCAAAGTTACTCTACTATCCCTGACCCTCAGTACACAGACCCAAGCCCAGAAGCCTAAAGGCAGGGGTAGAACTGTAACTCCCCCCACATTTCAGACAAATGCATCCGTAAGACATGATTCCCCCTCCCAATTCCCCATTCATACATCATGGGCGCCAAATCACCTTCTCCCCGGAAGCTCCCTTCTCCCTAGCCGCGAAACCTCAGACCCTCCTCCATGGCGGCCCCCACCGCACCAAATTCACTGCTGCCCTCCTCCCCAATGCCGGAGACACTGTTCGTTTGCCGTCATGCACTGGGCCGTGTGCCTCTTACTTCGTGCTGCCGAAGCTGCCTCGACGACGGCCGCGTGAACCATACCGGAGCCGATTCACCCCCGTCGTTGTGCACAGCGCCGGAGCGGCTCCAACTTCGGAAGCGTCCAGGGCCCCGGCGCTGCTTCCCCGTAGGCATCGACCGTCGCGACATCTCTGCTTTCCTGCCGCCGGTAGCCACCGCAATCACGCCGGCCTCACCGACTCGGCAGCTGGAGCTGCCTACTTCACCGGGCCGCAACATAGGTTGTACACTCATCTTAAATCACTTTATTTAGGCACCAGTTGTCTGAATTTTTATTCTGGGCCAATCGATTCCCAATGGGAAGCAGCACCCCTCGAGGCGGCGGAGCTCCTAGGCTGCCGGTTGGCTGGTGTCTAACATAAGGGTGCGGGGGCGCAAGTTTGCCGCGGAAGCAGCTCTTAGGTGGCTATCTTAGAGTTGCATGGGTTGAAGATACTACCGCCGCCGGATCTGGATGACGGTGAGTCTTTGTGGATTAGCCGAGGGCAGCGCAACCACGACAGTGCGGTGGGGCGGGGAGCGGGGTTTTGGTCGCAGCTCTCACGGCCAGGGACGGCGGAGGCAGGCTGCTCTGTCGGTGGTCGCTGGCTCTTCTGGGAAGATTCTGAACAGTGTCAGCCGGGAGGCACAAGACGGCCAACAAGCCATCCGGCGTAGATCGGACAGTACCAAAATAAAATAAAATCGTGTGACCCCAATTTAGTTTTCAGTCAACAGACGTGTGACCACTCTCGTACGTTACTGTTCATCTCTTAGGGTATTTCTTGAGATCAGAGATATGTGTCGTTCTTAACACTATGCATTTTCTGCATCTTCAGCCACACCGTCTTCCTTCTCACCGCAGCTGCTCCAACAAGGGAAGCATACACCAGATGGGAGCTATAGTCCCCACTCAACAGTTCCCTGCATCGAATGTGCGTGCCCGACATGGACAGCCACAACAACTGCTGGGCCATCGACAAGTCAGCACATGTTGCTCACTCCTATGGATGGCGGCCAGATAGGTTGTACCCTTATCTTACTTGTGTGCAACATTTATGGCTTTGTTATTCATCTAAGCATGGAAAATAGATTATCACATTTAACTGTATATTCATACTAATCTCTTAAGAGTCTTGTTCAGGAGTTAACCCTGTTCCATAGTTCAGATAAGAGACTTGTTCTTTAGGTAACGCTGTTCCATAGTTATCATCCATCAGCCAATGTTATCCCACAGGCTGGTGATTATACCACTTCTAGTATTACCTATGTTGTTCTTTAATACTTTTGTGTGCCATCTAGTTAATCTCGAGTACAAACGATACATATTTTGTAGCTTTCATCTGTGTTCTCCATTTAGTTTTTGAGACCTGTTGCTGCTAGTTAAGCCCAGTCCTACTATTTATGTCGTCTCCTACATGCACTCATTACATAAATCTAACTACTAGTTGTCTTCCATGCATGTTAGATATAATTGCACACACTGATATATCCACAAGAACCTCACGGAGCAATGTAATGACCAACAAACTTGACGTCAATGATACCCAATATGATGGAACATGTAAAGGCAGTTCTTCAGAAGACTTGTAGAAAGATGCCGAATCCTATTCACCCCACAAGGTCCTTGCTCTAACTTGGCCCGTGATATGGGTACAGCATGCATATAATGTCCTGGAGTGCATCTACTCTGTTGCAATGCCATGTGCTTAGCCTGCTGATCATGCATGTAAATATGTCATGCCTACCTGTTTTTCAGTACCTATTCCATTCATGATAACATGTTTTCAAATTCAAGTACTGTCATTCTGCTCTGTCGCAATGCGATCTGCTTAGTTTGGACATCATGCTTCTGAATATCTTATGCATTATTATTCATCAGTATGTACTTCATCTGTCTACCATACCATGTTTTTTTACATTGAAGTGTTGTTCTAGTGGTCTGTTGCAATGCCATCTTAGTTTCCCAATCATACACGCATATGTTGCCTAAGTGTTTTTCTGTATGTATTCCGCTATCATACAGTTTTACATCCAACTAGTGTTTTTTTACTCTGTTGTCCTGTCATATCCCTAGCTCTTCCATCATACTCCCTCCGTCCGGATTACATGTCGCAGAAATGGATAAAAATGGATGTATCTAGAACTGAAATACACCAGACACATCCATTTATTTTTGGATGGAGGGAATACATGTCAATATGTCATGGCTTTCTATTCTTCGGTACCTATTCCATCTCTCTGTCGTAGCATGTTTTATAACTGAAGCACCATTCTTCTATATAAGGCATGCAAGGGGAAGACGGCTATGTTAGAATCTGAAGGGTTACAAACAAGGTCTTTGCACAAGATTGAAACGCCAGGAGATAGTAAACCAACTCCAGTGTTCATAGATACTTCTCCAGCACAGAGAAACCCAACTCCTACTGATAATAAGTAGATTCAAGTGGCCAAAGAACTAGTCCATTCCAGTCCAGCAAAAATATGTCAACTCCATCTTAAAAAGCGTGTGCTTATCCTCACATCATGAAATTTTATAGCATTCAGATCATATTTTCTACATGTTTCTTACCCATCTCTCTTTTAGAAAATAAGCTTAAAGGATAGAAGACTTTCTAAACTGGGATCATGTTCGAGGAAAGTTTCTTGCGGGAATTCTCTGTGCTCCAATGCTGATGTAAGTACCTGTTGTATATCACTAAATTTTTACATCAACATGTATTTTGTTAATCGGCGTGAATCCAACCTTTATCTGATCTAAATTTACTTGTAGCAAAATGTATAATTAAAGGTGACAATGTTGATTTTTGTAAGGAAAACTTCCTGGTAGTTTTGCATATTGGGCTGCATGAGTGTACTATCTCATATCATGCACATTACTAAATTGTAGTGCTGTTCTGGTTGCCCAATCATTCATTGTGTCAATGTTGCTTTCCTATTACCTTACCTAGCTGATGATAGCTGTGCCATATTGTGTCAATGTTGCTTTCCTATTATCTGACATGGCCAATGATAGCAATGCTAGTGTGTTAATTTGGTGCAGGCTGCTGCAGATAAGAAGACAAACTCTGAAAATAGCAAGGCAACCCCATTGTTTCTTTCCAATAAATCTAGGCCAGGTAATATGTCAATAACTCTTGATTAATCTATATGGTTCCTCTCCTAATTTATGTTATGATGCAGTGGTCGAGACACTCTCCACTATCAATAATACAAGCTTGCCAAAATCGCCATCTGAATCCATTGAGTTTCCTCTGTCTCGAATCCAACGGAAAAAATGTATGTTTGTGAATGAATTACTGGCTGAAGCAATCATGGAAATCGTGGAGGAATCAGAGGTGCACATTCTTGCGCAACAACAACTGATCAATGTTTTCAGAGACAGTGTAGCAAAGAAGGAAGAACTTGCTCACATGCTTATGGGCGTCATCCGAGCTGAGGTTGCAGATTGTGAGGTTGTAGATCATTAAATTCTGCTCATTTATTTGTGCTGGCATCAATCTTTGATTGCCCAGTGGATGTAATTTCCTGTAATACATGCTGAATGTGCAATGTTTTTCCTTGTATGCCGTACGTTAGCTTAGCATGCCTCGCATTCTAGCTAGCTGGTCGCTAGGAAGGCAAAAAAGCAGTGAAATTATTAGTTAGCACGAACAGTCATGGGCCCTATATGAAGGAAGCGGCCACTGCCCTAATTGGCTTCCCTAATGGGCTCTCATGGGCCAAAATTCTCATAGGCCTTTGATTGATCGGTTTTTGTCTTGCCCATAATTGCTCGTCGTAATGGGCTGAAATTATAGCTGGGCCAGAATCGATGTTATCTAATTGGGCCTATTGACATGTTCGAACTTTAGCGGGCCCATCAAGTTAATGGGCCGTAACCAGGCCGAAAGCACTATTGGGCCGCTATAATTGAAACGAGCCAACAGTTAATGCTCAGCCTTGTTACCTCCCAGGTCGTTAACAGGCCGACATCAAAGCGGGCAATAAGTGTGCCCATTCGACTTCACGGGCCGTTAACAGGCCGATACTAAGGTCGGGCAATATATGGCCCAACTATATTTTGGGCCTTTAGCAGGCCTAAAGAGACAGCGGACTCGTACTGGACCATGAAGAGCATGGGCCGCTAAGAGGCAGAAAGTCAGGTCGGACTTTATATGGCCCAACTGTGTTGTGGGCCTTTAGCAGGCCGAAAGAGAAACCGGGCTGGTATTGGTCATGAAGAGCATGGGCGGTTAAGAGGCCAAAACTCAGGTCCAACTGCAAATGGCCTAACTAATTTATGGGCCATTAACGGGCTGAAAGACACACCAGGCTGGAAATTGGCCCAACACTTAAATGGGTCGTTAAAAGGCCGAAAGACGTACATCCTGAAAATTGGCCCATCCCTTGAATGGGCCATTAACAGGCCGAAACCAAATGGGGCCGATATTGAGCCCAAATATATAGCGGGCTGTTAACAGGCTCGAACTGACAATGGGCTGCAATGGTGTCTGTAACACCCTGGTTTCCGCTCCCTGTTTTTTTTCATTTGCGGGATTTGACTCCCGTCTTTTTTCTCGGTGTTATCGGATTTCTTTAGCTCTTGGGAATATGAAGATGGTCATATAGCCTTGCCTTTCCTATCCAGCCAGAGATTCTCTTCAGATCAACCTTTCCACCTGAGACATATTCTCCAGACTTCGCCACCGAAACCCTACCTTCCGAGTTGCCGGAAGGGAAACCCTGATCCTCTCAGTTACTAAGGAACCTCAATTTCCTCTGATATGTTGCCTCCCAAACGATTCCCAGTGATCATCCTTCATCTATAAACCCTGGATATGCAAAAATATTGCCAAGTTATTTGCAATATTTTTCATTTATAATTAATTCCTTTTTCTGCCAGTTCAAGGAATTAAATCCAGAAAAATATCTATCCATCTCCAAAGTTCATGAAAACTTGTGGAGATATTCTTTGTGATCATATTGAGCTCCCATAAAAATATTGGCCATAATTAAATAGGGAAAATTGCATTTTCCTATTTAATGCCAATATGGCATTTTGGGCCCTTTCTAAAGGAACTACCATTTTGGTAGCCAGGAAAAATCCCAAATAAATTCTGGAGCTTCTCCTATCCATATCTTCACCATTTCCATCAAGAACCCAAGTTCCACCCATTAAATTTTGAGCACAACACCAATTTGCAAATTCTGTCCAGTTGGGCAAATTGCAAAGGAAGTGCTTGAACCCTTGATCTATTTGAGCTGAAATTTTTCATGGCAGTTATCATTGATAAATCACTCATTGAAACCAAAAACCAGCTCAATCCATCTATCCATTTGTCCACAGCAATTTTCCTAAGTTTATGTCCATTTGGAACCTCTGTGAATGAAGTACCATTTTGGTGCACCCAAATGAGCTGAAACTTTTCCAGTATCTTCATATCATCAAATAATTGGTCTCCACCAAATTTCAGCTATTCTCATCTAGCCAATTTTCCCCAGCACCCTCTTTTGCATTTCTGGCTAGTTTGCCAAGTTACAAAGGAAGTGCCATCTATACTGATCCATTTGACCTGAAACTTTGCTAGATCATTCACCTTAGTGGATCACTTCTGTATGCCAAAATCCAGCTCATCACTCCAAGCCAATCTTCTCTGGTACACTACAAACACTTTCTATCCAGAAACTGTTCTGGATCACCTCGACCCCTCTATAGCTTGCTGTTCCTGTGTGATGGGTCATTTCATCTATTTGAGGGGGGATGAACACGGTAGACATGATTTGAGCTATTAATAGTGCCTAGTCCACGTGGTGCCGGTGGTGACCGCGTGAGACCTAGCCAAAACAGGGCTCTGCTTAGTTTCCGGTCGATTCCCTCCCCTGTGCTCTCGCCATCGCCTTCTGTCGACGTCGGCGGTGACGTACGGCTTCCTATCCACCCCCAGCTGGCCCTGGAGGCTTGCCCGTTGGCCGGGCGTGCCGACAGCGGGTGCGCCGCTAGCGCACTGCCACGGCACCACCATCTTGAAACCTCGACCGGCATCCAGAGCCCCTCCCTGCGGCTATAAGTAGCAGCCCCGAGCTCCCCTCCTCTCCAGGAACTCCCCAGCCCATTCGCCCGAGCCCCGGGACCTCTCTCCTCTCCCCGCAATCCCCATGGCCGCGGCTCTGCCGCCGTTGCTCCTCGGCCCATCCCGGCGCCCTGGCCTCTCTCTTCCCCTCCAACCGTGTCCTCGGCCGGCCTTAGTCACCCGCAAGGTGCCGCTGCCCTCCATTTCTTTGGGGAGGCGCCGCCGCCGTGGCTCCCCTGAGCTCCCTGGCTGCCCCGTGGTGGGTGGTGGAGGCAGTGCTCCAGGCCACCTCGGGCCTCCCCGCGCACACCAGTGGGCACGGTGACAAGCGGCCATGCTCCTACGCCCGCCGGCCGGCCCTGGGGAGCGGCGAGGCGACGGCCATGCCTGCGGCCGGCTGCCTTCGTCTCTGTTCGGGCGGGCAGAGGAGGGCGACTAGGGGAAGCTAGGGAGATAAGGTGGGCCGGCCCAGGAGCAACAGCAGCAGCGGCGGTGGGATTCAGCCCGAGTCAGCCCATGTGCATAGTTCATTTTCTATTTTTCTCAACAACAAAAAAACTGCTGAGGACCCGGTTCTAATGATTTTTATTTACAGCAAGGTCCTTGGCAGTCAAACCCTCACAACTTCTCACTCGCAACTCCGATTCAGGTGAAACCAACACTCACTTCTTCCTCTCTTTGAGCCCATTCTGATGGAATCATTTTCATAATGTTTACACATTCTGAAAATGACCATTTTGCCCTTGCCCTTCGTTCAGCCCTCCGAGATAGAATGGTTTCTGGTGATTCTTCCGCGGCCTCACCGCACTCTTTTCCGGAGTATTTCTTTGACCCCCAGGCAAGCCGACCATCTGATATATGCCCTAAAGCATTGCTCTGTGATATTTCTTGCATGTTTAGATTAATATGCTTGTACTTGTCTGAGTAGTAGTGAGCTGTATGTGACGCTGACGAACCCTTGCTTGCACTTTCTTCTGTGATGGCACTACACCTGTGTTCTGAGCTGTTTCCGGCCATCCGGGGTGGATGCCGACTTTTATTTCTCTTGTCAGCAACTGTCCATGTTCTGAGCTGCTTTTCGGCCGTCTCGGGCAGCTGTTGAATTTCTTTCCATAGCGGTGACCCTATGCTCTAAGCTGTTTTTCGGCCGTCTTAGGGAACTGCTTCATTCTTCTTATCAACACCGTCTCATGCTCTGAGCTGCTTTCCAGCCATCTTGAGCCGGGGTTGAGTTATTTCGGTAATGTCCCAGATCTGAGTTGTAAAGACCGTTCTGGTGGCTACTGGTTTCTTTGCCGGTTTTATGCAAGGGTTCCGATGGTCGTAACTTACAGCTCGAACTTATAAAGTGATAACTTGCCATTTAAATCTTGTTTCACTAAGGACCTGTCATGATATCATATGGAGATAGGTTATTATGATCATGCATAGCTACTACCATCTCAAGTTATTGCGATAAACAACCATGCTGGTTAATTAATGGCTAAAACTAAACCTAGTCGGTTGATCCTGAGTCACCTGTCCGGGCTTATTCGTGCAACCACATTTTCCGGTATGGGACGGCCTTGACTTGGTCTGATCGCGTGCTCTTTCATCGGTACCTACATCTAGGGAGGGTTATGCATGTGTGCTACCCAGATCAGGTAGACGGCGATAACCCTGTGAGCCCAGTTGGTTGTTTGCGCGGGGTCCCCATTTGGGATAGTTTAGTTTGGCCACGATGGTGGCAGGTGTCACGAGGTAACACAGGGGCCACCCAGGGATTGACTTCGGGGGAGGATGATTGCCGGTGGTACAATGGGAGAGTCACGGGTCAGGCGAGTTTCGTTGGAGCAACGCTGGTCCAACCGAATGGGATCACGAGGTCAGGTGCTCCATGGTGTGGGTAAAGTGCGCAACCTCTGCAGAGTGTAAAATCTATTCGAATAGCTGCGTCCACGGTATTGGACAGTCCGTCCAGGCCTCACTAGGTGGTCAACCATAATGATGATAATTATGGTGGAAGAACTTGTCCTGCATAGACATCGGATGTTGTCAGGAATATGGTATGTTAGCCATGGGATGGCAATGGAAGAGATGGTCGGATGACCACATGATTTGGATTGGACTTGGATCAGTTTCAGATTGGATCATGAGAATGTTCGGAATATGGATTATATACTTAATATGCTTTACTTTACTGTACTTTACTTCAGTAGTTATCTTGCTAGATAACCCTATTATGTCATGATGATCAATGCTGCTAGATGTTTAATCATGCTAGATAATCATGCTACGACATGATAATTAATAATGCTAGATAGGTATGCTATGTCATGATAATTAATGTTGCTCTAATAACAAATACATGCTTGAATGCCATGGATTGCTTTGCTTGGTGTATATGTTAGTTTGGTTTGCTTGCGAGTACATTCAAAAGTACTCAGCGGCCTTCAATGTGGCCAGGTTCACATAAGGACTCGTCGTCGAGGAGCCGAAGTGTTTGCCGGCAATGAGAGTAACCCAGTCAGATCCCTGTGGATTGGAGCCGCACCAAGACCAAGCTGCCTTAGATAGAGCTTTTCCGCTGCTATCACTCTTGTAATATATCCTATAATACTTATATATCCATTAATAGAAATGCCGGTGTTCATGATACTTGTTGTAAATGCGCATGCCAGAGTGATTTCCTGGGCTGGTATGCGTGGTGACCGTCTGGCTACAGTGGTACTCAGGCGGGGCGCCACAACTGATGGTATCAGAGCAGCCAGGCTGACTATAGGTTACCCCTAGCCAGACTTCATTGCCTATTGATTAGTAGAAAGCCCAGATGGATTTCAGCCATCTTCTGCCAACCTAGCATGGCTACTATTGATCATAAGGCAACCCCCTTGGTTTTTGGCTCCATCAGACCCCAACTCTCATGGCCTTGCCTCCGGTGTGAAATATCGCAACCGGCAACGACCCGTGAGCCTTGAACCCCCTAGGTAAACCAGATATCCTTACCCTGCTTGCTAGCCATGGCATTTCTCTCCTTAACTCTAGTTTCCTCTGGGAAACACTTATAAACTCCATTTTTTCCCCGACAACCCTAGAATCACACGACCATAGCCATCGTGTATCGAGTGTGATGTTCCCTAAGGAAGTAGTAGAAGCTTGACACCAATTGCTATCATGAGCATTGTGTGGTTTTGCTTCTAAATCCTCAGAGGTGCATTGAGTGCGCTATACTAGTTATACTTGTGGATCCTCGGCCACCTGTGTAAGGTCCGCAAAATTTGAGCTTTATTTGCTTTTGGTTTTTCGCGGTTCTTGTTTTTTTGTTGGTTTCGTTTCTCCGCTCCGACTGGATCCATCCGCAAGTGTCATCAAGAAGACTAGCATACAACTTGGATAATACCCAAAAATCCAAATTCAGCAAGAGTCAAGTCAAGCCAATTGCCTGGTATTCAGAACATTATCACCGGATCTGTCAGGAATGAAGAATGGGTCAAAAGCAGAATATATGTGCAAAAGACAAGGCCAGAAGGTACCTGAGAAGATTGACCTCAGAACAAATCACGCCTAAGGAGCAGTCAGATGAGCTACCAAGAATGAACATCAGTAAGGACAAATGGTTCCATCCCCGACACAAGGATTATTTCCATTAGTGAGGTGAACCGAGCCTTTCCTCAACGGACTCAAGAATCATTTATTACCCGTCGAAGACATATTTCAAGAATACAAGTATGCCAAGAGCAGCAACAAAATTCCGGTACGTCGGTACAAATTTCAAAGCAAATCTTGAAGTTCACCGATGCAAATACAAAAATTTCTGGGCGCTGTGAAAAGGTTTGCAAGGAATATGGATGAGTTCACAGTTGCCCAGAATCACTGAGCTTCCAAGCATCCAGAATCAAGGAGCACCTAACATGATTGGAAACTTAGCTGAACCAAAGGGAATTATCCGTCAACTGCTGATTATCGGCAACACTTGGTTTGAACGCAAATGGTATTCCGAGTTAATTATCAACATGAAGTCTGCATCAGTTCTGCAACCTTTACAGCAGCAATGATCAGTCTAGTAGAAGGACAAGTGATGTGCATGACCAGCAGAATATCTTCAAACAAGGTATGGCCTATACCAAGTGTGGCTCCGCTACGAGTAAATTCCGGATACAGCGGAAAGAAGCCAGAATTGGCCATAGATCCGACCGCATATCACAGTAAAAGGCTTCTGGTATAAGGAACCCAGCCTTCTTCGCAAGCTACCAGACTGCCAATCTTCCTTGGTACGCCACTTGGTGAGGAAATCTTCTGGGGTACAACACTCCCATCTTCCACAGTGTGCTACCACAGAAAGCTTCTGGCATAAGGCACCTAACCTTCCGCAGTAAGCTACATGAAGGAAAACTTCTGAGGTACGACACCCAGCCTTCTTCAGTACACTACCCTGGAAAAAGCTTCGAGCATAAGGAATTCAACCTTCTTCAACACACCAGTGTGCCCACAACAAGCTTGTTAAGAGCACGAACCAGTCTGGGCACACGTCCACCTCAGAACTCAGTGATTATGAAAAGATTTATCCTACCTCTGCATATGATGTGAGCATGCAGTCCAGTGGACCAGTTGATGCGAGCCACTCGTACACGGGAATGATTGTGTTCAGAGAAACATTGGCCCTATAGTTCAAAGAAGAATATGAACACAGTAACCTCTACGAGGTATGCAAGAGTAAGTTGTGAGAACAAGCCCGACAAGCTGGGAAAACAATCAAGGAGCCATGTTGGTAGGTCATTACAGGTCCATCAGAGGACTCTTCAAGAACAAAGAAGTGGTGGACAAACAACCTCCGTGTCGGTCGATAAGATACAGCTCTACGAACAGAGAGGTATTACCAATCCTTGCCAGACTCCTGCATATGCGGCCACATCAATGCACTACCTGCGGTTACAAGCGAACTTGCCGCACTCATCATGAATACGGGCCATGAACCAAGATAAGAGACTATGCTCTAAAAGCTACACCGAAATATAGGGATACTACGTTCAGTGGTCAAAGCACGGACTACAGAGGCTATATATGACAGGGCCCTCTCCGCGAGCGACGGAGTTTGAAACAAGACATTCAGATAGAATGGCTCAAAGCACATCAGCATCAACAGCTCGTAGGCATCATTGGGATAAGAGATTACTGTCTATGATTACTTTGTGATCATGCCTGACATTTCAGTTGGGGATACAGCAGCAATAGCTCGGTCATGTTATTCCTTCAAGTGTGGATCACCTAAGGACAAAGTCAGAATGCATAAGACAAAAGGAAACATCAGTATGAAACTCGCAACCAGACTGAGCATTCTGACACGGCAAAAAGAAAGTCATTCCATTCACTCGAGGCCATACAAACATGTAAGCCTGGTACCAGGAAAGGATGTCTTGCCCTGACTGTCAGAGTACGAAGTATCGCTATAAGGCCCGAAACAGTTGTTTCCTGACCATGGAAACTAAGTTGTTTGTTGGTATTATCGCTACCCCACTTCTAGGACAAGAGGTTTACCTGACAGGAAGGAGAAGGATTCAAGGAAACTATGTGCAGAGACAACACATGGTCCATCAGAAGAGGCAGTTAAAAGGCCCCGTATTCCAGCCAAGTCTTCTGGAATACGGCACCGCTGGCATAGGACGAATCAGCTCTTTGTTACTATGGATAAGGTTATAAGGGTACAAGGATCATATCAGCACGGCGACACTACGCCTGCCCAGGGTAGCCCTATGCTAGCAGCGGAACAGCCCGAGGAAGCGGAATGACTCTCGGCAACGGAATGATGACTGCGGTAAAGACAAGATCGCTAATGGAACCAAGTCGCACATGGGTAAGTTCCCCTTCCTCGGGAGGTAAGCCCGGAAATCTCGAGGACGAGATTTTCTTAAGGGGGGTAGGTTTGTAACACCCTGGTTTCCGCTCCCTGTTTTTTTCATTTGCGGGATTTGACTCCAACCTTTTTTCTCGGTGTGATCGGATTTCTTTAGCTCTTGGGAATATGAAGATGGTCATATAGCCTTGCATTTCCTATCCAGCCAGAGATTCTCTTCAGATCAACCTTGCCACCCGAGACATATTCTTTGGACTTCGTCACCGAAACCCTACCTTCCGAGTTGCCGGAAGGGAAACCCTGATCCTCTCAGTTACTAAGGAACCTCAATTTCCTCTGATCTGTTGCCTCCCAAACATTTCCCAGTGATCATCCTTCATCTATAAACCCTGGATATGCAAAAATATTGCCAAGTTATTTGCAAAAAATTTCATTTATAATTAATTCCTTTTTCTGCCAGTTAAAGGAATTAAATCCAGAAAAAAATCTATCCATCTCCAAAGTTCATAAAAACTTGTGGAGATATTCTTTGTGATCATATTGAGCTCCCATAAAAATATTTGCCATAATTAAATTGGGGAAATTGCATTTTCCTATTTAATGCTAATATGGCATTTTGGGCCCTTTCTAAAGGAACTACCATTTTGGTAGCCAGGAAAAATCCCAAATAAATTGTGGAGCTTCTTCTATCCATATCTTCACCATTTCCATCAAGAACCCAAGTTCCACCCATTAAATTTTGAGCACAAAACCAATTTGCAAATTCTGTCCAGTTGGGCAAATTGCAAAGGAAGTGCTTGAACCCTTGATCTATTTGAGCTGAAATTTTTCATGGCGTTTATCATTGATAAATCACTCATGGAAACCAAAAACCAGCTCAATCCATCTAGCCATTTGTCCCCAGCAATTTTCCTAATTTTCTGTCCATTTGGAACCTCTGTGAAGGAAGTACCATTTTGGTGCACCCAAATGAGCTGAACCTTTTCCAGTATCTTTATATCATCAAATAATTGGTCTCCACCAAATTTTAGCTGTTCTCATCTAGCCAATTTTTCCCAGCACCCTCTTTTGCATTTCTGGCCAGTTTGCCAAGTTACAAAGGAAGTGCCATCTATACTGATCCATTTGACCTGAAAATTTGCTTGATCATTCACCTTAGTGGATCACTTCTGTATGCCAAAATCCATCTCATCACCCCAAGCCAATCTTCTCTGGTACACTACAAACACTTTCTATCCAGAAACTGTTCTGGATCACCTCGACCCCTCTAGAGCTTGCTGTTCCTGTGTGATGGGTCATTTCATCGATTTGAGGGGGGATGAACACGACAAACATGATTTGAGCTATTAATAGTGCATAGTCCACGTGGTGCCGGTGGTGACCACGTGAGACCTAGCCAAAACAGGGCTCTGCTCAGTTTTCAGTCGATTCCCTCCCCTGTGCTCTCGCCGTCGCCTTCTGCCGATGTCTGCGACGACGTACGGCTTCCTATCCACCCCCAGCTGGCCCTGGAGGCTTGACCGTTGGCCGAGCGTGCCGACAGCGGGTGCGCCGCTAGCGCGCTACCAAGGCACCACCGTCTCGAAACCTCGACCGGCGTCCAGAGCCCCTCCCCACGGCTATAAGGAGCACCCTCGAGCTCCCCTCCTCTCCAGCAACTCCCCAGCCCATTCTCCCGAGCCCTGGGACCTCTCTCCTCTCCCCGCAATCCCCATGGCCGCGGCTCTGCCGCCGTTGCTCCTCGACCCATCCCGGCACCCTGGCCTCTCCCTTCCCCTCCATCCGTGTCCTCGGCCGCCCCTAGTCACCCGCAAAGTGCTGCCGCCCTCCATTTCTTCGGGGAGGCACCGCCGCCGTGGCTTCCCTGAGTTCGCCGGCTGCCCCGCGGTGGCTGGTGGAGGCAGTGCTGTAGGCCACCTCGGGCCTCCCCGCGCACACCAGTGGGCACGGCGAGAAGCGGCCATGCTCCCGCGCCCGCCCGCCGGCCCTGGGGAGCGGCGAGGCGACGGCCATGCCGATGGCCGGCTGCCTTCATCTCTGTTCAGGTGGGCAGAGGAGGACGACCAGGGGAAGCGAGGGAGATAAGGTGGGCCTGGCCCGTCAGAGCCCACCGGGTTTTTTTTAAAGAGAAGCAGCAGTAGGTGGGCCGGCCCAGGAGCTACAGCAGCAGCGGCGGTGGGATTCAGCCCGAGTCAGCCCATGTGCATAGTTCATTTTCTCTTTTTCTCAAAAAAAAAACTCCTGAGGACCCGGATGTAATGATTTTTATTTACAGCAAGGTCCTTCGTAGTCAAACCCTCACAACTTCTCACTCGCAACTCCGATTCAGTTGAAACCAATGCTCACTTCTTCGTCTCTTCGAGCCCGTTCCGATGGAATCATTTTCATAATGTTTACACATTCTGAAAATGACCATTTTTCCCTTGCCCTTCATTCAGCCCTCTAAGAGAGAACGGTTTCCGGCGATTCTTCCGCGGCTTCACCGCACTCTTTTCCGGAGTATTTCTTCGACCCCCAGGCAAGCCGACCATCTGATATATGCCATAAAGCATTGCTCTGTGATATTTCTTGCATGTTTAAATTAATATGCTTATGCTTGTATGAGTAGTAGTGAGATGTATGTGACGCTGACGAACCCTTGCTTGCACTTTCTTCGGTGACGGGACCACGCCTGTGTCCTGAGCTGTTTTCGGCCGTCCAGGGTGGATGCCGACTTTTATTTCTCTTGTCAGCAATTGTCCGTGTTCTGAGCTGCTTTTCGGCCGTCTCGGGCAGCTGTTGAATTTCTTTCCGTAGCGGTGACCCTATGCTCTGAGCTGTTTTTCGGCCGTCTTAGGGAACTGCTACATTCTTCTTATCAACACCGTCTCATGCTCTGAGCTGCTTTCTAGCCGTCTTGAGCCAGGGTTGAGTTATTCCGGTAATGTCCAAGATCTGAGTTGTAAAGACCGTTATGGTGGCTACTGGTTTCTTTGCCAGTTTTATGCAAGGGTTCCGATGGTCGTAACTTACAGCTCGAACTTATAAAGTGATAACTTGCCATTTAAATCTTGTTTCACTAAGGACCTGTCGTGATATCATATGGAGATAGGTTGTTATGATCATGCATCGCTACTACCATCTCAAGTTATTGCGATAAACAACCATGCTGGTTAATTAATGGCTAAAACTAAACCTAGTCGGTTGATCTTGAGTCACCTGTCCAGGCTTTTTCGTGCAACCACATTTGCCGGTATGGGACGGCCTTGACTTGGTCTGATCATGTGCTCTTTCACCGGTACCTCCATCTAGGGAGGGTTATGCGTGCGTGCTACCCTAATCAAGTAGACGGTGATAACCCTGTGAGCCTAGTTGGTTGTTTGCGCGCGGTCCCCGTTTGGGACAGTTTAGTTTGGCCACGATGGTGGCAGGTGTCATGAGGTGACACAGGGGCCACCCAGGGCTTGACTTCGGGGGAGGATGATTGCCGATGGTACGATGGGAGAGTCACGGGTCAGGCGAGTTTCGTTGGAGCAACGCTGGTCCACCCGAATGGGATCACGAGGTCAGGTGCTCCATGGTGTGGGTAAAGTGCGCAACCTCTGCAGAGTGTAAAATCTATTCGAATAGCCGCGTCCACGGTATTGGACAGTCCATCCAGGCCTCACTAGGTGGTCAACCGTAATGATGATAATAATGGTGGAAGAACTTGTCCTGCATAGACATCGGATGTTGTCAGGAATATGGTATGTTAGCCATGGGATGGCTATGGAAGAGATGGTCGGATGACCACATGATTTGGATTGGACTTGGATCAGTTTTAGATTGGATCATGAGAATGTTCGGAATATGGATTATATACTTAATATGCTTTACTTTACTGTACTTTACTTTAGTAGTTATCTTGCTAGATAACCCTGTTATGTCATGATGATCAATGCTGCTAGATGTTTAATCATGCTAGATAATCATGCTACGACATGATAATTAATAATGCTAGATAGGTATGCTATGTCATGATAATTAATGTTGCTCTAATAACAAATACATGCTTGAATGCCATGGATTGCTTTGCTTGGTGTATATGTTAGTTTGGTTTGCTTGTGACTACATTCAAAAGTACTCAGTGGCCTTCAATGTGGCCAGGTTCACATAAGGATTCGTCATCGAGGAGCCGAAGTGTTCGCGGGCTAGGAGAGTAACCCAGTCAGATCCCTATGGATTGGAGCCGCACCAAGACCAAGATGCCTTAGATATAGCTTTTCCGCTGCTATCACTCTTATAATATATCCTGTAAGACTTATATATCCATTAATAGAAATGCCGGTGTTCATGATACTTGTTGTAAACGCGCATGCCAGAGTGATTTCCTGGGCTGGTATGCGTGGCGACCATTTGGCTACAGTGGTACTCAGGCGGGGCGCCACATTGTCAAATAGTTAATGGGCTGTTGACGGGCCGAATTGGCACATCTCGTATGGGTCGTGGGCTTAAATGAACCAGACACAACTAGGCCCTATATGGGCGGGCCTGCTAATTTTGACTGGGTTGGCCTCTTTCACCTAAATGGGCCACTGTTGGGCCTTGCCACATGCCAACGTATCATAGGCGCCTCCCGTACAATGAGTGGATGACATCTGTCCCAACGCTGAGCCGACATGTGGATCCTCTGGCGAATGAGAATTTTACACGTGGAAAATCCCCATTGGTCGGGGCTGTGAACGGGTTATCGGATCCAAACCGGAACCTGATAGCTTAACGGCGACCCGTTATGGTGGATGCCACATGTCGGTTACCCTTGACGAAAACACTTCCATGACGCGCCATTTATCGTCATGGAAGTGGACACTTCCGTGATGATAATTTTGGTATTGTCATGGAACACTTCTACGACAGCACAGGTATGACTATCTTGATTTTTTCATAAAATCGTCATGGATGTACATGCATGACAGAAAACATGACCTACTATGACAAACACGTATCATCACAGAAGTGTATTTTTTTTATAGTGTTCAGGCAGCGAATTCTATGAGCTTGTGTGACTGCTAGTCTCAAGTAACTTGAACACTGCATTAAGACATGACTTTGGGGTTGTCTCGCTATCTTCAAGATGTTTTGCCTTCTTTCACTACTGCAGGATGCTGCTAACGTGACACTACGATCAGAGACCCTTCGACAAAACTATGTGCGATGCAATAATCGCAAACGGTGGTGTAAAAAACCGTCAAAAAAGATGCAAAACGTTTGCGATGGCGGATGCATCAAACACGGTTCAGAATTTAGTTGCGTGTGGGATGAGGGGCATACGGTTCAGTTCAAGGAACTATTTGCGATGAGGCGGAACAAAAGAAACAGGCAGCCAGAGGAAGGCGTGTGCGATATACAGCATACGGTTCACTCGGATGAACTGTTTGTGATTAGGCAACACAAAAGAAACGGTCAGCCAAATCAAGGTGTGTGCGATATACGGCATACAGTTCACTCGGATGAACTATTTGCGTTGAGCAAAGAGAACAGAAACGGTTCAACTTAACAAGATGTGTGTGATACACGGCAAACAGGTCTGTAATCGGAAACGTGTGGGAAGACCGATAACAACACAGACGATTCCTATTAACAAACCGTGTGTGTTGTGAGGAAACGATTGCTGGTATACAATTGTGAGTGATTGATGAAAACATCACCGATGGGTTCCATTGTTTAGTCCGTGTGCGATATGATTTTCTTTGTCCGCACAACATCTACGCTCTGTCTACAGAGCATCAACATATATACTTAAAAAGACAGCATTGCATAACCAAATTAAGCATACAATTACACATGTGACTACACACATAACATTTCCACACACCAAAGGAAGCAATTACATGCATACTAAACTAGGAGAAACGAGGATCTAATCATCTACTTATTGTTGCAATGACGCTTGCCATTGCTCTGCTTCCGGCTGGATCCCTGGCCATTTTGGGGAAGGAGGCACTTCCTCATGTCAACGATCCGCCTGTACATGTCGTAGCTCGTGTACACCTCCTTGGCCGCGTACACGATGTGAGCTTTGCCGAGTTTCTCCATCCAGACCGAGTGCCAGGCACGCTTGTCCTTATTGCAGGAATCCTTCATGTCTGTGTAGTAGGGGTCGATGATGGCCTCGGCGAGGTGAACCAGTGAGTCCTTCTCATGCTCCTTGCTGCCCCAGATCTTGTATTGACCCTGGATGTCAACAAGATTCTGGCAGGCGATGCCCGAATTCTCGAGCACCTTTACATCGTTGGTGATGTCAACCGTAGCGAACATGTAGTGGGGGCTGTTGACAAACCTGGCGAAACCCTCGCAGGGCCTTGTGGCCAGGCAGTATTGGTAGACGAGGACGTGGTGGCGCATGCACATCTGGGTGACGGCGACCTTGGGACGAGACCCGGCACGAGCGCGGGTGTACTCGAGGTCGAACCCAACCACCTTGTACTTCTCCTCGGCAAGCAATAGCTCCATGATGTGGACCACCTAGACCGGGTCGTTGGTGTACACCACCGAGAGGTCCATGAACCTGCTGTGGGTGTCCACCATGGCATGCATGGTGAACTGCTGCTCATCGTCGGCAGCCGCTCGGAGCACCATTGGAGCCGCACAGGATACCCTCTAAGAATTTGTCGTGGTGGGTGTGCTTCTTGCAATGGTGGGGCGCGATCGAAAGGTTGAAGAGACACAAGGGTTAAATGGCCGTTTTAATAAATGGGGGCCGGCCGGCCTGTAATCGTCATGTCTTGTCACGGCGTTCATAGCGGAGGATTCCAGTGCACGCTTGACAACACCGCACCGCACGTGTTTCGTTTGACCGTGCGTCGGCTCGAAGAGGCACCAAATGTATCATCGGTGAGCCTATTCCCATGCTACCGCGTAGTTTACCGCGCAAGCTTCCCGCCCGGCTAGTTTGGCCACGCGTCGGCTAGAAGAGGGACAAATCATGGGCGTTTATTGGCAAAAAGCTTTGTAAAAACGAAGTGTGTGGAATAACTTCGGTCATAAGTTTACCCGTGGGTTATGAGGTCAAAGTTACACAGAAGGGTGATGATGGACACTCGAGAGCGATAATTAATTCTGCGCTCTACAGGGCACACGGTTGAAGAAACCAACTGTGTGCAATAATGTCGAAGATCGCAGTCGAGTTTGCTATACAAATCGTGTGCTTTGAGACCGACAAGGTAAACATATTCGAGAATGGTTAATAAAACCTAAGACCATTGCATATTAAGGTCAAAATAGTGCTACCAATATACGAGTCTCATACGATGCCATTTCAACGATTGTACCACAAAAGCTCAAAATATTACAAGGTTGAAATTAGAAATGAAATTCAGCTCATCAGCTGCAAACGCTTACGCTGATCCGCTGAACATGGATATCAGAGAGGTTCAAACTAATATTACCACTTCTGAGTCTTGTTTCGAAACCTCATAATTTTTGCAAGGGGGTCAGCCACTGAGAAGTCATGTATGGGGTTGACACGTTGACTTCTGATTACTCTGTCATCTGAAGTTCCAAAATGAAATTCAGCATGTTCGGAGCCTATTCCATTCTGCCGCAGGCGCCGGCGCTGATTAACAAACCATTCATTTTTGCGAAATAAATGTAGGGAAAACCTCATTACCTTCAGCACCCTTGCTCTGGCAACAAAGAACCTGGCGAATATAATCTCCGGTAAGGTCCCTCGGTAGGAGTTCAAAGTAATTTCTGAGAGATGCAGATCTAGGCATTCAACGTCATTGTTATATTGTATCACATTATCCACCACTAGGCCTAATCTTATCTGCAAAAGAAGAAAACGTGTTAGTGCCTACATGCAGTTTTGAACACTACTACAGGCCTATTTGGTTTGCAGGATTTGTAAAATGCACTAACATGCCATCTTCGATCTGACATGATTAACATGGGCATTTGATTACATTCTAGAAAAATGTAGCCTTCTTCACAAGAGGTTGGAGTGGATGAAAAGTTCCCTAAGAAAACTAGTACAGATGAATCCAAAGGAGAAATGCTTATGGATTGTAAACATATGGATCAAGCAACCAATATGGGGGGGGACATGTATGTACTGAAATCCACCAAAAGAATCCTTCAGAAATCGTAGTACATTGTCATTGTAAACTTGGAAAAATGTGTCACAAATTGAACTCCCTTATGGTTAACATTTAACAGGAACGGAACATCACCTTGATATATAGCTTCTCCAGGCACGGAAAGCATCTCAGGAAACTGACAACTTGCTCCAGGTTGGGGCCGATAGATTCTAGTGCCAAGACCTTCACTGTGCGCAGTTTCGGGGTCAAACTTGTCAGAATCATTTTCTGGATGACAGACGAACAAACATCTTCAAAATTAGAAATAATATTAATTTGTAGAAGGAGAGGTAGAAGGCGGCTATTGTACCTGAACGGGTGTGGATGCAATAACAAGTTCAGAGTATTTATCAGACGAGTAGCCCACCACTGTCAATTTCGGCGCAGAAATGACATTGATTCTTGTTGGACCTTCTTGATCAACTACAAGTAATCTCTCAAGTGCAGGTGTGTCCTCAATGACCATACCGTGGTACACATCTTGTGATGTCTTCCTGCCGCACCAGCAACACACATAAATAGTCCGGAGAGTCATGGAGGTGATGTGGAAGCTACTCAACCCATTGATCACCTGAAGACGAAGGTACTCGAGTGCAGTACAGCCATGGAGCAGGCGCTCCGTGTCACCGTTTGGGAGGCAGACAGCGACGAGCTCGAGGTGCTTCAGTCGTGGTAGAATAAGAGCGAGCGCGTCATTAGGGGGGGGGGAATGGCAGTTCCTGAACTTGGCGACGCGCAGCGTGGGCGCGAGGCGGAGTGCGGACATTGGCAACGAGCGCATATGCCCATCATCAAAAGTGAGCTCCTCGAGCTGATCTAGGGAGGGGGATCAGAACCAGTCGTCAAGCTTGGCTCGGTCCTTGCCGTTGGAACAGAACTTGCCCATTCTAAGGCCTCTGGTTGGGCCAAGGTGACTGCCGAGGATCTTGGATAACGCATCCAAACTTTTGCGATAGCATGGCAGAGCTAGTGGTTGTCGATGAGGTTGAGAGGGTTGAGTTCCATAGGGGGTGCCACCGCCGGGAAAGGACGGTTGTCCGCGCCCCATACTTGATTGGGAGGAGGGAGATGATGACTGTCAACATATCATCGGGGAGGTTGCTGATGAAGTCTAGGCCTGCTGGAGTCACTTGCGGTTCTTGCTCGCCCCGCCTCCGCTTGTTGGCAGCCCCGTTCTCCACCTCCAGAGTCTCCTTGTCAGCGGCGCTTTCTGATAGAAGTGGGAGTACAGGGAATATTTAGTTAAAACAGGGCAATAGAAAAGTGTATTGGTAACTAGAAGTTATTTGGTAGGAATATAGTAAGAAAATGGAATAACAATTGGTTGCTTAAATACTACACAATTCATTTGATATTGCTGGCTAAGTCAACATGCAGATACTTGAAAAGAAAACTTACTTCGAACAAAGTCTGGACGGATGATATCGTCGGGGAAGTTAGCATATATCTCATGACCAAGCCCTTTTATGTGCAGTGCAATTATAGTGCCAGCTTTCAGTACATAAAACTTAGAAATTTCTTTCCAAAGGCTAGTGCCAAAATAGGAGTCACCACGTTCATCAAGTCTTACAGTAGCAACGATTGTAAATCCATGGTTTGTGTTCAGTATGACATCCATGCAGTCTTGATTTATGTAAAGGGAAAGATTGTGCACTATAGATTCTGTTGCATAGCAAGGGACGCGCTGCAAAAAATGGTAGGATTGTTAAAGAAAATATGGTAACATGCAAATATGGGCCCAAATTGAAAGAACTGTACAGCAGTTGAAATCGAAGGACAAAAATCTAAAATTAAACAGATAGGGTAAACATGATGTCATGGAAATATGACAGTAATCGAAAGAACAATACATCATTAATTTGCCTAATATAGAAAGAAGAGGGGAAAAAAATCCCCTTTGACGTATATGGTGCATGTGGCACCTTTTATCCAAATGTAGCAATATTTAGAATATGTTCAGGGAAGTAGGCCATGCCAACCGATTTAGGGTGAGATTGAACATACCGCGCGCATCCTCAAGTCATCTGGTATGGTGAGATGGAATGTCTGGCGGAGGCCGCAAAGTCCTGTTGTGTCTGCGCACTGTACACTCTATGAGTGAAAGAAAACCCTCAAATCAGCTCGAATAAAAATGAATTCACGGTGATTTTGGCTGGGTGATTAAAGGAGGCAGATGAACTGGGATAAGAGATGAGATAATATCTCATTAAATTAGTTACCTTGTTGTCCATGAGAAAGAAGCCTCAATACGACAGATTCCCCAACCGAGCGGAGCTGGGTCAACCATGAGCAGCGTCGAGAAAGTCGATGGCGATAGGTGGCGGCAAGCGGAAGTGGCGAAATGCGGTGGGGTTTGCCGGTAGCCTGGCGGCGGCAGCATGCGTCGAGCTAAGTGGTTACTGCCGCGATAGGCGGTGCCATACATAGACGCGGAGGAGCTTGTGCAGGTGTGAATGGGGACCGGAGGGGGTGGCGGGCGGGGTGAGGGTTTTGTGACGTGGGGATGGTGTAGGTTTTCTTTTTTTCTTTTTTGAATTGGGTGGTGAGGGTTTTCTGTCCCACAAAGAATTTCGGAGGCAATGGTTTGCTAGAGCCAACTGTGTGTGATTGACGCAACAGGCAAAAGGAAAGTCATTGCACACGGTTCCAATTTTGGGAATCGTGTGTGATTGGCGTACTACCTCCGTCCTGGTTTATTGGTCCCCTTTGTAATTTGTACCAAATTTTGACCAAATATTTAACTAAGAAATGTTTATGCATGTAACCAAAAATTATATCATTGAACACTATGCTCAAATACCCATCCAACGATATAATTTTTGCTGACCTGCTCTAACATTTTGTCAGTTAAATGTTTGGTCAAAATTTAACACAAATTACAAAGGGGACCAATAAACCAGGACGGAGGTAGATTCCATCAACCGAACTGATTGCATCCATATCCCATGGTTAGACATAAGTAAACATAGATTAAGCATACTCAGACATAGATAATAAGCGTACATGTACACAAGCATAGTTCAACCGTCATTAAGCATACTCAAGTGTACATAGTTCGATCCCACATCTCATCTCACATGCCTGCACGATCCTGAAGCTTCTCCAGGTACTCGGCGTACGCGTCGTGCGCCACCCTGCGAGAATACTTCTGCTTGAAGGAGCCAATGGCCCATCCTCTTGCATGTGCCAGAACACTTTGATATGCGTCATGAAGCTTGTGGTTGCAAAATGGGCATCGATAGCCGCCGTTCCAGGTCCTAATACGCCTGTTATGCATTCCCGCATAAAGCTCCCACATGATTTGCCTCTTGTACCTCCTCTGGCCATCTTCATCCTCGCTGTCCACATCGTTAGACAGCACCTCTACAAATAGTAAAACAAATTTGGCATTAAATCAATGTTTACATGTCGTGAAGTAGGATTAGGAATTTATGGCTATTTTTTATACATATCCAGAGATTATGGTTCGATTTTTAAGCACAGTTGTCTATGTGCAGACCAATCTTGAAGAAAATAATGGCAGAAACATATATGTAGGTCATTCAAAATCAATTGTCAAGTCCTGGCTAGGAATTATTAGCACGAACACTAACCCTAGCCGGATTACTAGCAGAAATCATTTGCACAGATGAAACAACTAATCACTTATCACCTGTACCATTCAAACAATCAATACGCTACACGGATCTAACAAAACTTACTCAGATTTCATGGATTGGGAGAACATAACCATAGGATTTCTATTCCAAAAAGGGGGAGGCAGGAGTAACCAGAGAAACCCTAGGATCTATTTGACACATAAATGGGTATAGATGACTAACCAGTTGTCCGTCGTCGTCGGAGTCGTCGCCGGAGTGGTCGTCGGAGTCGTCGCCGGGGTCGTCGCCCGAGTCGTCACCAGAGTCAGTGTGGAACTCCGCCTCCGTCTGTGGAAGCTTGATGCCGTCGACAACGTCAGGGTGCAGGGATAACTCGCCGGTGGTGACGGCAACCTCTATCTCCATCTCCACGCCATGCTCCGGTGCTTCAGCAGCCCCGGCGTCGCCACTCCCTCCGATGGGGCGCATCGGTGGCATCCTCATACACTGACGGCTTTGAGGACTGAGAGCGGCGTCGAGGATGCAAGCGGAGAGAGAGGATTGTGTGTGTGGCGAGGATGGGGGGTGCGGCCGCTCGGGCGCACCATTAATATGGAGTAGTGGGAGAGAGGCGGGCGGCGGTCAAACCGCTGGCTCGCCTCCTGGTGAGCCTGCGCACCGGACTGCTGGCATGCCTACCATCGTTTCACACAGCTACTCGCACGCCTCCCGATGACACTGCGTAGCGAGCACGCCTCCGTCAATTCACACAGCTGCACGTACACCTCCCGGTTTGCCTGCGCATGCGTCCCGTCAACTCACGCCTGCTCGCACGGCACACGGGTCGCGTGGCGGCACGTATATTGTTTTTCTATTTGGATGATTAATGCTGCCGCTTTATTGCTTAACCAAAGCATGGCACGTATCCATTGTTGGTCTAACGCTCATGGTTCGAATAAATAATCCGTTTGGGATATTGGTTCCCAATTATTAATAATCTCCCATTTGTAATTAGATAAAGATTACATCAAAACTGGTCTCAAATTTGACAAAAAAAAGTACAATGCCACTTTGTATTGGTGTCCATATGACAACACGATAAGTTTCATGAACTTCAAATAAGTTTTGGATGTACTAGAATTTAAAAATTGAGATTCTCAATGTTTGAAATTTCTTGCATGGGGAGTAAACATGCACCCACTGAGACACATGTGTTTTTGCAATCCATTTAGGTGCACTGTCACGTGTGCATGTAGCTCAAATTTGATTTTTGCACATTATACCCGTAGAAAATCAATTAATTAATGTACTAAAATGTCTTAATGATCTCTATTTTTTTCGAAATTAAAACGTCCCTCCTTTGGTAACATATGTTCACCGCGGGATAATTTAACATGCATCATAGTTGCGGTGGATTCGCGGTGTGTGTGTAGGTGTGTGCGTCTGGGGGTGGCGGGTGGCTCGCAGTACACTACGAGTTGTGAGCCACCGTGTGGGTTGGCCGTTTTGTTAGGCAGGTGCCACATCAGAGTCGTGAATTCATTATTTAAAACATTACACAACCCTTTCATACATACATGTTTTGGCCACATGCAGTCGATGGTTGTCCTACATGGCACTCGATACTCGCGTGTGACGCTTTCTGTGGGCCCGCGAGGTCGTCGTCCATCACTTTGACGAATAGCCGGCAGTGAGGTTAATTTGACCAGCAAGGTAGAATCTTTTTTGTTTGTGTTATGGTGGTATATAGTACACGTCGAAGAGGTGGGAGGGGACTAGCATATATACTATACGTACGCGTCCGTGAACAAGTACACCTCACTCAGTGTCGGGACTTTTCGGTTTCCGAGGCACGTGCCACATCAAAGTTGTGAAATTGGCTATTCAAACATCACACACCACCTCTTTGGGCCACATGCATGCAGGCGGTGGTTATCCTAGCCAGGACACTCACGTGTGACGCTTCCATCTGAGGGCCCATGAGGCCATCGTCGATGCATGCATCACTTTGACCTACATCGGGAGAGGTTAGTTAACTTCACCATCGAGGAGGATTCTTTTTGGGTTGTATTATGGTAGGAGCATATAGTATGCGTCGAAGAGGGGGAAGGGGACCATCATATGTTGTACGCTTCATGAATTCCTCGCTCTGTGTGGGGGGTTTACGGTTTTCGAGGCATGTGGCACATCAAAGTTGTGCATTTTGGGTATTCAACATATGTTTGGTGCCCCACATGCAAAGCGATGGTGGTTGTCCTCTCGCACCCACTTAAGCGGTTATCAGCGATATCGATGCTTTCCATCTGTGGGCCTGCTTGGTCCATCACTACTTTTTGCCTGACAACGAGAGATGTTAATTTGACTTAGGAGGGGATTATTTTTTTGCTTGTAATACGGTATATATACAGGTCATGCTCTGGGATGACATGATACAGTTTGAGCACACACACATGCATGTGTACGCAAGAATCCCTCCCATCGAGTTGAAGTGGCTACACATCATGAACCAATCTCGCTCTGTGTGGGGACTGTACAATTTTTTATGCACGCGCCACATCAATGTTGTGAAATGGTATTCAAACATGCATGCACGCATCACCTCCATACATATGCATGTAGTGGTTGTCTTCAAACAGTACACTCCCTCGCGTGGTTATCGGTGACAAGCCTATATATTCGTGGGCCCACGTGGACATCCATGATCACCTTGACCGACAACAAGATAGGTTACCATGGCGGATTCTTCCTTTGGTTCGTGTTATCGTAGTATAGGTCATGGTGGGATTCAGACCTAATTAAGTTTGAGCGCATATACTATGCACGCATGCATGCATGAATCCCCGTCGTCGGCTTGAAGTGTGGTGTAACATACATATGCATCGTCAACCTAACCCTCACTCAATGTGGGGATTTCTAGTTTGAAATCATGGTGCCACATCAAAGTTGTTTCATTGTGTATTCAAAAACACGCCTCTCCATACATATGTTTGGGCCACACGCATGCAGTGGTTGTCTTCGGGGACTAGCTACTTGCGTGATTATTGGCGAGCTAGCCCATCTCCGGGGTCGCATGGACGGCCATCACTTTGACCAACAAGAAGAGAGCGGTTGTATGACCAAGGTGGATTATTCTTGGTCCGTTTTACGATCCATCTTGGTGAGATGCCTCTCTGCCCGCCGACTGAAAGTGTGTGTGTGTGGGGGGGGGGGGGGCTGCTCTACTTCGCACTTGCTAAGGTGAACCTCAGTTGGGGGGGGGCATGCATTCATAGCTTAGGATTCCCTTCTGGCCGACACGAGGGGGGGCATGCATTCATAGCTTAGGTTTCCCTTCGTGCAGACACGAGGGGGGGCAAGCAATACCGTGCGCTTTGCGAGATAGGTGCCACATCGAAGTTGCATTTGGTATTTGAACATCAAACCACCCTTTTCATACATAAATTTGGTCCACATGCAAGCGTGTTCATGTTCTGACCCTCTCCCACATCATTTTTCGCCAAATTTATGAACATTAGACAAGTCGGATGATGCAACAGACACGGTTCACTCAAACTAACCGTGTGCCACGCCGGTGCCCCTGTCATGCACACATCCGCACAGTACATTGGGCTCCATGAGGCTTCCCCTCTCAAAAATATCTACCCGCCTGCAGCTTTTTTCTGTTTGATAACACACAGTTATTTTGTTTCGACCAAGTGTGATGTTTCTTGTTCCCAATCCCGCCTGCATCCCTCAAAAACATCTGCCCACCTCGAGGGTTTTTCTATTTCATAACACATGGTTGCTATCTCCGGACCGTGTGCGATGCACCATCATCAAAATTTTCAATAGCCCCGGCGTTTCACTCCCGTGTTTGACTCCCGCGTAGTAAAATTTTCAGTACCCGCGTCATTTCCTCAAACACCCCCCCTCCACACACACACACACACACCAAAACCTCCTTGAGCGCGCGCGCGCGCACACACACACACCCTCCCTCGCTCGAAACCCTAGCAAGGTCCCCGCCGCCGTCGCCGCCGCAAGGCCTCCATTGTCAACATCTGCCGGTTTGCCCGTGCAGCTTACCCACCGATCTCCATACCCAAGCCGCCCTGAGTTTCTTAGATGATGCCTGCCAAACACCCCCTTTCCCACAGATCCCCATCCCCATCCCCCACTCCAGAGCGTCATAGCCTAAGCCCGGCTACGCTTCCCGTGGAGCTCGAGGAGCGACTGGCCCAAAAGAGGTGTATCGCGGTCGCTTCGCCCGTCTTCGCCGAGGAAGCTGACGACCATTACTGGCCGCAGGCACTCAATCAGCGCGCTGGAGTATGCGAGTATGTCGCAGATGCCGGCTACGACATCGAGGTCGTCGACAGCGACGGCCTGAGGCGGGCTATGTCACAGGTTAAGTGGCCCACCCCCAACCCCTCAGGTTCAACCGCCGTCGATCTCATCCATGGCCCCGCCGCTGATCTCCTCTGGCTCGCTGTCAAGA
This sequence comes from Thinopyrum elongatum, assembly GCA_011799875.1. Classification (NCBI taxonomy): domain Eukaryota; kingdom Viridiplantae; phylum Streptophyta; class Magnoliopsida; order Poales; family Poaceae; genus Thinopyrum; species Thinopyrum elongatum. The sequence goes on along the minus strand of CM022303.1, from coordinate 284,012,556 downwards.
ATTTGCCATCCTACATCGCCATCGAGCCCCTTTTGTCATTTCTGAAGGACATGTTCTGTAACGCTGGCTTGGGATCCACAGCTTCCAAGTCAGACCTCATCGACGGCGACCATGAGGAGGGCACCCTCTCCGGCTCTTCCAAGGGGAAAGAGCCCATCTGCTCTTCCAAGGGGAAAGAGCCCGTCTGCGACATCAGGGAGGGCACCCTACAGCTGTGCTCTTCCAAGGGGAAGGAGCCCATCTACGACAACATGGAGCGCATCCAGGGTCTATGATCTTCCCACGGGAACGAGCCCATCTGTGACAAGTGAGGAAACCCATCGAGTCCCTTTTGTAGTGTAGTGAGAATATGTCCAGTTTTAATTGCTATATTTGGTTATTTGCAGTATGCCTTGTTTATTTCAGTTGTTCACAATGTGATGCTCTATATGTGCAATTATTTACTATGCAGTACATTTCATCAATCCAGTTTTAAACATACCGATAGGAATGCATATATTTGCTTGCTGTTAAGCCTGTTATAGCTAGCATATGCTTCTTTTAAAGGTTTTTGATTGTTCGGTTGTTTGTAGTTAGCATATCCAGTTTCAAATGCTATCTTTGGTTGTTCGTAGTATGCCTTGTTTATTCTAGTTATTCACAACGTGATGTTCTATATGTGCAAGTATGAACTATGCAGTTCAATTTCATCAGTACCAGTTTCAACAATACCACTATGAATGACTACATTTGGTTTCTGCATCTTGTAGTTAACACACCTTTCCATTTTTATTTAACAATAACCAGTGTACTTAGACCGGCAAAATACCAGTTTGAATGACTATGTTTGCTTGTTGTTAAATGTTAGGCCTGTTGCAGTTAACACACCTTTCCACTTGTTTTGCTTTACTAGCGTGCTTAAACCTGCACACTAAAGCTATCTTTTGGAGATTATTTTGTCTGCCATGGATAATTTTGGTTGATGTTTAGCCTGTTGTTCTTAACATGCCTCTTGATGTACCTACACAGGACAATTTTGGGAAAGACTACTGTTTTCCATCGAGGTTAGTTTCATCCCATGGCTTATATATACTCACTGTTCAGGATATCGGTAGCTGGTACCATGTAGGCCGGGGGCTGATAAGGGACTAATCGGTGAATCAGACTTTTAACTGAATATATCTGTAACCCATTTATCGTTAGGTTAACTAGGGCCATATGTAATATATCTGAGGCAACATAGCAACATGCACTGTACTTAATGTCTAAATATGCAATCCTAGGCTACATAGCAACAACGAAGAGTGTTACCTTAATGTTCTAATGATGTCTAGATATACATAGAAGAGCAGCAGCAGCAGCAACAACAACAACAACAACACAGCCCTATTTGGATACTCAACTTAACTAGAGGTTAGAGTTAGTTTCTAGCTCATGACTAACCCTGAAGGCCTGAACTAACTCCATCCAAAGAGGTGTTTGGATGACAGGGTTAGATTAACAATAAATGCACTAGGAGAACTAGCTCCAATTAGCACCTCTTGGGTTGGATAGTTTTTTTGGGTGGGTTAGATGCAACTAGCTCAAACTAGCCCTCGTGTTTGGATATACTTTAGGGCTATTTGAGCCCGAACTAGCTCAAACTAACTCTATCCCTTGGATACAGCAGCAGTTAATCAGCCGATAATTTGTAAGAATGCAATAAACTCCTTCCGACCCATAATATAAGATGTTAATTCATCTAATATGTGAGTATATTGGATGTTATAAGATATTATAAAAGAGTGTTGTACTACATCATTGTGCAATTGCTGTTTAGCTTCTAATATTAACTTGGTGCTTTTAGGTACATATGTCATTGGTAAAGATCCGCGCTTCGACCATTTCTGCGTATGGGACAATGAGATATCGATGAACCAGCATCAAGTGAGGAAGCTGATAAAGATTGTTAGTAAAATGGGTCAAAAGATGGCAATTAAACTATTTGTTTACACTTTATCCAAGACAACAGCGAACTGCAGGATGGTAAGTAAGAACTCTGCAGCCTTCTTTTTACTGCCCATAATGAGTTGTGTTAGATGACAATGTCTGAATCTTTTTCCTTTGCAGTGGTGGCCAAAGCAGTTTACTCAAGATTACCTCTCAAACTACATGATTGTTGGGCATGCAAAGGTTAAAGTATTTCTACCAGAACACGATGATTATCTAGATGTTTTCATGAAGAATGTGAAGGATGGGCGGTCGGCCATCACAAGGGGTTGGACTAGAGTCGTGCGTGCCTTCTGCATGGAGGAGGGCACAATATGGGAATTCCGCTTCACCTTGTTCAGCAACCAGAATGTATCTCGCCTCTTTCTTTACCGTCTTTAATAGTACAAATATACAACTGTGGTTCATCATTCTTTATTTGGTTCTTATGTAATTCTTGAACATATGTACCTATGAATCGAATAATGCATTGGTTGTTTGAACCTGATGGATATGAATAAAGCTATAGCATACATTCAAATTCAAATTCAAATCCGGTACAATTTAAAATAGTAGCAATTAAATTACGGTGAAATTACGCTCTCCTGGTAGTTACGGCACACACAGTTGGTAAAACACAAACGTTTGCGATATACATCATAATCCGACACGGTTCACAGAGAGGAAACGTGTGCAAGCATGCACACAGTTGCTATTTGCAAAGTGTGTGCGATGTCAGACAATATCACAAACGGTGCGGGAAAACTAAACGTTTGTGATAGTTGCCTTATCGTACACGATTCGCAACCATGAACTGTTTCTGATGAAGTATGCATCGTAAACGTTGCACCACAGAATAGCTTGTGCGATAGTTGTCGTGTACGACGATGTTACGACGGTCCGACGTTTCGTAATCCTGTCCAACACTCGTACGACGATTAGCTAATCTTCTTAATTAGTTATCGTATACGGTTTGGGAAAAGCGAATGTGTGTGATTGTATGCTTATCATACATGTTCTATAATAGTGAACCGTTTGTGATGGGCCGCACATCGTAAACGTAGCAACACAGAATACCAACTGCGATGGCAATGCGAGCACAAACGAGTAGGAGTACTGTATATGCATCTTGGCTCCCTATTCCCGACGGTTTCTGGGTCATGTGGGAAGGACCCCCCCCCCTATCGCCCACACTCACTTGGCGACGGTTCCAAATGCCGTCGCGGAAAGGGGTTAAAAACCGTTTGTATAGCACCGACGCTTACCAATGTTTGCTGCAATATGTGTTGGGTTTGTCTCACAGCCTTCAGCAGACTTGTGCATGCCATCAGGCATATCACCCTGAAACAAGCACAGAGATGATGGGTTTTGCATGTATATAAATAAAGATGGTGACTGTGCTGTCAATTCCATCCAGTTTCAAATTAGAAAATAAAGAGACAGTTCAAAATGTCAATAGAATAATTTGGCATTGTTCATAATGCAGGGAGCTTCAACACACTACTGGATTACCATGTCGACAAAACAAGCATAGATGAAGGGCAAAAGACAATCATTGTATCTATTGTGGTTAATGTGCATGGCATGTTGTTCATATCATCAGCCACATCAGTAAGATAAAGCAGGAAATGACAAGGTGCAAATGTGGGCTGCTTCACCACACACTGAATTATAGATCAACAAAAACAAGCATACATGCAGGGCTAAAGAAAATCATTTGATCTGTATTGAGTAATGTGCATGGTATGAATAAGGAATTTGGTTTTACAACTAAAACTTGGAACTTACAGTTGTTGCAAACATGCATTTTGATAGAAACAGCAAACTAAACAGCAGTTGATGATACGGAGTATGAGCAAATTAAACAGCAGTTGAGGATAAAGGCTTTAGAATGACTAACTTACATTAACAGTTAACACCGGCTCTATAATGCCCTTCTCCATGTGAAGGGAAGGATAACTCAAGAATTTTAGCACAGAAACTTCTTCATAAGCATTGCCTGTACTCTACATTTTCTAGAGAGTAATTATACATATGATAATACTGGAAGGGATAGAGGATAATGAAGATAAGATGCAGATTGATGCTACATAATAAACTACCTATCCCTGTAAGTACAAGTGTTACAGGAAAAAATGTGCTGACAAGAGCAATGGGCTACACTTCTGCACTGGCATTGTCTATGTATTCAACTTTTTGGTAAGATTAAATATAGATCTGATATTTTTTAGTAAATGGTGGGCGAGGGAGATAAGATGCAGAGTAATGCTACACAATGAACCAATCCCTCCTTCCCATAATATAAGAGTGTTTTGTACACTAGTGTACTGTACACAACGCTCTTATATTATGGGACGGAGGGAGTAGCTGTTAATGTAAGTACAATGATAGAAGAAGTTTGGTCCTTACAAGAGGACTGCAGAGCTAAACCTCTTCAAAAGCATTGGGTTGATTCTAAATTTATGTAAGAGTCGATACGGATCTTATAATGTCCACCAAATGGAGGATAAGGAGGCTAACATGTGCAGTGATGCTACATAATCAACCAGCTATGAAAGTAAGTATGGTCATACAAGGCAAGATGTACTCACAAGAGCAATGCAGTGTGCAGTATAGTTGCGAGATTCTGTGATCCCTTGAGAATGAATATTCTTCTGCAAACAGTTTTCGTACAAGTGAGATGGTAAGGCACATGCAGAAATGTAGTTAATTATGATGTGATATCATAGACAGTACCTTACGCTGCAGACGAGACCAATGTGTAACAAGATAAATGTAGCACCGGAGACTTTACATAAATTTCATTTAGTGGCTAGCCATCAAAGTGCGCTTGCCTCAGGTAGGAACGATACTTCATCAACGAGTGCTTGAAAAGCGCAGCCAACCCTTGCTTGTCTTGACTATCCAGTTTGGTCCTCGCCTATTTAAAAGAATGAAATCTTGTGTCTTCTATAAGCAAAAACATATTCACTAATTACCATGATAACATTAGTACATTACTTACACGTAAGTTGCGGAGGAAGATTGGAAATTGTTCTTTGTGTGTGGTATAAATTTTCCATGAAGGAAAGATGCGCAAAGTTCCTGACAACAATATAAGCTTCGTCTTCTAAACTAGGAACTGCTGGAATTTAACTTTGGGCCAGCCCAATAACATTTTCAGAAATTCCTAATAAATCCTAGAGGCCCACTCAGCTCATTCGTGCATGACAAGAGGTGGAACCAAAGTTTAGTCCCACATTGCTAGTTTGGTGGGAGTTGGACCTCCTTATAAGGGAGGGTGTTTCCCCACATGTATGAGCATGAGAACAAGAGGGACATTCACATGCGCTCCTCCTCCGCCGCCCACCTCGCCACGCCACGCCACGCCTCGTCAAGACGCGCCGCGGGTTGCGGGAATGAGCCGAGCCGATGTCTAAATTTTTTCCACGCATGATTGGTATACGAAAGGTCGGTCGGAAGCTGGAAAGTTTTTACTATAGTGGGTATTGAATACGAACGCTGCACCCTTCGGCTGCTACCTGTTCGTTTCATCTCCCTCTCTCCCTTCAGCTCCCGACGCAGCATATTCGCCTCCGTCTCCTGTATCTATAAAATAGAGGTCGCTCCTCTCTAGAGAGACACACCAGAAGACCATCTTCCTCTCGCCACCAAGTTCCTGAGCACTGCGCTACTGCTACGTTCTTCCCCATCCCAGCTTGTAGCATGCACCGCAGGTCGGGACAGAAGGCCTCCAAAACCACACCTCTTTGAGTCCTGTACGGGAGAAGGGTGATAAGGTTTTTGGGGAGCACTCCATGCGACTACTGACTTCTTCATCGCGGACGCCCCGGACTCCGATGACTACTTCCCCGACGACGACTTCTTCCCTGACGTGGACAACCTCCTCGATGACATGGCTGGCGAGGACACCGACCCCAAGATTGGTGCTTCTACTCCTGTTCCGTATGTTCTCATGCTCTTTTTGTTTGAGTTTCTGCCACAACTTCTTGCTCTACAGTCTGCTCTAGATATGTTCGGTTCTAGTTCATATATGCAGATACTATTTACCTTCTCTTTGTCGGATTGCATGACTTGTTTTATCTCTGCTACAATAGTCATGCTTTATCATCTATTTCCGCTAATAAAATCATATGGTAAATTGCTCATATTTCCAACAATCCAAAAACCTTATTATAGGCAATTTACCCCGAGTGGTTTTGCTGCTTCCATGAGACCTCCTGTGTTTGAGGGTATCCATTATAAGAGGTGGCGCGTGAGGGCAGTCTTATGGTTTCAAACCATGAGTTGCTATGACACCTCTCTTGGCAAACCTGAAGGAGATTATGAAGCTCAACAGGAACAGGTTTTTCAGAAAAAAGGATACCCTGTTTAAGGCTGCTCTTTTGAGTGTTCTTGGTGAGAACATAGTTGATGCTTATGCATCAATTAACAATGGAAAAGATATGTGGGACGCACTCGAGGCCAAGTTTGGGGTCTCGGATGCCGGCACTGAGCTGTACATCATGGAACAATTCTATGACTATAGGATGACTGAAGAGCGCTCCATGGTTGAGCAAGCTCATGAGATACAGTCATTTGCTAGAGAACTTGAGCACTTCAATTGTATGCTACCAGACAAGTTTGTTGCCGGAGGCATCATCACTAAGCTTCCTCCTTCGTGGAGGAACTTTGCTACCTTACTGAAGCATAAGAGGCAGGAGTTTTCTGTTTCGGATCTCATTGGTACTCTTGATGTGGAAGAAAAGGCGAGAGCAAAAGATACATGTGCTCGAGGTATTGAGGGAGGATCTAGTGTCAATCTGGTACAGAAGAAAAACTTCCAGCCCCGCAAGTTCAAGAACAAGGGAAAGTTTGATGGTAAAGCAAAGTTTGATGGGAAGAACAAGGCTGTACAGCACACCAACTTCAAGAAGAAGAATGACAAGAAGAAAGGTGTTTGTCATGTGTGCGGAGATCCTGACCATTGGGCTCCTAGTTACCCTAATCGTTATGACAAGCGTTATCTTGGGAAAGGCGGCAAGACCGCTAATGTTGTCATTGTTGACACTGACATGAAGGATGCTGGGTATGGTATATTTCCCATCATTCTTTCAGTATGTCATTCTCTTGATTGGTTGATTGACACGGGTGCTAATGTGCATGTATGCGGTGATATTTCCATGTTTTTGTCTTATTAGACCGCAGGGACTTCCATAGTGCTGATGGGCAATGGTTCAAGTGCTTTTGTTCGTGGTGTTGGCATGGTCGATCTGAAGTTTACTTCGGGGAAGATCGTGCGGCTGAAGAACGTGCATTATGTCCCCTCCGCCAATAAAATCTTGTTAGCGGATCTCTTCTATGTAGAGATGGCTACAAGCTTGTCTTTGAGTCGAATAAATTTGTAATATCCAAGTATGGATGTCGGTGTACTAAGTATTGGGCCACTAGTACCCCGTACTTGTGCACGGGCAGTTGTAGCCATCCTCGCGGCAAGGCTTGCCGGGAACAGCTCGAGGTCGATTCAAGCCACCAAGGGAATCATCAAGTCAGAGATCTGAGGGTCAGCAGATAAGCAAAGCTGGAATCCGGAGGCCAGCTTCCCCGGCAAGATCCTTGCCGGGATGGCTTGTGGAGCCCGGCAAGGCTTGGCGACCGGCAAGGCTTGGAGCCCGGCAAGGTTCGGCGCCTGGCGAGATTCTACCACTGTGCCACCGCTTCGGCACAGTAACAAGTCTGACATTTTGGGTCCTTCTCTGGATGCGTGGCAACGCGCCAGTGGAGGAGAGCTTAAGCGGTGCTGATGGGATGGCCCCTTTTTCCATCCCCAAGAAAGTAAGGACACCTAAACGGACACCTCATGGTGCATTAAATGCGTTTGTCCTAATCCGTCAGGGGTTAGGTATGATACCCTGTAGCTACTTTACACCTCAATGTATGTACATTTTGCCACTTTGGAGACCCCTTTGAGCATATAAAAGGAGGCCCAAGGCAACTGCTACAGAGGAGGAGAACTTCTGGCCCATTCTGCATGCGTAGCTGCTCTTTGAACGTACTGTTCATTGCGAGCGCTCCTGAAGGCTGGGCTCAAGAACATTAATAAGAACACAAAGCAGGAGTAGGGTTTTACGCTGATCAGCGGCCCGAACCTGGGTAAAAACCTCACGCGTCGATCGTTGGTTCTGCTCTTTGCGTATACCTCTCCCCTCGCCGAATCGTAAAGGGATCTCTCGGGATCCCATAGGTGTCGTGCCCCGACATCTTTGGCGTGCCAGGTAGGGGGATTGAAGGTTGCGTGAACCTGATCTAGTGATCGGCGCCTTAGTTTCTTCATCATCTTCATCATCATGCCGCCCAAGAAGAAGAGCGCTGCGACAGCGCAACCGTCCACGTCCGTTTTGCCAACGCCTTCGCGTATGGGCGACGGCGTCGGTGCAGAAGAAAGAGGACTAGAACCCCCGCGGCGTTCTGGTGATCCGAGCCAAGCGAGCGGTATCGTTCGCAGTGGCAGTGGTAACCTGCACGCCGCTGGATCTAGAGATGGCGCTGTGTTGCCTACGGGTGGCACAACGAACTCCAGAGATCGGAGGGCGCCTGCTGGAGCTCCCGTGCTGGCACAGGCATCATGACCTACCCAGGTCGTGCATGATGAGCGACGTCATGGCGCTGGTGGTTCAGAGCGTCCCCATGAAAAGGTCTCTGTGCATAGATCCCAAGATGCGCGGGGCCAGCATGCACACCGAGCTGCCGGCGGAGGTGGCGCACGGTCACGTGACCATGATGGTGCTCCTTCTAACATGGTTAGGAGTCAGAGCACCTCACGTACCTCGCACTTGTCGCCGCCACCTACGCCAGCGGAAGCCTTGGCACGTGCGCAGCTGCTCCTCGATTTTCCTCCTGCCCCAGAGAAGATGAAGGAGTGGCGAGCTACCATCCAGAGCCTCATCGGCTTCGCCAACAAAGATGGACCGCAAGAGGCAGGGCCCTCGCATCGGAGGCCCATCGATCCGGCGCGAGTCGATGTGGAGAAAACCGGAGGTGGTGCAACCACAGTGCACTCCCCTCCGTGGCACCAGCGGCGGCCGACAACTCAGCAAGTCGACTGCCATGAAGAAGTTTCCACGGCGTCGTCCGATCCACGGATGCGCCACGATCAGCGTCAAGTTCTCCAGGAACGAGGCAAGGAGGACGCTCAAACTACCATTGAGCGGCGACGGGAAGCGCGCTATCAGTCTGATAAGCGCGCGGGGCCGGCTGTTGATGAGCCTGCGCCAGGGGACGTAGGAGACTTGCCTTACGAGGTAGGGACTCCGGCGTTTACCCGTGAGCTGCGGCAAGTCCGGTGGCCCAATTCCCGAACCTTTAAGCCGGAGGTCCCGGAGAAGTATGACGGTAAGACCCATCCCTCGGAGTTCCTGAGCATCTACACCATCGCGGTGCAGGCTGCCGGGGGCCGAGATGACAAGATACTTGCCAACTACTTCCCGTTGGTGCTCAAACCCAACGTCAGGTCGTGGTTGATGCATCTGCCGGAGAATTTTATTTCTTCCTGGTCAGATCTGTGCCATCAGTTTGTTGGCGCCTTTGTTGGAGGCCACCAAGGTCCTGGCCAAGAGAGCGATTTACATATCATCCCTCAGAAGGAGGGCGAGTCCCTGCGCAAGTTTATCTAGAGATTTAGCCAGGTGAGTACAATATTCCTGACGTTCACCCTGCCGCTGTCGTTAGCGCGTTCCACCAGAACGTGCGTAACCGCAAAATGCGGGAAGAGCTGGCAATGAACAAATTCAGGAGTATTGCCGAGCTTTATGCTCTGGCCAACAAGTGCGCTCGAGCTGAAGAGGGGAGGAAACTCCCTGGCGAGGCTGTTCGCGCGGCGGGCGAGTCCGAAGATGAAGACGCCGCGGCCCCGTCAAGGAAAGGCCGGCGGCGAAACAGGAAGCGCGGAGGCAAGGCCGTTCTAGCTGTCGAGGAATCCGACAACCCCGGCACCGCCAAGAAGGCCAAGGTTGGTGACCCCGGCAAGGATCTTGCCGGGTGCCCTTCCTGTCAGGCCTTGGCGGCTGCCGACAAGTCGGAGAACTCCGGCAAGCAGTATTGCAAGATCAATCACACCAAGGGCCACGATCTCCAGAACTGCAGGCAAGTTGAGCAGCTTGCTGAGAAGCAGAGGGCCGAATATGAGAGGCGAGATAAGGAAAAGGCCCAAGATGGTGCTGATGGGTCCGGCAAGAAGCGCGGTGGCCGAGGGGGTCGCCGCGGCAAGGCCAAGCAACAAAAGGATAGGTCCGCTCGGGGCCGAGACAAAGAAGGAGATGATGATTAGGAAGATGATGAATCCAATGAGCAAGAATTCCAGAAGGCTACGGAGGCCATGTGTATCGATGGGGGTGCCTCGCTGCATTCTTCCCACCGCCAACTCAAACAGTGGGTGCGGGAGGTCAATGCGGCAGAGCCATCCCCAGATGCATGTAGGCCCCTGAAGTGGTCCAGCACGCCTATCATTTTCGACGCCGAGGATCACCCTGATCGCACAACTGCGGTCGGGTGCTTGCCATTGTTGGTCTCGCCAACGATTCGCAACCTCAAGGTGACGAAAATGTTAGTTGACGGCGGGGCTGGCCTAAACTTAATCTCACCGGATGTACTCAGAAAGCTCCAGATTCCCGACGAGGACCTTGAGGAAACGGGTACATTTCAAGGGGTTAATCCGGGAAGAACCCAGCCTAAGGGCAAGATTACGCTGCCGGTAACATTTGGCAGCGAGCTCAACTTCAGGACCGAGAAGGTGGTGTTTGATGTCGCCAAGATCCCCATGTCGTACAATGGGATCCTTGGTCGGCCAGCGCTGGCTAAGTTTATGGCGGCATCACACTACGCGTACAACGTCTTGAAGATGCCTGGGCCGTTGGGCGTCATCACTATCCATTCCGATAAGAAGGATGCGCTCATCTATGCCGACCAACTTTACCGGGAAGTAGTTGCAGCACCTGCCATCAAGGCACCTGCTCCTGCCGCTGGAACTCCCGGGGGGAAGAAGAAGACCGGCAAAAACCTTGGCGCGAACTCCGGTAAGCGCACCTCCTCGGAGTGCTGCGCTTCCGTCGAGGACGTACCAGAGAGTTCCACCGGCAAGAACAAGAAGTCCAAGGCTGCTCCGCTGGAGACCAAGAAGGTGCTTGTCAGAGAGGACGGAACGGTGGAACTTTCACCATAAGTTCCACCCTAGATGACAAATAGGAAAGCGCGCTCATTGCTTTCCTGCGGGCGAATGTCGACGTGTTTGCATGGCAACCGTCTGACATCCCTGGTGTTCCCAGGAAGGTAATTGAGCACCACCTTGCTGTCTGTCCTCATGCGCGGCCCGTCAAGCAAAGGGTCAGGAAGCAAGCCTTGGAGCGGCAAGAATTCATTGCCGAAGAAATCAAAAAGCTGGAGGCGGCAGGACTGGTCAAAGGAGTGCTTCATCCAACCTGGTTGGCCAATCCGGTTGTAGTGCGAAAAGCGAATGGGAAATGGAGGCTTTGTATCGATTATACAGATATCAATAAAGCTTGTCCAAAAGATCCCTTTCCCTTGCCGCGCATCGACCAGATTGTGGATGCCACCGCTGGTTGTGATCTCCTGTCCTTCCTTGATGCCTATTCAGGGTATCATCAGATCTTTATGGCAAAAGAAGATGAAGAGAAGACTGCCTTTATCACCCCATGTGGTACGTATTGTTTTATACGAATGCCTTTCGGGTTGAAAAGTGCTGGTTCAACATTTGCCAGAGCAATCCAGATTGGTTTTGAGCCACAACTCCATAGAAATATGGAGGCGTATATGGATGATATAGTGGTCAAAACCAAAGACAAAGCAACGCTCATTCAAGATTTAGATGAAACATTTGCAAATCTGCGCAAGATCAACTTGAAGCTCAATCCTGAGAAGTGCGTGTTCGGTGTTCCTTCCGGCAAGCTCCTTGGATTTTTTGTATCTTGCCGGGGAATCGAAGCGAACCCCGACAAGATCAAAGCTATTGAGCAAATTGAAGCGCCGAGACGCGTCAAGGATGTGCGTCGTCTTATCGGCTGTGTTGCTGCTCTAAGTAGGTTTATTTCCAAATCTGCTAAGCGCGCCCTGCCCTTCTTCAAATTTTTGAAGAAGGCAGGTCCGATGAAATGGACTCCGGAGGCGGAGGCTGTGCTGCAAGATTTGAAGAAATACCTTTCCTCTCCGCCGACGCTAGTCGCACCTAAACCACAAGAGCCATTGCTGCTGTATCTGGCAGCAACAAATCAAGTGGTTAGTGCTGCGCTAGTGGCGTAGAGAGAAGCTGATGAGGAAGCAACACCAGCGGCAGGACCACCAGATGACACGGCAAGATCTTCCCCGGCAAGGGTTGATCCCGGCAAGACAGGATCTGCGCAAACAGAAGAACCCATGTAGAAGAAGAAGGTGGTGCAGCGCCCAGTTTATTTTGTTAGCTCTCTTTGACAAGGAGCTAGGTCAAGATATTCTGGTGTGCAGAAATTGCTTTTCGGCCTTCTTATGGCCTCGAGAAAGCTGCGCCATTATTTTCAAGCACATGAAATCACCGTCGTCACTCACTTTCTGTTGCAACGGACTTTGCAAAATCCAGAGGCAACCGGCAGGATCGTGGAGTGGGCGTTGGAGTTGTCCAGCTTTGGCCTTAAGTTTGGAAGCACTTCGACGATCCAGAGCAGGGCCTTGGCGGAGTTCATTGCAGAATGGACCCCAACGCCAGACGAAGAAGTTCAAGAAACAACTCTCCCCGGTAAGGAAATCGATCAGCAATGGGTTATGTACTTTGATGGAGCTATCTTGCTGCAAGGCGCCGGTGCTGGCGTGCTGCTTGTCGCACCCACCAGAGAGCACCTCAAGTACATAGTCCAAATGCACTTTCCCCGGGAGAGTTCGACCAACAACACTGCAGAATACGAGGGTTTGCTTGCCGGTCTCAGGATCGTGGCAGACCTTGGTATCAAAAAGCTCGTCATCAAAGGCGATTCACAACTTGTCGTCAGGCAAGTTAACAAGAGTTATCAAAGTCCATTGATGCAAGCCTACGTAGATGAAGTGAGGAAATTGGAAGAGCGCTTTGACGGTCTGCAAATGGAGCACGTTCCTCGTGCCGAGAACAGTATTGCTGACGACCTGTCAAAGAGTGCCGCCCTCAAGTTGCCTATGGAACCAGGAACTTTTGTGCTCCAATTGACTCAACCATCCGTGGCGCCATCGATGCGGCAAGAAAAGAGAAGAAAGTTGAACTCTGGCCAGTACTTCCCGGCAGAGCTCCCCGGAGCCGCCGGCAAGGAAGTTGCCGGGATCGACATGCCTGCCGGGGAACAACAGGCTCCGGCAGGGCCTCAGGCCCTTGCTGTCGAGACGGACGTTCCCCTGGCAGAGGAGATGCCTTTAGTCCTAGCTGTCGAGCCTCAGGCTCCAGCATGGGCGCAGCACATTGTCCATTTCCTTCAGACAGGTGAACTCCCTGAGGAACAGGAAGAAGCAGAGAGAGTAGCCCGTCGGTCTGTTATGTACAAGTTCGTCGATGACGTCCTATACAGAAAGAGACCAAACGGTGTGAAATTGAAGTGCATTCCTCGGGAGGATGGACTAGAGCTGTTGGCGGAGATACATGGAGGCATATGTGGCTCTCACATAGGGTCAAGAGCGCTTGCCGGGAAAGCATTCCGGCAAGGTTTCTTTTGGCCCACCGCTCTCCAGGATGCAACTGCACTAGTCACCAAGTGTGAAGCGTGCCAGTTTCATTCAAAGAAATTACATCAGCCAGCTCAAGCTCTTCAGACAATCCCTCTCTCCTGGCCATTTTCGGTCTGGGGGCTCGACATACTGGGCCCTTTCCCCCGTGCTACCGGGGGCTTTGAGTACTTGTACGTTGCTATCGACAAGTTCACAAAGTGGCCGGAGGTGGAAGCAGTGAGGAAGGTGACAGCACAATCGGCCGTCAAGTTCTTCAAGGGAATTGTTTGCCATTTCGGTGTACCCAACAGGATCATCACCGACAATGGCACACAGTTCACAAGTCGCACCTTCATGCAGTACGTCCAAGACCTTGGCGGCAAGATTTGTTTTGCCTCTGTTGCTCACCCGAGAAGCAATGGCCAAGCAGAGAGGGCCAATGCTGAAGTGCTGCGCGGTCTCAGGACCAGAACCTTTGACATGCTGAAAAAGTGCGGAAGACGCTGGATTGATGAGTTGCCGGCGGTTCTTTGGTCAATCAGAACGACACCAAATTGAGCCACCGGCCAGACGCCCTTCGCTCTGGTCTACGGAGCGGAAGCAGTTCTCCCCATGGAACTCATATACGGATCTCCTCGAGTGCTCGCTTATGATGAGCTTGAGCAAGAGCAACTGCGGCAAGATGACGCTGTGCTCCTTGAGGAGAATCGGCTTCAGGCTGCTGTGCGAGCTGCACGCTACTAGCAAGCTTTGAGTCGCTATCATAGCCGCAAAGTTCATGCCCGAAGCCTTGAGGAAGGCGACCTTGTTCTTCGGCGGATTCAGTCTGCCAAGAATTCAAACAAGTTGACGCCAAAGTGGGAAGGCCCTTATCGGGTAGTACGAGTCACCAGGCCTGGCGCTGTCCGCCTGGAGACCGAAGATGGCGTTCCAGTGAGCAATTCCTGGAATATCGAACATCTTCGCAAGTTCTACCCATAAGGCGCGGTTGCCGGGCGCCCCCGGCAACCACCCTTTTGTACAAGTCTTGCCGGCAAGGCATGTGATCCTTTGTACAAAGCCAGGCGCAGACCCTGAGCGCAGATGAATAAATTTAAGTGTTGTACATTCCCTTATTGATTCCCATGTTCATATTTATATATATGCATGTTTGTCTAAGGTGTTGTATGACACCTACTCCCGGTAAGTTCTAATGAACCGCCAAGGTGTCATGTCTTTATTTTCTCTTCTTTCTTTTTCTCAAAAGACAGAAGGATTCCTCGCGTGCACATTTGCCGGGGGGGAAGGGAGATATGAATACCAGTTGGCGACGTTCGGAATCGACGCTTGCCGGAGGAAGGACAGTGATAGAAAGCTAAGTCCTAAAAACTCAGTGCAAGTTTTTCTTTTATTACAAAGTTATTTCCTTGGACGATTCCGACTCTTGTATGGAAAATCTGCACGCGAAGGAACCCTTGATTGTAATCGGTCGCGCCCTTATTTTGTTTCGAGCCCGCTCAGCAATTTAAGTGGCTGCACTGAGAACACCAAGGAGTCTTGCCGGCCGCTGCGCCTCCAGCAGGCTGCTGAAGTCCCGCACCCAGCGCTCGTGACAGGTTGCACGCCGGCAAGTTTTTCAGTAAGCGTAGGGTGAACTCCATACATAAGGGAATCAGACAAGGAAAATAGCAAGCATGAACCTAAATATAGGCAAATTATATTACATCCATGAGTTGCCGCAATTCTAACTTGAGACTTAATTGTCTTTTACATGGAATGACGACGGCAAGAAAAAAGGGGAGCACTCAATCCCTGCGCTGGCCTTCGATCCTTTTGATGGAGTCCACCTTCTCAAGGATAGGCGCGATGCACTCTTCAAGCGCCTCAACATTTGCGTCCCTTGGCAGATGGCCGAGCACGTTGGAGAGGTCGATGCCGGGATTGCTGTGCACCACCTTGATGAGCACCTTGCGGAGGACGGCCCGGCAAAGCCGGCGAGTCTCGTTGGCCAATTGGGTCGCCCGGCTAGACTGGAGCACCCTCAACGCGTTGATGATGCTTTCAAAGAACATCGTCAACCTGGCACTCGGAGATATTCTTTCCTCGGAAGAATACTTGAAGTTCGACAGGCCCATGGTTGACAGTTCTGCGGTAAGCTTCTCCGCGGTGGTGATGAGACGTCTAGTCCAGATCTCCACTCCCTTCTCATACTCGGTTTGGGCGGCGGCGGCGCTCTTGAGCAGGTTCCTCTCTCCTTGGAGATCCTTGAGTAGAGCCTTCTCACGGGCCCTGCCGGCCTCGAGAGACTTCTGCAGCGTGGTCAGCTTCAGCTCCAGAACCGCAATGTTATCAGCCGCAGAGGAGACCTGCTTGGTTTTGTCGGATAGGGCAACTTGCATCTCCGCCAAGGAGTGGAGGGTTTTTTCCCTGTCACCCTTGAGCGTCGAGAGCTCCTTGCCATGCTCTTCGAGATCTGTTTCCAGCCTCTTCACCTTGTCGCTCAGCTCGTTCTTGGCAGCCTCTGCAGCTTCGGCAGCATCGACGGCCTCCTTGAGCTTGCCGGCGTGACTTGCAGTCAGAGCTTCGAGCGCCTCCTTATGATTTTGCTCCAGCTCCTGGGTCCGCCGCGCGACAAGATTCTCGATATCTCCATCTTTGCTGCGAAGCTTGGCGGCGAGCGCCTGCTCACGTGCGGTGAGATCTTCCTCATGAGCATCAAGAGCAACGCGGCGCCCCGTCAGGAGGGCATCTTCGGCAGCAATCCTTTGAGCAGCTTCATCATGCGCCTTCTCCATATCGGATTGCTTCAGGAGGATCTCAGTCCACTGCTGGCTCACTTGTTCCCGGCCGGCAACCAACTCTTGGAGGGCCTCGGTGTGCCAGATCTGCATTTGTGCGACGCGCCTTTGAAAATCTGCTTCGGCCGCCTCGACAACTGCCATTCTGGAGTCCGCTTTGTCTTTCCGGGCGCGATGGAGAGCCTGGAGCTTGCGGAAATTCTCGCCCATGGCCTGAAGGAGCTGATCCTCTTCAGATTTGCCGCTGCTAGTGCTGGGATCGTCAATAACTTCGAGCCCATTAGCAGCGATGATTTCTTCAAAAACTTCTCCTTCGGTTGGTGCCCCAGTGCTTGCCGTCCCCGGCAAGTTGACAAACAGGTTCTCGCCAACCTTGAGGTATTTGCTGGATGAGGGGCCTTCAGATGTTGATGGCTGGTCTTCAGTGGCCGCCTCACCAGTGGCAGGGGGCTCTGTGGCCGGTGCAGCGCCTGGCGCTCCTGCGGCAGGAATGCCGTCAGTGCGGTCCTCAGCCTCCCTGTCGCCCCCTTCAGTAGGTTCTTCGGCGGGTTCCTCTTGTGCAGTCTTGGCGGCCTCCCCGTCAAGAGCACCGCCAGCCTCAACAGTGTCATCCTTGGTGGCTTCGCTGGCAGCGATCCTGTCTGCTTCGGCAGTAGCATCCCTGGCGGTCTCCTCGATGACAACGTCGACGTCCATGTGTTCCATCACAGGGAACTCTGAAGGACGAAGGAGGAAAACAGAATAAGATCGAGGTTGAAGTTTGAAGTGACTAAAGACAGAGAGATAAGGGAAAAAGAGTAACAAGCACTCTGAGGCAATCGAGTACCTGCGTCGGGCTGTCGGGAGGTGGCTTCGCCCCTCCCGGCAACTCCGGTTGCCGGGGGTGGGTTGCCGGAGTCCGCGCCTGCCGGCTCCTCCTCAATTAGGATAGGCTCGTCGGCAGGATCTCTTGCCGGGGACGTGCTTGTGGGCGGAGCGGTCGATGAAGGAGGCACAATGGGGATGTCTTCTCCTTGTTGCCGTTCTTCTCCTGCGAACCCAAAGATATCAGCGGCAAGAATGAAAACCTCGGCACCCGCCAGCGGAAAAAGAACAGTGAACTTACGCTGGGGGCTGTGCTGGGGGCTGCGCTGGGGGCTGCGTTGAGGACTGGACTCCGGGCTGACAACGACGGTTTCTGGCACGCTCGTGGAGCCTGCCAGGGGCTCGTCACCCGTAGAAGTCCTTGACCTCTTCGCCATCCTCTCCAGCAATGTTTCTGTGTCACTGCAGAGACAATACGAGCAACTTAGTAAGCTCGATCCAAGATTGGGATATAAAAGCTGTGGCAAAGTACTCACTCTTCTTCCTCTCGCTCCGGACTAAAGCCGGAGATGTCGAAGTCGACCTCCGCTGTGATGTCTGAGTGGGGAGGCGGAGGAGGAGTCCTAGGCCGCTTGGCTGTGGCAGGCGCCGGGGCAGCTTCCGGTGCGGTAGTACGAGACTCTCCTGCCGCCCCAGCAGTGGCCGCTGGTGTGGGTCTCGCACGCCGCGCAGGCTGTTGACGAGCCCCCTGCCGCGGTCCAGTCTTGCCGGCCACTTTCTTGCCGGGAGCTTCGCCGCTCGAAGAAGGCTGGCTTGCCGGGATGCCAGATGCAGCCTTCCGAAGAACACGCTTCGTCTTCTTCGAGGGTGGGAGCTCTTCTCGCATTTCTTCTTCGGTCGTGTCCTCGCCGGACAAGCTCTCAGCGGCTGCGCTGCTCTGTTCCCCGGCAACTTTGTCCTCCCCGACAGGTTTTACCTCCACTACCACCTCTGCGTCACTGGCTTCCCACTCTGTGAAGCCGACGCTGCCGGCCTCCACGGAAAGATTTGCCTCCTCCACCCTAGTAGCAATGTAAGCTACTTCCTGATCGGTGGTGGCTCGGATGAAATCTGACTCTTGCTGGACAGGCCTCTCCGTCAAGTTGTCAAAAAACTTCTGCGCTTCCTCCTCGGTTGGATCGGCCCAGGTCGGGTCAAGACCGTGGGCATTGAACATTGGCAGAAAGGCAATGATTGACCCCAAGGCAGAATTGTTGCACAAGGGAACAATCCTTGCCAGCAGCCGGTGCTAGTCTTCGCGCTGGAATAACTTTTGACGGAGAGCACCAAGCCACATAGCGGTCAGATTGTTGTTCAGCCCGGGGCGCAATCTCATGATATCTGCCGCGTTCTTGTATTCCCAAGCTGGCCTTCCCCTGTTCTGCAGAGGGGCGATGCGGCGGCGGAGAAAGTCGAAGCCGATCATCTCCATCGTCAGTCCGACAGCCTTCAGGCGAAGGATCCTGGTGGTGGCGATTGTGAGCCTCTCGTCCTCCGCAGCGGGATCGCTCCAATCCTTGCCGCGGACCACCTTCTGTTGCCGGGGATGACAAAACGGATGGGGATCTGCTTCCTGGATCCAGCACCATTCAGCCCGCCACTCGTCCCACTTTTCGCGATAAACTCCCTCTGGGTATATTTCCTTATTCCAAGCCCTTGGAATCCAGGCGATAGAACCAGAGAGGGCCTCTCCTTTTTGGATGCGAGGGAAGAAATAATGGCGAAAAAGAGCAGAATTGGGAATCACGCCGACAAAGTTTTCACAGAGATGGGCAAAGATGGACATGCAAAGTACCGCATTCAGTGTGAAATCGAGAAGACGAAAGCCGTATGTGTACATGATATCATTGAAGAAGTCGGAAAAGGGGGGATAGAGCCCGCAATAGAAATATGCAGTGAAGAAAGGGTATCTGTCCGATCCACCTTTGGAGCAAGCACCTGGGATTACGCGTGTGGCGGGGTGAGCTTGCGTCCCTTTCGCCCACATGCATTGGTATCGCCCCTTCAGAGCTTCAGCATCGAGCGATGGAGGGAAGACGACAAGCCTCTTCCGCATCTTCGCCAGTTCACTCTCCGGGACGTCGGCTTTCGCCTCCTTGCCCTTGCCTTTGCTGGCCTTGGGCGGCATGGCGGCCGTGAGGACGGAAGATGGGGGTGGAGCGAGCGTGGAAGCAACGAGCGGAAGAGGAAAAAGCTTCGCTCTGAGCTCGAGAGGAGGAAGGTGATGGCGATGGCCAGATTGAGAAGAAGAGGGGGGTAAATAGGTTTGTGCCTCTGCGACTTCTCCTTTTTATGGGGAAGGAGCGGGGCCGCCTCTTTTATTCCCCAATGTGAATGCACCTCTATAGGCGCGAGGCAGTTGCAGCCTTTTTGGCACGCTTCCCACGTCGCGCGCTCGGTGCGTGTAGTGGGGGGCACAGTAAAATGAGATATTTACGAGCAGTTAATTCCCTGCCACGCATGCCCGTGCACTGTTTGGGCCTAGCCCAACAACGCCTCGCACTCGTGTATGGCCTAGGCCCGGGGGCTCCTGTCGGTGTACTAAGTATTGGGCCACTAGTACCCCGTACTTGTACACGGGCAGTTGTAGCCATCCTCGCGGCAAGGCTTGCCGGGAACAGCTCGAGGTCGATTCAAGCCACCAAGGGAATCATCAAGTCAGAGATCTGAGGGTCAGCAGATAAGCAAAGCTGGAATCCGGAGGCCAGCTTCCCCGGCAAGATTCTTGCCGGGATGGCCTGTGGAGCCCGGCAAGGCTTGGCGTCCGGCAAGGCTTGGCGCCCGGCAAGGCTTGGAGCCCGGCAAGGTTCGGCGCCTGGCGAGATTCTACCACTGTGCCACCGCTTCGGCACAGTAACAAGTCTGACATTCTGGGTCCTTCTCTGGATGCGTGGCAACGCGCCAGTGGAGGAGAGCTTAAGCGGTGCTGATGGGATGGCCCCTTTTTCCATCCCCAAGAAAGTAAGGACACCTAAACGGACACCTCATGGTGCATTAAATGCGTTTGTCCTAATCCGTCAGGGGTTAGGTATGATACCCTGTAGCTACTTTACACCTCAATGTATGTACATTTTGCCACTGTGGAGACCCCTTTGAGCATATAAAAGGAGGCCCAAGGTAACTGCTACAGAGGAGGAGAACTTCTGGCCCATTCTGCATGCGTAGCTGCTCTTTGAACATACTATTCATTGCGAGCGCTCCTGAAGGCTGGGCTCAAGAACATTAATAAGAACACAAAGCAGGAGTAGGGTTTTACGCTGATCAGCGGCCCGAACCTGGGTAAAAACCTCACGCGTCGATCGTTGGTTCTGCTCTTTGCGTATACCTCTCCCCCCGCCGAATCGTAAAGGGATCTCTCGGGATCCCATAGGTGTCGTGCCCCGACAATGGAACTTTTGTTCGTAAAGGCTATGAGCCAGGAGGCCTATTTCGTTTATCCTTATCAGATGTTTGCAATAAAGTTGTTAATCATGTTTGCAACAATAGTGAATCAAATGTGTGGCATTCACGTCTTTGTCATGTTAACTTTGGTTGCATGTCGCGACTAACGAAGTTGAACTTAATCCCTAGTTTCACCACGGTCAAGGGATCTAAGTGTCAAGTGTGTGTGCAAGCTAAGCAACCTCGTAAGTCTCATGCGACTGCGGAAACAAGAAATCTTGCACCACTAGAGCTCATACATTTAGATCTTTGTGAAATGAATGGTGTGTTGACAAAAGGTGGAAAGAAGTATTTTATGACGTTAATTGATGACTCCATTAGATATTGCCATGTGTATCTTCTGAAATCTAAGGATGAGGCTTTGAACTATTTCAAAATCTATAAAGCTGAAGTGGAAAACCAACTTGATCGAAAGATCAAGAGGCTTAGGTCTGATCGTGGTGGAGAGTATTTCTCAAATGAATTTGACTCCTTTTGTGCGGAACATGGTATAATCCATGAGAGGACGCCTCCCTATTCACCTCAGTCAAATGGGGTGGCCGAAAAAAAGAACCGCACTCTAACTGATTTGGTTAACGCCATGTTAGACACATCGGGTCTCTCTAAGGCATGGTGGGGGGAGGCAATATTGACTGCATGTCATGTCCTAAACCGAGTTCCCACAAAGAACAAAGAGATAACTCCATTCGAGGAATGGGAGAAGAAAAGGTTAAAGCTCTCTTATCTACGAACCTGGGGTTGCTTGGCGAAAGTCAGTGTGCCAATTCCGAAGAAGCGCAAGCTGGGACCAAAAACTGTGGATTGTGTTTTCCTGGGATATGCTTTTCATAGCATTGGCTATAGATTCTTGGTTGTAAAATCTGAGGTATCTGACATGCATGTTGGTACAATCATGGAGTCGAATGATGCGACTTTCTTTGAAGATATCTTTCCCATGAAGGATATGGCGAGCTCATAAAATCAGGAGATGCCTAGTTCCTCGAATCAGGAATTAGTTACAATTACTGAACCTGCCATTTTGATGGAACACTTTGAAAATCCTATGGAGGAGAACAATGAAGTTCCTACTAGAAGCAAGAAACAGAGGACTGCAAAGTCTTTTGGTGATGATTTTCTTGTGTATCTCATAGATGACACTCCGAGTTCTATTTCAGAGGCCTATGCATCTGAAGATGCTGACTACTAGAAGGAAGCAGTCCGTAGTGAGATGGATTCCATCTTGGCAAATGAAACTTGGAAGATAACTGATCGTCATTATGGGTGCAAACCTTTAGGGTGCAAATGGGTATTCAAGAAGAAGCTTAGGCCTGATGGTACTATCGAGAAGTACAAGGCACGGCTCATGGCTAAGGGTTATACCCAAAAGGAAGGTGAAGACTTCTTTGATACTTACTCACCTGTGGCTCGACTGACCACTATTCGAGTACTACTTTCACTAGCAGCCTCACATGGTCTTCTCGTTCATCAAATGGATGTTAAGACTAGTTTCCTAAATGGAGAGTTGGATGAGGAAATTTACATGGAACAACCGGATGGGTTTGTAGTAGATGGTCAGGAAGGAAAAGTGTGCAAGTTGCTGAAGTCTTTGTATGGACTTAAGCAAGCACCCAAGCAGTGGCATGAGAAGTTTGAAAGAACTTTAACAACTGCAGGCTTTGTTGTAAATGAAGCTGATAAATGTGTGTACTATCGCCATGGTGGGGGTGAGGGAGTTATCCTTTGCTTGTATGTTGATGACATACTGATCTCGGAACAAATCTGAATGTTATTAAGGAGGTTAAGGATTTCCTATCTCGCTGTTTTTAGATGAAGGATTTAGGAGTGGCTGATGTCATTCTGAACATCAAGTTGTTGAGAGACGATGATGGTGGGATTACATTGCTTCAATCTCACTATGTGGAAAAAATCTTGAGTCCCTTTGGCTATAGTGACTACAAGCCCTGTCCAACACCATATGATGCCAGCGTGCTGCTTCGAAAGAATTGGACAATTGCTAGAGATCAATTGAAATATTCTCATATTATTGGCTCGCTTATGTACTTAGCCAGTGCTACAAGACCTGACATCTCTTTTACTGTTAGCAAACTGAGTCGGTTTGTCTCAAAACCAGGAGATGTGCATTGGAAAGCCCTAGAGAGAGTTTTGCGTTATTTGAAAGGCACTGCAAATTATGGAATTCACTACACAGGACACCCAAAGGTGCTTGAAGGGTATAGTGACTCAAACTAGATCTCAGATGTTGATGAGATAAAGGCCACGAGCGGATATGTATTCACTCATGGAGGTGGCGCTGTTTCTTGGAAGTCTTGCAAGCAGACCATCTTAACGAGGTCAACAATGGAAGCAAAACTCACAGCACTAGATATAGCTACGGTCGAAGCAGATTGGCTTCGTCGGCTCTTGAATGACTTGCCGGTTGTTGAGAAACCTGTACCGGGTATCCTTATGAACTGCGGCAATCAAACTGTGATCACGAAAGTTAGCAGCTCAAAGGATAACATGAAGTCATCAAGACACGTTCAGAGAAGGTTAAAGTCTGTCAGAAAAATGAAAAACTCCGGAGTTATTTCATTGGATTATATCCAAACGTCTAAAAATCTGGCAGATCCTTTTACTAAGGGTCTATCACATAATGTGATAGATAATGCATCGAAGGAGATGGGTATGAGACCCACAATATGAGTTGTTCACAGTGGTAACCTAGTCTATGTGATCGGAGATCCCGTGAATTAGATGTGGAAGACAAGTTGTTGCTCAACTGACAGGAGAGTATCCTTACTATTAACAATACCACTCCATGAAGATGCAATACTCTCCTAATCTGCAAGGCAGGTTGATGTATATCTTAATGTGTTCTAAGTGCCTCATTTAAGCAGAGATGTTGTCCTGCAAAACATCTTTTGAAGAACACACCTATATGAATCTGATTGTTAAACGTCGCAATCTATGAGAGTAGGGTGCTCTCTAGTAAACTCATGAAAGGTCTCGGAGTATGACGCATAAGCTCCACCCGCGGGGAAGACCCACGGTAGCCAAGTATCGGTCAAGGCTTTGTGTGAAGCTAGATTCACAGAAAACTTGCAGTTCAAGGCCCAGTCCACTGTTCAAGTTGCTTACTAGTGTAGCACTGAGTTCTAGGTGGAAGTTTAACTTAACAGTGTCCACTTCAGTACCGGTATATAAAACAGTGTTTTGGAACTAAAGGCAAATTCTATGTGCCTCTAGGATCTGGTGGGGGATTGCTGGAATTTAGTCTACTTTGGGCCAGCCAAATAACATTTTCAGATATTCCTAATAAATCATAGAGGCCCACTCAGCCCATTCATGCATGACAAGAGGTGGAACCAAAGTTTAGTCCCACATTGCTAGTTTGGTGGGAGTTGGACCTCCTTATAAGGGAGGGTGTTTCCCCACATGTATGAGCATGAGAACAAGAGGGACATTCACGCGCGCTCCTCCTCTGCCGTCTGCCTCGCCACACCATGCCACGCCACGCCACGCCTCGTCATGACGCGTCGCGGGTTGCGGGAATGAGCCGAGCCGATGTCTAAATTTTTGCCATGCACGATTGGTATACGAAAGGTCAGTCGGAAGCTGGAAAGTTTTTGCTGTAGTGGATATTGAATACGAACGCTGCACCCTTCGGTTGTTGCCTATTCCTTTCGTCTCACTCTCTCCTTTCAGCTCCCGACGCAGCCTATTCACCTCCGTCTCCCGTGTCTATAAAAGACAGGTCGCTCCTCTCCAGAGAGACACACCAGAAGACCATCTTCCTCTCGCCACCAAGTTCCTGAGCACTGCGCTGCTGCTACAATCTTCCCCATCCCGGCTTGCGGCGTGCACCACAGGTCAGGATAGTAGGCCTCCGAAACTGCATCTCTTTGAGTCATGTACGGGAGAAGGGTGATAAGGTTTTTGGGGAGCGCTCCATGCGACTAGTGACTTCTTCATCACGGACGCCCCGGACTCCGATGACGACTTCCCCGACGACGACTTCTTCCCCGACGTGGACAACCTCCTCGACGACATGGCTGGCGAGGACACCGACCCCAAGATCGGTGCTTCTGCTCCTGTTCCGTTTGTTCTCATGCTCTTTCTATTTGAGTTTTTGCCACAACTTCTTGCTCTACAGTCTGCTCTAGATATGTTCGGTTCTAGTTCTTATATGCAGATACTATGTACCTTCGCTCTGTCAGATTGCATGACTTGTTTTATCTCTCCTACAATAGTCATGCTTTATCTACTATTTCCGTTAATAAAATCATATGGTAAATTGCTCATATTTCCAACAAGAAGAAGTAGAACAGGGGTCCAATTTGCTGCAATTGGGGCTCTCTCTTATTCGAAAAGGAATTTGGCAACTGGATTTGGTGTACTCTTTGCTGGAATGGGGGTTTTGCATCGTAGAGCTGGTGCTATGTCAACTGGCATCATCATACTGTCTGCTGTAGTTGGGGTCTGCTGAGTTGGGGCATCAGATATGACCAGTGTAGTAGGGCTAGAGTCTGCTAGAGTTGGGGCCGTGTTTTGTGGGTCTTGTGATATTGCAACTACACCTAATGGGCTATTTGATTTATCAGGTGTCACTACCTTTTCCAAATACTTTGTTCGTGCTCCTTCGTGATCAGCAATCGCCCTCTTCCTTTTGAACGTCTGATACACAAGAACATGATTTGAATGGATAAATATGCTATGACAGATGGAATATGTACTGAAAATGGATAGGCAGGGTGTATTCACATACACGATGTGTAAACTATGCAAATGGTAGTGCAACAAAGTAGAAGCAATGCAAAGCATCAGTTGCAAGATATGTGCGACCAATATAACCTTGCAAAGTTAGAGTAAGCACCTTGATGGGTGAATAAGATAGGGCATCTGCCTCTGACTCCTCCACTAGGGAGCTACATTGACTTAGGTCTCCTTCTAGCTTAGAATCATTGTTAGGATCATATTCTGAACACGAATCTGTAGGTGGAGAGTGTTTACATTGCATTGCATCTAGACTGGATCTCAGTCCCTTAATGCCAAGTTTGATAGCCATGGCATTGTTCTGCTTTATTCTTTTCAAGTGCGCAAGCTCATAATCATTATGATGTTGTTCTGTATCTGAGATTCATGAAAACATAAAAAGTAGTTAGATTATCTATGGAATGCATTGCGGATTCAACTCAAAGAGTGTCTCCCTACAAACCCCTACGTATACAAAGTTCATCCTCCAACCGTGTTGACCAGACCACACACAGAAATACAAACCTCTTATGTCTCTATAAGGGGCGGACACACATTTCAAAACTGAAGTAGGAACATTAGAATCATCTCAAATTCGTACTTGAACAAATAAACTAAGGAATTATGAGTGGCATGATGTTTAGCTTCAAGGGTGGAGTGCTGGTAGTGCGACACAAAGCAAGTAGGCAGATTGTATTCCATGTAAAAGATCGTAATCTATGTAAAAGGTGGTATGACACTTTTCTTTCTATACAATGCAGTGTTCGTTGCACACACATGATGCAGTGTTCATTGCCCACACATGATGGAAGAGATCATTTCTGCGGTTCCAGTATTTTCAAACAGGGTGGTCCACCCTATAATAATATTGACAACAAATATGATAAGGCAAGCATAGAGGTAGTGAATCAATCATTACTTGTGAGCTTACTAGGACAAGTATGCAGAATTGTATCTGCAGTAAGAGACCGTCCAAAATCTGAATCAAGAAGTTGGTCTAACACTTATTGTTTGCAACTAATCGAAGTGAATAATTGGATATCATATCGAATGAGTAAGAAAGACAAGTAAAATTGTCAACAAACCTGGCCTGCAGTAGTAATCTGGGTCAATGTCACTATGACCAACAATCCAACATGACTAGTGTCTATTCCTAGGGCCGGAATTTTGAAACCTTGTGAACTTTACAGGTACTAAAGATTACTGAAATATCTGAACCGTTAAGTGTAGGTAGCAGTCAGTACACAACAAACCCTAATGACAGTCCTGCCTAATGATTAATGAATCAATTAGAAAATGGGTGATGGGGAGTGGCTGCTGAGTGTTGAGGATGTATCTCAGGATAAATCAGGTTGGCTTAGTGGGTGTTGCACATCTGAGCCCTGAACGGACTGGGAAGGTAGGCACGGCGGCGCGCCCGGGCAGCGGTGACGCTATTGGGCAAGCGGCTCCTGACCTCCTGTTAGTCCGGCGTCTCCTCCTAAAGTCATGTCGTCCCTCGATGGCAAGACGCCAGCGAGGCAGGCGGCTGGGAGCAAATAGAGATCGGAAGCACAGTAGAACAGAGGGGAATCGGGGTCTGGGCCGACACAAAGTCCTAGGGTGGGCCGCGGCCCACCGTGGCCACCCTATAGATCCACCCCAGCGGTGTACATGCATTTCGAAACTAAATTAGGAACATTTAGCTGACCAATTAAACGACTCTGTTTCGCTCAAAAAAACTAAACGACTCTGTTTTAATAATATCAGATTCGTATTTGAACTACTAAGCTTGTTTAGCTTGATGGGTGGAGCAGTACTATTATGACACGAAGCACGTAGGCTGATCGTATAGTGATCATAAAAAGGGGGACACCTAAGCATGATCAATTAAACCCTATTATGACTCATGACAGATTTGAAGCTGCAAACCGCAAAAATTCTACTTAGCAACCATTGTTTCCTTCGAACTAAGAACTAAGATTCTAAGAGCTGAAAAGAAAGTACAGTAACCAAGTTACGATCTATTTTCTGGTTGAGATCAAAAAGTTGAGTAGATATGAAGTAGTACCATCTCTCTTGCGGCGCTGTGTAGGCATCGGGGGTGCGATGCTTGTCGGTGGCGTGGAAGTAGATCTGCGACGGTAGACGGGTGCATTGATGTTGGCTTGAACAACGTCGGTATTTCCCCAAAGAGGAGGGATGATGCAGCACAGCAACGGGAGGTATTTTCCTCAGTGATGAGACCAAGGTTATCGAACCAGTAGGAGAACCAAGCAATACTACATAAACAGCACCTGCACACAAAGAACAAATACTTGCAACCCGACGTGTTAAAGGGGTTGTCAATCCCTTTCGGGTAATGGTGCCAGAAATTGGCAAACAGACGTGAGATATATTGTAGTAGGTTGGATAAATAGATCACGAATAAAATAAAGTGAAGCAAAATATTTTTGGGTTTTTAGAAATATAGATCTGAAAATAAAAGTGGCAAATAAATAAAAAGGCAAATAGCAAAATAGATCTAAAAATATATGATGAGAAAATAGACCCGGGGGCCGTAGATTTCACTAGTGGCTTCTCTCGAGAAAAATAGCATACGGTAACAAATTATTGTTGGGCAATTGATAGAACTTCAAATAATTATGACGATATCCAGGCAATGATCATTATATAGGCATCATGTCCAAGATTAGTAGACCGACTCCTGCCTGCATCTAGTACTATTACTCCACACATCGACCGCTATCCAGCATGCATCTAGTGTATTAAGTTCATGGAGAAACGGAGTAATGCAATAAGAATGATGACATGATGTAGACAATATCTATTTATGTAGAAATAGACCCCATCTTGTTATCTTAATAGCAACGATACATACGTGTCGGTTCCCCTTCTGTCACTGGGATCAAGCACCGTAAGATCGAACCCATCACAAAGCACCTCTTCCCATGCCAAGAAAAATCGATCTAGTTGGCCTAACTAAACCAAAGATTCAAAGAAGAAATATGAGGCTATAAGCAATCATGCATATAAGAGATAAAAAGACTCAAATAACTTTCATGGATAAAAACATAGATCTGATCATAAACTCAAAGTTCATCGGATCCCAACAAACACACCGCAAAAAAGAGTTACATCAAATAGATCTCCAAGAGACCATTGTATTGAGAATCAAAAGAGAGAGAGAGAGAGAGGAAGCCATCTAGCTACTGCCTACGGACCCGTAGGTATACAATGAACTACTCACGCATCATCGGAGAGGCACCAATGAGGATGATGAACCACTCCATGATGGTGTCTAGATTAGATCTGTGGTTTCTGGACCTTGCGTCGGCTGGAATTGATTTTTGTCGACTGCCCTAGGGTTTCTGGAATATTGGGGTATTTATAGAGCAAAGAGGCGGTGTGGGAGGTGGCCGAGGTGGGCACAACCCACCTGCCCAGGCGCGCCCTGGTGGTTTGTGCTCCCCTCGGAGCCCCCCTCAGGTACTTTCTTGGCCCAACTTGTGTCTTCTGGTCCAGAAAAAATCACCAAAAAGTTTCGCTGCATTTGGACTCCGTTTGGTATTGATTTCCTGCGAAGTAAAAAAAAGCAAAAAAACAGCAACTGGCACTGGGCACTATGTTAATAGGTTAGTCCCAAAAAATGATATAAAGTTGCTATAAAATGATTGTAAAACATCCAAGAATGATAATATAACAGCATGGAACAATAGATACATTGGAGACGTATCAGCATCCCCAAGCTTAATTCCTGCTCGTCCTCGAGTAGGTAAATGATAAAAACATAACTTTTGATGTGGAATGCTGCCTAACATGTTCATCACATATTCTTTTCTTTGTAGCATGGACATTTGGACTTTTATATGATTCAAAGCAATAGTCTAGTTTTGACATGAAGATTTCAATACTCAAGCATATCAACAAGCAACCATGTCTTTCAAAATATCAACACTAAAGCAATTTATCCCTAGCCCATTATGCTCAATCATTGATCCATTCATGAAACACACTCGCATATTAGCTACACCCAATGCTCAAGTACAATCATAGTGCCCCTTAGTTGGTGCTTTATAAGAGAAGATGGAGACTCAAAATAAAATAAAAATTGCATAAAGTAAAAGAAAGGCCCTTCGCAGAGGGAAGTAGGGATTTGTAGAGGTGCCAGAGCTCAAAGCGAAAAAGTAGAGAATAAACATTTTGGGTGGCATGCTTTTCCTGTCAACGAAAACGATCGAGTAGTTCCCAATACTTTCCATGCTAGATATATCATAGGCGGTTCCCAAACAGAAAATAAAGTTTATTCCTTTTCCCACCATACTTTCACTTTCCATGGCTAGCCGTATCCATGGGTGCCCTCCATACCAACACTTTCCAAGGAATTTATTATTTGACAACATAAAGTAAATTCATTTTTCATTTCGGGACTGGGCACCCCTAATACCTTTGCCATACTCTCGTGCAATGACAAGTGAATAAACACTCATCTTGAGAATAACAAATCTAGCATGGAAATATATCAGCCACCCCCTACCGTTTCATGAGCGGTACGAGCACACAAAAGAGAAATTTATTCTGAAATTAGAGATGGCACATACAAATTTTCTTAGAACGGCATGGAAATACCGCATATAGGTAGGTATAGTGGACTCATATGGCAAAACTGGTTTAAGGATTTTGGATGCACAAGTAGTGATCATACTTAGTGCAAATGAAGGCTAGCAAAAGATTGAGAAGCATCCAACCAAGAAACAAAAAATCTCACAAGCGAGCATTAAGCATAACTAACACTGAATAATGCACCACAAGTAGGATGTAATTTCATTGCATAACTATTGACTTTCGTGCTTGCATAGATAATCACAAACCTTAACACCAATATTCTGACTAAAGCATAATTACTCATCAACATGACTCACATATTATATCAACATATCGCAAAACTATTACAAGGAATCAAGTTTATTTTGTCCAATGATCTTCATGAAAGTTTTTATTATATCCCTCTTGAATATCTATCACTTTGGGACTAGTTTAATGTGTTGCTTTTGATAGCTCAAACAAATCTAAGTGAAGAACATGAGCATAAAAATTTTCTTCTCTCAAAATAATTTAAGTGAAGCAAGAGAGAATTTCTATAAAAAAAATTCTAACTCTTAAATAAATCTAAGTGAAGCATGAGAGCATTTCTTCAAAAATACTAAAGCACACCGTGCTAAAAAAGATATAAGTGAAGCACTAGAGCAATTCCATAGCTCATAAAGATTTAAGTGAAGCATAGAGAGCAATTCTAACAAGTCATAGCATAATTTTGGCTCTCCCAAATAGGTGTTTCCAGCAAGGATTCATGACTAAAAATAAAAAGCAAAGCAAGCAAAGACTCATATCATACAAGACGCTCCAAGCAAAACTCATGATATGTGACGAATAAAAATATAGCTCCAAGTAAAATACCGATGGTCGTTAGAAGAAAGAGAGGATGCCACTCGGGCATCCCCAAGCTTAGTTGCTTGCTTATCTTTGGATAATGGCTTGGGATGCCATGGTGCATCCCCAAGCTTAGGCTCTTCTTACTCCTTATTCCTTCATCCATCGTAATCTCACCCAAAACTTGAAAACTTCAATCACACAAAACTTAACAAAACCTTCATGAGATCCGTTAGTATAAGAAAACCAATCTTTACTTTAAGTACTGTAGAAAACCCCTTCAAATTTTGTTATTGCATTATATCTACTGTATTCTAACTTTACCATGGCTCATACCCCCCGATAAAGACCATAGATTCATCAAAATAAGCACACAATGCAAAGAAAACAGAATCTGTCAAAAACAGAATAGTCTGTAAAGATTCGAATTGTTCTCATACTTATTTAACCCAAACAAATTCTGACAAATTACGAAAACATATAAAATTTGTATCTCAATCTTGTGTAAAAACTTCAGAATTTTTCGTCGCATCTGTGAATTTTCAAAATTGTTTTACTGGATGCAAAAGTTTCTGTTTTCCAACAAGATCAAATCAACTATCACCAAAGCTATCCCAAAGGCTTTACTTGGCACAAACACTAACTAAAATGCAAAAATCACAATCATAACAGTATCATAATTGTGCAAACACTCAAAAACAGAAAGAAAAAATACAAAAATAAATTTTATTCATTGGGTTGCCTCCCAACAAGCGCTATCGTTTTACGCCCCTAGCTAGGCATAATGCAAAGATCTAAGTGTTGTCATCTTTGTTTCTAGATCCATAAGATGCCCTCATGATTGATTCATATGGTGGCTTAATTCTTGTTCTAGGGAAGTGTTCCATACCCTTTCTCAAAGGAAATTGGAATTTGATGTTCCCTTCTTTCATATCAATCACGGCACCTATAGTGCGCAAAAACGGTCTACGAAGAATAATGGGACAAGACGGATTGCAATCAATATCAAGAACAATAAAATCTATGGGCACATAATTCCTATTTGAAAGAATAAGAACATCATTAATTCTTCCCATAGGTTTTTTAATAGTAGAATCCGCCAAGTGCAAATTTAAAGAACATTCTTCAATATCGATAAGACCAAACACATCACATAAAGATTTCGGAATTGTAGAAACACTAGCACCCAAAGCACATAAAGCAAAACACTCATAATTTTTAATCTTGAATTTGATAGTAGGTTCCCATTCATCATGTAATTTTCTAGGAATTGAAATCTCTAATTCCAACTTTTCTTCCAAAGCTTTCATCATAGCATCAACAATATGTTTAGTAAAAGCTTTATTTTGTTCATAGGCATGGGGTGAATTTATCATGGATTGCAACAAAGAAATACAATCAATCAAAGAGCAATTATCGTAATTAAAGTCTTTGTAATCCAAAAGAGTGGGCACATCACTAGTTAATTTTTGACCTCTCCAAACCCACTTTATCAATTTTCTCAACCAGATTTTCACCCTCCAAATTATCGGGACGCCTTCTAGCTAAAGTTGACTCTTCTTCAGTCTCTTTTTCATCAATTTTAATTTTACTAAACAAGGATCAATAGAAGAAACACCAATCACTTTAAGATCTTCATCATTTTTATGAAAGCAATCACTGGAAAACCCTTTTTTCTAAAAATTCTCTTCTAGCTCTAAGCATAGCGGTTCTTTTCTTACTTTCATCCATAGAAACATATAAAGCTTTAATTGATTCTTCAACCTTAGGCACAAAAATTTTCATCTTGAGATTTTCCACATGATGATAAATTCTATCAACGCTTCTAGACAAATCATCAATCTTACTCAATTTTTTTTCCATCGTAGTGTTAAAATTCTTTTGAGCATTGATAAATTATTTAATATTATTCTCAAAATCAGAGATGTTCCTATTATTATTATAAGAAGGATTACCATAATTATTAGAGGAATTACTAGGAAAAGGCCTAGGATTAAAATTACCTCTATAACCATTTTTATTGAAATTGTTTCGAGAGATAAAACTCACATCTACGGCATCATTATTGTGCTCAATCAAGGTAGACAAAGGCACATCATTAAAATCAATACGAGCACTTTTATTAGCAACCAATTTCATAAGAGCATCAACTTTTTCACTCAAAGAAGAAATTTCTTCAACCGAATTAACCTTTTTATTAGTAGAGGCTCTTTCGGTATGCCATTGTGAATAATTTGCCATAATATTGTCTAGCAATTTAGTAGCTTCACCCAACGTAATTTCTATAAAAGTACCACCCGCGGCGGAATCTAAAAGATTTCTGCAAACAAAATTCAATCCCGCATAAAAATTATGTACGATCATCCAAAGATTTAAACCATGAGTAGGATAATTTCTTAGCATCAATTTCATTCTTTCCCAAGATTGCGCAACATGTTCATGCTCAAGGTGCTTAAAATTCATAATTTGCGTCCTAAGGGAAATAATTTTCGCGGGCGGAAAATACTTAGTAATAAAAGCATATTTGCACTTATCCCAAGAATTGATACTATTGCGAGGCAAAGAAGAAAACCAAATTTTTGAACGATCTCGCAAAGAAAATGGGAATCATTTCAACTTCACAATATCATTGTCCACATCTTTTTTCTTTTGCATATCGCATAATTCCACGAATGTGTTAAGATGGGACGCGGCATCCTCACTAGGAGTACCGAAAAATTGATCTTTCATAACAAGATTCAACAAAGCGGCATTAATATCACAAGACTCTGCACTTGTGGCGGGAGGAGCAATCGGAGTGCTAATAAAATCATTGTTGTTGGTATTGGAGAAATCACACAACTTGGTGTTCTCTTGAGTCATCGTGACTACGCAACAAGATTGCACTCAAAAACAGATCTGACGAGAAAATGGCGAACGAGAAAGAGGGCGAATAAAACGGCAAATTTTTGTGAAGTGGGGGAGAGGAAAACGAGAGGCAAATGGCAAATAATGTAAATTGCAAGGAGATGAGATTTGTGATTAGGAACCTGATAGATGTTGATGATGTGTCCCCGGCAACGGTGCCAGAAATTCCTTTTGATGTTTGCTTGAACTACATCAGTATTTCCCCAAAGAGGAAGGGATGATGCAACACAGCAACGGTAGGTATTTCCCTCAGTGATGAGATCAAGGTTATCGAACCAGTAGGAGAAGCAAGCAACACTACATAAACAGCACCTGCACACAAAGAACAAATACTTGCAACCCAACGTGCTAAAGGGGTTGCCAATCCCTTTCGGATAACGGTGCCAGAAATTGGCAAACGGACGTGAGATAAATTGTAGTAGGTTGGATAAATAGATCGCGAATAAAATAAAGTGAAGCAAAATATTTTTGGGTTTTTAGAAATATAGATCTGAAAATAAAAGTGGCAAATAAAAAAAAGGCAAATAGCAACATAGATCTGAAAATATATGATGAGAAAATAGACTCGGGGGCCGTAGATTTCACTAGTGGCTTCTCTCGAGAAAAATAGAATACGGTGGGTAAACAAATTACTATTGGGCAATTGATAGAACTTCAAATAATTATGACGATATCCAGGCAATGATCATTATATAGGCATCACGTCCAAGATTAGTAGACCGACTCCTGCCTGCATCTACTACTATTACTCCACACATCGACCGCTATCCAGCATGCATCTAGTGTATTAAGTTCATGGAGAAACGGAGTAATGCAATAAGAATGATGACATGATGTAGACAATATCTATTTATGTAGAAATAGACCCCATCTTGTTATCCTTAATAGCAACGATACATACGTATCGGTTCCCCTTCTGTCACTGGGATCAAGCACCGTAAGATCGAACCCATCACAAAGCACCTCTTCCCATGGCAAGAAAAATTGATCTAGTTGGCCTAACTAAACCAAAGATTCGAAGAAGAAATACAAGGCTATAAGCAATCATGCATATAAGAGATCAAAAGACTCAAATAACTTTCATGGATAAAAACATAGATCTGATCATAAACTCAAAGTTCATCGGATCCCAACAAACACACCGCAAAAAAGAGTTACATCAAATAGTTCTCCAAGAGACCATTGTATTGAGAATGAAAAGAGATAGAGGAAGCCATCTAGCTACTGCCTACGGACCCATAGGTCTACAATGAACTACTCACGCATCATCGAAGAGGCACCAATGAGGATGATGAACCCCTCCATGATGGTGTCTAGATTGGATCTATGGTTTCTGGAACTTGCGGCGGCTGGAATTGATTTTCGTCGACTCCCCTAGGGTTTCTGGAATATTGGGGTATTTATAGAGCAAAGAGGTAGTGTGGGAGGTGGCCGAGGTGGGCACAACCCACCTGGGCACGCCTGGGCCTCCAGGCGCGCCCTGGTGGGTTGTGCTCCCCTCGGAGCCCCCCTCAGGTACTTTCTTGGCCCAACTTGTGTCTTCTGGTTCAGAAAAAATCACCAAAAAGTTTCACTGCGTTTGGACTCCGTTTAGTATTGATTTCCTGCGAAGTAAAAAACAAGCAAAAAATAGCAACTGGCACTGGGCACTATGTCAATAGGTTAGTCCCAAAAAATGATATAAAGTTGCTATAAAATGATTGTAAAACATCCAAGAATGGTAATATAATAGCATGGAATAATAAAAAATTATAGATACGTTGGAGACGTATCATGCATCGGGGATAAGTCCCGTTGCAGTGGACGAGAAGGTTGTCAGAGCGGCCCCGGCAAGGAGGACGACGGCACCGATGAAGCGAGAGGACGTGATGCAAGGCTCCTGGTCCATCACTATGGATGAGAAACGTCCATCTCTAGCAGTGGACGACGCGGTCTTGGTAGGCGCTCTGGCATGGTGGAGGACGGTGGCGATGGATGGGGTGGCGGACGGAGGAGGCTGGAGTGGGGATGGTGTTCTAGCATGGACGGTGTATGAATGGGAAAATGGAGGGAGAGGTACGGGGAACCATGTCTTTGGGACGCGCCTATCTGAAATATGGGAAAGTTACGACCTTAGCCCCCGTTTAAAATTTGGACGTCTCGTCGGTTGGGGATAGGATGGTAATCTCACATCTCCCCAATATTTTCCCAGAGCGATTCCAGGCGAGGAGAGGGTGTTTTGGCGCCCATGGTGTATGAATGGGGCTGACAGGTAGGGCGGTTGTGTCACGTCTGAGTGAAGTTACAAACCTGCCCGTACTAAAAATATTTGCCTACATCGATTTCGGCCGAGTCGAGTTTGTTTTGCCGCCCACCGTGTATGAATGGGGAAATGGAGGGAGAGATAGAGGTCTTTCGGACGAGCTTGAATCAAATGTGTTTTGCGGCCCACGTTTGCCGCCCACGTCTGAATGGGCTCAGAGGCGATCGTGTCACGTCTGATTGAAGTTACTAACCTACCCCTATTGAGAGCAGTGGAAATCGGGCCGATGGATTGTCTGTGTAAGGGGTAGACAGTAATTTCCATCTCGCAAACACTGGCTTCGGGCAGCCGACGTGGGAGTGGATGTTTTGCCGCTTCTTTCAAATTTTGGGACACGTTTACCCTGGGAACTAAATTCAAATCCATTTTGTATTCTTATACGAATCTTTATAAATCATTCTATGTTTTTTATATATTTTCAAAAGCACAACAAAGATGTGTTCCACTATCATATATGAATATGATTTACAAATGCCGATACTCGAATTCAGAAGGTAGAATCTAGTTTAAGGTGAATTCAAATATTTGAAACCACTTTATGTCCAACTCAAGCGTAACATGTATGACACACGCAGCATATAGTGTACTCCCATTTAGATATGTACACAAGCGACATCTCAAGATTCAAAATACTAAGTCAATCAACCAATAATGTACAAAACTAATAGACATATAAACACTTATAGAGTATATGGATCAATAATCTCAACTAACATACATAAGCCAGGCCGCTGTACTTTTTTTGCTAGAAGAGCATCATTTTTTAGCAAAGCTAGTATATCATCTTGGCCCTTTCAGATGCGTGCCACTTAAGGACCATCTATACAACTATTATTGTTGAATGCACATTCAGTCTATTGGCATATTTGTAGGTCTGGCATAGCAAAAAAAATGAAATGTCTCAGTCTTATCAATTAATACAGACTCGTGCTAAAAAAATACAGACAAAAAAACAATTATTACATGATCTTTAAAACAAATGGTTTGATCGATTACATAAACAAACAACACAAATGTTATTCAGCGATGGAAAAAACATTTCACCTATGATTTACAAAGTGGGAATTTAATTTCCTTTTTTCCTTCAGGACCTTAACAATGCAGTCAGTCTCAGCTTGCTTCGTTTTGAAATCCACCAAATATTTAATGGTTTTCTTGAGTACTGCTTGTGATTGTGTTGTTTGCTTCCTCAACATGTCAACTTCATCTCTAAGTGCAGAAGCAGAATCTCTTTCTACCAATAGTTTAGCCTGTAGAGCATCAGAAGTTGTCAATTCATGATGCATGATTGGGCCGGTGCCACTGCTGTGGGATGATACAACGTACATGGGGACCTCGCTCTTTGATCTTGGGCTAACCTATTTTGCCATTAAAGTTCCGACTGGATTCAGAACAGTTGAAGTTAGCAAAACATCTCAATTGGGAGTTAGAACAACAATCCACTTAAACAAACAAGGAATTAAAGAGTTTTGATTGGATGCTGAAAAGTAGTTATTAACATCATTGCAACCGGTTGCAGCAGCAAAGCAGTTAAACTAACAACTTTTGCAAAAGGTACTAATACGTCTCCAACGTATCTATAATTTTTTATTGTTCCATGCTATTATATTATCTATTTTGGATGTTTTATATGCATTAATATGCTATTTTATATTATTTTTTGGGACTAACCTATTAACCTAGAGCCCAATATCAGTTTCTGTTTTTTCCTTGTTTT
Source organism: Thinopyrum elongatum (assembly GCA_011799875.1). Lineage (NCBI taxonomy): Eukaryota > Viridiplantae > Streptophyta > Magnoliopsida > Poales > Poaceae > Thinopyrum > Thinopyrum elongatum. Next base: position 283,974,794 of record CM022303.1, on the reverse strand, counting down.
TGAGTTTTACAGAAAAGGAATATCAAATGGAGTCCAAATGGAATAAAACTTTACGATGATTTTTCTTAGACCAGAAGACATCTACGGAGCTTGGAGAGGGGGTCAAAACAGTCCCGAGGGGCCCACAAGCCCTCAGGGCGTGCCCCCTGGCTTGTGGACTCCTCGGGAGTCCCCCAACCCTAATTCTTGCTCTATAAATTCCCAAATATTCCCAAACCAACAGAAGCGTCCACCAAAATACTTTTCCGCTGCCGCAAGCCTCTATTACCGTGAGACCCCATCTTGGGGCCTTTTCCGGCAATCTGCCGGAGGGGGATTCGATCACGGAGGGCCTCTACATCAACCTTGCTGCCCTTTCGATGAAGCGTGAGCAGTTTACCTCAGACCTATGGGTCCATAGCTAGTAGCTAGATGGCTTCTTCTCTCTCTTTGATCTTCAATACAACGTTCTCCTCGATGTTCTTGGAGTTCTATCCGATGTAATATTCTTTTGCGATGTGTTTGTCGAGATCCGATGAATTGTGGATTTATGATCAGATTATCTATGAATATTATTTGAGTCTTTTCTGAACTCTTTTATTCATGATTAATTATCTTTGTATTTCTCTTCGAGTTATCGATTTGGTTTGGCCAACTAGATTGGTTCTTCTTGCAATGGGAGAGGTGCTTAGTTTTGGGTTCAATCTTGCCATGTCCTCACCCAATGACAAAGTAGGGGTAGCGAGGCACGTATTGTATTGTTGCCATCAAGGGTAAAACGATGGGGTTTGCATCATATTTCTTGAGTTTATCCCTCTACATCATGTCATCTTACTTAAGGCGTTACTCCGTTCTAATGAACTAAATACTCTAGATGCATGCTGGATAGCGGTTGATGTGCGGAGTAATAGTAGTAGATGCAGGCAGGAGTCGGTCTACTTGACATGGATGTGATGCCTATATTCATAATCATTGCCTTGGATATCGTCATAACTTTGCGCTTTTCTACCAATTGCTCGACAGTAATTTGTTCACCCATCGTATGTTTTCTTTTAAGGGAGAAGCCTCTAGTGAAACCTATGGCCCCCGGGTCTATTTTCCATCATATATTTTCAGATCTATAAACCAAAAAACCTATGGCCCCCGGGTCTATTTATACCTCGCTGCGTTTTATTTGTTTCTACTTTGTTTTACATTTTAGTAATGTTTTATACCTATCTCTATTAGATCTCACTCTTGTTCGAGACTGTAAAGGGATTGACAACCCCTTTTTCGCGTTGAGTGCAAGTGTTTGTTAGTTTGTGCAGGTGCATAGATTGGAGACTTGCTTATACCTCCTACTGGATTGATACCTTGGTTCTTAACTGAGGGAAATATTTATCTCTACTTTGCTACATCACCCTTTCCTCTTCAAGGAAAAAATCAACGCAAGCTCAAGAAGTAGCAGGAAGAATTTCTGGCGCCGTTGCCGGGGAGGTTCTACATCAAGCCTACCAAGTACCCACCATAAACTCTCATCTCTTGCATTACATTATTTGCCATTTTCCTCTCATTTTCCTATCCCCCACTTCTAAAACGCTTTCAAAAAAACACAAAAATATTTGCCTTTTTATTTGCCCTTCTTTCGCTCGATGCTTTTTGTTTGCTTGAACTCATTATCATGAGTGACTTCAGTATGGAAGAAACAGATGATGGCCTAACTCCTAAAATTGGATGATCCGGCAATCTGGATGCTAAAACTTTTGTTTTGGGGGCAAGGGAACATTACGGGAAAAGAGCATATCCAAGAATTTTTCAATTGTGTTGGAAACTTGCCTTTTGATGATGGTCCTATACTTAAAAGAAGTAAGACTTATGCGGAGGCTATTTCAGAACTAGTTCTAAAATTTGAAAATAGATTTATCCGTACTCATTCTACCTTGCAAAGATTGTTTTATGAGCTTCCTATTATAAAAGATCCCAAAGCTAAAAACATAGCTACTCATGTTCTTATGAATGAGTTTGATCACATAGTGCGGGAAGCTAGAGAAATTCTTGACTTTTATGGTATGAGCCATGAAAAACCAGTGATAGATGAGATCCTTTAAAATAGTGACTATATGTTAAGACATTTTCTTGAAAATAATCAAAAAAATTATGAGAACCTCAAAAAGAAAATCCCCGTTTTAGATGTGATCCAACAAGTTTTCAATGATGTTAATCAACAATATTCTTGGATTGTGGCTGGAAATCAAAAGGGGTACCTAGATGGGCAACTTGATAATGCCAAAATCTCTATGGATAATGTGTTTCAAGTTATCTTTGCAAAACCTCCTGACGAAAACACATCTATGGGAAAGAATACCAAAGATGACAATACCTAGATCTATGTTTTATGCCTAGCTAGAGGCATTAAACAATAGCGCTTGTTGGGAGGCAACCCAATTTTATTTTTATGTTTTTTGTTTTTGGTTCTGTTATTCAATAAATACACATTATTACCTCTGTAGTAATTGTGTTTTGGTGTTTTAATTAGTGTTTGAGCCAAGTAAGACCTTTGGGATGCTCTACGGTGATAGTTGATTTCATCTTGCTGAAAAACAGAAACTTTTGCGCTTATTGCCAGAATTTAAAAAAATCACAGAAACGTTCTTTTGATCTGAATTTTTTACACAATATTGATATACAAATTTCCAAGGTTTTCCTAATGTTTCAGAAGTTTTGGAGTTACATAAGTATACTAAGTTTCCAGATTACTACAGACTGTTCTGTTTTTGACAGATTCTGTTTTCTATGTGTTGTTTGCTTATTTTGATGAATCTATGGGTAGTATCGGGGGGTATGAACCATGGATAAGTTGGAATACATTAGATATTACAACAATATAAATTTATAATGAGTTAACAACAGTACTAAAAGTGGTGATTTATTTTATTATACTAACGGATCTTACGAGTTTTCTGTTGGGTTTTGTGTTGTGAAGTTTTCAAGTTTTGGGTAAAGATTTGATGGACAACGGAATAAGCAGTGGCAAGAGCCTAATCTTGGGGATTCCCAAGGCACCCCAAGGTAATATTCAAGGACAACCAAGCATCTAAGCTTGGGGATACCCCGGATGGCATCCCCTCTTTCGTCTTCAATCCATCGGCAAATTTACTTGAGGCTATATTTTTATTCACCACATGATATGTGATTTGCTTGGAGTGTCTTGTATGATATGAGTCTTTGCTTTTTAGTTTGCCACAATCATCCTTGATGTACACACCTTTTTAGAGGTACATGCATGAATCATGAATTTATTAGAATACTCTATGTGCTTCGCTTATATCTTTTGAGCTAGGCAGTTTGCTCTAGTGCTTCACTTATATCTTTTTAGAGCACAGTGGTGGTTTTATTTTATAGAAATTGTTGAACTCTCATGCTTCACTTATATTATTTTGAGAGTCTCTAAACAGCATGGTAATTTTCTTAGGTTATGAATTTAGTCCTAATATGATGGGCATCCAAGAGGGATATAATAAAAACTTTCATATAAAGAGCATTGAATACTATGAGAAGTTTGATTCCTTGCATGTTGTTTTGAGATATAAAGATGGTGATATTAGAGTCGTGCTAGTGAGCAATTGTGGATTGGTAGAAATACTTGTGTTAAAGTTTGTGATTCCCGTAGCATGCATGTATGATGAACCGTTATGTGATGAAGTCGGAGCATGATTTATTCTTTGATTGTCTTCCTTATGAGTGGATTTTTGCAATAAGTATGTGAGTTCTTTATGACTAATGTTGAGTCCATGGATTATACGCACTCTCACCCTTCCACCATTGCTAGCCTCTCTAGTACCGCGCAACTTTCGCTAGTGCATTAAACCCACCATATACCTTCCTCAAAACAGCCACCATACCTACCTATTATGGCATTTCCATAGCCATTCCGAGATATCTTGCCATGCAACTTCCATCGTTCCGTTTATTATGACACGCATCATCATTGTCATATTGCTTTGCATGACCATGTAGTTGGCATAGTATTTGTGGCAAGGCCACCGTTCATATTTTTTATACATGTCACTCTTGATCATTGCACATCCTGGTACACCGCCGGAGGCATTCATATAGAGTCATATCTTGTTCTAGAATCGAGTTGTAATTCTTGAGTTGTAAAGCATATAAAAGTGTAATGATCATCATTATTAGAGCATTGTCCCATGTGAGGAAAGGATGATGGAGGCTATGATTCCCCCACAAGTCGGGATGAGACTCCGGACGAAAAAAAGATAAAAGAAAAAAAAAGAAAATAAGAGGCCAAAGAGCCCAAAATAAAAAAATGAGAGAAAAGAGAGAAGGAACAATGTTACTATCCTTTTTCCACACTTGTGCTTCAAAGTAGCACCATGATCTTCATGATAGTGAGTCTCCTATTTTTTCACTTTCATATACTAGTGGGAATTTTTCATTATAGAACTTGGCTTGTATATTCCAATGATGGGCTTCCTCAAATTGACATAGGTCTTCGTGAGCAAGCGAGTTGGATGCACACCCACTTAGTTTCTTTTTGAGCTTTCATACACTTTTAGCTCTAGTGCATCCGTTGCATGGCAATCCCTACTCACGCACATTTATATCTATTGATGGGCATCTCCATAGCCCGTTAATACGCCTAATTTATGTGAGACTTTCTCCTTCTTTTTGTCTTCTCCACAACCACCATATTTTATTCCACCTATAGTGCTATATCCACGGCTCACGCTCATGTATTGCGTGAAAGTTGAAAAAGTTTGAGAACATCAAAAGTATGAAACAATTTCTTGGCTTGTCATCGGGGTTGTGCATGATAAAATACTTTGTGTGATGAAGATGGAGCATAGCCAGACTATATGATTTTGTAGGGATAACTTTCTTTGGCCATGTTATTTTGAGAAGACATGACTACTTTATTAGTATGCTTGAAGTATTATTGTTTTTATGTCAATATTAAACTTTTTTTTGAATCTTATGGATCTGAATATTCATGCCACAATAAAGAAGATTACATGGATAAATATGTTAGGTAGCATTCCACATCAAAAATTCTGTTTTTATCATTTACCTACTCGAGGACGAGTAGGAATTAAGCTTGGGGATGCTTGATACGTCTCCAATGTATCTATAATTTTTGATTGTTCCATGCTATTATATTATCTATTTCGGATGTTTTATATGAATTAATATGCTATTTTATATTATTTTTGGGACTAACCTATTAACCTAGAGCCCAGTGCCAGTTTTTGTTTTTTCCTTGTTTTTGAGTTTTACAGAAAAGGAATATCAAGCGGAGTCCAAACGGAATAAAACTTTACAATGATTTTTCATGGACCAGAAGACATCCACGGAGCTTGGAGAGGGGGTCTGAAGAGTCCCAAGGGGCCCACAAGCCCTCAGGTCACGCCCTAGGGGGGGCGCCCATGGCTTGTGGACACCTCGGGAGTCCCCCAACCCTAATTCTTGCTCTATAAATTCCAAATATTCCCAAACCAACAGAAGCGTCCACCAAAATACTTTTCCGCCGCCGCAAGCCTCTATTCCCGTGAGATCCCATCTTGGCGCCTTTTCTGGCAATCTGCCAGAGGGGGATTCGATCGCGGAGGGCCTCTACAACAACCTTGCTGCCCTTCCGATGAAGAGTGAGTAGTTTACCTCAGACCTACGGGTCCATAGCTAGTAACTAGATGGCTTCTTCTCTCTCTTTGATCTTCAATACAATGTTCTCCTTGATGTTCTTGGAGTTCTATCCGATGTAATATTATTTTGCGGTGTGTTTGTTGAGATCCGATGAATTGTGGATTTATGATCAGATTATCTATGAATATTATTTGAGTCTTTTCTGAACTCTTTTATGCATGATTAAATATCTTTGTATTTCTCTTCGAATTATCGGTTTGGTTTGGCCAACTAGATTGGTTCTTCTTGCAATGGGGGAGGTGCTTAGTTTTGGGTTCAATCTTACGGTGTCCTCACCCAGTGACAAAGTAGGGGTAGCGAGGCACGTATTGTATTGTTACCATCAACGGTAAAAAGATGGGGTTTTCATCATATTGCTTGAGTTTATCCCTCTACATCATGTCATCTTACTTAAGGCATTACTCCGTTCTTATGAACTTAATACTCTAGGTGCATGCTGGATAGCGGTCGATGTGTGGAGTAATAGTAGTAGATGCAGGCAGGAGTCGGTCTACTTGACATGGACGTGATGCCTATATTCATAATCATTGCCTTGGATATCGTCATAACTTTGCGCTTTTCTATCAATTGCTCGACAATAATTTGTTCACCCGTCATATGTTTTTTTAAGAGAGAAGCCTCTAGTGAAACCTATGGCCCCCGGGTCTATTTTCCATCATATATTTTCAGATCTATAAACCAAAAAACCCAAAAATACCTCGCTGCGTTTTATTTTTTTCTACTTTATTTTACGTTTTAGTAATCTTTTATACCTATCTCTATTAGATCTCACTCTTGTTCGAGACCATAAAGGGATTGACAACCCCTTTTTCGCGTTGAGTGCAATTGTTTGTTAGTTTGTGCAGGTGCATAAATTGGAGACTTGCTTGTACCTCCTACAGGATTGATACCTTGGTTCTTAACTGAGGGAAATACTTATCTCTACTTTGCTGCATCACCCTTTCCTCTTCAAGGAAAAAATCTACGCAAGCTCAAGAAGTAGCAGGTACCTGTTGTGGCATTGGAGTTTCTCTTCGATCCTGAAAAGTTGAGTAGACAATAACTTGATTAGAGCAACCGGTTGCAGCAGCAAAGAAGTTAAAGAAACAAGTTTTGCAAAAGGCACCTGTTGTGGCATTGGAGTTTCTCTTGGATCCTGAAAAGTTGAGTAGACAGTAACTTGATTAGAGCAACAAGTTACAGCAGCAAACCTGTTACACAAGTATATTTTTGAAAATGTACCTGTTGTGCAATTGGACTTCCAATTGGATCCTGAAAAGTTGAAGTTGGTAAGATGATTACAGCAACAAGTTATAACAGCAAACCTGTTACACAAATACATTTTTCTAAATGTATCTGTTGTGCAATTGGACTTCCAATTGGATCCTGAAAAGTTGAAGTTGGTAAGATGATTACAGCAACAAGTTATAGCAGCAAACCAGGTAAACAAGGAAGTTTTTGAAAACATACCTGTTGTGCCATCGGAGTTTCAGTTGGATCCTGCAAACTTGAATGTTAGCAATCATAAATAAAGTGTTGCAAGAGCCGTAAGAAACTAACATCAAACTAGTAAAACTAACCAGTTTTGGCAATGTATTTAACTACACATGAACTAGTAAAACTAACAAGTTCTTGGCAACGTATTAAAGTAACAAGTCGGTGCCGTTTACCAGCAACACATACATCTGTAAATTTCTTTGATGTAAGCAAAATGATCCCGACACACACACACACACATATATATATATAAGTTAAAAAGATGTTGTCCGTCATATAAACCTGACAGTTGTCTGTCTATGAACATGCAAACATTACTAGTGCTACAAGTCATAATAGGAAACCATTTAAACAAACAGGGTATCATAACGTAAATTACACATGAATTTTGCTGCACCCTAGAAGTACATATGACCAGCTATCTACATGCTTAAGTAGCTATTTAAGTTCAGGCAAACAGGTAATTCTATAAACAGTAAGTGGTTTGCTGTTATGACTAAATTAGTAGCAAACTGAATTAAGCCAAGCAAGGCAATTGAACAATTTTGCAATCAGTGGCAAACTAAAATTCCGAGAAGCAGGTAAGTGAACTTACGCTAGCTCTTTGTACAGGCACACTACAACTTCTTTTTCGCTTACAAGGTTCTACGAAGGAGTCCATGGCATCCATTGCTTGGATACGTAGTCCCAATACTTCTTTCTTCCCACACTGCATTGGTAAGTCGAATGGTTAATCTGATAAGATGGTGCGTCCTTGATCTGTTATATGCGGACAGGTTTTCAGACTAGTTGTAGCAACACACATCAAACTGGCTTTTACTGTATATTTCATGTGATTACATTTGGCATATCAAGATCTAAGCAATCTACAATAGAATGAAAAGACTGGCATCCTTCACATTATTGGCGAACTCAGTTCATAGAAACAAGCAATTCATACATTCTATGGGTAAATCAAAAGCGCCACTGGAATATTTTTCACTACCCCAATCATACACGCAAAAAGGGGCGACGCCACCATAGGGGCTAGTATGGGTGGCCGCCTCGGGTGGCTGGGAAGTGCGCACCTAGCTTGAGTCGTCCAGGTTGGCCCAGGCTAGTTTGTTCATCCCAGCGCATGAGCACGCAATGTAAAAAATGAAGAAAAACATTTCAATTTGGTTGGACCAATAACGTAAGTGCAAGACAGGCCCTATAGCAGGCTCGCGGCCCAAACGAGTGCCTCCCATATCGATCGACAGCAGGAAAAATCCCCAATTTGTTTGCTCCAGACTCCAGTCTGGTTCGCTCCTAACCTAGTCGCCGCTGGACAGACCGACAGAGCTCTTCCTCGCCCTTTCGTTGGACGCCGGTCGCTGGGCTTCAAGCGAATGGAAGGACAAGAAGATGATGATCCAACCCTGGGTGTAGCCTCTGTGGGAGGCAGCGGCGGTAGCACAGGCATGGCATCGAGCTTGCGCAAATGGACAGTCGTAGCTTGCAAGAGCAGCATGCGCAACGAGCAGGTACATCACATCCCTGATTATATCTAATTCAATTGTCCAATTTCTAGCCAATAGTTAAACCTGATGGTTTTGTAAAACTGCTTGTATGTAGGGAATCTATAAGAAAATGAAACCAATTTTTACTTATTTTATAACTCCCCCAATCAATACTGAACTGACTGAACCTGATGTGTCTAATCAAGTTTCCGGTGCAAACATACAAGCTCATGTTGTTCTTGAGCATGAAGTGTCTAATGAACAAACTACTAATGAAGGATTTGATGCAAACACTTTACATGCTCCTGGTGATGAACATATAGTGTGTGATGAGGGATCTAATGCAAGCATTTTGCAAGCTTCCATTGAAGGATTTCTATATCTATACCCATAGTGTGCGAATAACTTTGAAAGATGGTTGTTGGATGAAGCCAATCCGATGGTGTAGAGATGGCAAATCCGAGCACTACTGGACGTTGGATCATCTACATTCCACCAGATTCTGCCACATGTACAATCTAGAAGACTCCATGGTAGAACTTAAGCATAATGCACAAACCTCAAAACACAAGCACTTCTCCTTTGTTCTAGAATCTTTTGTATCATAATTGCCCAAACTTTTTTTCTAAATGAATTGCCATTATTTGTTTTTACTTTATGCTTTACAATGCACAATCCCATGAATCTTAACTTTTTTATAAAACTAATTGATTTTGAATGAGATGAACTATAAAAACTAAATGAACATCTACATCATGGATATATGACTCAAAGCTTACAAGCTATAGTGTGGTATTTATTCATAATTTGGTTGCCAAATCTCATGCGTGCAATGCACGTGTACCTTACTAGTAGTGTCTAATGATGATGTGCTATGTTGAGAGAGATAGAGATTTGCAGGAATTGATGACAAGCAAATTATAGTACATTTTCATGGCTTGAGAAAACGCCGAGGCCATCTAGCACAATGTCCCCGTATCATGACAACCTAGCATAAATACTTTTCTAATTTGTTGTTTGAAACTATTGGCATACTTGTGCAAGATAGATATATTGATATGCAGTTTGCGCATTGGTTATAGGTGCAACTAGACTTGGATATTTTCAGCCAGAGAACGAATATCAAGCAGGTACAGTCCATGTTAGTAGTCCTTGTACTACCATGTTGTATTTTGTGTTTTTTGGTGCTTACATCATCTAGTGTTTTATAATCGGGAACTACTTTGGATCATTAGCTGGTTTTCAAAGTGCATGTAGCTTCACATTTCTCAAGTTATGTTGATTTCTGGAGTGCAAGTGCTTTCGTATTTTTTAAGTTAAATTTTTGCCCCTGGTAACTTGAATTTGTGGATCCGCCACTGCACACAAATCATACACGCAGGCCAGTACAAATTAAATGAAATGCAGGGACTTATGCTAGCTCGTTGTACAGGCTCACTGCACCTCTGCTTGCGCTTGGGATGTTCCATGTACAAGTCCATGTTACCACTTGCTTGGATGTGCAGGAATTGTGCTCCTTGCATCCCCCTTTGCATTTTTGGCATGGCGAATGGTTGATCAAATGAGGGGAATCGACCTTGCTGTTGTACCGGAGGACAGGTACTTACAAGGTTATACCGGCATGCAGGATGTGTACCAGATCCCGTAGCGCCGTCATGCTTCGCGAAAAAATGGTTTTGCTTGTTTCAGATGATATTTCCAGAAGAAATAAGAGTTGAAGTCAGAGTTGCATAGGCGTGTAAGCTAAGAGAGCAGTAAAAGGATATCCAAACATCATCGGAACAGTGCACATGGGAGTGATATGTGGATACCTTGTTCGGGCCGGCGTTTGGGCATGCTCGCCTAGAGTGCGGGTCACTTTAGAGCTGTTGAGGGTGATGCGCTGGCGTTGGCTGGCCGCGTATGGATGTAGATCTTGAGCGGCAGTGGAGCGCTACGATGCGGTGGACGAGGCTGTTCATGAAGCACCAACGGCCTCGAGGGGTGGAGGTGCGACGATGTGCTTGGTGAAGTAGCCCCAGTGAGGTGGGAGACGGTGTCGGTGAAGTGCACTTGATGCGGTGGAATTCGGTGTCTGTGAGGCACATCAGCTGCGGCGGCCGATGTTGTCGGTGGACCACCCGGTGTGGTGGACGAGGGCATAGATGAGGTAGCTCCGGTGCGGTTGTGAAGCGCGACCGTCGTCTTCGTCGTTGTCGACCGGCACAGAGGTGGGGAAAGAGACGAGACGAGGGGCGATTCGAATTTTTCTTGGGTTGGCGGTAAATTAGGGATTTGAGCGCTCTGGGCGCAGAAGGGGACGGTGGAGAAGGGAGATTTTGCAGGGCTGGAATTTGGGCCGCCAGATATTTCAATCCGAAACATGGAAGCACGAACTTTTTTTGTCGTCGTTCTTTTTTGGGGCCGGGGGGAGGGAGGGAGGGGTGGGTGCTAGCGTCCGTACGACACACGCGGCCACCACGACACAACCCTGGTCTGCGTGGTGCGCCAACATTTGATAATGCAAATGAATCTTCTTCCATTGGCAAACGAATTTGTACGTATTACCATCCCCGTGTTTTCCTTGCAAATAATTAGTGCTTCAAAACGAGATACTATAAATTAATTAATGAGGAGTTCTTTGAATTAGAGTGTGTTTGTCACATAGCGATCTCCAATTCTAACGTCGATTTTGCATTTCACGGTATCCACAACTTTTTTAATACAAATTCATATGTATAAGATGAACACCATGGTAGTGAGAAAACTTTGGATGGATTCAAGCATATGAACAAACACATACAAAATACCACAACAATCTAGTCAATATCAACTTTTCCAAACCTAGTATGGCACGAATTCGAAATAATTACAGAAGCCATATGAATGGTCCTCAATTCAAATCTTACAATGTACACTAAATTGAAACGTCAATATTAAGTCTAGTACTATCTACATTAAAATGTTGTTTTTAGCCCCCCCCCCCCCCCCCCCGGCACACACGCTACATACTTCTTGTATCGATCAATCTTCCTCTCCTAACCACCTTACAAAGCTATTGGTTTCCGACACAAGTTCATTCTTTCTCTACATGTTTCGACCACTAACTCTCTCAACTACACAACCACTGTCGGCGTACGACACCTATGGAACCGCGGGGATCCTTTCTACGATTCGGCAGGGAAAGAGGTATGCACAAAGAGCAGAACCAACGATCGACACGGGGTGGTTTTACCAAGGTTCGGGCCGCTAATCAGCGTAAAACCCTACTCCTGCTTTGTTTTATTAAGGGTGTTCTTGAGCTCAAACTCTAGGAGCGCTAGCGATGAACAGTACGTTCAAAGAGTAGCTACGCATGCAGAATGGGCCAGAAGATCCTCTCCCCTGTAGCAGTCACCTTGGGCCTCCTTTTATACGTCCAAAGGGGTCACCACAGTGGCAAAATGTACATACATTGAGGTGTAAAGTAGCTACAGGGTTATCATACCTAACTACTGACAGTTTAGGACAAATGCATTTAATGCACCGTGAGGTGTCCGTTTAGGTGTCCTCATTTCTCGGGGATGGAAAAAGGGGCCATCCCATCAGCACCACTTAAGCTCTCCTCCACTGGTACCCTGCCACGCATCCAGGAATGGGCCCAGGATGCCAGGCTGATTGCTGTGCTGAAGCGGTGGAATAGTGGTAGAATCTTGCCGGGCACAAATCTTGCCGGGCTCAAGCCTTGCCGGGTTTCGTGAGTCCCCCCGGCAAGATCTTGCCAGGGGCCTGGGCTTCGGTCTTCAGCTCTTATTAACTCCTGATCCTTTGATTCTTGGTCTGAGCGTCCCCTTGACAATCTTGCACTAATCTCCAATTATTCCCCCGGCAAGCCTTGCCGCGGGCTCGGCTACAACTGCCCGTGCACAAGTATGGGGTACTAAAGTCCCAACACTTAGTACACCGGCAGGAGCCACCGGGCCTAGGCCATACACAAGTGCGAGGCGGTGTTGGGCTAGGCCCAAACAGTGCACGGGCATGCGTGGCAGGGGATTAACTGTTCGTAATGATTTTGCTTACTGCACGCCCCCACTACGCGCATTGAATGCGCGACGTGGGGCACGTGCGCTGAATGGCCATGGCCGCAGCGCGCTTGTAGAGGCGTATTCACATTGGGCAGTAAAATAGGCGGCCTCGCTCCTTCCCCAGAAAAAAGGAAACTGCAGAGGCGCGGCCTATTTACCCCCCTTTTCTTCTTCTTCTCAATCTGAAATCCGCCATTGCCTTCCTCCTCCCGAGCTCAGAGCGAAGTTTCTCCCCATCCGCTCATCGCCTCCATACCCGCTCCATCCTCGGCTTTCGTCCCCGCAGTCGCCATGCCGCCCAAGACCAGCAAAGGCAAGGGCAAGGAAACGAAAGCCGATGTCCCGGAGAGCGAGTTGGTGAAGATGCGGAAGAAGTACGTCGTCTTCGCCCCGACGCTCGACGCGAAAGCCCTGAAGAACCGGTACCAGTGCATGTGGGCGAGGGAGACGAAGGGTCACCCCGCGACTCGTGTGATTCCAGGTTCCTGTTCCAAAAGTGGATCAGATAGATATCCCTTCTTCGCTGCTTATTTCTACTGCGGGCTCAGTCCTCCATTTTCAGATTTCTTCAATGACATTATGTACACATATGGCTTCCATCTTCTTGATTTCACTCCGAACGCCATAATGTGCATGTCCATCTTTGCTCATCTTTGTGAAAACTTTGTCGGAGTAATCCCCAATACTGCTCTATTCCGCCACTACTTTTATCCCCGAATCCAAAAAGGGGAAGCCCTCTCCGGTTCTATCGCCTGGATCCCAAGGGCCTGGAACAAGGAGATATACCCAGAAGGGGTTTACCACGAGAAGTGGGACGAATGGCGGGGCGAGTGGTGCTGGATCAAGGAAGCAGATCCCCATCCGTTCTGTTCGCCCCGACGGCAAAAGGTGGTCCTTGGTGACGATTGGAGCGATTTCACTGCTGAAGATGAGAAGCTCACGATTGCCACCACCAGAATCCTTCGTCTGAAAGCTTCCGGGCTCACGATGGAAATGATCGGCTTTGATTTCCTTCGCCGCCGCATCGCCCCTCTGCAGAACAGGGGGAGACCAACTTGGGAGTACTGGAACGCTGCAGATATCATGAGGCTGCGCCCCGGGCTAAACAACAACCTGACGGCCATGCAACTTGGCGCTCTCCGCCAAAGGCTATTCCAGCGCGACAACAAGCATCGGTTGCCGGCAAGAATTATCCCTGTGTGCAACAACTCCTCCTTAGGGTCAATCATTGCTATAATGCCAGTATTCAATGCCCACGGTCTTGACGCGACTTGGGTCGAGCCATCTGAGGAGGAGGCACAGAAGTTCTTTGATAACTTGACGGAGAGAGCCGTCCGGGAAGAAGCAGACCTCGTTCGGGCCACCACTGATGAAGAAGTGGCATACATTGCCACTAGGGCAGAGGAGGCAGCTCTTGCCGCGGAGGCCGGCGGCGTCGGTTTCACGGAATGGGAAACCAGTGATGCAGAAGTTGTGGTGGAAGAAAATCTTGCCGGGGAGAACAAGGTTGCCGGGGAACAGAGTGGCGCAGCCACTGAGAGCTCATCCGACGGAGACGCAGCTGAAGAAGAGCCGCAGGAGGAGCCCCCAGCTCCGAAGAAGACCAAGCGTGTTCTTCGTAAGGCCACCTCCGGCGTCCCGACAAACCAACCTTCTTCGAGCGGTGAAGCTTCCGGCAAGAAGGCGGCCGGCAAGGCTGCACCGCGGCAAGGAGTTAGACAGCAACGCGTGCAGCGTGCGAGACACACACCCGCGGCAGACACTGGGGCGGCAGGGTCATCTCACACAACCGTGCCGGAAACTGAGGCAGCAGAGCCATGCCAACCCCCCACACATGCCACAGCCAAGTGACCCAGGACCCCTCCTTTGCCTCCTCATACGGACACGGCAACGGAGGTCGATTTCGACATCTCCGGCTTCAGCTCGGGGCAAGAAGAGGAAGAGTAAATACCCTGTGACAGCCTTTATCTTCCAAACTTTGAGTTCAATTGATCTTATTACTTTGCTTTGTCTTGTTTCCACAGTGATGCAGAAACCCTAGCGGAAAGGATGGCGAAGAGGGCGAAGACTTTCACGGGCGATGAGCCCCCGGCAGGCTCTACTAGCATGCCGGAAACTATTACCATCAGCCCGGAGCTTAGCCCTCGACGCAGCCCCCAGCACAGCCCCCAGCGTGAGTTCATTACTCTTTTTCTACTGGCAGGTGCTGAGGTATCCATTCTTGCTGCTGATATCTTTGGGCTTGCAGGAGAAGAACAGCATCAGGGAGGGTCGCTGGAAGACGCCCCCGTTGTGCCGCCTCCGTCAACTACGCCGCCCGCAAGCGCATCTCCGGCAAGAGCCTCTGCCGACGAGCCTATCTTGGTTGGGGAGGAGTCGGCAAGCATGGATACCGACAACCTTTCCCCGGCAACCAAGGTTGCCGGGAGGGACGAAGCCACCCCTCAACAGCTCAACGCAGGTAACTGCTTGCCTCAGAGCGCTCTCTTATCTTTTCCTTTATCTCTCTTTCTTTTGTCTTTTTGAACTTCATCCATGGTCTTATTTTGTCCCCCCCCCTTCGCCCTTTAGAATTCCCTGTGATGGAACACATGGACATCGATGCTGTCATCGAGGGAACCACCAGAGATGCTGCCGCCGAAGCCGACGAGATCGCCACTAGCGAGGCCGCCAAGGATACCACTACCGAGGCCGGCAAGAATGCTGCCGATGAGGCCGCCAAGGCTGCACAAGAGGAGGCCGCCAAGGAATCTGCTGAGAGGACCGGCGAGGAGGCTGGTGACCGCACTAACAGCATTCCTGCCACAGGAGCGCCAGGCGCTGCGCCGGCCACAGAGCCCCCAGCTGCCAGTGAGGCGGTTGCTGAGGATCAGCCATCGACATCCGAAGCCTCTCCAACAAGCAAATATCTCAAGGTTGGCGACAACCTGTTCATCAACTTGCCGGGGACGGCAAGCATTGGAGCGTCGACCGAAGGGGGAACTTTTGACGAAGAGATCATCACTGCCACTGGGCTCGAGATTGTCAATGAACCAAGGGCCAGCAGCATTAAATCTGAGGAAGATCAACTCCTTCAGGCCATGGGCGATAACTTCCGCAAGCTCCAAGCACTCCACCGTGCCCAAAAAGAGAAGGTGGATTCCAGAGCTGTAGTTGTCGAAGCAGCCGAAATAGATTTCCAAAAGCACATTGAGCAAACGCAAATCTGGTACGCCGAGGCCTATCAAGAGCTGACTGCCAATCGGGAACAAGTGAGCCAAAGCTGGACGGAGCTCCTCTTGAAGCAATCCGACGTAGAGAAAGTGCAAGAGGAAGCCATGCAGAGAATTGCTGCTGAAGATGCCCTCCTGACGGAGCATCGCATTGCGCTTGATGCTCATGAGGAAGACCTTGTCGCACGTGAGCAGGCGCTCGCCGCCAAGCTTCATAGCAAGGATGAAGAAATCGAAAAGCTTGTCGCGCGGCGGACCCAGGAGCTGGAGCAAAAGCACAAGAAGGCGCTCGAAGCTCTAACTGTAGATCACGCCGGCAAGCTCAAGGAGGCCATCAATACTGCCAAGGCCGCAGAGGCCGCCAAGAATGAGCTGAGCGACAAGGTGAAGAAACTGGAAGTGGATCTTGAAGAACACGGCAAGGAGCTCTCGATGCTCAAAGGTGACAGGGAAAAAACCCTCCACACCCTGGCGGAGATGCAAGTTGCCATGTCCGACAAGACCAAGCAGCTCTCTTCAGCTAATGATGCTATTGCCGATCTGAGGCTGAAATTGACCATGCTGGAGAAGTCACTTGAGGACAGCAGGGCCCGCGAGAAGGCCCTGAGCAAGGATCTCCAAGACAAGAAGAACCTGCTCAAGAGCACCGCCGCCGCCCAAGTTGACTACGAAAAGGGGGTGGAAATCTGGACCGAACGCCTCGTTGATGCCGCAGAGAAGCTCACGGCACAACTGTCAACCATGGGCCTGCCAAACTTCAAGTATTCCACTGAAGAAAGGATATCCCGCAGTGCCAGGCTGACCATATTCTTTGAAAGCATCATTGAAGCTCTGAAGCTGCTTCAGTCCAACCGGGCAACCCAATTGGCCAACGAATCCCGCCAACTTTGCCGGGCCGTCCTCCGTAAGGTACTCATCAAGGTGGTGTATAATAATCCCGGTATCGACCTCACCAATGTGCTCGGCCGCCTACCAAAGGACGCAAATCTCAAGGCACTTGAGGAGCTTGTCGCGCCTATCCTTGAGAAGGTGGATTCAATCAAAAGGGTTGAAGGTGAGCGCAGAGACTAGCTGCTCCACCTCTTCTTGCCGTTGCCATTCCATGCCAAAGACAATTAAGTCTTAAGTTAGAACTGCGGCAACTTATTAATGTAATATAACTTGATTATGTTTGGGTACATGCATGTTATTTCCCTTGTGTGATTCCTTTATGTATGGAGTTCACCCTACGCTAACTGAAAAACTTGCCGGCGCGCAACCTGCCGCGAGCGCTGGGTGCGGGACTTCAGCAGCCTGCTGGAGATGCAGCGGCTGGCAAGGCACCTTGGCGTTCTCAGTGAAGCCATCTAAACTGCTGAGCGGACTCGAAACAGAATAAAGGCGTAGCCAATTACGACAAGGGTTCTTTCGCGTGCAGGTTTTCCATACAAAAGTCGAAATCATCCAAGGAAAATAACCTTGTAATAAAAATTGAAAAGCTTGCTCAAGTTTAGCAACTTAGCTCTCTGTCGCTGTGTTTCTTGTTTCCTCCGGTAAGGTGTCAATTCTGAACATCGCCCACTGGTATACATATCTTCCTTCCCCCCCCCCCCCCCCGGCAAACGTGCGCGCGAGGAACCCTTCTATCTTTTGAGAAAAAGAAATAAGAGAAAATAAAAATATGGAACCTTGGCGGTTCGTTAATACTTACCGGGAATAAGTGTTATACAATATCTCAGACAAGCATGCATATATATAAACATGGAAATCGACAAGAAATGCATAACACTTTAAACTTATTCATCTGCGCACAGGATCTGTGCCTGGCTTTGTACAAAGGATTACATGCCCTGCCGGCAAGACTCGTACAGAAGGGGGTTGCCGGGGGCCCCTGGCAACCGCACCCTACGGGTAGAACTTGCGAAGATGTTCGATATTCCAAGAGTTGCTCACTGGATTGCCATCCTCGGTCTCCAGGCGGACAGCGCCGGGCCTGGTGACTCGTACTACCCGATAAGGGCCTTCCCACTTCAGCTTCAACTTGTTTGAATTCTTGGCGGACTGAATCCGTCGAAGAACAAGGTCGCCTTCCTCAAGGCTTCGGGCATGAACTTTGCGGCTATGATAGCGGCGCAAAGCTTGCTGGTAGCGAGCAGCTCGCACAACAGCCTGAAGACGATCCTCCTCAAGGAGCATGGCGTCATCTTGGCGCAGTTTCTCTTGCTCAAGCTCATCATAAGCGAGCACTCGAGGTGACCCGTATATGAGTTCCGTGGGGAGAACTGCTTCCCCTCTGTAGACCAGAGCGAAGGGTGTCTGGCCAGTAGCTCGATTTGGTGTCGTTCTGATTGACCAAAGAACCACCGGCAGCTCATCAATCCAGCGCTTTCCGCACTTTTTCAGCTTGTCAAAAGTTCTAGTCCTGATACCGCGCAGCACTTCAGCATTAGCCCTGTCCGCTTGGCTGTTGCTTCTTGGATGAGCAACAGAGGCAAAACAAATCTTGCTGCCAAGGTCTTGGACGTACTGCATGAAGGTGCGACTTGTGAATTGCGTGCCGTTGTCGGTGATGATCCTGTTGGGCACACCAAAATGTCAAACTATTCCCTTAAAGAACTTGACGGCTGATTGTGCTGTCACCTTCCTCACTGCTTCCACCTCCGGCCACTTTGTGAACTTGTCAATGGCAACGTACAAGTACTCAAAGCCCCCGGCAGCACGGGGAAAGGGGCCCAGTATGTCAAGCCCCCAGACCGAAAATGGCCAGGAGAGAGGGATCGTCTAAAGAGCTTGAGCTGGCTGATGCGATTTCTTTGAATGAAACTGGCCTGCTTCACACTTGGTTACTAGTGCAGTTGCATCCTGGAGGGCGGTGGGCCAAAAGAAACCCTGCCGGAATGCTTTCCCGACAAGTGCTCTTAATCCTATGTGAGAGCCACATATGCCTCCATGTATCTCTGCCAACAGCCCTAGTCCATCTTCCAGAGGGATACACTTCAATTTCACACCGTTCGGTCTTTTTCTGTACAGGACGTCATCGACGAACTGGTACATGTAGACTGACGGGCTACTTTTTCCGCTTCTTCCTGTTCTTCGAGGAGTTCTCCTGTCTGAAGGAAATGGACAATGTGCTGAGCCCACGCTGGAGCCTGAGGCTCGAAAGCTAGGACTAAAGGCATCTCTTCCGCCAGGGGAACAATTGTCTCGACGGCGAAAGCCTGAGGCTCCGCTGGAGCCTGTTGTTCCCCGGCAGGTTTGCCGCTGATCCCGGCAAGTTCCTTGCCTGTGGCTCCAGGGAGCTCTGCCGGAAAGTACTGCCCAGAGTTCAACTTTCTTCTCTTTCCTTGCCTCATTGATGATGCCACAGATGGTTGAGCCAAATGGAGCACAAAAGTTCCTGGTTCCACAGGCAACTTGAGGGCAGCGCGCTTTGACAGGTCATCGACAATATTGTTTTCAACACGAGGAATGTGCTTCATCTGTAGACTGTCAAAGCGCTCTTCCACTTTTCTCACTTCATCCACATAGGCTTGCATCAATGGACTCTGGTAATTCTTGTTAACTTGCCTGACAACAAGCTGCGAATCGCCTCTGATGATGAGCTTCTTGATACCAAGGTCTGCCACGATCCTAAGACCGGCAAGCAGTCCCTCGTATTCTGCAGTGTTGTTTGTCGAACTCTCCCGGGGAAAATGCATCTGAATTACATACTTGAGGTGCTCTCCGGTGGGTGCGACAAGCAGCACGCCAGCACCGGCGCCTTGCAGCGAAAAAGCCCCGTCAAAGTACATAACCCATTCTTGATCAATTTCCTTGCCGGGGAGAGTCGTTTCTTGAATCTCTTCGTCTGGCATTGGGGTCCATTCCGCAATGAACTCTGCCAAGGCTCTGCTCTGAATTGTTGAAGTACTCTCAAACTTGAGATCAAAGCTTGACAACTCCAGCGACCACTCCACGATCCTGCCGGTTGCCTCTGGATTTCGCAAAATCCGCTGCAATGGGAAGTGAGTGACGACGGTAATTTCGTGTGCTTGAAAATAATGGCGCAGCTTCCTTGAGGCCATAAGAAGGCCGAAAAGCAACTTCTGCACACCAGAGTATCTTGATCTAGCTCCTTGCAAAAGGGAGCTAACAAAATAAACTAGGCACTGCACCATCTTTTTCTTTTGCACTGGTTCTTCTGCCTGCGCAGATCCTGTCTTGCCGGGATTAGTCCTTTCCGGGGGTGATCCTGGCGCGTCACTTGGCAGTCCTGCCGCTGGTGTCGCTTCCCCATCAGCTTCTCTCTGCGCCACTAGCGCAGCACTAACCACTTGATTTGTCGCTGCCAAGTACAGCAGCAACGGCTCTTGTGGCCTAGGCGCGACCAGCGTTGGCGGAGAGGAGAGGTATCTCTTCAAATCTTGCAGCGCAGCCTCCGCTTCCGGAGTCCATTTCATTGGACCCGCCTTTTTCAAAATTTTGAAAAATGGTAGGGCGCGCTCAGCAGATTTGGAGATAAACCTGCTTAGGGCAGCAACACAGCCGGCAAGACGACGTACATCCCTGACGCATCTTGGCGCCTTAATCTGCTCAATAGCTTTGATCTTGTCGGGGTTCGCCTCAATCCCTCGCTGAGACACAAAGAACCTGAGAAGTTTTCCGGAAGGAACGCCAAACACGCACTTCTCGGGATTGAGCTTTAAATTGATCTTGCGCAGATTTGCAAATGTCTCTTCTAAATCTTGTATGAGCGTCGCTTTGTCCTTGGTCTTGACCACTATGTCATCCATGTATGCTTCCATGTTTCGATGCAGTTGAGGCTCAAAACCAATTTGAAGTGCTCTCGCGAAAGTAGAACCAGCACTTTTCAACCCGAAAGGCATTCGTATAAAACAATACGTACCACATGGGGTGATAAATGCGGTCTTTTCTTCATCTTCTTTTGCCATGAAGATCTGATGATACCCCAAGTAAGCATCAAGGAACGACAGTAGGTCACAACCAACAGTGGAGTCCACAATCTGGTCAATGCGCGGCAAGGGGAAAGGATCTTTTGGAAAGGCGTTATTGATATCTGTATAATCGATACATAGCCTCCATTTTCCGTTCGCCTTGCGCACTACAACTGGATTGGCTAGCCATGTTGGGTGAAGCACCCCTCTGACCAAACCTGCCGCTTCTAGCTTCCTGATTTCTTCGGCAATAAATTCTTGCCGCTCCAAAGCCTGCTTTCTCACCCTTTGCTTGACGGGCCGCGCGTGGGGACAGACAGCAAGGTGGTGCTCAATCACCTCCCTGGGAACACCGGGGATGTCATATGGTTGCCATGCAAACACATCGACATTCCCCCGCAGGAAGGCAATGAGCACGCTTTCCTATTTGTCATCAAGGGTGGAACTTATGGTGAAAGTTCCTCCCGTTCCATCCTCCTTGGCGGGCACCTTCTTTGTCTCTGGTGGAGCAACCTTGGACTTCTTGTTCTTGCCGGTGGAACTCTCTGGTACATCCTCAATGGGAGCGCAACACTCCGTGGAGGAGCGCTTCCCGGAGTTTGCGCCAAGATTCTTGCCGGTCTTCTTCTTCCCCCCGGGAGTTCCATCGGTAGGAGCAGATGCCTTGACGGCAAGTGTTGCAACTGCTTCCCGGTAGAGTTGGTCGGCATAGATGAGCGCATCCTTTTTGTCAGAGTGGACAGTGATGACACTCAACGGCCCTGGCATTTTCAGCACATTATATGCGTAGTGTGATGCCACCATGAACTTGGCCAACGCTGGGCGGCCAAGGATCCCATTGTATGACATGGGGATCTTGGCGACATCAAACACTACCTTCTCCGTCCTGTAGTTGAGTTCGCTACCAAATGTTACCGGTAGCGTTATCTTGCCTTTTGGCTGGGTCCTTCCTGGGTTGATCCCTTGGAACGTGCCCGTTTCCTCGAGATCTTCATCAGGAATTTGTAGCTTCTTGAGCACATCTGGTGAGATCAAGTTCAGCCCGGCCCCACCGTCAACCAGCATTTTTGTCACCTTGAGGTTGCGGATTGTTGGTGAAACCAACAATGGCAAGCACCCGACCGCAATTGTGCGATCAGGGTGATCCTCGGCGTCAAAAATGATAGGCGTGTTGGACCACTTCAGAGGTTTACGTGCATCGAACGATGGCTCCGTTGCATTAACCTCACGCACCCACTGTTTAAGTCAACGGTGAGAGGAATGCAACGAGGCGCCCCCGTCAATACACATGGCCTCTGTGGCTTTCTGAAACTCGTGCTCACTGGACTCATCATCTTCCTCATCATCATCATCACCCTCTTCCTTGTCACGGCCTCCGGCGGGCCTCTCCTTCTGTTGCTTAGCCTTGCCGCGACAGCCTCCTCAGCCACCATGTTTCTTGCCGGACCCCTCAGCACTGTCTTGGGCCTTCTCCTTGTCCCGCCTCTCGTACTCAGCTCTTTGCCTTTCGACAAGCTGTTCAACTTGCCCGCAATTTTGGAGATCGTGGCCCTTGGTGCGATGGATCTTGCAATACTGTTTGCCAGAGCCTTTCGGCTTGTCGGCGGCCGCCAAGGCCTGACAGGAGGCGCACCCGGCAACTTCCTTGCCGGGGTTGCCAACTTTGGCCTTCTTGGCGGGGCCAAGCTCGCCGGATCCCTCAACAGCAAGCACAGCCTTGCCTTTACGCTTCCTGTTTCGCTGCCGGCCCTTCCTTGCCGGGGCGGCAGCATCCTCGCCTTCGGAGTCGCCCCCTGCGCCAACATCCTCGCCGGGGAGTCTCCTTCCCTCTTCAGCTCGAGCACATTTATCAGCCAGAGCATAAAGCTCGGCGATATCCCTGATCTTGTTCATTGCCATTTCTTCTCGCATTTTGCGGTTACGTACGTTCTGACGAAACGCACCGATAACAGTGGCGGGATGAACATCAGGGATGATGTACTGCACACGGCTGAATCTTTGGATACATTTGCGTAGAGGCTCGCCCTCCTTCTGAGGGATGAGATGCAAATCACTTTCCTGGCCAGGGGTTTCATGGCCTCCAACAAAGGCGCCAACAAACTGATGGCACAGATCTGACCAAGAAGAGATAGAATTCTCCGGCAGATGCATCAACCACGACCTGACGTTGGGCTTAAGGACCAACGGGAAGTAGTTGGCAAGTATCTTATCGTCTCGGCCCCCGGCAGCCTGCATCGCGATGGTGTAGATGCTCAGGAACTCCGACGGATGGGTCTTGCCGTCATATTTCTCTGGGACTTCTGGCTTGAATGTTCGGGAATTGGGCCACTGGACTCGCCGCAGCTCATGGGTAAATGCTAGACTACCTACCTCGTAAGGCAAGTCGCCTACGTGCCCTGGCGCAGGCTCGTCGACAGCAGGTCCTGCGCATTTATCAGATTGGTGGCGCGCTTCCCATCGCCACTCGATGGTAGTTCGAGCGTCCTCCTTGCTTCGTTCCCGAAGAACTTGACGCTGGTCGCGGCGCATCCGCGGATCGGACGACGCCGTGGAATCATCATCACGGTCATCGGTCCGCCGGGTCGTCGATCACCGCTGCTGTCATGGAGGAGAGTGCACCATGGTCGCACCGCCTCCAGTCTTCTCTCCATCAGCTCGCACTGGATCGATGGACCGCCGCCGCGAGGGCCCTGCCTGCTGCGGCCCATCCTTGTTGGCGAAGCCGATGAGACTCTGGATAGTAGATCGCCACTCCTCCATCTTCTCCGGGGCAGGAGGGAAGTCGAGGAGCAGCTGCGCACGTGCCAAGGCTTCCGCCGGTGTAGGTGGCGGCGACAACTGCAAGGTACGTGAGGTGCTCTGACTCCTAACGATGTTAGAAGGAGCACCGTCACGATCACGCGACCGTGCGCCACTTCCACCAGCAGCTAGGCGTGCATGCTGGGCCTGCGCACCTTGAGATCGATGCGCAGAAGTTCTTTCATGGGGGCGTCCCGAACCACCAACACCATGGCGCTGCTCGTCGCGTGCAACCTATGAAGGTTGCAATGCTTGCGCCGGCGCGGGAGTCCTAGGAGGCGTCCTCCGATCTCTGGAGTTCGCTGCGCCGCCCGTAGGCAGCACAGCTCCATCTCTGGATCCAGCGGCGTGCGGATTGCCGTTGCCGTTGCGAACGACGCCGCTCGCCTAGCTTGGATCACCAGAACGCCGTGGAGGCTCTAAACCTCTACCTTCTGCATCTACGCCATCGCCCGTACGCGAAGGCACAGGCAAAACGGACGTAGATGGTAGCGCCGTTGCGGCACTCTTCTTCTTGGGTGGCATGGTGATGAAGATGATGAAGAAATTGAGGCGCCGATCACTGGATCAGGTTCGCACAACCTTCTTCCCCTACCTGGCGCGCCAAAGATGTCGGCGTACGACACCAATGGAACCGCGGGGATCCCTTCTACGATTCGGCAGGGAAAGAGGTATGCACAAAGAGCAGAACCAATGATCGACGCGGGGTGGTTTTACCCAGGTTCGGGCCGCTAATCAGCGTAAAACCCTACTCCTGCTTTGTTTTATTAAGGGTGTTCTTGATCTCAAACTCCAGGAGCGCTAGCGATGAACAGTATGTTCAAAGAGCAGCTACGCATGCAGAATGGGCCAGAAGATCCTCTCCCCTGTAGCAGTCGCCTTGGGCCTCCTTTTATACGTCCAAAGGGGTCACCACAGTGGCAAAATGTACATACATTGAGGTGTAAAGTAGCTACAGGTTAATTTGACCAGCAAGGTAGAATCTTTTTTGTTTGTGTTATGGTGGTATATAGTACGCGTCGAAGAGGTGGGAGGGGACTAGCATATATACTATACGTACGCGTCCGTGAACAAGTACACCTCACTCAGTGTCGGGACTTTTCGGTTTCCGAGGCACGTGCCACATCAAAGTTGTGAAATTGGCTATTCAAACATCACACAAGACCTCTTTGGGCCACATGCATGCAGGCGGTGGTTATCCTAGCCAGGACACTCACGTGTGATGCTTCCATCTGAGGGCCCATGAGGCCATCGTCGATGCATGCATCACTTTGACCTACATCGGGAGAGATTAGTTAACTTCACCATCGAGGAGGATTCTTTTTGGGTTGTATTATGGTAGGAGCATATAACATGCGTCGAGAGGGGGAAGGGGACCATCATATGTAGTACGCTTCATGAATTCCTCGCTCTGTGTGGGGGGTTTACGGTTTTCGAGGCATGTGGCACATCAAAGTTGTGCATTTTGGGTATTCAACATATGTTTGGCGCCCCACATGCAAAGCGATGGTTAATGCTGCCGCTTTATTGCTTAACCGAAGCATGGCACGTATCCATTGTTGGTCTAACGCTCATGGTTCGAATAAATAATCCGTTTGGGATATTGGTTCCCAATTATTAATAATCTCTCGTTTGTAATTAGATAAAGATTACATCAAAACTGGTCTCAAATTTGACAAAAAAAGTACAATGCCACTTTGTATTGGTGTCCATATGACAACACAATAAGTTTCATGAACTTCAAATAAGTTTTGGATGTACTAGAATTTAAAAATTGAGATTCTCAATGTTTGAAATTTCTTGCACGGGGAGTAAACATGCACCCAGTGAGACACATGTGTTTTTGCAATTCATTTAGGTGCACTGTCACGTGTGCATGTAGCTCAAATTTGATTTTTGCACATTATACCCGTAGAAAATCAATCAATTAATGTACTAAAACATCTTAATGATCTCTGTTTTTTTAAATTAAAACGTCCCTCCTTTGGTAACATATGTTCACCGCGGGATAATTTAACATGCATCATAGTTGCGGTGGATTCGCGGTGTGTGTGGGTGTGTACGTCTGGGGGGTGGCGGGTGGCTCGCAATACACTACGAGTTGTGAGCCACCGTGTGGGTTGGCCGTTTTGTTAGGCAGGTGCCACATCAGAGTCGTGAATTCGTTATTTAAAACATTACACAACCCTTTCATACATACATGTTTTGGCCACATGTAGTCGATGCATGGTTGTCCTACACGACACTCGATACTCGTGTGTGACGCTTTCTGTGGGCCCGCGAGATCGTCGTCCATCACTTTGACGAATAGCCGGCAGTGAGGTTAATTTGACCAGCAAGGTAGAATCTTTTTTGTTTGTGTTATGGTGGTATATAGTACGCGTCGAAGAGGTGGGAGGGGACTAGCATATATATATATATATATACTATATGTACACGTCCGTGAACAAGTACACCTCACTTAGTGTCGGGACTTTTCGGTTTCCGAGGCACGTGCCACATCAAAGTTATGAAATTGGCTATTCAAACATCACACAACACCTGGGCCACATGCATGCATGCGGTGGTTATCCTAGCTAGGACACTCACGTGTGACGCTTCCGTCTGTGGGCCCATGAGGCCATCGTCGATGCATGCATCACTTTGACCTAGATCGGGAGAGGTTAATTAATTTCACCATCGAGGAGGATTCTTTTTGGGTTGTATTACGGTAGGAGCATATAGTATGCGTCGAAGAGGGGGAAGGGGACCATCATATGTAGTACGCTTCATGAACCTCGCTCTGTGTGGGGGGTTTATGGTTTTTGAGGCATGTGGCACATCAAAATTGTGCATTTTGGGTATTCAACATATGTTTGGCCCACATGCAAAGCGATGGTGGTTGTCCTCTCGCACCCACTTAAGCGGTTATCAGCGATATCGATGCTTTCCATCTGTGGGCCCGCTTGGTCCATCACTACTTTTTGCCTGACAACAAGAGAGGTTAATTTGACTTAGGAGGGGATTATTTTTTTGCTTGTAATACGGTATATATATAGGTCATGCTCTTGGATGACATGATACCGTTTGAGCACACACACACACATGCATGTGTATGCATGAATCCCTCCCATCGAGTCGAAGTGGCTAGTACAATGACACATCATGAACCGATCTCGCTCTGTGTGGGGACTGTACGATTTTCGACGCATGCGCCACAACAATGTTGTGAAATGGTATTCAAACATGCATGCACGCATCACCTCCATACATATGCATGTAGTGGTTGTCTTCGAATGGTACACTCCCTCGCGTCGTTATCGGCGACAAGCCTATATATTCATGGGCCCGTGTGGACATCCATGATCACCTTGACCGACAACAAGATTGGTTACCATGGCGGATTCTTCCTTTGGTTCGTGTTATCGTAGTATAGGTCATGGTGAGATTCAGACCTAATTAAGTTTGAGTGCATATACTATGCACGCATGCATGCATGAATCCCCGTCATCGGCTTGAAGTGTGGTGTAACATACATATGCATCGTCAACCTAACCCTCACTCGGTGTGGGGATTTCTAGTTCGAAATCACGGTGCCACATCAAAGTTGTTCCATTGTGTATTAAAAAACACACCTCTCCATACATATGTTTGGGCCACACGCATGCAGTGGTTGTCTTCGGGGACTAGCTACTTGCGTGATTATTGGCGAGCTAGCCCATCTCCGGGGTCGCATGGACGGCCATCACTTTGACCAACAACAAGAGAGAGGTTGTACGACCAAGGTGGATTATTCTTGGTCCATTTTACGATCCATCTTGGTGAGATGCATCTCTGGCCCGCCGACTGAAAGTGTGTGTGTTGGGGGGGGCTGCTACTTCGCACTTTGCTAGGCGAACCTCGATTGGGGGGCATGCATTAATAGCTTAGTATTCCCTTCGTGCCGGCACGAGGGGGGCTGCTAGCTACTTTGCACTTTTCTAGGTGAACCTCGGTTGTAGGGGGCTTGCATTCATAACTTAGGATTCCCTTCGTGCCGACACGAGGGGGGGCAAGCAATACCGTGCGCTTTGCCAGATAGGTGCCACATCAAAGTTGCATTTGGTATTTGAACATCAAACCACCCTTTTCATACATAAATTTGGTCCACATGCAAGCATGTTCATGTTGTGACCCTCTCCCGCGTCATTTTTCACCAAATTTATGAACATTAGACAAGTCGGATGACGCAACAGACACGGTTCACTCAAACTAACCGTGTGCCACGCCGGTGCCCCTGTCACGCACACATCCACACAGTACATTGGGCTCGACGAGGCTTCCCCTCTCAAAATTATCTACCCGCCTGCAGATTTTTTCTATTTGATAACACACAGTTATTGTGTTTCGACCGTGTGATGTTTCCTGTTCCCAATCCCACCTGCATCCCTCAAAAATATCTGCCCGCCTCAAGGGTTTTTCTGTTTCATAACACACGGTTGTTATCTCCGGACCGTGTGCGATACACCATCATCAAAATTTTCAATAGCCCCGGCATTTCACTCCCGCGTCTGACTCCCGCGTAGTAAAATTTTCAGTACCCGCGTCATTTCCTCAAACAACAACCACAACCCCCCCCCCCCCCCGCTCCCCTCCACACACACACACACACACCAAAACCTCCTCGGGCGCACACACACACACACACACCCCTCCCTCGCTCAAAACCCTAGCAAGGTCCCCCCCACCGCCGCCGCCGCCGCAAGGCCTCCATTGTCAACATCTGCCAGTTTGCCTGTGCAGCTTACCCACCGATCTCCATACCCAGGCCGCCCTGAGTTTCTTAGTTGACGCCTGCCAAACACCCCCTTTCCCACAGATCCCCATCCCCATCCCCCACTCCAGAGCGTCGCAGCCTAAGCCCGGCAACAATTCCCGTGGAGCTCGAGGAGCGACTGGCCCAAAAGAGGTGTATCGCGGTCTCTTCGCCCGACGTCACCAAGGAAGCTGACGACCATTACTGGCCGCAGGCACTCAATCAGCGGGCTAGAGTATGCGGGTATGTCGCGAACGCCGGCTATGACATCGAGGTCATCGACAGCGACGGCCTGAGGCGGGCTATGTCACAGGTTAAGTGGCCCACCCCCAACCCCTCGGGTTCAACCGCCGTCGATCTCATCCATGGCCCCGCCGCTGATCTCCTCTGGCTTGCTGTCAACAATTTGCCATCCTACATCGCCATCGAGCCCCTTTTGTCATTTCTAAAGGACACATTCTGCGACACTGGCTTGGGATCCAAAGCTTCCAAGTCAGACCTCATCGACGGTGACCACGAGGAGGGTACCCTCTCCGGCTCTTCCAAGGGGAAAGAGCCCATCTGCTCTTCCAAGGGGAAAGAGCCCGTATGTGACATCAGGGAGGGCACCCTACAGTCGTGCTCTTCCAAGGGGAAGGATCCCATCTACGACAACATGGAGCGCATCCAGGGTTTGTGCTCTTCCCACGGGAACGAGCCCATCTGTGACAAGTGAGGAAACCCATGATTTGTTTTGCCGTGCCTCTTCACAGAGGGAAACCCATGATTTGTTTTGTCGAATCCCTTTTGTAGTGTAGTGAGAATATGTCCAGTTTTAATTGCTATATTTGGTTGTTTGCAGTATGCCTTGTTTATTTCAGTTGTTCACAATGTGATGCTCTATATGTGCAATTATTTACTGTGCAGTACATTTCATCAATCCAGTTTTAAACATACCGATAGGAATGCATATATTTGCTTGCTGTTAAGCCTGTTATAGCTAGCATATGCCTCTTTTAAAGTTTTTTGATTGTTCAGTTGTTTGTAGTTAGCATATGTCCAGTTTCAAATGCTATCTTTGGTTGTTCGTAGTATGCCTTGTTTATTCCAGTTATTCACAACGTGATGTTCTATATGTGCAAGTATGAACTGTGCAGTTCAATTTCATCAGTACCAGTTTCAACAATACCACTATGAATGACTACATTTGGTTGCTGCATCTTGTAGTTAACACGCCTTTCCATTTTTATTTAACAATAACCAGTGTACATAGACCGGCACAATACCAGTTTGAATGACTATGTTTGCTTGTTGTTAAATGTTAGGCCTATTGCAGTTAACACACCTTTCCACTTGTTTTGCTTTCCTAACGTGCTTAAACCTGCACACTGAAGCTATCTTTTGGAGATTATTTTGTCTGCCATGGATAATTTTGGTTGATGTTTAGCTTGTTGTGCTTAGCATGTGTAACATCTCCAGGTTACCCCACTCTGGTTAAGCTACTTAACCTGCCATGTCATCATGATCACTCTAATAAAATTTGCATTAGAAAATATTTCGGCTTCAAATTCAAATTACAAATAGGAGTCAAATAATTTTTTCTTCAAATGGCAGAACTAAAATGTCCATAATGCTGCAAATAATCCTAAGGTAATTATAGAATTGAAACCAACTTCATATAAATTCCTAGAATGCCCCTGGACATTTACAACAGTAGTCCAGCAGCATTTAACTCACCTCATTCAATTTCTAAAAATATTAAAACTATTCCAATTGCCTCCAAAAATAATTGTGGCACTGTCTAAAATTGTGTTGGATTTATTGGGCCTAGTCCCATATTTTTCCTACACTATTTGCTTACCCAAATAATTCCATCCCTCTCTCTGCTGCTAAACAAAAGCGAAAACAGGGAAACGGAGAGAAAGGAAAAAGGCCAAAGGCCACTTACCTGGCAACTGGGCCGCGCTGGCCCAGCCCACCTCCCTCACCTGCTCCCCTCCTGCGTGTCACCGCCGCCATGGCCACGCTCGCCGCACCGCTCGCGGCTCGCCACCGCGACGAGGCAGGAGGCTGGAGGGGATAAGGGCGACGCCCGAGCCATCCCCCTGGTCCTCCTCGACCACTCCT
This sequence comes from Thinopyrum elongatum, assembly GCA_011799875.1. Taxonomy (NCBI): domain Eukaryota; kingdom Viridiplantae; phylum Streptophyta; class Magnoliopsida; order Poales; family Poaceae; genus Thinopyrum; species Thinopyrum elongatum. The sequence continues at coordinate 283,944,314 of CM022303.1, read as the reverse complement.
CCCTTCTCCCCTCGCTTTCTCCTCCTCTCCCCATCGGAGCCCGAGCGTGCTCGCCGCCATGCCTCGCCGATTGCCGCGGCCACCGACGCCTGCTCCACTCTCCGAGGTGTCCAGAGGATTCGCCGGGGTCGACTCCTTCGTCTGGTGCCAGCAGTCGGAGCGGGGAGGCACTGCATCCACCGAACACCGCTGCCCCCTTTTCTTCTCTGTCTCCGGTGGCCGCCGGCGACCTCGAGTCCTCTGCTGCTACTAAACCCCTCGCCGAGCCACCGTGAGCTCCTACGTAAGCTTCTCCCTCCTCTCTCTCCTTCCTGAGCTCGTTCCCGAGCTCTAATCACCGTCGCCATCATCGCCTGAGCCCTGCTCCGCCGGCGAGCTCGTAGCCGGCGCGCTCGGCCTCGGCAAGCCTAGCCATGGCCTCCATCAAGTTCCTGGAGGCCCGTAGAGCTCGCCAGTGCCGTCTGTTAGCTTGAACGCCACCCGTAGCATAGGTTTCATCGATGCCCGACTCCGGCCGTCCGCCGCGGCTCGGAGCCGGCGAGATTCCGGCCATCTCAGGCCCGGAGACCACCGCCATTGGGTGCGCGCTGCACTGCCCGTTCGAAAGCACCCAAGCGCGCCCAAAACCGAGTCCCGTAGCCGTTTTCCGACGAGCTCCGGCGAACTTCCGCCGCGGGAGAGCCCGTCGGCGTAACTCCGGCGCCGGCGCCGACGTGGCTGGCCGGCCCCACCGGTCGGCGACACTGACCGTGGGCCCTGGGGGCCCCAGTTGACTGGTTGACCCAGTCAACTGTGCTGACTGGGCACCCAGGCCCACTGACATGTGGGCCCCTCCAGTTAAAACGTTTTAATAAATAAAAATAATTAGATAAACTAAATGTCCCACTGACATATGGGGCCCACCCCACTAATTAACCCTGATAGCTTAGTTTAACCCTCTGTTTAGTCCAGAGAGGCGGACAGGTGGGCCCCACCTGTTGGTTTTGACCAGTCAGCGGCTCAGCTGACCGCTGACGCATTGCTGACGTCATGCTGACGCAATAAACTCTTTTCTGTAAATAAATAAATTCCAGAAATTCAAATAATCTTTAAAAATTAATAACTTTTAAACCGTAGCTCGGATCAAAAAAGTTAAAACATGAAAGTTGCTCAGAACGACGAGCCGAGTCTGATCGTGTCGTCTGTTTCTCCATTGGAACCCCCTACGTAGAAGAACTCGTAACTCCGGACCCTAATCCGGTAGATGAATAGTGCACACACGTCGGATATTAAATCCCAGGTTAATTCTAAAAATAACTAAAATGACTTAGATGCATAATTAGGCAACCCTACACTGCATCATAGCATCACACGCACCGTATTGCATTTGTTTGCATTATGTTTACCTGTTTCTTCCCCCTCTTCTCTCTCGGTAGACCCCGACGTTGACGTAGCTCCCGAGGCAGACGCCGCACAGGAGTACGACTACGTCCTCGACGGTACCACTGAAGACCTTGTCCTTGCCCCAGAGCAAACAGGCAAGCACCCCCATTTTGAGCATGCCTATATCGCCTATTCTCTTCTCTCTTATGCTTGCATTAGAACTGCTACTGCTACTGTTTTCCTATATCTGCTGCATAGCCTGATTATTGTACCCTGCCTTGTTACCTTTCTGGTTATCCTAGACTGCTTAGTATAGGCTGGGTAGAGACACGACAGAGACCCCCACTTGATCCCGACTGCCCTGCTGGACATCAGAAGACCCGACCATCGGGATTGAAGAATAGACCCTGGCACCGCACATCACTTCCCCTTAGTTGCCGACACTGCTGGGTTACCGTCGAGTGCCGAGGGTGATACCTCGTCAGCACTTCTGATGTTAACCTTGTAGGTTAGTTACTCGGTCGTGGTAAGCGAGGGTGATTCCTCCTACACCACCCCCGATAACGACATCGTCGCGCAACTCCTCAAGTGTGGACCTCGAGGGTGATTCCTCCTTCGTTCACCTTGACTTTAACATCAGGTGGGGTTCCATCGAGGGTGATTCCTCAGGGCTCCCCTGGTGTCAGACACACAGTTACTGTTGATGAGTTGATTTGCACTAAACCATGATACTAAAGACGGGTTGGCCCTGAGGGGTACCCGCGCGAGCTTATTGCGAAGTGATGTGGAGTCGGGTTGACCTGGATGGTGCCCGCGAGATAACTACGAGGCGTGGCCGGGCATTCTTAGCCCTTGCCGCAAGTCCTCGAGACGGGGCGACGGGGTCACATCGATCGTGAGTCTCTGCTCGTTTCCGCGCGCTCCTAATCCACTACGGTTTGAATATTTGATCCGAGGGGCCTCTGGCCCGATAGCACTAACCATCACGTGGGCATAGTATGGGCGTTCTGCGTCGTATACATCAGCCAAAGCTCTATTGACGTCAGCGAGGAGCGGCCCGTTTTGGATTGGACTGGGAACGCAACTGCGCTTGTATTAAGGGGTTGCTAGGTCTGCTTCCAAAACGTCCTCGCAACGTGCAGGGTTCCCGGGGCGAAGGCCCAAGACCCCCGGGGGCATAGGTTAGTCCGGCGTGCTGACCTCTCTTTAGAGCCTAGGTCGGGTTGCGGCGTGTTGTTTGGCCGAGGCCGGGCATGACCCAGAAAAGTGTGTCCGGCCGGAGTTAAGCGAGCGTGGTGGGTAAGTTGGTGCACCCCTGCAGGGAAGAAACTTCTATCGATAGCCTGTCCTACGGTAACGGACACTCGGAGTTGTATCCCGATCGGTACAACTAGAACATGTGATGAGAACTTGATAGTACGGCTCTGGGATTGCTTTCTCGCAGGGAGTCGAGAAAGGATCTCAGGTCGAGGTTGATGATACTACTACTACTTTACATTATGTTCATCTGTTCTCTTCTATTGCTGCAAGACTGTCGAAGATTGTTGAAGATGCTAGTCTTCGATAGGACTAGGCTTTCCCCCTCTATTCTGGCATTTCTGCAGCCCAGTCCACATATACAGCCATTCCTTTGACAATGTTGCATATGTAGTGTAGATCCTTGCTTGCTGAGTACTTCGGATGAGTACTCACGTTTGCTTTACTTTCTTTTTCCCCCATATTCCATTTGATGCCACCAGACGACGGAGCCCCTGAGCCAGACGCCCCAGCCGACGACCAGTACTACTACCCGCCTGGAGAGTACTACTACTACGAGGAGCCGACTGACGACCAGGAGTAGGATCGGAGGGTCCAGGGCAGGAGGCCTACGCCTTTCGATCGTAGCTTTTATTTTACCCCGCCTCTGTGAAGGCTTATCTCTCTCTCTCTCTCTGTAATATATCTGTACTCAGATATCTGATGCTTCCGCTGACGTTTGTATGCCATCGAGCTATGTATTCGAGCCCTCGAGGCCCTGGCTTGTAATATAAAGCTTGTATGACTTTATTTATGATTTAGAGTTGTGTTGTGATATCTTCAAGTGAGTCCTTAGGCTTGATCGTGCGCATTTGCGTGTATGATTAGTGCACGATTAAGCCGGGGTCGTCACAGCATGCCTCTCGATGTACCTACACAGGACAATTTTGGGAATGACTGCTATTTTTCATCAAGGTTAGTTTCATCCCATGGCTTATATATACTCACTGTTCAGGATATCGGTAGCTGGTACCATATAGGCCGGGGGCTGATAAGGGACTAATCGGTGAATCGGACTTTTAACTAAATATATCTGTAACCTATTTATCGTTAGGTTAACTAGGGACATATGTAATATATCTGAGGCTACATAGCAACATGCACTGTACTTAATGTCTAAATATGCAATCCTAGGCTACATAGCAACAAGGAAGAGTGTTACCTTAATGTTTTGATGATGTCTAGATATACGTAGAAGAGCAGCAGCAACAACAACAACAACAACACATCCCTGTTTGGATACTCAACTTAGCTAGAGGTTAGAGTTAGTTTCTAGCTCATGACTGACCCTGAACTAACTCAATCCAAAGAGGTGTTTGGATGACAGGGTTAGATTGACAATAAATGCACCTGGAGAACTAGCTCCAATTAGCACCTCTTGGGTTGGATAGTTTTTTTGGGTGGGTTAGATGCAACTAGCTCAAACTAGCCCTCATGTTTGGATATACTTTAGGGCTATTTGAGCCCGAACTAGCTCAAACTCTAACCCATGGATACAGCAGCAGTTAATCAGCCGATAATTTGTAAGAATGCAATAAACTCCTTTCGGCCCATAATATAAGATGTTAATTCATCTAATATGTGAGTATATTCGATGTTATAAGATATCATAAAAGAGTGTTGTACTACATCATTGTGCAATTGTTGTTTAGCTTCTAATATTAACTTGGTGCTTTTAGGTACATATGTCATTGGTAAAGATCCATGCTTCGACCCTTTCTACGTATGGGGCAATGAGATATCGATGAACCAGCATCAAGTGAGGAAGCTGATAAAGATTGTTAGTAAAATTGGTCAAAAGATGGCAATTAAACAATTTGTTTACACTTTATCCAAGACAACAGCGAACTGCAGGATGGTAAGTAAGAACTCTGCAGCCTTCTTTTTACTGCCCATAATGAGTTGTGTTAGATGACAATGTCTGAATCTTTTTCCTTTGCAGTGGTTGCCAAAGCAGTTTACTCAAGATTACCTCTCAAACTACATGATTGGTGGGCATGCAAAGGTTAAAGTATTTCTACCAGAACACAATGATTATCTAGATGTTTTCATGAAGACCGTTTAGGATGGGCGGTCGGCCATCACAAGGGGTTGGACTAGAGTCGTGCGTGCCTTCTGCATGGAGGAGGGCACAATATGGACATTCCGCTTCACCTTGTTCAACAACCAGAATGTATTTCGCCTCTTTCTTTACCGTCTTTAATAGTACAAGTATACAACTGTGGTTCATCATTCTTTATTTGGTTCTTATGTAATTATTAAACATATGTACCTATGAATCGAATAATGCATTGGTTGTTTGAACCTGATGGATATGAATAAAGCTATAGCATACATTCAAATTCAAATTCAAATCCAGTACAATTTGAAATAGCAGCAATTAAATTATGATGAAATTACGCTCTCCAGGTCGTTACGGCACACACGGTTGGTAAAACACAAACGTTTGCGATATACACCATAATCCGACACGGTTCACAGAGAGGAAACGTGTGCAAGCATGTACACAGTTGCCGTTTGCAAAGCGTGTGCGATGTTAGACAATATCACAAATGGTGCAGGTAAACTAAACGTTTGTGATAGTTGCCTTATCGTACACGATTCGCAACCATGAACTGTTTCTAATGAAGTATGCATCGTAAACGTTGCACCACAGAATAGCGTGTGCGATAGTTGTCGTGTACGACGATGTTACGACGGTCCGACGTTTCATAATCCTGTCCGACAATCATACGATGATTAGCTAATCTTCTTAATTAGTTATCGCATACGGTTTGGGAAAAGCGAATGTGTGTGATTGTATGCTGATCATACATGTTCTATAATAGTGAACCGTTTGTGATGGGCCACGCATCGTAAACGTAGCACCACAGAATACCGACTGCGATGGCAATGCGAGCACAAACGAATAGGAGTACTGTATATGCATCTTGGCTCCCTATCCCCGACGGTTTCTGGGTGTTGTGGGAAGGACCCCCCTATCGCCCACACTCACTTGGCGACGGTTCCAAATGCCGTCGGGGAAAGGGGTTAAAAACCGTTTGTATAGCACCGACACGTACCAGTGATACTTACCCTTGGGCGATCTTGAAAGTAGGCATTTGAGTCCCAGTAGAATCGCTGGATGATGGAGGCGTCCCCTGATAATTTGAGTCAGAAGGATTAAGAGGTTGACGAATGAGACCAGCCTTTGGAAAGGAAAGAGTCGGGCTATGAGGCACCTCATTTCGACATTTTCGAGGAGCTGGGGTGTTGGGTAAGCCGGCCACGAGATCTTGAGTACCGTCGCTCCGGGTCATACATCTTGAATCATGCTGTTGTTTCTTCAAAAGAAAGTTGGGGTCCAAATGAGCAAGAGGATGTGAGAATTTTACTTTCTGGATAACACGCCGACTTTTCTGTCTTGGTAAGGGTTCTGAGCCAGAGGAAATTATAGTTACCTATGCTGCATCAGCATGACTGGTCTCTGCCTCTTCCTGAGATTAATCAGAATTAATAAGTTGTATAAAGAAAAGACCAAGGGAGTCAAGTTCTACTTCTGACTCATGATCAAGCTTGAGCAGTTCTTCAGCTGATTGTTTCTTGCGATGACCTGGACCCTTAGTCTTTGTTTCAGGCTTCTTGGTTGGTGAGGCGGCTGGAAGTTTCTTTTTCCCAAAGGGAGAGTCGGCCTGTTTTAATATGAACAGGAAAAAATAAAGAGTATGTTGGACAAGAGATAAACAAGTAAAATGAAGGATTGTTTAAAATACTTACAGCCGGAGATGGGTTAAGTTTGCAGAAGGGATTCAGTCCGACTTTGCGGCAATTGTCCATGGGCTCCCCGAGCAGTGACTTGACTATATCAGTAACATCCTTGTCGCTAAAGGATGTCTGATTAAAACGCTGCGGGTCTTTGGTATCTCCAGTGTATTCACACATTAAACCGCTGCGCCGGCTTAAAGGTAATATCCTCCAAGCGACCCAGCAGCGGGTCAGATCTACTCCAGTTACACCATTGGCTACCAATGCCCTTATTTTTGAAAAAGTAAGGGCATATTTAACGCGCTCTGTGGCAGTTAATTGGTCTGGAAGTTTGCTGTGGGTGTTGAGCCGGAAGGGGCGGTAACCCGGCAAACGATTTTCGTCATCCGGAGAAGTATCCTTGTAGTAAACCAAGTTAAATTCCAATCTTTGGGATGCCTAGGCAGTCTGGCTTCAGGAAAAATTATGTCTCTCCGCCATTGAATGGAAACCCCTCCAAGTTCCAAGCTGGGTCCATCAGTCATTTCGGTTCGACGATTGATATAAAAATACTCTCTGAAGAGATCAACAGTGGGCTCCTCTTCAAGATATACTTTGCAGAATGTTTGAAAATTGCATAGGTTGGAGACAGAGTTGGGACCAATATCTTCAGGATGAAGTTGATAGAAGTTTAGATCATCGCGAAAAAACTTGGACCCGGGCGGTGAAAAACCACGGAGAAGGTGATCTGCAAAGATCACAACTTCACCCTCTTGGGGTTCTGGAGTTGTCTCGGGACCAGGGACCCGCCAGTGTATGATATCCTTGGATCGTAAAATCCCCATGTCTACATACTCCTTTAATGAAAATTCGGAGACTTGGGAGGCGACCCAGTCGCAAGAAGTGGGAGTCTTGGTCATTGTTGGCGGGTTAAAAAAGCTGCAGTCTGAAAATTTAAGGCATGGAGGGTTAAAATTATAGTGATAAACCGCCTGAGTATTTTCAAAGATAAATCAGTGGCAGCGAGGTGGTTATGGATAAGAGATTAGTCATTATGATGAGAGTATGAAGGAATTCTAAGCCACCCTGGTTAGGAGGGAGCGGCGACTCTCAGGTTAAAATTAAAGTATGGCAAATAAAGTTATATAGCCAGCCAGGTTCCGGCGGGTTACAAGCTTATTGTTAAGCCGCCCGAAAGGTGAAAAGCGAATCACTTATATACAGATCTGAGATTGAGGAGTTCTGCTAAGAGTGGGGCAAACAAGTTCCACAGATTGTGTCTATAATTTTGGATCTACGGCAGTTCAAGAAATGAAAAACAATTGCTAAAACTAAGGTATGATAGTGGAAGAACTAATGAACTGGGTACTTATTTGTGAGGAGATGGGATTTGTCCAGGATTTGAGTACAGGGCCGAAAACTGTCACCGCGATACTTCTGCCTAGTTTTGGGTTGAACTATGTTTTCTAAGTGACAGATGGATAAGCTTGGATGAACTACGATGAACTTCATGAACTAGGGCATCCTAATGTGAATCTGAACCGAGAAAGGAGCATTACCTGATGAAGCTAAGGAAGAGCGGGGGTGCGCCGCAGTTATCTGGTCCGGTCAGGTTGATGCAACGGCCTTTGTCGGAGTTGCTGGTGAGGAACGGTCGGAGCGGCAGAGCACTTGCGCGGCGGAGGTCACGAGGAGGAAGAAGAAGTGGAGGCGAAGGCGAAGGGGGTAAAAGTGAAAAAGGAACCCCCCCGGTGCCTATTTATAAGGGAAAGGTGAAACAGTAAATGGCATGCACGGAAATCGAGGATGCAATATGGTTATCTTAACAAAAGAGTCACCTCGATTCTCGGATGGATAATTAATGTGAAAAGATCCGTTGTGATGTCATCAGTTTTTTCTGCATTTATTTTACATGACGTCATGGCGGGTTACAAGGACTGCTCGATAGTTAAAGTTTTGGAAGGATTAAAAGAGACTCGCCAACTGGAAGATGAAGATTGACATGAACAAGTTCAAATCAATCTGGGGCCTAATGTTGGGGATATAACCCCGCGGTGTGACCCGCCCAGGAGGGGCCGGGTTACACTGTTGGCGACTCAATAGAGAAAGCCTAAATGGGCACAAAGAGAGAAGATGTAAAGACTGGAGGCGGCTCACGAGGCAGGCCTGTTGAAGTCCCAAGACCAGGCAACAGTGCTACAACCCGGAGATGTGAGCCGCCCGACGGCAGCTTGCCTAGTAAGGCAAGGCGACTTAGAACCCGAGTTGGACACGTTGCGTGATCTGGCTTGGACTCTTGTAAGCCCAGGGCCTCGACCTGTGTATATAAAGGCGAGACCCTGCGGCGGGTTAAGGAAGGAAACAATTGATTGATAGCTAGGTCAAGCAATTCCGCTCCCTTGTAATCGATATCCCATCAATACAACACAAAGCAGGACGTAGGCTTTTACCTCGTTGTGAGGGGCCAAACCTGGGTAAATTCGTGTCTCTCGTCCCGATTAACCCCTTCAAGCTAACCTACGTTACGATGGCTCCACACCTAAGTCCTTTCACAAGGGCATCTGTCGTGACAGAACCACGACAGATATCATCATAACTATGCGCTTTTCTATCAACTAGCAAAGTGGCCCGCTCAATGCGCGGGCTAGGATTTTATTAAGTTAAATTGTGAGTGTATATTGTTTGATTTGTGTAACAAAAAATTGAAAGCAAATTTGATTAAATTTTCAAATATAGGTAGTTTGAGAGCATAGTTTTTGTAATGTTTGAATTTTAGTTATAAATATATTTGTTGTCCCTTGATACTTTAGTTGATAATTATGCATTATGTACGAACTTTTGTTTTATGATCGTTTGCATTCTTCGAATTTTCTTTTGCATATTTAGCGTGACAATTTTATCATGGTGCTTAGTTTTTCATGTAAGCACCAATTTAATAGTTATGTTTGTTATTGCATAGTGATAGTTTATTTTGCTAGCAATATTATAGATTGGCATAGTTTATTGAGTGATTTTGTAAAAAAAATATATATACAATATTTACGAAAATAGAACTGTGAACCTTGTTGCGCGGGCTTTGAAATTAAAATTGTAAAAATAATACTAGTACATACATGATCTAGCATAATACTCATATTTATTTAATTTTTGACATAAATAGTTATTTTGTATTCTGAGCGAAATATGATAGAACCAAAGCTATGTAAAAGCTACAATTCATGGTTTTTCTAGCTATAATTGTTTTCATTCATAGTCCGACACACCTCAATATTTGTTGAAACATTAAACATGAAGTATTATGCTAGATTATTTTTGTTGCAATTTTTTTACAATCTTTTCTTCTGAAGCATGTGCGTGTATACCCATGCTTAAAAAATCCAAACCACTATACACATCCGTAATAATTTTGTTGGTCAGTATTTGCTTCCATACACGTGCAAGCAGCAGCAGCTGTACCAAGGGTGTTTATATCAATGATCAGTTAGTAGGAAGCATGGTTTAGGTTAGTATAGGAAGTGCGGCTTGCCACAGCCCTGCCGGGTGAATCATATCCAACCCGGTAACAAAGTCGTGATAATTCAGTACATTCCATTGATGCATTTCATATAATACGTAGCATAAAGCACCAAAAGTTTCAAGGTTTAGAACAACACCATAATAATAAGTTTGTTGGCAACCTGATGAGAATTACTTGAAATATACAAAAGACACTTTGACACTGACATTTACTTACAAAAGATACCAAATTTCACAAGTTCTTAAATATTTTGAATCAACAAAACAGAAGTTTTCAGAAAAAGATTGACATAGAATTCCACACGACAATCGACAAAAAGGAACTGATCCTTGGCATTATCCACCGCAACAATCACGTCGCCGATCTGATCATCATGACATGGTTCATGATGTTGCCGCCCATTCGCTCATCCCCACTGACATTGACAGTGGCATTTTGCCTGGTTCCTGGACGCTGAAGGGGGCAATAGCTACGACGCCATCGGGCTTGCCCTCCTTTTGCTGCTTAGTTCACAACTTTGTCATCCTGCATCTATCAGTTCACACGGCATTGAGAAATAACAGAGGTTCAGAATTATTCTCGGGCTAACTGGATGTGTTTAGTAGCTGAATTCTGGTTGAGGTATAAGATGCTGAGTGAACCTGAGATATGCAGTACCACTTTATTGGGAGATTCAGCATTTTAGACATTGGTTTCGTCCCGAGCTGCTCCTGAAGCAGTCTATCATGACACGTGAGTAACCTTGTCCTCTCTCTCTCTACTTGCGCCGCTGCTCTAAGCCAAGAAATAATCAAACCTGGCAAGATACAAAACATGAAGAATACCTGTTGCAGGATAAGGGAAGCTAATGGTGCATGTGAGGCTGCAGCTTATCACACTCACCTACAATAAACTCCATTCAAATCCTTTGAAGCATCCAATTTCTGCATAGACCAAGAGGAAAATTGCCAAATTAGCTCACCCGCTCACCAAAAAGAAGATATAACATAATCTCTTTGTTGCTGAAATTTCAAGCAGAACAAACAAAAGCTAAGGGAGGCTATTATTACTTGAACAGACGACAACATTTTTCATTATTATTTGAACAGGGTGTATACCCTGCTCCAGTTTACTTAATTAAAACCAAAGCAATACAAGGCGATGTCAGACACCACATCTAGTAGCATTATATGGCTAATGATCATCTAACACAGAGTAGCGTCGGGCAATAGAAACAGGAAACTCTTTGATGCCGAGTGCCCCGGAGCTTGTCTAAGCGGATTTCTGTAAATGTCTCATTCAATTATAAGACCACCATAAGTAGTGTGTATCAGTTAATCAATATTTATACTAAGTTACATACCCACACAAAAATCTAAGTTACATAAACTTATTTAACTTCACTGCAATAGATGTACATATTTCATTTCTGGTGATTGGTGAACCTTGTTCAAAAAGGCAAAATTCATGCTTATGTTTAACATTTTATCTAAAATTAGAAGATTCCACTTGAGATTCAAAGGTAACTCGGGGTAGAATAAATAACTTACCATTGGGTTCTTTGGAAATTCTCCGTCGTGCTTTCAGTTTGAGGTAGTCATTTTGACTGATCTGCACTAACTGGAATTATGTGCCACGTCAGTACAAACTTTGTCAAAATAGAACTTCAATATACTAAGATTCATTTACATGTGATGCTATTGGAGGAACAACTAATTAACTAATCATGATTTTGATATATCATGACAACTCAATGGCCACCTCTTTCTTATTTTGTTCTCTGAACAGTGGTTTTATTCATCTTCAGTTAGTACTGGTCCTTGATTACTATAGGTGTATCACCCAAAAAAACACAATCTTATTTATGGCCATCAGGACTTAGAAATTAGCAGGAAAAGTATAGAACTACTGGAATAGAGACAAAATATAGATAACTCATGCCTTTTTTATGAGAGAAAGAGACGGACCTATTAGGTCCACCAACACCTTCGATACCCAACCAAGCTACTTGGGCTCGTGACAACGACGATTGGGGAGGAGAGAATGACGACACCGACGAAAGGGCACGCTCCAACTTCAGATCGTGGCTCCATCATCAACCTAGATGAGCAGCAGAACATCACAAACTAAATCACAATAACAGAAAGGCAATCAAGGAAGAAAGCTCACTGGTGGGACCTCACCGTCGACCAGCACGAAACCAGAGGGAGGCACGGCAAAGTCGTCGGAGACGTGCACCTCCTTCGCCCACCATCGTGCGGGGAGGGCTGACTATGCAAATCATCACCGGGCTCAAGGAGGCAGAGGAGCTCGAGCTGGATCAAACTGTGACACTATCAATGAATAGCTCTTCTTTCTTACTTGCCGAATTCGGCCTTATATGGCAATCCAATCCTTGCAGCAGATATAGAGAAATCTGAAAGACAAAATACCTTTAAATTTTTTAGGACTAAAATCTCATAAATCTCCTTTTATACAGCATTTTGCTAGCTCCCTAAGAAAGTACTACTCTCTGGTTTAATTTTCAAGTTCTGGCCGCGTGACTGTGACTACAGGTGAAGAACAAACTTGTGGTGATTTGAGATTTGCAGTGCCACCTGATCAAAGTACCCTCAACAGAAGCTCCTGCTATCCTGACCTACACACATGGAGTAACCTAACCAATGCAATCTGAAGTATGGCAACTGAACAAACAATAAGCATATACGTAACCAAAAGTTTGCTGATGTAGGTCTGCAAGGACAACAGAATTCATGGCAGATCTGTAACTTATCTACATGTAACTTTTCTTTCATGCAGTTGTCCAAAAAACGTGTGCCCATGCACAACCTAAAGTTGCAAAGATGATATAATTGGAAACAGAAAAAGGGAAGCAACTCACGGTGATTCTTGAGGTATGAGGTACAATTTTGTATCTCGAGCAAAACAGGTCAACAAAGACACATTTTTTACTGTAAAATGTAACCATTTCCCATAAGCACTCCCAATCTCCCTCTCTCTCTCTCTCTCTCTCTCTCTCTCTCTCTCCCTCTCAGAAACAATTGGCAGGAGGGAATGATATATGCACTAAGCACCACAAGAAAGAGGAAAACACTAAAGAAGGAAGAGTCCAAGACAGTCTTCGGGTACCTTTGCAGGAGGGAGGTAGCGATGCCTTGCTAGGAGAGGAGAGGGATAGCAGTCATCACCGTCGCCGTTGGAAGGTATGTCCAGCGAGAAAAGACATGGTAGCAGGATGCAGATTCACGACTCACCTGCAATGAACTCCATTCAAATCCTTTGAAGCATCCAATTGCTGCAACAAACCAAGAGGAAAATATCTCAATTAGCCCACCCGCTTACCAAAAAGAAGAAACAAAGAAATAAAATCCAAGAACTCAAATTTACACTGCAATGGGTGAGTGGATAAAATACACAAACATGTAGCAGCACAATAAGCCTCTGAAGTACATAAGGTGGCTCAACGGTGACCTTAATGAACCATTACAAATGCAGGCCCCATAAAAACAGAACCATCTTTTGATAATTAAATGTGCGCCTTGGCGTGCCCTAGTCAGGCCAATGGATGGTTGGGACGATAAAAATACACATATGAACAAACAATAAACACTGAAGATGACAAAAACAAGGAGAACAGAGAATGCATTTTTCTTATTTCCTAAAACAACCAATCTAAATGAAATATTAGCATATTTATGGAATGAAATTTAGAACCAAGATGTCCTGATATAACAGAAGGTCAAACATAAGCCTTTATGGAATTATAACTACAGGCAAATACCAAACAGACAATATATGATTACCCTCCTCTATATCTTAAGAAGAAAGAGCAGATTGTATGTTTAAGTTGAAATTGAAACTGTATGCTCAATATTTATGAAAATGGACGCTCAATATGTGCCTAATCATATCTATCACAGGCCTTTGTCACAGAAACAGGGCAAGTAATCGAACATAATAGAAAAAAGGCAAGGTTTCCTGATGATACTACTCCACTGACATGCTGATGCTGTTTTTGTAATTAGTACAATATCGCATATCAATGAACATGAAAATAAAAAATATGGGCGACGGGCATAGATAATATGCACAAACAACAATGGGATTCCGGGGATTAAATCAAAAGAAATGGGGAGAGGGATTAAATCAGCATGACAGTCAGACATGTTGATGCTGTTTTTGTAGTCAGTACAATATAGCATATCAATCTATGTTTTTATGTCCCTACAAATTTGGTTAGACGAACCACACGACAGAAGAAGTTTTAGCGAACATAAGAATACACCATCATTAGCTATACAGGTGTACAACCTCGATAATTAAAACATCACCATCTTTCTCTAGTTTACAACATAACTATATTACTGAGCATGATTTACTCATCTGATATAGATCACAATCGAGTTCCAATATACTCAAGGCAAGCTGTTCAAGAAATATTTTGGTATGAGCTCAGAAAATTGGATCGAATCGATCATTGAGGGAGATCGGACGGTCCAAATCGCATCAAGGATATGATCCAACGGCCAGGAATGCCTAAACTCTGAGGAGGCTAGGTTCCTCCCGTATTTATCTATGCAAACATATATATATATATATTCAATTCTGATACACTCAAGGTGAACTCCTTATCTGACTCAACTCCCAAGCTAAACAGACAGTACCTAAAAATTTATAGACCAAATAATAGATAAGGCATCAAGGAAAGAAAGGCTCTATGGTCGAGGACAGACCACTCACCCGACACCACCTTCATGCAATTTCTTAGGACTGGAACATCAAGGAAAAGCATACATTCCATTAGGTGCATGAACATAAGGCATCATCATTACAAGCCCAAGGGAGTTGCCTAAAATAATAGATAAGCCTCAAGATCAAAATGAGCCAACAGCAAAGAATTGACTCACAACACAACAATAGACAATAATGGATAAATTTCAATAGCTTTCAGCATACAAACCAAGGTCAAAATTAATTCACGTGGATACTAAAGAATATAAATTAATTATGTAGGTCATTGCTCCTTCATACTGAATTAACAATAAATAAATGCAGATTAACATTTTTCAGCTTGAACGCAGAAGAACATTCAGTTACAACACTATCCAAGATATGATACACCCTTGATGACTAAAGTTTCATTAGCATAACCTGTAAATCAATAGGAAAAAATATCCATGTTGAATCACTTCAAGCATCAAGAGTAATTGGAGAATACACACTGTATGAAGCCAAACTGAACTGCGAGTGTATGATCCAAATTTGGAGTTAATATAAAGTACTGGGAGATGTGCTAATCTCACACAAGAGCACACACCACAAATACCAATAAAATGTTAGTGCTAATCCAACCCAAGAAATTTATGCAACTGAATCACGATATTTACAAATAAAAATCAGATCTAAATTAGCCATGCACACACATAAAAGGGGAACATGCGATTTACATCAAACCTGCAATCAGCTGGCCGTGGGATCCTTCTCTTTCGACGGTTGCCGCCTTTGCTCATCATACAGTTACCGCCTCCCACATTTGCCATCTGTCAAGCTCGCTGCCTCCCGGGGCCACCGGCCGTCATATATCCACTCCCCATCTCCACGGTGATCAGAATAACTTTTCCAGGCTTAAAAATCAACATTTCTGGATTTATGCTTTGGCAAGATATATATTTGCACCAATTGATAAAAGCCACTTTCTTCACGGAACAGATGATGCAATTGTCTATATTCAGGAAAGAGAAAGGAAAGGTAAACAAAACATTAGCTCCTACTGTGGAAATAGTGTATCAATTGCCTATATTCAAGGAACAAATTATCTAATTGTCTATATTACAACATGTACAAACAAATTGATAACCAGTTGTGAAAAAATTACTAACATTCCCTCGTGTATACTATTTGATATATATTTGATTGAGCAAAAAAGCAATTATAGGTATACGAAAGTATAGAGGCATACTGAAAGTGATCTAGCTCAACCTCTCCCAACAAGTCAAGTATTTAACCATGTTATAAAACTACGAACAATCTAACATGAAACAAAGAAACATGCAAGAAAATGGCAAGAAAATCTAAAGATCCCAATATGAAATAGCACGACATGATAGGACATCATCACTGCCACCGTAATGATCTCCTCATAGTACAATCCTTTTGTCCACATTTTTTCTATCTCAAAAAACATATACCGCTACTTTCTATTCGGTGTAGAGGCAGAAATAGCACATAAGTATACCACATTACAAATACGAAATTTCACTTGACTAAAACTATGCGCTTTTCATTTTAGAAATATATTACAGCATATACAAACAAATTGATAATAGCTAGAACAGGTATTCTCTTTATAAAAGAAGAGACCCATGGCTGGGTATGGACATCAACCTTGTACATGCTACAAGGGATTCAGAAGTAAACTCACCAGGAAATGAAAAATTTATTAGGCCTCTAGGGATCAACAACACCTCCACTGCCTCATACCAAATATGCATTCAATCTCTGAAAGAAAAGAAAAACACAATGATGATGCTGCTCCTTTTAATCATTTTATCAGGAACTCTTCGAGCAATGGAATCGTAGTCATGGAGTAAAACTAACATATAGCTATATTATACACAGAACGACATAAACATGCAGCCTTCATTTCTAGGGGAAAAACATGGATATACAGATGGAGAAGCTTACCACCTTATCTTGCAAGAAATGATCTTCTTGGCACTTGAAGCGAGTCTTTTCGTTAGCGCTCTACAATATTAGAAGATATGTATATCATTAGAAAGCATCGACCGACTGTGCACCAGAATAGACTCATAATCAACTTGTTGAGTTGTCCAACGCATAATTAGATGCAACTCACGGATTGAGCAGCACCTACAGCAAGATGGCAAAGTCACACATCAAACAGAGGTGAGGTACACGGAATCCAACCCAACACAAGAATCTCATCACACAATCACTCATCATGCATATAAACAATCAACATGAGGTTGCAACAATGACGAACCAATCTGGTGGAGATCGAAGGGGTCCCTGGCGTCCAGCCCTGTGGGAGACCCCCAGCTAGAGAAGTCCACCCTCTCGCCCTTCTGCTTCCTGCAGAGCAACAGCGAAAGTAAATGGTCATGGGGATGTTGCTGTTAGTTACTGCTACCGGAAGCAAGAGGCAAAGATCGCCGTGGGCTTGCCTGAACTTGCCGGGGACCTTGCCCTTCTCCTTGTAGACGAAGGTGATGAACCCGAACATGCCGTTCTGCTGGTAGGGGATGTGCACGTCATGGACAGGACTGTAGATAATGCTCTTCAGAGGACAAGCATGATTAATCCCAGCGAGACTTCGAGGCGGAGCAGAGTTATGACTGTGGTGCGCGAGCGAGCACGGTGATGTACCTGAAATAGTTGGAGTCGTCCTCCTCGCGGAAGGTGCCGTCCGCCGTGAAGGTGAGGTATATCTGCCGCGACCCCGGGTTCATCAGCTCCCCATTATGCAAATAAAAAAAGAACAATAAGCTCACTCACAAAGGGAACAATTATTATTGATTATAACTCACTCTGGAAAAACAATGAGTGATAAATTTGTTCCTAAACAGGAACCATTCATTATCATGAGCCGGTGCTGAACAACACATAGCCATACTGAGCTTTCTACTGGGAAACATTAAGCACATTCCACATCAACTGAGCACAAAGGAATGCGTGAATTGCACTGAATATCAGAGGAAAAGGTGGAGTAGAACGGGTGGCTCACCAGTACATGAGCAGATCCACGTACCACCAAACAAAATAACTGAGGAGGGGGGCACTGGATCGATCTACATCGACAACCCGAGTCTGAACCAGTAGCAATGAGCGGAGGGGAGGTTTGCTTCTGCTGCTTGTACATCTACCGAATATATAAACAAAATGTTATCAGATCCCACATAAAGCAAGGAACCAAATAATCAAAAGCATATGCAGCTGAGGAGGAAGAGGTACCTAGCAGTGGTGAACTAGGGAGTCTCTCACCAATCCTTCGGCTTCTTTCCCGCCACCGCCTTGGGCGCCAACTTCTTCTTCCCGGACGTGGTGCTCTTGCGGGAGCGCTTGGAGACCATGGCCTCCTGTATCTTATTTTATAAAAGTTGAACCACTATTCACGAAGAATTTAGTATGGTATGGTAGTATAAAACGCATGTCAGTTTCCAGCTATAGACACACATTAAGAAGCAAGTCTATGTGCACACATATACATCGAATTGACTTCAGAAAATGTTAAGCCAATAATTGTACAAGAGAAACTATTATCTGATTACTAACTATGAATCTAGGAGCAGTTCCAAGGAACACTGACCTACAAACTAAACGGCCGGCTGGGGCTTGAAGTTGCTGCCGGTGATGTCAAACAATTGCAGGTCACTTTGTAACTGCGGACTCCTCCA
Source organism: Thinopyrum elongatum (assembly GCA_011799875.1). Classification (NCBI taxonomy): domain Eukaryota; kingdom Viridiplantae; phylum Streptophyta; class Magnoliopsida; order Poales; family Poaceae; genus Thinopyrum; species Thinopyrum elongatum. The sequence goes on along the minus strand of CM022303.1, from coordinate 283,926,023 downwards.
ATATCATGAAACAGCTGAGCTGAATGGCAAGTACGCTGGATAACAACAGAAAATTAATCGCATCATTTAACCTATTCTCTTGATAACATTTGTGTATAGTAAAACAATTATAAATGGTTGAAAATAAGATAGATGTACTAATTAAGGTCATAAGGTTTTTCATGAATACTGCATCCAAATAGTGTTGCTCGCCACCTGTCACTTTGAGGTTTTTTGTGTCACCATTTATGATTTTATCTTCACGGGGCATCCCTTCTCCCATATTGAATCTTGTAGAACTCATCTTTTAGTGAGCATGATAATCTGGAATTTAAAATGTACTTGAGAAAAAAAAGATGCATTAACCTTGATCCTATTGCTGACAATAGTCTTGATTATTGAACTAATACTCTTCTTGTCAATGTCACCATGTACATATGTGATCTCGTTCTGAAAAGCCAGTTTTGATCCCATTGCTGAAAATAGTTTTGAGGTCACACTCTTCTGGTCAAAGCTACCACATCGAGATGAACCCTTAACTATTCTTCCTTCAATGCAAAACATAGGCAACTTGCAAGAAACATAATCGAATGCATAGATAAAACCACAGTAGAATGTGTGTGTATCATTGGTTTTGCTTTGCAAATTAATTATGTACAGGAGAAAATAATAAATTTGCACTCAGCTTGACATACTGTACCGGAGAAGATAATAAACTTGCAATCAGCTTGACAAACTGCATGTCACGTGCAAAAGATCAGTGCAAACTAATAAATAGTTATGTTGTTTCAGGGGGATAAATAATTTAGTGGCAATTTACATTAAATGACAAATGAGCCGTCTCATGAGTCAAGACAGCAAGAGACATGGCGATAGAGCCTCTCTTACTCTGCTTGCACCATAAGCAAGATTTAGTAACGTCCTGGAAGTTAGAGCTCACCTGCATGACCAAGCTGACTTGTATATCAGACACGTAAAGTCATCTCAACCTAGCTTTTTTTTAGAAAAGGAGGATGTACCCCCGGCCACTGCATCTGGACGATGCATGCGGCCATATTATTAATTATTCACGAAGACCATACAAGATGATACATCAATAAGCCTGAAGCCACCATCTTGGCAACACCATTGCTACTCCTATCCCCTTGATGAAGGCGTGCCGAATGTCCGGGCCTAATACAAACAGACATCGCACTAAAGCCTAACATCTAAAGCCGGGTGTCCCCTCCAAGCCACTACCTGGATTGGGTCCCACACCGGTCAGGCACACTCCCAGTAAGCACCACACGCTGCAAGAGCCGTCACCTAGTAAAAAAAATTGCAAAATGTTTGTGGGGGCAATTAATGGCCCCCATGCCCCCCACACTAGATCCGCCCATGCTGGAGTGTGTAGTGCTGAATGTAATGCAATCCTATATGGACGTGAAATCTTAGTTATGTGTGGTATGCCTTTAGGCCTACCTCTTGACAAATGGTTTTGCAAAAACTGGTTGATGGCTTCATGAAGACGAATTTATCAAAGTTGTATTTTTTTCCATGTATTTTTTATTCTAGAACTCAATTGTTTGGGCAGAGGCTTATGTTCCGGTCTATTACATTTGATAACTCTCTTAATATCATATCGTACTGATGGGCTGCCATATATGTGTTCATTAGCTCACCGTTGTAGACTCATTGCGCGTCAATGTGAGGATTATAATATGCTTTACTACAGTTTTGTTACTGTGATATTGGTTTAGCAGTTTGAGATTTTCTTTTTCACTAGGAAGCTATCCGTAGACAGCGACGTAATACAAATACGTGTTTTCTTGAGGATAAGGAAAACAAAGACCAAGGATAACCAAATATTGAATAACAGTCGTTACAACTTAGAACAATGGAACAAAATTTTGGTTCACAGATAGGATGTGTTGCATATATAAAAATGAAAACATAGTTGCTTATGCTGGTTCTCATCCAACATGAAGACAGTTTACAAACATCTTGTTTCTCAAACCAACCTAGTACTCCCTCCATTCACCACTATAAGATGTTCTAGAAATTTTAATATGGACTACATACAGACTGAAATGAGTAAAGGAACACACCAAAATGTGTTTACATACGTACGATTTAGAAAAAAGTAATAACATCTTATAATAGTGAATGGAAGGAGCAGTGCAGATGAGACTTAAAGATACGATTCATGTACGATGATCAATTCATTGGACTCGCTTGATTTGGCCTGATACATTGAAGGTTGCTATCCATGTCCTTTCCTCCCAGTCTGACTGCATACGTTGGTGACTCCTTCCTACGGCAAGCAGCTGGTAATAGTGGCAGCAAGGCCACTGACCCAAGTGGTATCATCCCTGACGGCGATGTTGTCGGTTCTTGGTGGAAATCTAATTACATATCACACTTCGTTTTTCTTTCTGTGTCCTTTTTGTAAGATGTATGTACCAATTTGTAACTTTTGTTTGTTTGGGATCCTGCTTCTTGCTATATTGTGCCACGTATAATCCAATACATCTTTCTGGATCCTTCGGGACCCAATAAACCGGAATGGAGAAAGTAAGTTTTGGATTATAATATTAGCTCCCTCCACCCCATGTATGCTTCTTTGCCGTTCCATTTAAGTTATAATAAGAATATGTTAGTTCTTAACTGTCGGTGCTGAAACCGGCGGATCTCGGGTAGGGGTCCTGAGTTGTAGGTCTAGGAACTATGGTAACAGGGGACGAAGTGAGACGATGTTTACCTAGGTTCGGACCCTCTCGAAGAGGTAAAACCATACGTCCTGCTTTGATTGTATTGATGTGATGGATTACAGAGTACAAGATGATCTACCTCGGGATCGTATAATCGTGTTCTGAACCCTAATGCTGATAATCATGCCCCTAAAGACTAAACCCCTCGGCTTATATATGCACCGGGGTACCTAGGTTACACATAGTCTACGCGTCGGCTACAGGGCAATCCTTAAGGTAAACGCCAAGTCTTCGAAGGTTTTCATCTTGTTTACGCCGAGGTTCATAGCTTCGGTAGCCCTTCCTTTGTTGATCAGTGGGCCACAAGTCCGGCCCGCGGACGTCGGGCCATGCAGGTTAGTACCCCTCAGTTCAGAACACCGTCACTAACAAGGGAGAACCTCTTGGTTCAACAACCACCGACTGTAAAAACGGTACATATACACCGAATACAAGCAATAACAAAACATAAATTTCTCGGAGAATATAAAAAGTACAAAAAATGACCCCACACTTTGTTCTCTAAAGTGAACGCAATACCATCCAATTTATGGTACCCAACCTTGAACCTTTTTTTACAGCTAAACCTTTTTAGCAAGTAATACGCGCCTACAATAAGAGCATATGGTAGTACGAGCTATATCAAATCGGTGCCATATAATGAGTTAACAACCGTAGACTAAAGAAACACTCCCCCCGTCTCATATTAAGTGTCGCTCAAACAGATATATCTAGCACTAAGATGGAGGTACTAGTACATGCGTCATGAAAAAGAAATGTATGGGTTGTACCAAACTCTAAGGAATCCTCACCTAAAACAACAAGGAGTCCTAGGAGAAACTAGTGTGGTTATCCTTGGAGTAGTTGTAAAGAACTTGGTTACGTGAGTACATGACTGCATATTAGTTAGTTGATCCTGATTTAATACCTTTCGAATTCGATGTTAAATAGGTCAGTTTGTTGCTGTTCTGGCGTGAACGCCCTCGGATCATAGTTTAATAGCCGGATCGGCAACCGAACCAGTGAGGCTGCCGGTTTAGGTTTTTATTTTTTAGCATCTCTGCTTAACATTTTTTGCCACAGTTCCGTTTGACCCAAAACTGCAGGAACTTTTGGTGCAGCGGGCTGTTTTTTTTTTCCCCATTCGTGCGAAAAGCCAAGCGAGGGAATGAAGGAAAAGAACACAATCGTTCGCTCGTTTGATGCTGTATGACGGAAAGATCATTCCCTGGGAACGAACGTTCCCCCTATGGGCGTCCTAAATATTTCCCAACCAGACTGCAAAGAAAATTACCTATTACAAACTTGCAGGTAATGCTCTTTATTTTTTTCTTTTATTATTTCATAGTTCTTCACTCAGACATCATATAATGAACAGCCATCACATTATTCCAGATAATAATATAATAATCCTTTTTTTTTTGCGGATGATAATAATCCAATTTCATGGAAGTGCAGAGGAGGAGGGTGCCCCTGCCTCGTTTAAGCCAACAGGTGGCGGAACACAGCGGGCTTTGCATTCATCTCTTGTTTTGTAGCAAGCCAAACTCCCTGTGCAACAATAACATATACTTTTATCTGGATTGCAGGCTGGGATGGTGGTAAGCTTGAAGCACGCATAACGTACGGCATTGCTTGCGAAATTAAGAGAAAGAGTAATACTATTAGCGCACATTAGGGTTTTATTATCCATGAGTGTCCTTACTAGTTAAGGAATGAAACACAAAAATACAGTAAGATTTCCAAGGGACACGAGAGGAAAATTGTTGCTTATGTACCACTTACATTGTGGATGAGTAGCGAGGCATAAGAGAACAATGGGAGCTAATGCCTGGAGGCGCTTCGTGCACTTCTCCATTTAGATGTTGCTACAACTTCTGGTGCGCTTTTTTTTTTTTTGAGGGATCTTTTGGTGTACTTCGATTGTGTTTTCGCCGAAGTCACCGGATGCTTGGTGTGGTCCATATATAAAGGCAGAGACGCGTTTCGCCAAAGTCACCGGATGCTTGGTGTGGTCCATATATAGAGGCAGAGACAAATATATTTAGAAGGAAATTAAACCAGGGTTAATTGGCAGGAAATTATTACGCCAGGTTAGTCATGCATGTATTCCTTCCAAAATTATCAAACAGGGGCGAACATATTTGAAAGTAAATTAAATCAGGGTTGCTTGGCAGGAAAGTATTATGCTAGGTTGGTCATGTATATATATACATACCTTTCAAAGTTATTTTCTCATGCACTTTTTTGGTTGTAAATTTCTTTCTTTCTTTTGCAAGGAACAATTCATTTCCTAACGTACAAGTAGTCTCCCAAAATATATACGAACATACTCCCTTGGTTCCAAAAAGTTTGTTTTAGATTTTTTAGATACAGAGACATGTTTTAGTGTTAGATACATCTGTATTTAAATAAATTTAAGACAAGCTCTTTAGGACGGAGGTAATATCCAATTAGTTTTATTTCTTTCCACGAGCCATTTAATATTTCATATGCTCATCCTTTCATTTTAAAGATGTATTCCAAGCAGTGAAGTACAAATATAATCTATATCGAGCATTATCTTTGTGAAGTATTTTTTTGTGAGATAAGGGTATGTATAATGTTACATATACTCATTTATTTTCTGCATTAATTGTGCATTAAACAGTGAAGTAGAAATCTATACCTACTATTAAAGGGAGGTGATATTCTTGGTTTCGTCCCGCTTCGTCTGGTCCCGCTTTGATTAATTTCATGTATGCTATTTGGTTTCGTTACTTGCCATCCGTTCTGGCCCAACGGAGGAAACCCACCTGGCAGCGCACTGTGGCCCAGGACCGGAGAGCTAGCAAAAAAAATGTCGATGGGAGGGTTCAATCCCATGACCTGCCAACTGGTCACGTACAGTCTGTCCAACTGACCCAGCTCACGCATGTGATGGAAACCAGCTAACGCATGTGATGGAAAGAGAATTCGTTACATATTATTTAAAAAAATCATGTGTGCAAAAATGTAAGTTCAGAAAATTTTGACTATTTTTTATTCAAAGCCTTCTCATGAATTATTTAATAGTAAGTCATTGTTTTAAAATCAATTTACAGAGCTAGAGATATGAGAGGGTTGTTTTTTTTCTCCCGTTGCAACGCACGGGCCTTTTTGCTAGTATAATCTATATCGAGCATTATCTTTGTGAAGTATTTTTTGTGAGATAAGGGATGTATAATGTTACATATACTCGTTTATTTTCTGCATTAATTGTGCATTTATTTGTAATAAATACCATCATTAATTACTCATTCATTGCATGCATAAAATATTATTCTTTATTTAAAAAAATGCCTTAATAAACCGAGGAGATTTGCGTACTTTTTAGTCTTGGGACGTCACTCCACATGCATTGACTCTTAGAGATGGCAATATTCTAGAGGCAACCACCCAAAGCGTTGTCTGCTAAGTGTTGTATACAGTGGATATATGACACAATGTATTTGAACAATGCGGCATATTTGGAGCCTGACCATAAGTGTCCATATAGAAATTTAACATTTAACAGTGTCCATATATAAAATGTGAGTACACTATGATATCAATTCATAACATAAATGGTTGCCCTCTTAGAGGATCTTAATACTCCCTCCATCCACATATACTTGATACTAGTGGCTGGGGCGCACCACGCCGCCTAAGGGGAAGTTTGGCGGTGCCAGGTGAGATGCGCCCCTTCCATTGTCCTCTTTATATATGCACTATCACTCTTTATACTATGCATTGTCATTGTCATATTTGTTCTCCACCAACAAAAACACAATAATACAAAGGTTTGGCTCAGCTAACTCACCCACTTAACTCGCACAAGCATCACATTCCATGACACAAGCACAACTATAACAACTTGTCGCTTTCTTGGTGTTTGTTCACACCACCACCACCACCACCAATGGCACCCCACTGCATTTCACTCTCCGTATCCGGTCCTTGATGCCAGTCTCCTAAGTAACTATTAGAGCAGCATCAGTATGTCTCTTTGTCCTCAATTTCATGTTTGACTACTCTATTAAGATTCCAAGCAAATATACCATGACAAGGCAGTGCTCCTCGAACTTCTCCAAGAAGTTAGCCACCCAGCGATCCGCATTCGCGAGCCACTCTTCATGGTATATCCCAACCGTCTTTGCAATCGTTTGCAACCACATAGCACACAAGGATATCAACACAGCTGGTAATCATCAGGCCTAGATCTGTAGATTGCCCGCAAGTATGATTTGAACTGAGAACCCCCATGGCTTGTTACCTTTTCTTGTTGTGCCTTCACTGTCTCCTGCAGTTTATTTATCTTCATATTCATTTGCAATTGTTTCTCCAGAAAAGAAGACGACCAACATGAGTTATTACCTGGACTGGGAGACCAAGCGAATAACATCACAATGTTTTTGAAAGACCAAAAAATAAGCCTGTGCCAAGCTCTACTTATCACATAAAAGGATTGGTTAAGTGTCATCAGAAACGTGGCTAACCTTAACAGAGCTCACACCCGTATCTTTCCATGAGTAACCTCGTGCTAGATTCCTCATGACATACTGGGTGTAGTACTTCACTATCATTTGGTTCCAGTCCTAGCACCCCTCCATCTATTGGTTCCAGGAAACCTAAAAAGTAAAAGAAAAAATATCAGGGACATTTGAGTCAACATGGAAAAGAAAGATTCATACGGAAAAACAACAAAAATGAGTAACACAAGTGCTATTACGGTCGATCTATCTCATTCCAAAAGTGAAAGGCAAAGTGAGTTAACATATGTACAACAAGTTTACTTTATAGCACAAAAATTACATCATTATCATTTCTTTGCTAAAAGAAATAGCAAGATCCAGTTTTAGATTTTTACCAATTGTTATTAATTTCATGAAAAAGAAAGCTTCTAGATTAGTCAGCAATTTCCACACAACCACTGCCCCATGTTCTTAAGATTAAGGTTAATCCAGTAAAAATAAGATTAAGGCTGGTCTAATGAGGCTCAAACTCAATAACTCAGTGCTGCGTACGTACCTGGAGGCATGCCATGGACAGGATGGAGATGCCGATGACCTTGTGCACGACGATGTTCTTGAGCCTGTCCCCGTTGAGGCGGAAGCCGAGGACAACCGCCGCGATGCCGATGAGGAAGCCGAGTCCCTGGACGGCGATGTGGCCGTAGAACCAGTACGGGTCCTGCCGCCGGAAGTAGCACGCCACCATCATGCCCATCGGCAGTAGCACGCCCCAGCCCATCATGGACAGCAGCCCATGCCACCTCTTCGCTGGAACCCCGCGTCGCCCGAATCGCCGGCGGCGCTAGACGGCGACGCTGAACAGGAACGAACGAGCAGATCCTCCTCGGTAAGTAAAAAATGTGTACCATTTTTCTGACAGAACTACCGAACTACTGCTCTCTTATAAGGAGAGAAAAGAATTAGCGGTGTAGTTAATAATGGATGTACCGGAGGCGAACTTGAAGAAGCGGGAGCCCATGTCGTCACTACTAGGAAAAGGCTATAGCTGATATAGACATTAATGACGTACCATGTATGTGGTGCGCCACTGCTATATAGCAGTGGCGCATCAGATACAGGTGCGCCATTAGTGTCCTCATTACTAATGGCGCACCAGACACACGGTGCGCCATTATTAGCAATTTTTTTTATTTTTCCAAAACTATTAATGACGCACCAGGGCACGGTGCGCCATTACTACTCCGTGCGTCATTACTAACAAATTTTTTTTTTACTTTTTTTTTCAAAACTAGTAATGGCGCACCTGGGTACAGTGCGTCATTACTAGTTCAAACTAGTAATGGCTCACTATCCACTGGTGCGCCACTACTAAACATTTTATTTTTATTTTTTTTGCAAAACTAGGTTACTAATGGCACACCTGTTACGTGGTGCGCCATTACTAACTTTCTGAGTCTTACAATTTATTCACCAAATGCACCCCCCTCAGTGGACCGCCTTTTCAGTTTAAAAAAAAATAAAAAAAATGATAGAAATGTCAAAAAAATAAAAAAAATTAAGATTCCCATGTGATATGTGGTCTAGTTGTTAGCAAAATTTACAAACATGAATTTTCGACTTTTTTTACAAAATCTCTCGAGAATTTGTAAAATGGACATAACTTTTGCATACGAACTCCGATGAAAAAGTTTTGTATATGAAAAATCATCTACTCGAAAAGTTACATCCGAATTTAACGGGGGGAACCCCGTTAAACATTTTCAGAATCCCCAAAAACCTAACAGAACGAAAGATACGGAGCTTTTAAGATCTAGAGGGGAAAAAATGGAAAAAAATTCAAACTTACTAGTGGCGCACCATTTGCTAGGTGCGCCACTAGTAACAGAAAAAAAAATTGGTTTCGAATTTTTTTTTTGGAATTTTTTTTCAAAATATGATACGTAATATGACCGGGAAGTTTGAAATATTTTTTCAAAATTTCATCACACTAATGAACATGAACAAAGTCCTAGACATCAACAAGGTTTAATAGGATTGATATCATAGATATATCAACAAGTGCTTGTTAAGTGAGGTGGTGCTGGGGTTGGATAGAACTGCGAAGTTAAGCGTGCTTGGGCTGGAATAGTGTGAGGATGGGTGACCTTCCGGGAAGTTTGACCACTTAGTGCGATTTGACTTGAGATTAAGCATATTGACCCGAGATTAAGCCATAGTGACCCGAGATTAAGAAAAAAATGAAAAAAAAATTTGAAAAAAATTTGTTAGTAATGGCGCACTTCTATGTGGTGCGCCATTACTATCTGACTTAGTAATGGCCAAAACGCCATTAGTATTAGTTACTAATGGCGTGATGATAGTGGCGCACCTGTAGTGCGCCACTAGTAGGCCTTTTCCTAGTAGTGCGCAGTGCATCTGGATCGTGTAGTCGGAGGAAGAGAGGCTGCCCTCGTAGCCGACGGAGTAGATCAGGTACGGCTGCGGGCGGTCGGTGCTGAGCTCGAAGGCCAGGTTGAGCCGGCCGGACTTGGACACGGCGACGGTCCTGTTCCTGACCAGGGTGAGGCGGCCGTCGTCTGCGGTCACAGCCTCCGGGCTCCTGCGCTGGAGGTAGTACTGCTTGGCGATGCCTTTGCCGCCCGACGACCAACCGACCATGGCGTTGCTGCCGACCATACCGCCCTTGCCCGAGAACCTGACCGGCGGATCAGCAGGGGAGGGGCACCGCCCACCGTGCCTTTGTGGTCTTCCTGCCAAGGGGCGGCGGCGGAGAAGATGGGGAGGAGAGGAAACGAGAGGGAGGTCGCGTGGGTTGCAAGCCTTGGTGGGAAGGGAAAGGAAAGCATAGGTGTTTTCTCTCCATCGCTAGAGCTGGGGGAGGTGTTATCTGCGGCCTACGGGAGATGTAAACCAGCGACCAGTCTCGTGCGAGCCACGCTCACTGACATCAGGCCCAGTAACAGGGCGACCCACATGCAGAGACAAACAGGCAGCATGGCAACTCGAAAGAAAGAGGCCAAAAGGATCGCTTCGCTTTTGGAAAGGAGCTGCTCGCCCCGTCGCTTTCGCCCTTCCAATCGTCAATCGCCTCGTCCTTCGAACTGACTATCTGACTCTTTCATTGGCCAACCACCCGCGCTGACCTGGAGTCCTGGACACAATGCAACACTCTCATTGGCCACCGTGAACAGAAACACCACTTCTGACGTGGAGGATGCGCCATTTGCGCGACCGTTAATGGGTTTGATTGATAGCTCCATAATAATCTCCTTCCTCACGCTGCCGCTCTCCGCCCTCCAGTCCCGCGCACCAGGCGAGCCATCGCCGGGGTGCCTCTCCAACCTCTGCGACAACGTGGACCGCCTCAGGAATAGAGTGAACCAAATGGAGCAAGTGGTGGATGTCTGTTTGCCCATCAAATTTATGAGCAACTGTTGTGTACTTCTGAATATTGAGTTCTAAATATTTACGGACCTTTTCAGTAAGTAGATCTAGAGCATCTTCTCCCACAAGTAACCCATATATTCTCTTCACAATGGAAAAAGGTAATTGATTCTGAAGAAGAAGTAGGTCGCGAAATGCATGGGCGTGATGCCATTCAGAAATTGGGTCACATTTGGGTTGGTCAGTATCCTTCTGATCGTAGCATTGTTCAGCTGTACTAATATGCTCAAGCTCCACACCTTCTGTTGAACATAAATCGGATGATGTCCCAGCAATCAATCTCATACTTTCAGTACTTGTTCCCTTATTTGACGCATGCTCTGTAATCTCCTCCGGTTGTGCTATTGTGTATAGAAGTGGTTCCCCCCCCCCTGATAATTACTACCACTTGCATTCTGTTCATTAACGCACCAATCTAAGTCGTTCGTTCCACCAAGATAAACAAGTACAAAGCATCCATCAAGCAGGAGCATTCGCAGGAACATGTCACTTTCCAGAGAGACTTCCTCAGAATAGCAACTCCTTGCCTCCTTCTCAAGACTCTCCATAGCTGTCAGATAGACCTCTAACTTTTTCAAGCATTTAAGAACATAATCTAAGCAGTTCCATTTTACTTTCTCCATAAACTGCAGGGAAGAATTTCCATGGTAATAAGGACCTATGGACATAACTTTTGGTTCGTAAGATAACTTGTCAACTTGCTTAATATGTTTTGGAACTCGGAAAATTATGCACAATTTTCTTCGCTGGTTGTGGTCTTTGTAAATTGATCTATAGTAAGTTAGCTTCCTTGCCATCAAATTCTCCAATTCATCGATGTTCATAGTTTCTGCTCTACTCATCTCACCTTGAGCCATCATTTTAGTTACCCAAGAACGTCACATTAATTCACAATAGCTAGCAGGAAGCAGAGAGAGGTAAAGAAACACAGTTAGATAAATATTACTAAAAACAAGTAGTAAGAATAACATTCTAATATATATAAAGAGTAACAAAATTATCTAAGGTAACTATTGGAAACATAGTTCATAAGCCTAGACATACCCAATGATAGAAGCTCCCACATCAGGTGGGTTCTAGGAAGGATTATACGAGGCAAGCTTTACCCCTACACAGTGTAATGCAGAGAGGTCGTGTCGAACTTGGTACTTCTTGGCACAAGTGGGAAGTACTTCACCTTCTATATTTCATAAGCCTGTTAAAAAAATATACTGAAGATTTCTTGATATCAATAGTCCAACGGCTAGGACTCGGCTAGGACTTACATTTCTACTATACAATCATGCATGGCCAAAATATACAGCCGAATCATATAAATATGCATCTGAAACCAAATGACCGCGGTAAGCATAGTATAAAACCCAAATAGTAGTGACCTATTTGAATCGTCACTGATCCTGTTTCCTGTCGCACCAAACACACCCAATATATAGCTACTGCATGTCCACCTCCCAATTTACTTCAATTCGTAGACAGATCTATAAGAAATATGTATCATTCGTATGACTTGAATTGAACGTCTGAATGTAAGAGAGCCTTTCTTTTTATGAAATCCATTTCCTGCAACAATGAAAGCCCTACGAAGTACTTGGTATTATTATACTTTTAATCGACCAATGCGCTAGGTTAACGACATATCAATTCCACTCACTGTCCGAATACCCACAAATGCCATAATCTGCGAGTAAAAAAATGAACCCAAATACTTAATCGTGCAGCTGCACGATTCGGCGAAGCCGAGCACACGCGCGTGAGCCGTCCGATACATGCATGTGCTGATGCTTTGACTATTTAACACACCAGTTGGTGGCAGTGTGTGGGGACGGTGCCAGCGTGCATGTGGATAGCCACCGCCGATGCACATGCATGAGCTAACGTCACCTATTTATTCCGTTTCAATTTTTTCAAAGAGCTACAACTTTTGAACCGGGTGTCAGAACGAAGAACTGTTTTCACCGTTGCGTTCCTCGGGACGAGCTCTTCCCATATAGCCACCTGCCCAGCTCGCCGCCCCACGTGCCCACGTCGAAAGGCTCCCCATCCACGCCACGCGCCAGTTCGCCTCCCCCTGCCCATAGCGCTCCTGCAGAACCACCTCAAATCACAGCTCAGAGCATGCGAACCCCTCTCTCTCTCTCTCTACTGGTGGTCATGGACTGATGTTTGTGCTCCTCTCCCTCACAAGCTACCCCTCTCTCTATATCTCTTATACATGAATCGGCAACTGCATTCTTTCCAAATAATTATGCGCCCCTTTTCTTGAGATTGCATCCACAACATGTTTGATGTTATGCTTATAAAGAGTTGAACGTCATTTTTTCAGGTTTTTCTTTGATGTATGAGGCCTGGTGTAATTTGTTTTCAAAGTGAACCTACTGCACATGCCAATGCATCTAGGAAAATTAAGTTATTTTTTTGTCGAACAAACTGAATGCTTAAATTTTGGATATGAACATTGAACAGGTGCTGAAATGTTATGCTAATAATAGTTTCCAACTTGCTTTTTAGCAGAACTACAAAACTTTTATAACTCAATCAATTTGCAGTTTTTTAATTATGTGTACTGAAAATGGATTTGGTGTCCACGACGTGTGGAGTTAAGGTCAAGTTAGCTTATGTGCTGATGTTCTTCTCCTATAACATGATGCACCCTTGACTTACTTTTTTAGATGCTCTCACACAGACATACAAAAATGACAACCAGTAGGCGCTCGGACACCCGACAGACTGAAAGCACAGAAGCAAAGATATCCAATATGAGGTCATGATACCCAGCAGAGATGTAGCAACACAGGTGATAAACTCTTTGGTGTTTGGTATGACTATGGGTACATTGGGGTCAGAGCGCCACAAGATAATTAGCTGCTAACTAAAAATGGCATGAACCTCAATTGACACACTTATAGTTCAAGTTGAAGGACCCTACTCTGATTCACAACCACAATAGCAGAGGAAATAACTTGGTAGTTTCATGTTTAACAACTTCTACTTTCATACTGTTTCGACAGCTTGATGGAAAAGCTCGACGGAATAACATGGTTACAACTAATAGTCTAATGACCTAAATCAAGTATGTTCCTTCTCCCCTTGCATGATTAATATACACGAACTTTATGATCTATCTCAAATATTTTCAATCACTGAAAAGTATCTACCCAAATATGAATCTTTCAGAGCAAACCAAAGGAGAACTGTACTTTTTATGGTTGTAGATCTCAGAGCTAGCACGTTCGGATGGCAGATGTTCTTCTTTCGGCAAACTCGGCGGAGGCAACATTGGACGGTTCAAATGTTGCTAATTTGAACCTGGTGCTCCTTACAGGTGCTAATTTGAACCCGTTGCTAATCAAATGTTTAATTTAAAAATAATAGATATGTTGAAATGTTTTGCTCACTATTGTTTCTAATTTGCTCTTGAAAATAAAGACTGAAGTTTGTTGCTTTTGCTCAGCCTGGTGCTACTTGATTAGTACTTAATCAAGATGAGTAATCCTGATAGCTGGTGTTGAATTCCAGCCAACCATGGTGAGAAGGAATTATGCTGCAGCTGTAAGCGGCCGGTGGCCACGCATTGGCAGCCGCTGCGCAGATACGTAACTCCAGCCAACCATGGTGAGCAGGCTTTGATGTTGATATGTTAGTCTGAGTAGATAAACATTATTGGATGTTCAATGTGATGTGACTATTGGTTGAACGTCGATTAGGATATCAGTAGTACATAGCCGCATATGATTTTTTGTAGTTGCCATATGATGGAAATCAGTAGGTTGATTTGTTTTTCAATAGAATGTTCCTTTCATATTTACTATTTGTGTGGTGTTTGCAGGTTCAGTAGGAATTCATCTCATGGTCTCCACGCTTATGGTATGTGTGTGCTTGTGCTGATTCTCAAGAAAATGCTCGCTTTTAGGATGTGGTCCTTTAGTTCTAGGCATTTGGTACTTTGGTGTTGAGATAAAAGTTTGATCCTATTATCTTATACCTTGAAATAAAAGGTTCTAGCTGTGATTAGGAGTAATCATATTATTTGCAAATCATGTGTAGAAAAATATGAATCAGTTATCGGAAAGCTCTCATGCCATATTACTGTTTTTTTCTTGTATTTAGAAAATTAATTCTTAGGGCAAGATCATTTCCATATAATTTGTGCAGAGTTATGTATGTTCATGAATGGTAGAGGCAACATTAGACAGAAAATGATTACACCATGCATGCTCTTAGGAAATCAGGCCATGATAATGCCCGTCACATTTTCAGTTTTCTGGATGGCCTATTGTAAGTCCTTATCTTACCATTTAAAGTTTGTCAGGATGTGTTCTTCAAGTAGGATGTGTGCCCATGCAGGGATATTTTTATACCCATTGGAATACACGGGCCCTTTTGCTATTCAATTACAATCGAGGAGCTGTGATGAGGCTGTGGCGGCGGTCGCCTGATCATCGACAATCAGTGCCTCGGGGATGCCCCAGCCTTTCATGTATCTGATGGCTTGCCTGCGCGCCAGTGCTAACAAATTTTCCTGCCATGGGAATGTTTTTTTAAGATCCAATGTTGTAGCCCCAAAATAGAAGCTAGCCATCGAATATGTTTGCATTGGTTACTATGGGATGCAAGAGGCACATAAGTTCTCAAATGATTTCATGGCATCCGTACAAGCAGAGGGGTATACAGGACCTGGGTATTTGAGTGGAGACTAGGGGATCAACTAATAGGTTTATGAGTTCTGCGTTTTCTAAAGCTCTCATTGCATTGGATGAAGGAGGGAATTTTTAATGTATAAAGGCATACAAACTTGACCTAAATAAATGCTCTTGTATTTCTGTTATATTTGCCTATGGCTGAGATATTGTAACTTAAATTAAGCAGTGTTGTGTTTGTCTCAGCTCTGTTCATGCAAATTGCTGCTATATGTTCCTCTCAGTACTGCTAATGGAACCACATTTCAATTCATATACAACAAGTGCAGTTACATCTTGTGAAAAATAGTTTTTTGTTCTATTCTGTGTAGTCCTGCAGAATGCAGTTAGAATATGTCATAATTCAGCTAATAGAGATGTTATATTTTTGTTCTGTGGTTCTGTAAAATGCAATCACAGTCTGTCAAAATCCATATAAATTAAGTCACATGTATGGCCAAATTATTGCTTCACGTACTGTACAAAGTGCACTTGACATGCGTGTACACAAGGATCGATCAGGGCAACACTTGATATTACAGACCCTGCAACACAACCACTGACAATAACATAGTTCTCAATGCACACCTGAGGCTACATAATTAACAAAGGAGCTACATATATAATTTACCAAATAGCTGGCAACCAAGTTCCACTGATCGGACATACATAGCAGTGACATTAACATAACCAGGACATGCCCAAGTTCAGAACTCGCCACTGCCATCAACCAAGCCCAGAGCAGGGTGAATGTGTGCCTACACGTAAGTCGTCAAGAACACGATTGCACTTCTTCGGCGCCGAGAAAATCAGCCACAGGTCGTACACTGGGCACGTGACTTTGATACCCAGCTCAGAGGATGGAATGTCACACTACTCGGTGGCGCCCAGAAGTGCGCCGGCGTCTGCCATCTCCGACCGCCGTCGCCAGCACAGCAGCGCGTGCCCACGGTAGTGTGCCTCGAGCGCGTCCATTGGCGGGCGTGCACGCCAGGAACACATCTGGACATAGACAGGGCTCGCCCCGCCCCCATCCCCATGCCTCCTATGGAAAGGACCTGGAGATCAAGCTACGTCTCACGCCATCGGTGTCGAGCAAAGGGGTGTAGCCGACGACAACGGCACCGTCGATGCAGCACTCGCTATCAGCCACTTTGTCGCTGCCCATGGTGAGACCAGACGCGGGGGGGGGGGGGGGGGGGGGGGCCACATACATGCATAGCACCCAATAGCCGGTGCTGACGTGCCTGGTTCGTGAATATATTCCACATACAGGTTAAATAAGTTCAATTTGTTCACCAAGAGACAAATACAATGCATAGCACCCAATAGCCGGTGCTGACGTGCCTGGTTCGTGAATATATTCCACATACAGGTTAAATAAGTTCAATTTGTTCACCAAGAGACAAATACAAAGATAGAAACCCAGTTTCATAGCAGCCGAAAAATGCCCATTAAGCAAGTTCTACAAATTTATATTTTATTTGTTGCTTTGAAATCGCATCGTGGTGGGTAACTTTAGTGATTTAGTTTTGCATAGATTTATACAAAGATTTGCTCATATATAGAATCATGTGTAGTGGTAATTATGCATTTTGAAGGAAGTCTTTTTCTTGGGAAGCAAACTAAATTACCCTTGGCAAACTTATTGGTTAATGACAAGTAAATCAATTAGTTAAGGAAAATAAGAGATATATGCAATCAAGAGACAGATATTTTCCTTCTTTTACTACAAGGAGAGATACACACAATCAGTAGAGAAATACTTTCCTTTTTCCCAAAGGGCTAAAATGGGAATTATGAGGAATTAGAAGAAATACATCTTACACTGTGCAATTTTATCAAAAAATAAATACACCTTATATAAAGGAATGAAGGGAGTATATGAAAGTGGCTTATATTTGATCGATAATATGGTGAACACTTTATAGGTCAATGTCACATGTAAATACTAGCAGAATGCCCGTGCGTTGCCACGGGCGAAATACAGGAAATTGAATCAAACTGATGACTATGTGACATTAGTGAGTTCTTTGAATATATATCTCCTTTTATCAATTTCTTTAACAAATACCATGAGAGCAACTATGCACCACTCTTTTATTTGTTTTGGTGGTAAAATTATGTGATCATCGTCTTCTTCCTCCTCTTTGTCTTCCTCCTTCCATTCCCACGGCCCATCCTCCGGCAATGGTCGCGGCCTGTGCCGATGTCGTGCGCCACTCTACCCAAGCCACCATCTCCATCGGTTCACCGTTGCCTCGGCACTGGTCCCGGCCAGTGTAGATGCCGCCCTACCCAAGCTACCTTCTCCGTCGATCCACCATTGCCCCCGATCCACCCTCTAGCACTGGTTGCGACCAGTGTCGATGTCGCGCACTAGCCTGCCCAATCCACCTTCTCTGTAGGTCCACCGTTGCCCTTGACCATCCCTCTATCCCCCCCCCTCTTCTAAAATTGCATGCACGTTGCCGTCTTTTTCCTCCTTCCGTCGCCATGACCACCTTTTGACACTGGTTGCAGCCGGTGCCGATGTCATCCTGCCCGAGCAGTCTTCTCTGGCAGTCCATGTTTGCCCCCCACCATACCTCACCCCCCCTGTATGGCATCGCTGAGCACCCACACTGCATGATTGATAATGCTACATTTTTTGCTGCCAAATTTGACATAAATAAAAAATGTCTACTCTTCAATCACAACTTGCACTTTATTTGAATATCAACATGGTATAAGAAAAAACATGCAGTACAATGGCGGTAAAGACAAGAACATGTAGCAAACTTCCTCGAATAGTCTATCACTATCTTTGCACATCACATTGGTCATAATTTTTTGAATCCTTAGCACGACCTATACAAAACAAAAAAGTATGACATATGGTCTCTCCTGCTATAGTATATGACACTACAAAGAAATGTCAGCCCATCAAGTTGTGTTTTTATATTCGCATTAAGTTATGTTGTACGAATAACCTGTTGGATCAAAATAATGGGACAATAAAGAAGCGAGTTGCTACAAGTAATTAGCGAAATTATGTAGAATTTAACTCTAGCGTCATTGCCTTCATCCGGCTAATTCTATAGAAGAATGACCCTCCACTGCCTCCCCAACATTAACTATTGTGGAAAGTCATTAAGAATAATCAACTCCTTCATCTGTAAATTAAATAAAATGAAATTACATGCATCTTCACTAAACCATGTTGAACTTTACTTGTACAGGGCGTGTTTTAGTTATCTATATTGAGTAGTATATGCACTGGTTCATGGAGGCACGCACTGATGAAGCCCCACATGGTGAAATATGATAACTCTTTTCTTGTATTTAAATTAGACACTTCATATATGCACGATGGCCTTAGCTCTAGTAGAAATCCTAGTCTCTGTGAGGCCACAAGTCATTTAATAATACAATAAGCTTACCTTAGATATCTTTTCAGATCCGATGGTGGCTTGAAGATTTGAGCACCTTTCTTTATACTGTGAACTACCGTACGTGCTCCTCTTGCTCAATCATCTCTGTAGTGAGCTGCAAAATCAGTATTGTTTCAGCATTGGAGAGAAACTTAACACCCTTTTGGATTAATAATATATAGATAATACCTAAAGTCAACCAAAGTGCACCAACTTTCAATCAAATTAAGCTACCGAAGGAAACTAATCGATAGTGGACAGTGAAGAACTGCATATACCATTAAGTGAACAGCTCATCAAGAGGAATTTGGACTCGAGACAGCTCATTTGTACAACCTGCCCAAGGTTAATTCTCCAGTGATGTCTCAACATTTAAGCATGTACACTCGAATTGTTTTTCAATCAATTGACCTTAATTTGTAGCATACTACTAAAATAATATGTACTTCATAGGAACCATTTTTCACATCATTTGTATCCTAGGAACGCTACAACAATGCATCTCCTTAGCTTATGCCCTTGCCAACTGATCCAATCTCTACTTACAGAATTATGTTCACAAATTTGTTAAAAAAATAAGTCGATAGGTTGGGAATGTAAAACCCACATATTATAGCACTCAGAGACTTAGGTCATATAGTAAAGACAAAAATGTAAATTCGTTATGTCTGATTGGCAAAAATGTAAAGAAGCCTACTGCATGAAGAGTGAAAAAGATGTCTCTATGGAAGCTCGTCTCTATGGAAAATCATAAACATATATTATATTTTGACAGTCCATTTGCCAGCACCATCCAGCCAGGGACTCAACTGCTAAACCATTTGTGCCATTCACATAATTTTCTGCTACCAAGATAGCCCCGGGCTTCACCATCCAAAGCAGCAACAAAAGCTGCAGTACATACGGGATGATGTTAGGTACAAAAACAATGGTTCAGAAATCAGTCACCACACATTTTTATCAAATCAGATGTCAAACACGGAGAAAGATACCACAAGCAGCACACTCGTAATATAGCAAAGAAATATAAATAGGTGGAGAAATACCTACAGGACACCTTTGATAACATGGACCCAGGTAAGAAATTTCGGCCCGGTATTCACAGTACATGTTTGTTTAGTTTGCCTAGATCATGAAGGTGAGAAAGAGCATCAATAGTAGTAAGCAAATGAATCACACTCGCAATATAACAAAGGAATATAAATAGGTAGAGAATACCTACAGGACACCTTTCATAACATGGAACCAGGTAAGAAATTTCGTCCCGGTATTCACAGTACATATTTCTTTAGTTTGCCTAGATCATGAAGGTGAGAAAGAGCATCAACAGTAGTTAGCAAACGAATCAATCCCTGTGTAAAATTTAATACCAATCACACTTGCAATATAGCAAAGGAATATAAATAGGTGGAGAATATCTATAAGGACACGGTTGATAACATGGAACAAACTATGAAAATTCCTGCCAGTTTTCAGTACCTGTTTCTTAAGTTTGCCTAGATCATGAAGGTGAGAAAGAGCATCAACAGTAGTGAGCAAATGAATCAGTCCATGTGTAACATTTATATAGATCATGAGGTGAGAAAGAGCATCAGCAAGAATCAATCCATGTGTACAATTTAGCATTACTAATGAAGCTCTATAACCAGGTGAATTTCACTCCAGAACTACAACCGTTAGATGTTTTGCAGTGCTTCTATTGTAGAGAATTAGACCACATTAAGCACGAATGCCGTGCATGGCCGGCCGGAGCAGATCACGACACACATGCCGAGGGAAGGCAGAACACAGCATGCACGTACGCCGTCCACACCACGCACGCAGAAGCGGAACAAGGCGCGCACGCAGACGCCGTACCCTCTGCCTGTAGCCGCCGGCTCGCGTGCAAACCTGCAGACGCTCACCATCTGTGAAGACTCACCGCCGCCAGTTGCCCTCGTACGACCGGCCACAGCCTCTCGGGCTCGCTCTCAAGCCCCGGCCGCCGCGCTCACCTCTACGACAATGCGTACAGCGGGCGTGCGGGTCGGTGACGCAGAGGGCCGACGGCAATGCGGCATGTCCACGAGGCATGGAAGGCGCAGTGGGGTGCTGCGTCAAGCGGCGGCGCACACCGAACGAACCGCGAGATGGGATCAAAGAGTGACGCATGAGTTCGTTGACAGTGCATGGTGATTCGAAGTGGAGGCGCATCGCAGCGGCCACGGAGGAACCCTAGAGGTGTTTGCGTGAGGAACGTCCCTGAAAAAGAGGCAGAGAATCAGGAGCACGGGAGAAGATAAACTGCATTTTTTTTCTCTCCTGGGGAGAGTGTGGCACCCCGGCTCAGAGTAAACCGGAACGCCCTGTATTCCAGCCCAAGAACAAGTCTTCTGGAATACGGCACTGTTGGCATAGAACAAATCAGCTCTTTATTGCAATAGATATGGTTACAACGGTACAAGGATTACATCGGCACGGCAACACTATGCCTGCCCGGGGTAGCTCTATGCTAACAGCGGAGTAACTCTCTCGGCAGCGGAACAATGACGACGGTGATGGACTCCACTCCGCAGGGACTCTGGCTAGAACGCGTATCCTAGATCGCAAGCACAGGAACCTCGGCAAGCAAGCAATCACGGCATGACCTGCAAACTGGCATGACACGCCAGGTGAGTACTTTGAATGTACTCGCAAGCTCACAGCAAACATCAGCATTAAAGCAAGACAACATCATAGCAATCCAAAATTAACCAGCATGGTTATCTAGCAAGGTAGCTACTGAAATGACTGCAGTAAGGTAAAGCGTATTAAATCCATACTTCAAATAATCTCAGGCTCCAATCCGAACCTGTACCAAGTCCAATCCCCAAGCATGTGGTCATCCGACCACTCAACTCACAACCATCCCATGGCTAACATATCAAATACCTGATTCCATCTGCACGACAAGTCTGACAAACTTACTCTCCTCCGGGTTGTCTCACAACCCTCAGAATACTCATGAACCACCGAGTACTTCTGATCATACGACGAGTTCTTCCATCATTATCATCACTACCATGGTTGACCACCTAGTGAGGTCTGGACGGACTGTCCAATACCGTGGACACGGCTATTCGAATAGATTTTACACTCTGCAGAGGTTGCGCACTTTACCCACACTATGGAGCACTGACCTCGTGATCCCATTCGGGTCGATCAGCGTTGCTCCAACGAAACCTGCCTGACCCGTGACTCTCCCATCGTACCACCGGCAATCGCACTCCCTCGGAGTCAAGCCTTGGGTGGCCCCTTGTCACGTCGTGACACCTGCCACCGTCGTGGCCAAACTATACTGTCCCAAACGGGGACGTCGACACAAAACTCAACTGGGCTCACAAGGTTATCGCCGCCTACCGGGCCAGGGTAGCGCGCACGCATAACCTTCCCTGTCGGGCAGTACCGATGAAAGAGCACGCGATCAGACCAAGTCAAGGCCGTCCCATACCGGCAAATGTGGTTGCACGGATAAGTCCGGACAGGTGACTCAAGGTCAACCATGAAATATCTAATCCTCGAACAATCTCTGTCATGGCTGACACTCCGATATCATAGCAATCCAATAACCAATATGCTTAAGCCACTGCTACCAATTCATCTCTATGAACTGCCGGATGAACTCCAAAATAATCATAGACAGTGATCTCAACATCACAATATCAACAAGTGGGTAAGCTACTAGTCACTAATAATCCGGTACTCAACATGGTAGTCACCTATCCGAGGATTAACTCCAACATTGCATAATCCAATCCATTTCACAGATACTCATACTTGCTGATAAAGCAAATAGTCAAACTATGACATTGCAATGCGATGATGCAGATGAGAGTTGTGGCTTGCCTGGGGATGAAGGAGTCATCCGGAAGGAGTGCGGAGAGTCCGCGGAGTTGACTGCCGGAAACAGTTCTCTCCCGTAGGGGCTGATTAGGAAAAGGGTATAATGGTCATTTTCAGAATGTTAAAACATAGTGAAAATGATACCAAAAGTTTGGGCTCGAAGAGACGAAGACGTGGGCGTTGGTTTCACCTCGATCGGAGTCTCGGGTAAAAAGTTGTGAGAGTTTTTCTGCCAGGGACCCATCTGTAAATAAAACTCTCACAAACAGGCCCTCAGCTGAAAAACAGATCGCGCCTTTTCGAAGAATACGCTTCCCTGCGGGGAAAACGTATTTTAGCCCGAAGCAGCAGCGGAGTACGCTTTCGTTATAAGAAAACGTATTTTCGGAAAAACCGTCTCCACTTATGGCGCGGGCCCGAGCGTTGACTTTCGTCTGCGGCTGACGGGTGGGGTCGGGCGTTGCGAGGCCCGCTTGGCCCCGGTCGTCTCCTTCCTCTCGCCCGTTCCCCGCACGGAACAGAGGAGGGCAGGGGAGGGGCGCTGCCGGCGACGGGTTGGGCGGCTCCGGCCGTCTCCCGCCCGCCCGAGGCCACCGGCGGGTGCGGGGCAGCGCGTCGCGTCCGTCCAGAGGGAAAAGCAGCGCCGGTGAGGAGCGGGACAGCGGCGACGGGCGGCGCCAGGGGGAGGACAGAGAGGTGGGGGTGGTGGTGGTTGCCAGCGATGCGGGCCGTCCCCGGCGAGGGAGAGGGGTTGGGGCGGCTCGCAGAGGAATGGGGAGTGCGGTGGTGGAGTCAGGGAGGCGAGGGAAGGCCGGGCCTGAGCCAATTTAGGCAGCGGCCGGCGAGGATGGCTCGGCCATGGGAGGGGCAGGAGAGCACCTCAGGCTCGGTTGAGTGCTCGGGGAGAGAGCTGGGAGTGAGGGGAGGTGGTTGGTGTGGACGAGAGGGCTCGGGACGGCTTTATATAGCCGCGGCGACGGCGAGATGATAAGGACGGCCACGACAGCATTCTTATCGATGCACTGGAGCGCGGGGTGGCGTGGCTGTCCGCTTCCGGTGTCGGCGAGCGGCCGACCTGACGAGCCTTTAATGCGGCGCGACGGCTCGGGGAAGAAGGAGCCAGAGAGGGAGGTGACAACTCGGGTCACGGGCGAACAGAGCCGCGACGACGACCGTCATGACGTGGAGAGGAGGTAATCAGAGGGGAGAAGGGTCGGGAGAGGGGCAGGTGGAAGCCGCGGAGCCGTAGGACACATCCGGACGAGCCGAGGCCGGCCGGAGATGACCGGACGGAGCTCACAGAGAGCAGAGCGCCGTTTTGGCATGCTCTCTGCGTGGTCACCACATGCATATGATGCCACGGCCACGTCTTTGACACTAAATATTGTCCAGTGTGTAGTCCCTCCAGGATACATTGCAAATGAGGTGATATATCGATGAGATGAGCTGTAGGTAGACCGGAGTGGTCACTGGAAGTTTGCTGTAGCAAACTTGACCACACCACTGCGATGAACAGAAAAGTGATATGGTTAAAATGAGATGTCTGGGAGGTCTCGGGTAAGAAGGACTACAGTCCTGGAGGTTTTGGAAGGAATTGGACCAATATACATCATAGTTGCTTTGCAACAGCACAATTGGTCCAGAATCAAGATCATGATGGTGCACTCAAATGAAGAAGCCACTTGAGCTGAAATTTGGCAAGGCAGAGTTATTTGGACATATGAAGATTATGTAAAAATTTAATACCAAATGGACATGCCAAAATGGTACTTCCTTCACAGCTATCCTCTTTGTCCAGAAAGTTGGAATAATTCTAGAGAAATATTGGGAAGATGAATTGAGCCCAATTTTTGTGGAGAGGTGTTATATGGGTAGAAGCATGTTCTGGAAATTATTCATGAATTATGGAGCAATAAAAATTATAGTTGCTTCACAACCCATAATAATTACCAGAAACAAAGATTTGATGCTGTGATCACATAGATGATTTAATGATGCTAAAATTTGCTGGAGAGTCATGAATTGAGCATAGGAAGATACTTGCAAAGTTTCAACTCCTTTGGATACTCCTAGCTAGCACTTGCTTCACAAAGATTCCAGTTGACCAGAAACTTTGGAAATTAGCCAAGGGAGATTTTATATCCAAATAAAGTTGAATTTTGGTATGTGGAAATGATATGGATAGGAAAGAGTGCACAAAAAGTTTGAGAGCAAGCAAGCAAATATAAAGGGTACTTGCTTCACAAACTGCCAGCTGGGGCAGAATCAGAAAAGGAATATTTGGGAAATATTTTTGGGCATGGCAAGGAATATTTTGACATATCTGTATAAGATATGTCCCAAAGGATTTATGGGAATTATTTGAGAATTTTGGGAATGATAGAAATATGAGTTGCTTCACAACTTAGGGCAAACAGAGTTATTCCTTTAATAGAAAAAGGAATATTCCCAAGAAAAAGAATATTGGGAGTTGGTCCAAGATGGAAATGACAAGGTCTGGGGATGGTGTTGAAGTTGGCAAGCCACTCGGGAATAAAAATGAAGGGTGATACATCCAGGTTGTAAGACTACTAAGCCACAAAAAGCGAATCCGGACCAAAATCAAAAGAAAAAGAAAATGGGCAAAATCCAGGGTGTTACAGAGAGATGTGCGGGTTATTTGTTTCTTTAAAGTCCGTTATTTGTTTCTTTCTCTCCTGGGGAGAGATGTGCGGGTTATTTGTTTCTTTAAAGTCCGTTATTTGTTTCCTTAAAATCTGTTATTTGTTTCCTAAAGCAAATTGCATTGATGAGATAGATCGGTTGATTTGGGTAAATTAGGAAAGTTAGATCTGTGGCTTTTTGTACGGTAGGAAAGTGTTTGTTTACAAGGAAATATTGAAGAACAAATAAACCGGTGGGGTGAGGGGGGACGAAAAATAACCGGTTGAAAAAAAAAACCGGACGAAAGTGGTGGGACGAAAAAAAACCGTGGACGCAATCCTACCAACTACTCCATTAGGAGTAGAGATAAATCGTATCATTTTCTGTTTTCAAGGATCAACATTGCATGCCAGAAGTTTCACACCAAAGGAAAGGTGAGGGAGGCAATCAAACTGTGCATGACGACAGATAAACTATCGAGTACCAAACAAACTCTCAAATTTATTTTCTAATATCCATTGAAATACATGGGATTTTTTGCACGCACAATTTTCATGAACAACAGATGTGTTTTGCACATAATTGAATACACATAAACTTTTCTCCCATTGCAATGCACGGGCATTTGTGCTATTATATAATGAAGTATGTTCGAGGAGAACATCCACAATTAAACATTGAACAAAAATGCACCTGGAAATATGGACCGAGTAGCACGATCAAGGTTAGAATGGTGATTCATAACCAAAAGACTTAGAATGAAACTATCGACCATTTACTTCAAAGCAATAGGGTTGCTAGAAGTTTTGAATTCACGCATGATAGTTCAATTGTCGGTATTTCGGTTAGAAACAACACGGGGATCAAGAAAGAGAAAAATTCACCCACGGTCCTCAAACTTGTCGCGGTGGCCAATTTAGTCCCCGTAGTTAGAAATACCCGAAATACGACCACCAAACTTGTCTTAGGGGTTCACATACGGTCCAATGTACGCTTTGCTCTACGTATTTGCTGCTTTGGCAATTGACTAGGGTGTCCACGCGTGCGCTGACTGTCAAGTCATCACCACCTGATCGGACCAAATTAATACGGGGGTTTTTGCAAAATTGCCTAAAATAACACTTTGCCCCCCACCTAGTGGGACCGCACCTTGTCGGAGACCGCCAATTCACTCGCCTCTCCCACTCGCTGGCTTCTCCCCCTCGCTCTCTTCTCCCCTCTCAACCTTAGTCCCCAAATTTCGTCTCGCCGCCGCCGGCCTCCGCCGCCGCCGCCGCCTGGCTGCCATACGAGTGCCGCCGCCTGGATCTACTACTCGGGTCTCATGCGCTGGGTCATCCAGGGGAAGTCTCGCCAAGGAATCGTGCATGGAGCACCATCCCACTAGCTAGCTGCATGGGCGCGTCACAACAGAAAACGTTGCCACAGTTTCTCAGCTGAAAAGCCATCTCTCATTCGTGTTCCTCCTTCCCTTGAGCCTCTAATTTCTCTGAGCTAGATAGATTGACAACGACAGATGCCCATGAGCACCGCAAAGCGCGTGAAGTTAGCGAAGCTGAAGTCGAGCGTGCCGGTGGCCAACTCGAGGTCGCTGAGGCGGCCCAGGAAGGCGGTGGTGACGGCCTGCTTCGCGAACCACGTGAGGTTCATGCCGATGAGCGGCAGCGCGATGCCCTGTTGTGCCCGCCCTCGCCGCCCACCCTCCGAGCCTTTTCTCCCTGGACGTCGGGTAGACGTTTTGATGCTCTTGCTTATACTGACCATGATCATGTGGTGGTGGTGGTGACGGTGGATCCATGGCAGAGTGCTCAGTGTGAGAAGAGCAATGTGACATAGCAGAGGAAAAATGGCCGCAGAAATGATGCAATGCCGTCCCCTGCCGGGGTACGCGGGCAGTCACCGCCGTCTCGGACAGGCCACGACGCGGAGGTGCGCGCTGCGACCGCTCATGGGACGAAGACGGCGCCAGCAACCGACGAGGACGGTATCGACGAGAGCTTCTTCGAAGATGCGCGGGACGAGGAGGATGAGCCACCCAAGCCGGAGGAGCCTCTTGGGGCGTGACATGGCACTGCCTCGTCGGAGTCGCCCGGGGGGCAGTTGCGCGGGTCCGACGTGCTACGGGCGCTGCAGCGGGCGGGGACCCCATCTGCGGCCAGGCGCACGAGACAGGCAACGAGGCACTGCTCCGCCGCACGCTGCTCATGGTCACCGCCATGCTGCTTGCCGCCTTCCTGTCCATCGCGCTCCTCTGGCTCCGCGTTGACCCCGTGTTTCTCGGCCAGAAGCTCGACATCGTGGTGGTGGCGAGGCGGTACGTGGTGTGCCTTCTCCCCCACCTCGCCGTCGCCTCCTTCCTCGGCCCGCTCAAGACATACCTGAGCTTGCATGAGGTGACGCTCCCCACGCTATTCGCCTCCGCCGCGCTCGCTGTCCACGTGTCACCGCGTGGCTGGCCCCGTCATCGCCATTCTGCTCTCTGCCTACGTGCTCGCATCTGACATCCTCCTCGCGAGGAAGAGCGCCAAGACAGTGGCCACAGCGGCGCCGTGCGCACGGGGTGGTGGCCGGAGGAGATGAAGATGGCGGCGGCCGACTGGCTCCGGCTCATCCGGCTGGCCGTGCCGTGCAGCCTCAACATGTGACTCGAGTGGTGGTGGCGTGGTGCTACGAGATCCTGATCCTGCTCACGGGCTGCCTATCGGACGCCCAACGCGTAGTTGCGGTGATCGCGTCTGTGCGCGTATCCACTTCGACTACCTCCTCTTCTCCGGCATGCTCTTCCTCTCCGTGAGCGCGTCTGTGCGCATGTCCAACTCCCTGGGCGCGGGCAACGCCGCGAGGGTGCACAGGGCCAGCGTCGTCTCCATCCTCAGTGGCGTCCTGGCCGGCGTCGTGGGCGGGCTGCTGATGTTGGCATCGCGGCAGTAGTGGCCTCGCCTCTACACGCACGGCGCGGAGGTGCGGGGGACATGGGGAAGGCGATGAAAGGTATCGGCGGTGCTGGAGGTGCACTTCCCTCGGCTTCTTGCTGCTTCTGTTGACAATTAATCCCCAAATCCTCTCACGGCAGCGTGGTCTCCCGCTCCCACATGCGGCGGTCGGCGGGACGGACATGGGGTTGGGGGCGGCGCCGAGCACGCACTCGCACTGCACTGCGAGCGAGGAAAAGGGGAGCGAGAGGATCAGACGGGAGGATTGATTTTATCTCTGGCAATTTTGCAAAACAAACCCCGATTCCACGCATATTTGATTCGGTCCGACCAGGTGGTGATGACTTGGTAGTCAGCGTACGCGTGGACACCCAATCAACTGCCAAATCAGCGAATACGTAGAGCAAAGCGTACATTGGACTGTATGTGAACCCCTAGGACAAGTTTAGTGGTCGTATTTTGGGTATTTCTAACTACGGGGACTAAATTGGCCACCGCGACAAGTTTGAGGACCGTGGGTGAATTTTTCTCATCAAGAAATGAACGGAGATGGCGAGAAGTATTACTATATCAAGAATTCTTAAGAGGTGGAGAAATTCTCACAATATCCTTGACATAAAAGATGGTAATACTCCAAGGTAGATCATAACATAAGATGGATAGCAAGGAACTCAAGGTACAACACAAAACATGAACAAGTTTGTGTTGGAGGGAAGGCTAGAACATTGTTGATGATAACACAAATCATCGAGGGGCAAGGATGGTATTTCTCATCATGAATTCAATTGAAATAATGGAAGAAGTCAAAATGTTGACAATGATCATGACACATTTTGTCGAGAGGTTTCATGAAGATGTAACCGATCGGCGATGACATCAAGCAAAAGGAATGGTGAAGAAAAAGGTTATCAAACCACAGATAGGATTGCAAGCTCAGAATCAAAAATGCCTTTCAAGACAAACAATATGATGTTGAAAGCTCGATGTAGCTTAGCGCACTGTCGGAATTGTGTTCCGGGGATGAAGGACATAGGTAGCACGGTCAAGCCTTAGCATGACGATGATGATGTAGTCAAATGACTAGGAATGACATGATCGAGTACAAACTCATAAGTAATGAAGATTACTAAGAGTTGTTGAATCGCAGTGCAGACTCGATTTAGTTCTGGGTGTTCTCGAGTGACTATCTACTCAGAACCCAGGAAAAATTGGAATCAACGAGAAATAATACCTGACGAAGACTCATAATAAGAAACATGGTCCTGTGATATTATCAAGATACCAGAGGGTAATACTCGATGGTAGAGCATAATAGAGGTTGGACAGGTGAAATGGTCTGAAGAAGATAAGTACTTTACCTTGTCCAAGAAATGAGATCAAAGAAGAATAATATGGTCAGAACCATAACTGCAAGGGATCCAATTTAATGACACAGGAAGAATTGTTCAATGATTAGTTATTTTGTAAGAAGCTTTCATGATAAGTTCCACATCGGGTCCATGGGCATGAACACAAAGGTTCAAGGTCGACTCCCACTTCTCCAATGCATAACCTTTCATTTACTTCTCGTTTTCGAAAATGGCATTAGTTGTTGAAGGTTTTACCTGGTGAAATACCAGATAATAATGACCTGTGAAATCTTTCGGGTTCACACAGATTAGGGAAGGAATTGGTTCAACCCATCGGGGCATCTTAGGAACATATACCACAAACTTCAGGAGTAAATAACACAAGCTCGAAACTAGAGCATGGTTGACAAAGCAGAGGATACAATTTACCAAAGGCATTATATATCCTAGGAAAGACTCACAAAGTTATTGAATATGAAGGGCACTGTCGGATAATAATCCAGCAATGGGTTTGGCGGACCACAAAGAATCCGATGTCAGTATCGATGTTCAACCAGAAGAAGAAATAATGCAAATGCATCGGATTATAGAAATATCTGAATAATTTCAAAGCTTAAATACAAAGGAGTTGTGATTTCCAAATGGGGGAATCAGAAGCAGTGGCTCTGATAAAATGACAAGTAAGTTGAATAGACATAGACTGATAATAAATCAAGGTTTGATTTGCTGAGAACCAGCTCATGTCCGGAGTGACGTCTGAGCCGAAGGGAAGAATTCAGCTTGACAAATATGCCCGTGCATTGCAACGGGAAAAACTATTAGATTATGCACGTGTGATAGATATAAAAGAAGTTTGAATCAAATGCCAGAATGAGATAAGGGCTTTTAAAATGTCATTTTAGAAACTATGTCTGAGTGATGTCATGACGAGATAAGGGACTTTTAAAAAGTCATTTCAAGAACAAAAAATGTGATGGTCTCATCATGACTTGATTTCCTAAAGCGTCACAACGAAAAAAATGTCGCTGAGTAGACTGCATTGATGGACCCTGCCTGCTAGACTGATGAATGAGTGTCTCGCCTTGACCTGGCGTAGCTGGCACCAGAATAAACACAACTGTGTATGGAAGCAAAATAGAAATTTAGTCATTTTTATATAGCTTACAAAAACTAACCCATAGAATCTTGTATCAATTTTTGGGGCCTCAACGTTGTACAAGACACGAAAACCTTTTTTTACCCAAAGCGCGGGACTAAATAAAATCATAAAACGACCTCTACAGATCCCCTAATAAAACATGTATGTAAGCGACGGTTCGTTATGTTAATTATTTACGGATCTGTTTTAATTTTTGTGAAAATATTCTAAAATTTCATGAATATTTCTATAAAATTCCAGAATATTTTTTGAATACTGGATCATTTTTTAAAAACCCTGAACATTTTTTATTTCATGATCATTTATTTGAAATCGTGATATTTTTTATAATATATGAACAATTTTTCGAAATCATGATCATTTTATGATTTCCCGAATGTTTTTTGAATTCACAGACAGTTTATGATTTCTCAATACCTTTTTTTAAAACTCACAACCTTTTGAAATTTGGTTTTTCTGGAATCATGAATTAATTTAAAGAAGAAAAACCAAAAACAGGAATTAATTTAAAGAAGAAAAAACAAAAATAGAAATGAGAACGTAAAAAGCAAAAAATGAAATAGGAAACAGGGCGCTGCAACCTGCAAATGGGCCGGCTCATTACCGCGTGCGGGAGGAGTAGGCGCGCTTGTGAGAGAAAAAAGGGGTATCGTTATGTTCATTTTTCATGAATCTGTTTTAATTTTTGTGAACATATTCTAAAATTTAATGTATATTTTTTAAAATTCATGAATATGTTTTGAATACTGGATGTTTTTTTAAAATCATGAACATTTATTTGAAATCATGTTTTTTTATAATATGTGAACTTTTTTTGAAACCATGGTCATTTTATGATTTTCTGAATTGTTTTTGAATTTACAAACAGTTTATGATTTCTCAATATTTTTAAGAAAACTTACAACTTTTGAAATTTTGTTCTTTTGGAAATCACGAATTAATTTAAAGAAACAAAAACTAAAACATAAATGAGAAAGTAAAAAGAAAAAAGAAATAGAAAACAGGGCGCTACGACCTAGAAATGGACGGCCCATTACCATGTGTGGCAGGAGCATGGAAAAAGGAGAGAAAAGAGAAGGGAACAAGGGATCGAACCCTGGTCTCCCGTGTGGAGCGAGAAGGTGATAGCCGCTGCGCTACTCGTGTTCTCATGTTTTTTATGTGCAGCAGCATATATAAGAACTATATAGCTCGGGCGTGATTTTGAGAAAAAGGAATCGTTTTTTCTTTACTTATGGATGGCATAGTGGGTAATTTATGACAACTTTTGGGGCAATTATGATGACGTACGACCAGAAGCGATAGCCGTTTTATTATTAGGAAAATATATCTATACATAATAATAAAGGGGCTATTGTTTCTTATGGTACGTCACAGAAATTGTCCCCAAAGTTGCAAAATATTACCCACCAATGCACTTATAAGTGGTAAAAAAATGTTTCACACAGGGAAATCCCCCGCCTGGGCCGGCCCATGAAGTAGGGCCCTCCTTTCTTTTAGAAACTGCAGTAGGGACCTCCTATACTACGCTCTGCGCGCTGGGAGAAAACGCAGCGCGCCCGTTTGGGCTGGCCCATGTCCGGGCGGCCTGTTTTTTAATTTTGTTTTTATTTTCCCTTTTTCTTTTCCGTTTTCTTTTTGTTAAAATAATTTAGGACTTAAAAAAAGTTCCTAAAATTATAAAAATAAGAATTTTGAATTAAATATTTAATAAATCATAAAATGTTTGTGGATTTAAAAAAATGTTTGTGATTTTATAAAATATGTTTGCTCATTCAAAAAATGTTCAAAATTTTGAAAAAAATGCTCGAGAAATCAAAAAATGATCATGATTTTTTGAAAAGTTTGTGTATCAACAAATGTTAATGAAATTAAAAAAATTCGCCAATTCAAAAAATGTTCATTAATGGAAAAATATCTTAAAAATTCAAAAACTGTTTGTGACTTACAAAATAATTTATTCATTCATGAAATATTCGCAGATTCAAAACATGATCATGCATTAAAAAAATGTTCATGCATTTCAAAAATTGTTCCTCCAATTTCCAAAACAATTTTCGCCCATTTTAGGAATTTTCGCCGATTAAAGAAAATTGTGTAAAAAACTGTTCACAATTTTTAATTTTTTTTTGCAAATAATATAATTTGTTCGTGAATTCAAAAAATGTTCTTGATTTTAGAAAATATTCAAAAAATTGTAAAAGTATTTATGAAATTGAAAAATGTTCATGATTTCACGAAATTGAGAGTGATAGTGTATCTTGGTGATGCAGCCAAATGTGATCATGGTCATTAAAGATTATGATTTTTCTTTCTCCTTTTGCAATGCACGGGCCCTTTTGCTAGTATATAAAAAGGTCCCCTCGTAATCTAATCACATGACTCATATTTCGGCCATTTGTTCTAGTTCTTTGTTTATTATTCCTAAGGCCGCTTGTTTATATTTCCAGGATTTTTCGAATGTATATAAGCTGGTGTACTTCAGTGTAAGAAACCGAGGTGGGACTATTTAAATACAAATAGTTATGCATCCTATGTCTTTTGTAGTACTACTAGTAAATGTGCTTGTGCGTTGCAACGGGATAAACAAATCCTAAAGGTTTGTATCAATTTTGTTTCATTTCTGCCCCCAGCTTTTGCACTTCCTTTGTTGTGCCAATTTTGCTATTCTTGGATATCTGAAGGTTTGTATCAATCTGTAGTTATTATGCATCAGCAGGGGCGAAGTGTAGTGACAAATTCAATTGACTTCCTGCAGAAGTGTGTCAATACCCTCATGAGTCACGACGGATACACCTCAGATCAGAGAGTGGACCTGAAATGTAAGCAAAACATACAACACCGGTCGACAGTTCAGCTAGGGAGGCCAGATCCAATGGCGGCACCAGAATCAAAGAAGACGAACCCTCGTCAGATCGGCAAAAACACCCGAACATGCTAAGCAAAGTCGCAAAATAACAAACAGGGGAGGTCACGTGCATTTGAACAGCCTCACATACTCAAATTCTTTTCCCTTTCTATAGAAAATCACTCTGCATTTTTCATAGTAAAAGCAAAAGGGGGAAATACGTGAAACCAATGGCAAGCAAAGATACTTACATGGTTGAGAATTATGTATGGCAAACACATATATAGAATAAAGAAAGTTGAAGTCTCTTTTCCTCTATGAGAATGAATAGAAAAAATAAAGTAGTGCCACCATATCGTACTGCTTTCAATATTGATATCTCAAGCTTAACCTGCAAAATAAAGGATTACATGCAATTGCAATTCGAAGAGCGCAACTGTAACAGTTGAAGAAAAAAAATGTAGAAATACCTTCACCACCAAATTCTCTGTGGATATTCGGAAATAACTATGCAACAAACAAAGATAGCAGAAGTCAGATTAGAGATTCATGAGATTTGTTCATCTGCTTATAGAAATATAGAAATAGAAGGACATGGAAATATTACTATCGGTAACAATAGGCTACGCGAGAAGTGCGGACGCTCGCGCTATCCACGTCGGCACATGTACGACAAAAGACTCGTCTACAGCAGATAACACCTTCCCATGTAATTCCTTCAGTTATCTTCGGTTCTTCGCCACGAAGGCAACATGCGACCTCCTGCGTATCCCTCCGTCTCCGCCGCCACGAGCGTCTCTAGCGGGACAGGAACTGGCTCCGCTCTCCTAGGAGTGGGTGGGAGGAGAAGACAGCGGCGGCGGCGATTTCGATCTGTGATGTGCCTCGATGCGGGAGGGCACCGTCGACAGCAAGTGCTCCCCTCGAAGGCGAGGACACACGGGGAACAGAGGCAAGGAGCGCTGCCCTTGGTCCGGGCGAACTGCGCATCCACTAGTGCATGCGCGACCGTGCGCACTCTCTCCTAGCTCGCCCCTCCTCTCTTTCTCAGTCCACCGGATCCTCCTCTTCCTCTAGCTCTTTAGTTGTGTTCTGCTTGGCCAAAGGTGATCGTGGCCTCGTGGGTCTCATGCTCGGACAGTTCATCTCGTTGCTCATGACCTCCATCAGATTCTCCTCAGAGCTTGCCTGCCGAGATACGTGACATGGTCGCCTCCACCACTAGCTCCTCTATTTCTTACTTGATTGGATTGGGTTGCAAAAATTATTGTTCAGAGGTGGCCGTAGCTATGCAATTACTATCTCAAATTTTATTTTGGCTTTGAGCTGCCCTGTATTCCTTTTCACTCCTCCCCTTCGAGCAAATCGGCTGATAAGGCGGACTGGCTGGAGGTGGTTGACCGGTGGAGGCGAGTGATACGTCTCCAACGTATCTATAATTTTTTATTGTTCCATGTTGTTATATTATCATTCTTGGATGTTTTACAATCATTTTATAACAACTTTATATCATTTTTTGGGACTAACCTATTGACATAGTGCCTAGTGCCAGTTGCTGTTTTTTGCTTGTTTTTTACTTTGCAGAATATCAGTACCAAACGGAGACCAAATGCCACGAAACTTTTTGAAGAATTTTTTTGGACCAGAAGACACCTTGGCAGCCAAGAAAGCACCAGAGGGGAGGCCCGTGGGGAGCACAACCCACCAGGGCACTCCACAGGCCCCTGGCGTGCCCAGGGGGTTGTGGGCCCCACGGAGGTCTCCTGCATCGCCTCTTCGCCCTATAAATTCCCAAATATTCCAGAAACCCTAAGGGAGACGACGAAACACAATTACAGCCACCGCAAGTTCCAGAACCACGAGATCCAATATACACCATCACGGAGGGGTTCATCATCCTCATTGGTGCCTCTCCGATGATGCGTGAGTAGTCCACCATAGATCTACGGGTCCGTAGGAAGTAGCTAGATGGCTTTCTCTCTCTCTTTTGATTCTCAATACAATGGTCTCTTGGGTATCTATTTGATGTAATGACTTTTTGCGGTGTATTTGTTGGGATCCAATGAAGTTTGAGTTTATGATCAGATGTATATCCATGAAAGTTATTTGAGTTTTCTTTGATCTCTTATATGCATGATTACTTATAGCCTCGTATTTCTTCTTCGAATCTTTGGTTTAGTTAGGCCGACTAGATCAATTTTTCTTGCCATGGGAAGAGATGCTTTGTGATGGGTTCAATCTTGCGGTGTCCTCTCCCAGTGACAGAAGGGGCAGCGAGGCACGCATGTATCGTTGCTATTAAGGATAACAAGATGGGGTCTATTCCTACATGAATAGATCTTGTCTACATCATGTCACCGTTCTTATTGCATTACTCCATTTCTCCATGAACTTAATACACTAGATGCATGTTGGATAGCGATCGATGTGTGGAGTAATAGTAGTAGATGCAGAATCATTTCGGTCTACTAATCTTGGATGTGATACCTATATAATGATCATTTCCTGGATATCATCATAATTATTTGATCTTCTATCAATTGCCCAACAGTAATTTGTTTACCCACCGTATGCTATTTTCTCGAGAGAAGCCACTAGTGAAATCTACGGCCCCCGGGTCTATATTTTATCATATTGCTTTCCGATATATTTTTATTCGCTTTTATTTTCAGATCTATTATTCCAAAAACCCAAAAATACCCTACTGCACCTTTTCTTTCTTTATTTTATTTTCTGTTATTGCGAGATCTATTTATCTGACATCATACAAACCAATCTATCTTTTTCCCGAGGAGGGATTGACAACCCCTCTTACGCGTCGGGTTGCAAGTATTTGTTCTTTGTGTGCAAGTACCATTTACATAGCTTGGCCTGGCCTCCTACTGGATTGATACCTTGGTTTCATAACTGAGGGAAATACCTACCGTAGTTGTACTGCATCATCCCTTCCTCTTTGGGGAAATACCGACGTAGTTTCAAGCCGCATCAAAAGGAATTTCTAGCGCTGTTGCCGGGGAGGATCAAGTCAAGATCTATCAGGTTCCTAATCACAAATCTCATCTCCTTGCAATTTACATTATTTGCCATTTGCCTCTCATTTTCATCTCCCCCACTTCACAAAAATTTGCCTTTTTAGTCGCCTTTTTCTCATCAGATCACTTTTTGTTTGCAATCTTGTTTGCGTAGTCACGATGTCTCAAGAAAATACCAAATTGTGTGATTTTTCCAATACCAATAATAATGATTTTATTAGCACTCCGATTGCTCCTCCCGCCACTAGTGCGGAGTCTTGTGATATTAATGCCACTTTGTTGAATCTTGTTATGAAAGAGCAATTTGCCGGTACTCCTAATGAGGATGCCGTGTCCCATCTAAACACATTCGTAGAATTGTGTGATATGCAAAAGAAAAAAGATGTGGACAATGATATTGTGAAGTTGAAATTATTTCCTTTCTCTTTGTGGGATCGTGCAAAAATTTGGTTTTCTTCTTTGCCTCGCAATAGTATCGATCCTTGGGATAAGTGCAAAGATGCATTTATTACTAAGTATTTTTCGTCCGTGAAAATTATTTCCCTTAGGACTCAAATCATGAATTTTAAGTAACTTGAGCATGAACATGTTGCACAATCTTGAGAAAGAATGAAATTGATGCTAAGAAGTTGTCCTACTCATGGTTTAAATCTTTGGATGATTATACAAAAAAAATATGCGGGATTGAATTTTGTTTCTAGAAATCTTTTAGATTCCGCTGCGGGTGCTACTTTTATGGAAATTACTTTGGGTGAAGCTACTAAATTGCTAGATAATATCATGGCAAATTATTCACAATGGCATACCGAAAGAGCACCTACTAGTAAAAAAGTTAATTCAGTTGAAGAAATTACTTCTTTGAGTGAAAAAGTTGATGCTTTTATGAAATTGGTTGCTAGTAGAAATGCTCCTATTGATCTTAATGATGTGCCTTTGTCTACTTTGATTGAGCAAAATAGTGATCCCGTAGATGTGAATTTTATCTCGCGAAATACTTTCAATAACAAGGCTTATAGAGGTAATTTTAATCCTAGGCCTTTTTATGGAAATTCCTCTAATAATTATGGTGATTCCTATGGTAATTCTTCTTCTTATAATAATAATAGGAACCCCTCTGATCTTGAGAATAATATTAAATAATTTATCAATGCTCAAAAAAATTTCAACACTACGATAGAATAAAAGTTGAATAACATTGATGATATGTCTAGAAGCATTGATAGAATTTCTCATGATGTAGAAAATCTCAAGTTGAAAACTTTTTCACCCAAGGTTGATGAATCAATTAAAGCTTTATATGTTTCTGTGGATGAAAGTAAGAAAAGAACCTCTATGCTTAGAGCTAAAAGAGAATTTTTGGAAAGAGCATTTTCTAATGATTGCTTTCATAAAGATGATGAAGATCTTAAAGTAATTGGTGTTTCTTCTATTGATTCCTTGTTTAGTAAGATTAAAATTGATGATTAAAGGGACTAGAGAAGAGTCAACTTTAGCTAGAGGGCGTCCCAATGATTCGGAGGGTGAAAAAATTGATAAAAGTGGGTTTGGAGAGGTCAAAACTTTAACTAGCGATGTGCCCACTCTTTTGGATTACAAAGATTTTAATTATGGTAATTGCTCTTTGATTGAGTGTATTTATTTGTTGCAATCCATGATAAACTCACCCCATGCTTATGAACAAAATAAAGTTTTTACTAAACATAT
The DNA here is from genome assembly GCA_011799875.1 of Thinopyrum elongatum. NCBI lineage: Eukaryota > Viridiplantae > Streptophyta > Magnoliopsida > Poales > Poaceae > Thinopyrum > Thinopyrum elongatum. The sequence goes on along the minus strand of CM022303.1, from coordinate 283,887,781 downwards.
TGTTGATGCCATGATGAAAGCTTTTGAAGAAAAGTTGGAATTAGAGATCTCAATTCCTAGAAAATTACATGATGAATGGGAACCTACCATTAAAGTCAAGATTACAATTATGAGTGTTTTGCTTTATGTGATTTGGGTACTAGTGTTTCCACAATCCCGAAATCTTTATGTGATGTGCTTGGTCTTACCAATATTGAAGAGTGTTCTTTAAATTTACACTTGGCGGATTCTACTATTAAAAAGCCTTTGGGAAGAAATAATGATGTTCTTATTCTTGCAAATAGGAATTATGTGCCCATAGATTTTATTGTTCTTGATATTGATTGCAATCCGTCTTGTCCAATTATACTTGGTAGACCGTTTTTACGCACTATAGGTGTCGTGATTGATATGAAAGAAGGCAATATTAAACTTCAATTTCCACTAAGAAAGGGTATGGAACACTTCCCTAGAACGAGAATTAGGCCACCATATGAATCAATCATGAGGGAATCCTATGGATCAAAAACTAAGGATGACAATACTTGAATCTATGAATTATGCCTAGCTAGGGGCGTAAAACGATAGCGCTTGTTGGGAGGCAACCCAATGAATAAATTTTATTTTTGCCTTTTTTTTTATGTTATTGAGTGTTTGTACAATTATTCTACTGTTATGATTGTGTTTTTTATGTTTTAATTAGTGTTTGTGCCAAGTAAAGCCTTTGGGATCATGTTGGGTGATAGTTGATTTGATCATGTTGGAAAACAGAAACTTTTGCGTCCAGTAGCAGAATTTTGAAAATTCACAGAAGTGACGAAAAATTATGAATGTTTTACACAAGATTGATATACAAATTTCCTACGTTTTCCTAATTTTTCAGAATTTGTGGAGTTACAGAAGTATGGTTAGAGTCCAGATTACTACAGACTGTTCTGTTTTTGACAGATTCTGTTTTCGTTGCATTGTGCGCTTATTTTGATGAATCTATGGACTATATTGGGGGGTATAAGCCATGGTAAAGTTGGAATACAGTAGGTATAATGCAATAATAAAATATGAATGGGTTTACAATAGTACTTAGAGTAGTGATTTGCTTTATTATACTAACGGATCTCACGAAGGTTTTTGTTAAGTTTTGTGTGATTGAAGTTTTCAAGTTTTGGGTGAGATCACGAGGGATGAAGGAATAAGGAGTGAAAATAGCCTAAACTTGGGGATGCCCATGGAACCCCAAGGCAATATTCAAGGAGAAACATGCAACTAAGCTTGGGGATGCCCCGGAAGGCATCCCCTCTTTCTTCTAACAACCATCGGTATTTTACTTGGAGCTATATTTTTATTCGTCACATATCATGAGTTTTGCTTGGAGCGTCTTGTATTATATGAGTCTGAGCTTCTTTTGCTTTTTAGTTTTTCACAAGTATCCTTGCTTGGCACACCTATTTAAGAGAGCCAAAATTATGCTATGATTTGTTAGAATTGCTCTATATGCTTCACTTAAATTTTTTGAGCTATGGAATTGCTCTAGTGCTTCACTTATATCTTTTTGAGCACGGCATGCTTTAATATTTTTGGAGAAATACTCTCATGCTTCACTTAGATTTATTTGAGTGTTAGTAATTTTGAAGAAATTCCCTCATGCTTCACTTATATTATTTTGAGAGATGAAAATATTTATGCTCATGTTCTTCACTTTAATTTATTTGAGCTTGTCAAAAGCAATGGCAATATATGAAACTAGTCCCAAAGTGATATATATTCAAGAGGGATATAATAAAAACTTTCATGAAGACCATTGGACAAAATAAACTTGATTCCTTGTAATAGTTTTGAGATATGATGATAGTAATATGTGAGTTATGTTGGTGAGTAATTATGCTTTAGTAAGAATATTGGTGTTAAGGTTTGTGATTCCCTATGCAAGCACGAAAGTCAATAGTTATGGAATGAAATTACATCCTACTTGTGATGCATTATTCGATGTTAGTTATGCTTAATGCTCGTTTATGAGAATTTTTGTTTCTTGGTTGGTTGCTTCTCAATCTTTTTGCTAGCCTCCACTTGTACTAAGTAGAAATACTACTCGTGCATCCAAAATCCTTAAACCCAGTTTTGCCATATGAGTCCACCATACCTACCTATATGCGGTATTTCCGTGCCGTTCTAAGCAAATTTGTATGTGCCAACTCTACTTTTCAAAATGAATTTCCTTTTTGTGTGCCCGTACCTCTCATGAAGCGGCAGGGGGTGGCCAATATTTTTCCATGCTAGATGTGTTATTCTCAAGATGAGTGTTTATTCACTTGTCATTGCATGTGAGTACGGCGGTAATAGGGATGCCCAGTCCCAAAATGAAAATAAATTTACTTTATGTTGTCAAATAATAAATTCCTTGGAAAGTGTTGGTATGGACGGTAAATGTGGATACGGCTAGCCGTGTAATGTGAAAGAATGGTGGAAAAAGGAATAAACTTTATTTCTGTTTGGAACCGCCCATGATATATCTAGCATGGAAAGTATTGGGAACTACTCGGTCGTTTTCGTTGACAGTAAAAGCATGCCTCTCAAATTGTTTTTTATCTCTCATTTTTTTTGCTTTGAGCTCTGGCACCTCTACAAATCCCTACTTCCCTCTGCGAAGGGCCTATCTATTTACTTTATGCAACTTTTATTTTTATTTGAGTCTCCATCTTTTCTTATAAATCACCAAGTAAGGGGCACTATGATCATACTTGAGCATTGGATGTAGCTAATATTCGAGTGTGTTTCATGAATGTATCAATGATTCAGCATGATGGGCTAGGGATAGCTTTCTTTAGTGTGTATATTTTGAAAGACACGGTTGCTTGTTGATATGCTTGAGTATTGAAGTCTTCATCTCAATTACAGACTATTGCTTTGAACCATCTAAAAGTCCAAATGCCCATGCTACAAAAGAAAAGAATATGTGATGAACATGTTAGGCAGCACTCCACATAAAAAATTCTGTTTTTATCATTTACCTACTCGAGGACAAGCATGAATTAAGCTTGGGGATGCTGATACGTCTCCAACGTATCTATAATTTTTTATTGTTCCATGCTGTTATATTATCATTCTTTGATGTTTTTATTGTTTGCTTATTTTGATGAATCTATGGCTAGTATCGGGGGGTATGAACCATGGAAAAGTTGGAATACAGTATATATTACACCAATATAAATAAAGAATGAGTTCACAACAGTACCAAAAGTGGTGATTTATTTTCTTATACTAACGAAGCTTATGAGAATTTCTGTTGAGTTTTGTGTTGTGAAGTTTTCAAGTTTTGGGTAAGGATTTGATGGACTATGGAATAAGGAGTGGCAAGAGCCTAAGCTTGGGGATGCCCAAGGCACCCCAAGGTAATATTCAAGGATGTCAAAAAGCCTAAGCTTGGGGATGCCCCGGGAAGGCATCCCCTCTTTCGTCTTCGTCTATCGGTAACTTTACTTGAGGCTATATTTTTATTCACCACATGATATGTGTTTTGCTTGGAGCGTCTTGTATGATTTGAGTCTTTGCTTTTTAGTTTGCCACAATCATCCTTGCTGTACACACCTTTTGAGAGAGACATGCATGAATCGTGATTTTTTAGAATGCTCTATGTGCTTCACTTATATCTTTTGAGCTAGGCAAATTTGCTCTAGTGCTTCACTTATATCTTTTTAGAGCACGGCGGTGGTTTTATTTTATAGAAATTGATGAACTCTCACACTTCACTTATATTATTTTGAGTGTCTTTAAAACAGCATGGTAATTTGCTTTGGTTATAAATTTAGTCCTAATATGATAGGCATCCAAGAGGGATATAATAAAAACTTTCATATAAAGTGCATTGAATACTATGAGAAGTTTGATTCCTTATGATTGTTTTGAGATATGAAGATGGTGATATTAGAGTCATGCTAGTAAGTAGTTGTGAATTTGAGAAATACTTGTGTTAAGGTTTGTGAGTCCCGTAGCATGCACGTATGGTGAACCGTTATGTAACGAAGTTGGAGCATGAGATATTTTTTGATTGTCTTCCTTATGAGTGATGGTCGGGGACGAGCGATGGTCTTTTCCTACCAATCTATACCCCTAGGAGCATGCGCGTAGTTCTTTGTTTCGATGACTAATAGATTTTTGCAATAAGTATGTGAGTTCTTTATGACTAATGTTGAGTCCATGGATTATACGCACTCTCACCTCTCCGCCATTGCTAGCCTCTCTTGTGCCGCGCAACTTTGGCCGGTGCCATAAACCCACCATATACCTTCCTCAAAACAGCCACCATACCTACCTATTATGGCATTTCCATAGCCATTCCGAGATATATTGCCATGCAACTTTCCACCGTTCCGTTTATTATGACACGCTTCATCATTGTCATATTGCTATGCATGATCATGTAGTTGACATCGTATTTGTGGCAAAGCCACCGTTCATCATTTTTTATACATGTCGCTCTTGATTCATTGCACATCCCGGTACACCGCCAGAGGCATTCATATAGAGTCATATTTTGTTCTAAGTATCGAGTTGTAATTTTTGAGTTGTAAAGTAAATAAAAGTGTGATGATCTTCATTATTAGAGCATTGTCCCATGTGAGGAAATAAAAAAGAAAGAAGAGAAAAGGCCAAAAAAAGGGAGAAGGCCCAAAAAAATAAAAATAAAAAAATGAGAGAAAAAGAGAGAAGGGACAATGTTACTATCCTTTTTGCCACACTTGTGCTTCAAAGTAGCACCATGATCTTCATGATAGAGAGTCTCCTATGATATCACTTTCATATACTAGTGGGAATTTTTCATTATAGAACTTGGCTTGTATATTCCAATGATGGGCTTCCTCAAAACGCCCTGGGTCTTCATGAGCAAGCAAGTTGGATGCACACCCACTTAGTTTTCTTTTTTTGAGCTTTCATAAACTTATAGCTCTAGTGCATCCGTTGCATGGCAATCCCTACTCACTCACATTGATATCTATTAATGGGCATCTCCATAGCCCATTGATACGCCTAGTTGATGTGAGACTATCTCCTCTTTTTTGTCTTCTCCACAACCACCGTCTATTCCACCTATAGTGCTATATCCATGGCTCACGCTCATGTATTGCGTGAAAGTTGAAAAAGTTTGAGAATGTCAAAAGTATGAAACAATTGCTTGGCTTGTCATCGGGGTTGTGCATGATTTAAATATTTTGTGTGATGAAGATGGAGCATAGCCAGACCATATGATTTTGTAGGGATAAGCTTTCTTTGGCCATGTTATTTTGAGAAGACATAATTATTTTGTTAGTATGCTTGAAGTATTATTGTTTTTATATCAATATTAAACTTTTGTTTTGAATCTTACGGATCTGAACATTCATGCCACAATAAAGAGTATTACATGGATAAATATGTTAGGTAGCATTCCACATCAAAAATTCTATTTTTATCATTTACCTACTCGAGGACGAGCAGGAATTAAGCTTGGGGATGCTTGATACGTCTCCAACGTATCTATAATTTTTGATTGTTCCATGCTATTATATTATCTGTTTTGGATGTTTTATATGTATTAATATGCTATTTTATATGATTTTTGGGACTAACCTATTAACCTAGAGCCCAGTGCCAGTTTCTGTTTTTTTTCCTTGTTTTAGAGTTTTGCAGAAAAGGAATACCAAACGGAATAAAACTTTCATGATGATTTTTCTTGGACCAGAAGACACCCAGGAGATTTGGAGTGCAAGTCAGAAGAGCCGCGAGGCGGCCACAAGGGTGGAGGGCGCGCCCAGGGGGTAGGGCACGCCCCCCGACCTTGTGGGCCTCTCGTAGCCCCTCTGACCTAGATCTTTCGCCTATATATACTCTTATACCCTAAAAACATCAAGGAGGGCAACAAAAACACTTTTCCACCGCCGCAACCTTCTGTACCCGTGAGATCCCATCTAGGGGCCTTTTCCGGTGTCCTGCCGGAGGGGGAATCGATCACGGAGGGCTTCTACATCAACACCATTGCCTCTCCGATGAAGCGTGAGTAGTTTACTTCAGACCTACGGGTCCATAGCTAGTAGCTAGATGGCTTCTTCTCTCTCTTTGATTCTCAATACAAAGTTCTCCTCGATGTTCTTGGAGATCTATTCGATGTAATACTCTTTTGCGGTGTGTTTGCCGAGATCCGATGAATTGTGGATTTATGATCAGCTTATCTATGAATATTATTTGAATCTTCTCTGAATTCTTATATGCATGATTTGATATCTTTGCAAGTCTCTTCAAACTATCGATTTGGTTTGGCCAACTAGATTGGTTTTTATTGCAATGGGAGAAGTGCTTAGCTTGGGTTTCAATCTTGCGGTGTCCTTTCCCAGTGACAGTAGGGGCAGCAAGGCACATATTGTATTGTTGCCATCGAGGATAAAAAGATGGGGTTTTCATCATATTGCTTGAGTTTATCCCGCTACATCATGTCATATTACTTAATGCGTTACTCTGTTCTTATGAACTTAATACTCTAGATGCAGGCAGGAGTCGGTCGATGTCTAGAGTAATAGTAGTAGATGCAGAATCGTTTCGGTCTACTTGACACGGACGTGATGCCTATATTCATGATCATTGCCTTAGATATCGTCATAACTTTGCGCTTTTCTATCAATTGCTCGGTAGTAATTTGTTTACCCACCGTAATAATTTCTATCTTGAGAGAAGCCTCTAGTGAAACCTATGGCCCCCGGGTCTATTTTCCATCATATAAGTTTCCGATCTACAATTTCCGTTTCCTATTTCTTTTACTTTGCAATCTTTACTTTACGTTCCATAAACCAAAAATACCAAAAATATTACTTTACCATTTATCATCTCTATCAGATCTCACGTTGCAAATAACCGTTAAGGGATTGACAACCCCTTTATCGTGTTGGGTGCAAGGTTGGTGTTTGTTTGTGCAGGTATTCGGTGACTTGAGCGTTGTCTCCTAATGGATTGATACCATGGTTCTCAAAAGCTGAGGGAAATACTTACTCTACTTTGCTGCATCACCCTTTCCTCTTCAAGGGAAAAACCAACGCAAGCTCAAGAAGTAGCACCTGAAGGAAATATGCCCTAGAGGCAATAATAATGTTGTTATTTATATTTCCTTATATCATGATAAATGTTTATTATTCATGCTAGAATTGTATTAACCGGAAACTTAATACATGTGTGAATACATAGACAAACAGAGTGTCACTAGTATGCCTCTACTTGACTAGCTCGTTAATCAAAGATGGTTAAGTTTCCTAGCCATAGACATGAGTTGTCATTTGATAAACGGGATCACATCATTAGAGAATGATGTGATTGACATGACCCATCCGTTAGCTTAGCACTATGATCGTTTAGTTTGCTGCTATTGCTTTCTTCATGACTTATACATGTTCCTATGACTATGAGACTATGCAACTCCTGAATATCGAGGAACACTTAGTGTGCTATCAAACATCACAATGTAACTGGGTGATTATAAAGATGCTCTACAGGTGTCTCCGATGGTGTTTGTTGAGTTGGCATAGATCAAGATTAGGATTTGTCACTCCGATTGTCGGAGAGGTATCTCTGGGCCCTCTCGGTAATGCACATCATATGAAGCCTTGCAAGCAATGTGACTAATGAGTTAGTTATGAGATGATGCATTACGGAATGAGTAAAGAGACTTGCCGGTAACGAGATTGAACTAGGTATGACGATACCGACGATCGAATCTCGGGCAAGTAACATACCGATGACAAAGGGAACAACGTATGTTGTTATGCGGTTTGACCGATAAAGATCTTCGTAGAATATGTGGGAGCCAATATGAGCATCCAGGTTCCGCTATTGGTTATTGACTGGAGATGAGTCTCGGTCATGTCTACATAGTTCTCGAACCCGTAGGGTCCGCACGCTTAACGTTCGATGACGATCGGTATTATGAGTTTATGTGTTTTGATGTACCGAAGGTAGTTCGGAGTCCCGGATGAGATCACGGACATTACGAGGAGTCTCGGAATGTCCGAGAGGTAAAGATTGATATATTGGAAGATAGTATTTGGCCTCCGGAAAAGTACCGGAAGGTTCCGGATATTTATCGGAGTACCGGAGGGGTTACTGGAACCCCCCGGGGAGTAGCATGGGCCACATGGGCCTCATAGGGGAGGAACACCAGCCCACCAGGGGGCTGGCGCGCCCCCCCCATGAGGGGTCTGAATTGGGCTGGGGGTTGGGGGGCCGGCCCCCCTTTCCTTCCCTCTCTCTCCCTCTCTCCCTACTCCTAGTAGGAGTAGGATTGGGGGAGGGAGGGCGCCGCCACAAGGGGGAGGAGTCCCACTAGGACTCGGCCTCCCCCCCATGGCGCACCAAGGCTGCCTCCTTCCCCTCCCTCCTTTATATACGGGAGGGGGGCGCCCCCAAAGCACACATCAATTGTTCCAAGCCGTGTGCGGTGCCCCCCTCCACAGTTTTACACCCCGGTCATATTTTCAGAGAGCTTAGGCGAAGCCCTGCCGGAATCACTTCATCATCACCGTCACCATGCCGTCGTGCTGACGAAACTCTCCTTCGGCCTCAACTGCATCAAGAGTTCAAGGGACGTCACCGAGCTGAACGTGTGCAGATCGCGGAGGTGCCGTACGTTCGGTACTTGGATCGGTTGGATCGCGAAGACGTTCGACTACATCAACCGCGTTACTAAACGCTTCCGCTTTCGGTCTACGAGGGTACGTGGACACACTCTCCCGCTCATTGCTATGCTTCTCCTAAATAGATCTTGCGTGATCGTAGGATTTTTTTTGAAATACTACGTTCCCCAACAGTGGTATCAGAGCCAGGTCTATGCGTAGATGTTATTTGCACGAGTAGAACACAAAGGAGTTGTGGGCGTGGGTGTATACATATTGCTTGCCGTTACTTGTTGTTACTTGGTTCAGCGGTATTGTGAGATGAAGCGGCCCAGACCGACATTACGCGTACGCTTACGCGAGACTGGTTTCACCGCTGTGAGCACTCGTTGCTTAAAGGTGACTGGCGGGTGTCTGTCTCTCTCACTTTATATGAATCGGTTTCAATGAAGAGGGTTCTTTTAGAAGATCAAAAAGCAATCACTACACCACGTTGTGGTTTTGATGCGTAGGTAAGAATGGTTCTTGCTAGAAGCCCGTAGCAGCCACGTAAAACTTGCAACAACAAAGTAGAGGACGTCTAACTTGTTTTTGCAGGGCTTGCTGTGATGTGATATGGTCAAGATATGATGTGATATAATTTATTGTATGAGATGATCATGTTTTGTAACAGAGTTATCGGCAACCGGCAGGAGCCATATGGTTGTCGCTTTATTGTATGCAATGCAATCGCCATGTAATTGTTTTACTTTATCACTAAGCGGTAGCGATAGTCGTAGAAGCAATAAGTTGGCGAGACGACAATGATGCTACGATGGAGATCATGCTGGGGCGCCGGTGACGATGGAGATCATGCTGGGGCGCCGGTGACGATGGAGATCATGACGGTGCTTCGATGATGGAGATCAAGAGCACAAGATGATGATGGCCATATCATGTCACATATTGAATTGCATTTGATGTTAATCCTTTTATGCATCTTATTTTGCTTAGTACGGCGGTAGCATTATAAGATGATCTCTCACTAAATTTCAAGGTACAAGTGTTCTCCCTGAGTATGCACCGTTGCGAAAGTTCTTCGTGCTGAGACACCACGTGATGATCGGGTGTGATAAGCTCTACGTTCACATACAACTGGTGCAAGCCAGTTTTGCACACACAGAATACTCGGGTTAAACTTGACGAGCCTAGCATATGCAGATATGGCCTCGAAACACTAAGACCGAAAGGTTGAGCGTGAATCATGTAGTAGATATGATCAACATAGTGATGTTCACCATTGAAAACTACTCCATCTCACGTGATGATCGGACATGGTTTAGTTGATTTGGATCACGTGATCACTTAGATGATTAGAGGGATGTCTATCTAAGTGGGAGTTCTTAAGTAATATGATTAATTGAACTTTAATTTATCATGAACTTAGTACCTAATAGTATTTTGCATGTCTATGTTGTTGTAGATCAATGGCCCGTGCTACTGTTCCGTTGAATTTTAATGCGTTCCTAGAGAAAGCTAAGTTGAAAGATGATGGTAGCAACTAGACGGACTGGGTCCGTAACTTGAGGATGATCCTCATTGCTGCACAGAAGAATTACGTCCTGGAAGCACCGCTAGGTGCTAGGCCTGCTGCAGATGCTACTGATGACTTAAGAACGTCTGGCAGAGCAAAGCAGATGACTACTCGATAGTTCAGTTTGCCATGCTTTACGGCTTAGAACCGGGACTTCAACGACGTTTTGAACTTCATGGAGCATATGAGATGTTCCAGGAGTTGAAGTTAATATTTCAAGCAAATGCCCGGATTGAGAGATATGAAGTCTCCAATAAGTTCTATAGCTGCAAAATGGAGGAGAATAGTTCTGTCAGTGAGCATATACTCAAAATGTCTGGGTATCATAATCACTTGACTCAGCTGGGAGTTAATCTTCCGGTTGATAGTGTCATTGACAGAGTTCTTCAATCACTGCCACCAAGCTACAAGAGCTTCATGATGAACTATAATATGCAAGGGATGGATACGATAATTCCCGAGCTCTTCGCAATGCTAAAGGCTGCAGAGGTAGAAATCAAAAAGGAGCATCAAGTGTTGATGGTCAACAAGACCACCAGTTTCAAGAAAAAGGGTAAAGGGAAGAAGGGGAACTTCAAGAAGAACAGCAAGCAAGTTGCTGCTCAAGTGAAGAAGCCCAAGTCTGGACCTAAGCCTGAGACTGAGTGCTTCTACTGCAAAGGGACTGGTCACTGGAAGCGGAACTACCCCAAGTATTTGGCGGATAAGAAGGATGGCAAAGTGAACAAAGGTATATGTGATATACATGTTATTGATGTGTACCTTACTAATGCTCGCAGTAGTGCCTGGGTATTTGATATTGGTTCTGTTGCTAATATTTGCAACTCGAAACAGGGACTACGGATTAAGCGAAGATTGGCTAAGGACGAGGTGATGATGCATGTGGGAAATGGTTCCAAAGTCGATGTGATCGCCGTCAACACGTTACCTCTACATCTACCTTCGGGATTAGTTTTAGACCTGAATAATTGTTATTTGGTGCCAGCGTTAAGCATGAACATTATATCTGGATCTTGTTTGATGCGAGACGGTTATTCATTTAAATCGGAGAATAATGGTTGTTCTATTTATATGAGTAATATCTTTTATGGTCATGCACCCTTGAAGGGTGGTCTATTTTTGTTGAATCTCGATAGTAGTGATACACATATTCATAATATTGAAACCAAAAGATGCAGAGTTGATAATGATAGTGCAACTTATTTGTGGCACTACCGTTTGGGTCATATTGGTGTAAAGCGCATGAAGAAACTCCATACTGATGGACTTTTGGAATCACTTGATTATGAATCACTTGGTACTTGCGAACCATGCCTCATGGGCAAGATGACTAAAACTCCATTCTCCGGAACAATGGAGCGAGCAACAGATTTATTGGAAATAATACATACTGATGTAAGCGGTCCGATGAATATTGGGACTCGTGGCGGGTATCGTTATTTTCTGATTTTCACAGATGATTTGAGCAAATATGGGTATATATACTTGATGAAACATAAGTCTGAAACATTTGAAAAGTTCAAAGAATTTCAGGGTGAAGTGGAAAATCATCGTAACAAGAAAATAAAGTTGCTGTGATCTGATCGTGGAGGAGAATATTTGAGTTACGAGTTTGGTCTTCATTTGAAACAATGCGGAATAGTTTCGCAACTCACGCCACCCGGAACACCACAGTGTAATGATGTGTCCGAATGTCGTAACCGCACTTTATTAGATATGGTGCGATCTATGATGTCTCTTACCGATTTACCGCTATCGTTTTGGGGTTATGCTTTAGAGACGGCTGCATTCACGTTAAATAGGGCACCATCAAAATCCGTTGAGATGACACCTTATGAACTGTGGTTTGGCAAGAAACCCAAGTTGTCGTTTCTTAAAGTTTGGGGCTGCGATGCTTATGTGAAAAAGCTTCAACCTGATAAGCTCGAACCCAAATTGGAGAAATGTGTCTTCATAGGATACCCAAAGGAGACTGTTGGGTACACCTTCTATCACAGATCCGAAGGCAAGATTTTCGTTGCTAAGAATGGATCCTTTCTAGAGAAGGAGTTTCTCTCGAAAGAAGTGAGTGGGAGGAAAGTAGAACTTGATGAGGTAATTGTACCTGCTCCCTTATTGGAAAGTAGTTCATCACAGAAATCAGTTCCTGTGACTCCTACACCAATTAGTGAGGAAGCTAATGATAATGATCATGTAACTTCAGATCAAGTTATTACCGAACCTCGTAGGTCAACCAGAGTAAGATCCGCACCAGAGTGGTACGGTAATCCTGTTCTGGAGGTCATGTTACTTGACCATGACGAACCTACGAACTATGAGGAAGCGATGATGAGCCCAGATTCCGCGAAATGGCTTGAGGCCATGAAATCTGAGATGGGATCCATGTATGAAAACAAAGTGTGGACTTTGGTTGACTTGCCCGATGATCGGCAAGCCATAGAGAATAAATGGATCTTCAAGAAGAAGACTGACGCTGACGGTAATGTTACTGTCTACAAAGCTCGACTTGTTGCGAAAGGTTTTCGACAAGTTCAAGGAGTTGACTACGATGAGACCTTCTCACCCGTAGCGATGCTTAAGTCCGTCCGAATCATGTTAGCAATTTTCGCATTTTATGATTATGAAATTTGGCAAATGGATGTAAAAACTGCATTCCTGAATGGATTTCTGGAAGAAGAGTTGTATATGATGCAACCCGAAGGTTTTATCGATCCAAAGGATGCTAACAAAGTGTGCAAGCTCCAGCGATCCATTTATGGACTGGTGCAAGCATCTCGGAGTTGGAATAAACGTTTTGATAGTGTGATCAAAGCATATGGTTTTATACAGACTTTTGGAGAAGCCTGTATTTACAAGAAAGTGAGTGGGAGCTCTGTAGCATTTCTAATATTATATGTGGATGACATATTGTTGATTGGAAATGATATAGAATTTCTGGATAGCATAAAAGGATACTTGAATAAGAGTTTTTCAATGAAAGACCTCGGTGAAGCTGCTTATATATTGGGCATCAAGATCTATAGAGATAGATCAAGACGCTTAATAGGACTTTCACAAAGCACATACCTTGATAAAGTTTTGAAGAAGTTCAAAATGGATCAGTCAAAGAAAGGGTTCTTGCCTGTGTTGCAAGGTGTGAAGTTGAGTAAGACTCAATGCCCGACCACTGCAGAAGATAGAGAGAAAATGAAAGTCATTCCCTATGCCTCAGCCATAGGTTCTATCATGTATGCAATGCTGTGTACCAGACCTGATGTGTGCCTTGCTATAATTTTAGCAGGGAGGTACCAAAGTAATCCAGGAGTGGATCACTGGACAGCGGTCAAGAACATCCTGAAATACCTGAAAAGGACTAAGGATATGTTTCTTGTTTATGGAGGTGACAAAGAGCTCGTCGTAAGTGGTTACATCGATGCAAGTTTTGACACTGATCCGGATGACTCTAAGTCACAAACCGGATACATATTTATATTGAACGGTGGAGCTGTCAGTTGGTGCAGTTCTAAGCAAAGCGTCGTGGCGGGATCTACGTGTGAAGCGGAGTACATAGTTGCTTCGGAAGCAGCGAATGAAGGAGTCTGGATGAAGGAGTTCATATCCGATCTAGGTGTCATACCTAGTGCATCGGGTCCAATGAAAATCTTTTGTGACAATACTGGAGCATTTGCCTTGGCAAAAGAATCCAGATTTCACAAGAGAACCAAACACATCAAGAGACGCTTCAATTCCATCCGCGATTTGCAAGATACATATGGATCTGAATGTTGCAGACCCGTTGACTAAACCTCTCTCACGAGCAAAACATGATCAGCACCAAGACTCCATGGGTGTTAGAATCATTACTGTGTAATCTAGATTATTGACTCTAGTGCAAGTGGGAGACTGAAGGAAATATGCCCTAGAGGCAATAATAAAGTTGTTATTTATATTTCCTTATATCATGATAACTGTTTATTATTCATGCTAGAATTGTATTAACCGGAAACTTAATACATGTGTGAATACATAGACAAACAGAGTGTCACTAGTATGCCTCTACTTGACTAGCTCGTTAATCAAAGATGGTTAAGTTTCCTAGCCATAGACATGAGTTGTCATTTGATAAACGGGATCACATCATTAGAGAATGATGTGATTGACTTGACCCATCCGTTAGCTTAGCATTATGATCGTTTAGTTTGCTGCTATTGCTTTCTTCATGACTTATACATGTTCCTATGACTATGAGACTATCCAACTCCCGAATATCAGAGGAACACTTAGTGTGCTATCAAACGTCACAACATAACTGGGTGATTATAAAGATGCTCTACAGGTGTCTCCGATGGTGTTTGTTGAGTTGGCATAGATCGAGATTAGGATTTGTCACTCCGATTGTCGGAGAGGTATCTCTGGGCCCTCTCGGTAATGCACATCATATGAAGCCTTGCAAGCAATATGACTAATGAGTTAGTTACGAGATGATGCATTACGGAACGAGTAAAGAGACTTGGCGGTAACGAGATTGAACTAGGTATGATGATACCGACGATCGAATCTCGGGCAAGTAACATACCGATGACAAAGGGAACAACGTATGTTGTTATGCGGTTTGACCGATAAAGATCTTCATAGAATATGTGGGAGCCAATATGAGCATCTAGGTTCCGCTATTGGTTATTAACCGGAGATGAGTCTCGGTCATGTCTACATAGTTCTCGAACCCGTAGGGTCCGCACGCTTAACGTTCGATGACGATCGGTATTATGAGTTTATGTGTTTTGATGTACCGAAGGTAGTTCAGAGTCCCGGATGAGATCATGGACATGACGAGGAGTCTCGGAATGTCCGAGAGGTAAAGATTGATATATTGGAAGATAGTATTTGGCCTCCGGAAAAGTACCGGAAGGTTCCGGATATTTATCGGAGTACCGGAGGGGTTACTGGAACCCCCCGGGGAGTAGCATGGGCCACATGGGCCTCATAGGGGAGGAACACCAGCCCACCAGGGGGCTGGCGCCCCCCCCATGAGGGGTCCGAATTGGGCTGGGGGTTGGGGGGCCGGCCCCCCTTTCCTTCCCTCTCTCTCCCTCTCTCCCTACTCCTAGTAGGAGTAGGATTGGGGGAGGGAGGGCGCCGCCACAAGGGGAAGGAGTCCCACTAGGACTCGGCCTCCCCCCCATGGCGCACCAAGGCTGCCTCCTTCCCCTCCCTCCTTTATATACGGGAGGGGGGCGCCCCCAAAGCACACATCAATTGTTCCAAGCCGTGTGCGGTGCCCCTCTCCACAGTTTTACACCCTGGTCATATTTTCGGAGAGCTTAGGCGAAGCCCTGCCGGAATCACTTCATCATCACCGTCACCATGCCGTCGTGCTGACGAAACTCTCCTTCGGCCTCAACTGGATCAAGAGTTCGAGGGACGTCACCGAGCTGAACGTGTGCAGATCGCGGAGGTGCCGTACGTTCGGTACTTGGATCGGTTGGATCGCGAAGACGTTCGACTACATCAACCGCGTTACTAAACGCTTCCGCTTTCGGTCTACGAGGGTACGTGGACACACTCTCCCGCTCGTTGCTATGCTTCTCCTAGATAGATCGTGCGTGATCGTAGGAATTTTTTTGAAATACTACGTTCCCCAACAGCACCTACGGGTCCGTAGGAAGTAGATAGATGGCTTTCTCTCTCTCTTTTGATTCTCAATACAATGGTCTCTTGGAGATCTATTTGATGTAATGACTTTTTGCGGTGTGTTTGTTGGGATCCGATGAAGTTTGAGTTTATGATCAGATCTATATCCATGAAAGTTATTTGAGTTTTCTTTGATCTCTTATATGCATGATTACTTATAGCCTCGTATTTCTTCTTCAAATCTTTGGTTTAGTTAGGCCGACTAGATCGATTTTTCTTTCCATGGGAAGAGGTGCTTTGTGATGGGTTCGATCTTGCGGTGTCCTCTCCCAGTGGCAGAAGGGGCAGCGAGGCACGCATGTATCGTTGCTATTAAGGATAACAAGATGGGGTCTATTCCTACATGAATAGATCTTGTCTACATCATGTCACCGTTCTTATTGCATTATTTCATTTCTCCATGAACTTAATACACTAGATACATGCTGGATAGCGGTCGATGTGTGGAGTAATAGTAGTAGATGCAGAATCGTTTTGGTCTACTAATCTTGGACGTGATGCCTATATAATGATCATTGCCGGGATATCGTCATAATTATTTGATCTTCTATCAATTTCCCAACAGTAATTTCTTTACCCATCGTATGCTATTTTCTCAAGAGAAGCCACTAGTGAAATCTACGACACCCGGGTCTATCTTTTATCATATTTCTTTCCGATCTATTTTTATTCGCTTTTATTTTCAGATCTATTATTCCAAAACCCAAAAATACCTTGCTGCACTTTTTCTTTATTTATTTTATTTTGTGTTATTAGGAGATCTATTTATCCAACATCATACAAACCAATCTATCTTTTTCCCGAGGAGGGATTGACAACCCCTCTTACTCGTCGGGTTGCAAGTATTTGTTCTTTGTGTGCATGTACCATTTACATAGCTTGGCCTGGCCTCCTACTCGATTGATATATTGGTTTCATAACTGAGGGAAAATACCTACCGTAGCTGTACTGCATCATCTCTTCCTCTTTGGGGAAATACCGACGTAGTTTCAAGCCGCATCAGCGAGGTATGTGTGTGGCATGGCGTATTCGGGGGCGGTGCAGCACGGTTTCCTTCCGCTAGATCCGGCAATCTACGAGATGGCAGTGGTGATAGGATGCTGGCGGCAGAGACACTGGATCAACAACTACCTCGATGCCGGCAAGTCAGCGGGCAGCAACTGCCGCTCCGTGCTCCTCCGCGAGTGTAGCACCACACTCTCGTCGCCCACGCCCTTCCTTCTCAACTTGTTCCCATCTCCGTCAGGCAGGTCTCTTCTCTCCTCGATCTATTATGTGAACCTCGTTGAGATTCTCTTCTTTGCAAAATTGTCCGTCAGGCAGGCTCGCATAAGTTGTGAGATTCTCTTCTTTGTCCATCATTCCATTTGATAATCTATACTTGTAGTTCGACTTGTTATGGATGCCTTCTTGGTGTGGCACTTGTCCGAATGACTTCGTTGAATCAGGACCATCTCCAGATATTAGAACATTCACTACTGCAGGATGCTGCTAACGCGACACTATGATCAGAGACCCTTTGACGAAACTGTGTGCGATGCATTAATCGCAAACGGTGATGTAAAAAACCCATCAAAAAAGATGCAAAACGTTTGCGACGGCGGAGACATCGAACACGGTTCAGATTTTAGTTGCGTGTGCGATGCGGGGCATATAGTTGATCTATACGAACTGTTTGCGATGAGACAGAACAACAGAAACAGGCAGCCATATCAAGGTGTGTGTGTGATATACGGCATACAGTTCACTCAGATTAACTGTTTGTGATTAGGCAACACAACAGAAATGGTCAGCCAGATCAAGGTGTATGTGATATACGACATGTGGTTCACTCGGACGAACCGTTTTTGATTAGGGAACAGAACATAAATGGTTCAACTTAACAAGATGTGTGTGATATGCGGCATACAGTTCACATAGATGAACTGTTTGCGATGAGCCAAAAGAACACAAACGATTCGTGTAAACAAGATGTGTGTGATACGCGGCAAACAGCCCACTAGGATGAACCATTTGCGATGAGAAATTATAACACAGACGGTTACTACAGTTAATTCGTGTGCGATTCTATGTGTACAAAAAACTTTGAAAAATGCAAACTAGTTGCTTGCGGTGGCTAGGAGTATCGCACATGATGCGTCTGCGAGTACTTGTGTGTGATGATTAGTAAGTTACATATATGTTTCCTTATGTTAACACGTGTGTGATAGATTACACGTGGCACCGCATACAGTATTCGGGTTGTGTGCTCCACTTAGTCTTCCCGCGCTCCAGTGAATGCTTCCCGCGCTCCACATGGGTGAATTGTAAAATCCCCGCCTCTTTCCTCATCGGTTTCCCGCCACCAGCTAATGGCTTGCTGCATATAACCCAGGCGGCAACGCACCGTCGCGACACTGTGCGCAGATCTAGTCCTCACCCATCTACCATTAGTTCTTCCAAGCATGCCAGGCAACAACCAAAGCTTCGACGTCGACCCCTACCTGTGTTACATCTTCTGTGAGGAGAACGAGCTGGAGCAGGTCGGGGAGCAAGAGCTTCATCGGCCGGTGCAGGCACCATGGCCCATCGGTAGTGATATCGGCGTGACAGTCCTTGGGCGCACAATCGACATATTACAGAGGAAGTGTGATGAGCAGTTTGCCATCCACCGTGCAAAAGATCCAGAGCTGCTCGGCGGCATGATCGACGACCCACCCGAAGAGCCGCCGTCACCAGTGCTCATTGAGAGCCTGATGCCCCACAAGGAATGGGCAGAGGACCTCTGCGATTCAGTCAAGACATAGCCAACATGCGACTTCATCATTGCCGCCGGCGGTCGTGTCAATCTCGATCCCGATGATGTGGTGGCTAGGCTCGAGCGCATCCTTGGCGGAGTTGACGTCCCCGACGAAGTAGAACATCGCCAACGTGGTATCTTAAGGATGCAGGTGATGGACGGAATTTGCTACCAGGCCAGAGACATGGAAATGGAGCGGTTCTGCGAAGATGTCATGCGCGCGATTGCACGTTGTCAAGCTCTTCTGGAAGAGGCCCAGCAGCCCCAAGAGCCTCCCAGCACCAGCAGCTCCGTAGGCGGAGGCGGATCGGGACACTTGGAATGAACGGCCGCAAGGGTGCCATGCTGATCATGGAGTCCGAGAAGACTGTCGTCGAAAGGACGCCATCTCAGCCTTTTAGCCTATATTTTATTATAATTGTATGCATATGTAGGTCGTGAGTGTTTTGGGCGTTGCTGCATGTGGCATTTTAAATTATCCTGAATATGTAAGACAATTATTAGCCGTTGCCATTGTAAATTTGCCTCAACAGCGAGTAGAGCGCGTGCAGGGACGCCAGAGCAGAGCGCGCCGCGGCCGCCTCAATGGCAAGCAAAACACGTGGATGAACGCGAGCAGAGCACGCCGCGGCCACCTCAACGGCGAGCAACCACGTGGTCAACCTTCTGGCACCCCGTGGGAGGCACGACGACGCATCCATCGGACACGATGGTGATATGTTGACCGTGTTTGATAGTGGGCAGACACATACACGTACATCCGAGAACGCAGGCCCATGTACGCCATCCGGGGGCCGTTTCAGGCTTCCGGTGCGTGGTATACGGTTGATCCATAAAAACTATTGCGATGAGCCAGAACAACAGAAACGGGCTTCGAGCCTAGAACCATCAATAAATTTTGACCTTGTTTCTCGTCACATTGCAGATTACAACGCAATAAGTAATTGCAAATTTGTTCACACCGATCAAACCAAAATGTGTTCACACTTAGCACCGGGCTATAAAAACTACCCACTCAAAAATTACTTCACAGTTCCTCTCCTCATCACCCACAAAACTGGTCTTTCCTGTCAAGTCATTCCGCCATGACCGGTAGGAGGAGTTTCGGGTGGACATATAACCAGGGAGCAAAGACCAAGGCCGCGAAAGCACTAGAGAGGTCCCGCCGCTACGCGGTAGCCGCAACAGAGATCTCTCGGCACACCATGGAGCCCTCGAACGAGCTCTCACCGGCACGCGAGGGCTCTCACAAGCGCACTCGCCGCATCGGCGACCGCGACGATCTGGCGTTGCTGAAGTCCTTGGCCAGCGACGACTACATTCTCGCTGGTCTCATTAAGCAGCAGGAGCTGGTCGACGGCTTGATGAAGCTGCTCGAGATCAGTGATGCCTCGGTTGAGAAGGTGGCCGGACTCGTCGAGCAACTCATGGGTGACAATGCGAATCTCCTCAAGGCGCTCGCCGAGAAGGAGGAGGAGGCCGCCGGCTGGAAGATGCTACATGAGCAGAGCAGTGCCTTGGGGATGACGCTGAAAGCGGTCGTCGAGGAATTGACGGGTGACTTGAGGAAGCTCCGGATCGAGTGCGAGCAGGAGGTGGAGGAATCCGTGGCTGCTGTCAAGCAAAGTCGTGAGGAATTGAAGAAGGAGCTGGAGGATGTCGTCGCCCGGCGATCCATCGAGGAGTAGAGATAGTAGCGACCCAGATCATTGTTTGCGATTTCCTTCTTCTCTTGCCCCTGTGTCTTCCGGGCTTTGCCTCATGTGGCATTTTAAATTATCCGAAATATGTAAGACAATTATTATCCGTGCCATTGTAAATTTGTCGTCGTATTATCCGTTGCCATTTTATTTGTCGTCGTATTATCCGTTGCCCTATGTGGCATTTTAAATTATCCGGAATACGAGTTGAAAACACGAACAAAGCAAATGCTAACGTTGAGCGGGGCCATGGGATCACAAGCAAACACCCTCCGTCTAGGTGCTTTAATTAACCGCGTGTTAAACAGCGGCTCGGCCGCCATTAATGGAGAAGTTGTGAGCGAGGCGGGCGGCTGGTGGATGGAGGTCAAAGAGCTCGCTTCCCGATGAGCATGGGCGGCCTTACTGCTCGCATGTGTCCCGTCGAGCCTGCGAGGTGGACAGGATGCATGCGTCCCGTCGAGCCTGTGCGGTGGACTGCTCGCACGCGTCCCGTCGAGCCTGCACGGCAGACTTCTCACACTTGTCCCATCTAATCAAACAGCTGCACGCACGCCACCGAGTATGGTTTAATTTTGGCACAAAATACAAAGATGACCAATGAACGAGGATGGAGGTAGTACTATCCCATAAGAAAAGAGGGACGCGTGGCCGCACTTAAATGGTTACGGGAACACACGGTTCATATAATACAACCGTTTGCGATATTAACGTGTTAGCTATTTGTTTCAAAAGGACTTCATTGCTATTAATGTGTGCGCCTTGTCTCAAACTGGACAAATTTTTTACGACGGCATATATGTGCCATGTCATGAAACCATGCCAAGTTTCATGTTTTTTGGGTGAGTTTTCGATTTACTGGGATTTAAAAACCGAGATTCTCAATGTTTCAGGATGACGAGACATTTGTAATTCATTCTCTTTCCTTCAATGAGACCTAAACATGCACCCAATGACACATGTATGATTTTCCACCCATTTTGCTTCACTGGAGCATGTGCTTGTAGTTCAAATTTGAATTATGGACTACATTAAATGCCTAGAAAACTCAATTAATATATAAAATGGCCAAACGAACCCTGAACAGTTTCAAATTTCAGCACGACACTCATGTTATTCTATGTTGCCTGTAGAAAACAAAATTCAAGGCGAGAAGAGGAAGCGATTATCGTTTCGCCCAGAAGAGGGGCATGTTTCCCTACCGGAACCACGAGGGTTACGAGAAGCTTTGGTTTGTAAGAGGCTTGTAATATAGCTTGGCCCAAATTGGACAATTTTTTTTACCATGACGTATATGTGCCATGTTGTGACACCATGCCAAGTTTCAAGATTTTCTGGTGAGTTTTGGATTTACGGAGATTTAAAAACTGAGATTCGCAATGTTTGAGGCCGAGCCAGGACGTCGAGACAGTTGAATTCATTCCCATTCCTTCCATGGGACCTAAACATGTACCCCAAGGACACATGTATGATTTTTCTAGCCATTTTGGTGCACTGGAGCATGTATTTGTAGTTCGGATTTGAATTATGGACATTAAATGCCTCGAAAACTCAATTAATGAATAAAAAAGGTCAAACGAACCCTGAATAATTTCAAAGTTCAGCGTGAATCTCCCGTTGTTCCATGTTGCGTGTAGAAGAAAATACAAGGCTAGAAGAGGGAGCAATTATCATTTCGCCCACAAGGGGACACGTTTCCCTATTGAAACCACGAGGGTTCTTGCGACACGCTCCGGTTTGTAAGAGGTTTGTAATAAAGCTTGGCCCAAATTGGACAATGTTTTTACCATGACATATATGTGCCATGACATGACACCATGCCAACTTTCATGACATTCTGGTGAGTTTTGGATTTACAGGGATTTAAAAATCGAGATTCCAAATGTTTGAGGACGAGCCAGGACGCCGGTACAGTTGTAAGTCATTCCCATTCCTTGCATGGGACCTAAACATGCACCCAAGGACACATGTATGATTTTTCTAGCTATGTTGGTGAACTGGAGCATGTATTTGTAGTTCAGATTTGAATTATGGACATTAAATGCCTAGGAAACTCAATTAATGTATAAAAAGGCCAAACGAACCCTGAATAATTTTAAATTTTAGCACGGATATCGCGTCGTTCCATGTTGCCTGTAGAAGAAAATACAAGGCGAAAAGAGTCAGTGATTATCATTTCGCCCACAAGGGGGACACGTTTCCCTATCGGAACCACGAGGCTTCTTGAGAGAAGCTCCGGTTTGTAAGAGGCTTGTAATAAAACTTTCCCCAAAATGGACAAATTTTTTTCCTCGACATATATGTGCCATGTCATGACACCATGCCAAGTTTCACGATTTTTGGGTGAGTTTTGGATTTACGGGGATTTAAAACCCAAGATTCTCACGAAATGTTTTCAAATAGCACACGGTTCACTCACGAAAGCCGTGTGCCTACCAAACCGTGGATGATGCCCCCCTGCTGCACGCGTGATCTGAGTCGTGCGTTCTGATTGGCCAGAACCCAAACCCCACGGATCGTACGTCTGCACCGTTGGATGCTCCCAGATCGAATGGCAATCCTCATCCCTTTCGACAGCACATGCAGTTCCGGTTGTGATTTTATTTATATGGGTAAGCATTGTGCGCATGCGTCGTGCTAGCTCACGCTTCCTTCTCTACTAAGTTTTCCATATTAATGTTCTTATATATCCAAACACGCTACCTTTTCCTGCCAGTCCTCCCATCGGTTTCCCACCTCTTCTCCCATCATTTTCCCGCTGCCAGTGTTAGTGCTCGTAGAAGGCTAGGCGGCGACACACCGGCCATGTAAATATTGCACACAGTTTCTAAAAGCACAAACGTGTGTGATAGTAGGGAGTAGGTCCCATAGGGTGACCAACGTGAAACGCCTTAAAGGCAAGGAGGCAATTCCTATCAGCAAGGGGTGGCTTTCATCCGCTAGCCTAGTTGAATAGAACACATAAGTTAAGCATGCTCTGGCTGGAGTAGTCTAAGGATGGGTGACCCGGTGGGAAGTTGCATATCTCAAGCTTCATTTAAACGCTATGATACGGTCATTATAGACATTTATCATCTAAATGTCTCTATAGTGACCTGTCATGATGATTATATAAACCTTGGGATCCTTGTTTTGCTAATTTGTAGAATATGTTTTTTATTGGTTATTTTTTTGGTCTCAAAAATCAAAGAATGATCGACATCTGTAGGCCCACACAAATTATCCCTTTGACCCAACGCACGAGAAGGGTTTACTCTTTGCTCCGTGTGTGCTATGTTAGAGCAAATCAAGTTTCAGCACATGCGTTGGATGGCACCCGGCCCCTACCCCCCACCCGCCTCGAAGTGGCGTTCCCGACATCGTATGTCTTTAACCTGGCCACAGGGGTACAATGTTCAGTTTGTAATGTTACTGATGTAGTTGGTGCCCCATCGAACTTGTGCTTTCGGGATTTGAACAAATCACACACCAGACCCATACATTTTTTCGGGCCACATGCAGGGTATAGGGGGCTGGGTGTTCTGATCGAGCATGTCTCCCTTGTGCAGTTTATATACGCCGCACATATCTGTGGGCTCCCCCAGGTATATATATATATATCATCCTTGACCGATAACGAGGGGGTCCCACACAATCTATCCCTTTGACCCAACATACGAGAAGGGTTTGACCATGATGGTTTCCTATTGCTATGTGTGCCATGTTAGACCAAATAAAGTTTGAGCGCATGCGTTGGACAACACCCCCCCCCCCCCCGCCTCGAAGTTGGGGAACCGACATCGTACGTATTGAACCTGGCTTGGGGTCGGGTACGGTGTTCGGTTTGTAATGTAGTTGGTGCCCCATCGAAGTTGTGCATTCAGGATTTGAACACATCACACACCACCGTACCCATACATATTTTCGGGCCGCATGCAATGTATAGGGGGTCTTCTGATCGACCACATCTCCCTTGTGAGGTTTTTTGTGATGACACGCATATCTGTGGGATCCCCGAGTGTATATATATCATCCCTTTGACCGATAACGAGGGGTATGCGTTGGCCATGAATGGATTCCTCCTAGTTCGTGTTAGGGCCGGTCACCGTCACATGTCATTCAACCAAAGCTCGAGCTCATGCGTTGTCAGGATTCCCTCCCACATGCTCGGATTGCTGGGTTCGACCGACACCGTACCCTGTGTATCTCGTCCTTAACTACCTGGCTTTCATGGTTGTTGTCTGTATCGAGAGGCAGGCACCACATCTAAATTGTACATTGTTCGATATTGAAAACACACATCACCCCTTCCAATGTACAACATTTTGGGCCGCATGCAGGCGGTGCTGGTTTTGTGGTCCCTTTCATGCGATTTTTATGATGGTTCAATCTATTGGCCCAAGCGATTTATATATATATTCTATCCATTTTTATTGACAACAACAATTGTCGTTTGACCAAGCGTAGATTCACTGGTCCGTCTTATGGTAGGTCATGGCGACATGCATGTATGACCAAAGTATCATTACGTGCATCTACCCCGTTGACACGAAGTGGGAGGTGGGTCAATCACCCTAGCTAGGTAGCTACGACATTATGTCATTATAGATATATCCAAGGGTGCTTTCTGGTTTGCGACGCAGGTGCCACCAAAGTTGTGCATTGTGTATTTAAAGTTTTTAACATCACACCCTATATTCCTACATATATTTTGTTGGAGATATGCCCTAGAAGCAATCATGTATGATGATATTTCCTATGTGTTTATGAATAAAGATAGTCCTTGGACATTATCAATGATGTGTATCAACAAGTACGTGACTTGTTTGTGGGACTATGCATTGTATGATGACTGTCCTAAAAGGTCCCTAGTCGAAAGGGCTGTGTGGACGCGCAGCCAACTAGACTAGCATATGACACGGTCGATGGCTTGGTCTCACTAGCCATGGAGCATTGGATGCTAACCGGATAATATGGACTCGGAAGGATCTGGCCGGATTCAATATAGTCAGATCCGAGTCGAGGTAAGGTCTGAGTCGGACAGACCCAACTATGAGACGCAGCGATATGTCATCTATGAGTCTCTAGTACAACATATGTTCTATGTCCTAAGACCTGAGTTGGCGCATGTACTCGGGATAGTGACAGACTTGTTTTGGGCCAACCAAACGCTACTCCATGACTGGGTAGTTACAAAGGTAGGTGTCGGGCTTGTCCAGACCCATGCTGCAAGACATGGTCGAGCAAGATGGGATTTGCCCCTCCGATGAGGAGAGATATACTCTGGGCCCCTCTTGTGATCCGACCAGGATAAGCATGGCCATGCGACAAGGATTATGAGATAATCCGGTTTGTGGTCGGCATCACTGGAATGAGAAAGAGGTCGGGCTAGCACAAGCCCTGAGCCTGACAACATATATCGTGTGGCAAAAGGAATAGAAGTGTGATGTACAGGTTCGCCAACCGGCTTCATTGTCTACTTGGTGATTGGCACGCCTTGCTAGAGGCCGCTACCAGCCGAGCAGGTCAGAGGTGATCCGACCTGCGACCAAGCCAACTTGAACCTAAGGGGTCACGCGCTTAAGGGAAGGAACCTGTGAGGCCGGATCGGTCTCCACGAGTCAGATGTGATACTACTCGGACTCGGATCCAGGCCGAACAGACTTTGGGCTTTAGGGTCCGTGCGAGGCCCAAGTGTTGAGCCCGTGACGGATGCCTATATAAAGTGGAGGTGCGGCACACTCATGTGGTTGATCGCTTCGGTGCAGTCACTAGGTTTGCATGTGTTGCGAATAGCCACCACCACTCGCCGCCGGTTGTGTGATCGGACCTAGCAGTCCGCCGCACGATGTTCCTCTTGCACGCGCGGACACCGTTAGAGGCGGTGCACCTGCGCCGCTCCGACAAACCTATCCGTAGGAGATTATTGTTCGTGGGAGATCACCATTCCCGGGGTTTCGCTGTTCACGGGAGATCACCGTTCCCAGGGCTTTGCTGTTCGCGGGAGATCACCAACGCGAGGAGGAGACGCGCTGCCACAACTCTGCTTCTGCTGCACGGCACTGCTCGTCTAGTGGTAACGATCTGTGATCCATCTCCCATAGCATGTTCTTGGTTGTTCTGCGCGTAGGTAAATTTTAATTTGTAGTCGACACACTCTACCGTAGAACCCAACAGTGGTATCAGAGCCTCTGCTATAGGTTTTGGTTTCAGATCGAATGCATATTTGATATGTGGAGACGCAGATGAGATCTGTTGTCGTTTAGGAGATCGGCTGTGTGCACGGTTGATGAGATCAACTGCAGATGGGGGTTGATGTGGCTATGTTTTCTGATGATTGGGATCGATGAGGTCGTGACACAACCTACCCCTACCGGTCGGTATCCGCCATCGGGGTTAACAGTGAAACATAAATCCGAAACGGATTCGCGATGATCGATAAGATCGGTCAGATCAGAAAATTCGGCGTGATCGGAGTTCAGATGTGATCTGTGATTTCCGAAAACGGACCGCCGTGTGCGTAGCGCCTTGTATTTCGTACACTATCACTCAAACCGGTAGAATGCGGTTCCATGCGTAACTTTGTTTTACAGGGTTTGATGTGAATAGTATGGCTCATGTGTATGTGATGCATGTGTGTAATTTATACATGGCCTGCGCGTCATGTTTGTCAGCCGGCAGGAGCCAAAGTGATGTCATTATAATGTATAACAACCTGCGTGTCGACTTGTGACTCTATGTAAAATTCATTACTAGTTGTAGTAGTTGGATAATAGAGATCAGGTTGGTTGCTTGGCATCCCGGCGTGACAAACAAGATGGAGTTCCTAGATGGTCATCAGAGTCGGAGCCCACCTGGAAGAACATCCATAAAGGAGCCATACTATTTCACAATATATGTTTGTTTGTGATTGTTATGCTTCTTGTTTTCTATGCATATTAGAATGGTAGAAAGATCCCTCGTTAATATCAAGCAATGTGCCATTCCCGATGTTGCACCTTCACACATCAAGTACGTCTAGTAGTGGGCTCATAAAATTGGGGTGCTGCTAGGTGTCCTTGAACTGAAGGGTTCTTGTCGGACACGGACATGCACTGCATCAGGTTATCTTGACAAGGCTATCAAAACGGTTTTGGGCTTTGTGGCAAAGAAGGTTGGGAGCTGGGGTATGAGATACCTTCCCGACCGACAGGAGTCGTATAGAGATACGATTAGCAAGGAGTTGCTTACCGGATAGGTATGTTGGCTAGCAGTGATGCTAAAGCTCACTAGTCACATGCGCTAGTCGGATCCTGAATCACTAAGAGTTTGCGGAGGGATACCGACTTCAGTGGGAGTATTTCTGTTTAGGCTTGAATTACTCTACATAAACACATTGCTTAGTGATTGCATATTTTTCTGTTATAGATCAATGGCACTACCTGCTCAACCCAACTTTGCATTGAAATCAATTCTGGAAAAGGATAAACTGAATGGAACAAATTTTACCACCTGGTATAGAAATTTGAGAATTGTTCTCAAGCACGATAAAAAGGAACATGTTCTAGAGGATTCACTTCTAGAGGAACCTACCGATAATGCTATTGCCACAACCAAGAATGCCTACCAGAAACTTGTTGATGAATCAACGGAAATCAGCTGTCTGATGCTGGCTTGTATGGAGCCCGATTTGCAACAGCATTTCGAAAATGTTGAGGCTTACAATATGATCGAGAGTCTCAAGAGCATGTTTCAGACACATGCTAGGACCGAAAGGTTCAACGTCTGGTGATCCTTGATGGATTGCAAGATGAAGGAAGGTGATCCACTGAGCCCACATGTGATCAAGATGATCGGATATGTGCAAGTTTTGGATCTGTTAGGCTTCCCGCTCTTGGATGAGCTGGCTACAGATGCAGTTCTGGGTTCTCTTCCGCCTAGCTATGGGACGTTCATCTCGAACTATCATATGCACGGCATGGATAAGAAGCTCACTAAATTGCATGGGATGCTTAAGGTGGCAGAGCAGGATATTAAGAAAGGCACGCATCAAGTGTTGATGGTGCAGAAATCGGCTAAGTTCAAGAAGAGTTGGTCCAAGAAAAAGGCTAAGGCAAAGGGCACAGAGACGGTAACCTCCGCCGCTGCACCAAAGTCTGGACCATACTCAAAGACCATTTGCTATCATTGCAAGGAGACCGGTCACTGGAAGAGGAACTGTAGCAAGTGGCTTGTAGAGCATGGCAAGAAGGCCGGAAGTGCTTCTTCAGGCAAAGGTACACTTGTTGCATTTGTTATAGACATTTACCTTGCTGACATACCTAGTAGCTCTTGGGTATTTGATACCGGATCGGTTGTTCATATTTGCAACTTGATGCAGCGGCTGGTAAGAACTAGGCGTGTGGCACAAGGGGAGATTGACATCAGGATCGGCAACAAAGCAAGAGTTGTTGCATTGGAGGTCGGCACGATGCAGCTCCAGCTTCCTTCTAGATTTATTTTGGAATTGAATAATTGTTATTACATTCCTGCACTTAGTCGAAACATTATTTCTGCCTCATGCTTGATGAGTCAGGGTTATGAATTTAATTTAAAGGACAATGGTTGTTTGTTTTATTTGAATGGTATGTTCCACGGCTATGCACCCATTGTTGATGGGCTTTTTATATTGAATCTAGAAACGGAACCGGTCTATAACGTGAATGTCAAGAGGCGTAAGCCTAATGAGATAAATCCTACATACTTCTGGCATTGCCGGCTTGGACACATTAGTCTGAAACGCATGAAGAAGCTCCATGATGATGGGCTCCTAACTTCGTCCGACTTTGGGTCATTCGAGACATGTGAATCATGCTTGCTCGGCAAGATGACTAAGTCTCCTTTTGCAAAGAGTTACGAGAGAGCGTCTGAGCTATTGGAGCTTATACACAGTGATGTGTGTGGTCCAATGAGCACAACTGCTAGAGGTGGCTATCAGTACTTCGTGACTTTTACCGACGACTTGAGTAGATATGGATATATCTATTTGATGAGGCACAAGTCGGAAACTTTTGAAAAGTTCAAAGAGTTTCAGAACGAGGTTGAGAATCAGCTCGGCAAGACTATAAAGCTTCTACGATCTGATCGTGGAGGTGAGTACATGAGCCAGGAGTTTGATGATCATCTGAAAAGCCGAGGCATAGTACCTCAGCTCACACCTCTGGGTACGCCACAGAGAAACGGCGTGTCGAAACAGAGGAATTGTACCTTGTTAGACATGGTTCGATCCATGATGAGCAAATAGGATTTACCCTTGTCATTCTGGGGATACACTCTAGAAACTGCAGCTTTCACACTTACCAGGGTACCATCAAAATCTGTAGACAAGACACCACATGAGATGTGGACCGGGAAGAGTCCCAGTTTGTCTTTTCTAAAGATTTGGGGTTGTGAAGCATTTGTCAAGCGACTGATGTCAGACAAGCTTACACCCAAGTCGGATAAATGCATATTCATGGGATATTCGAGGGAAACCTTGGGATATAGCTTCTACAACCGTGAAGAGAACAAAGTGTTTGTTGCTCGGAACAGGGTTTTCCTTGAGAAAGAGTTTCTCAGTCGGGAGGCCAGTGGGAGGATGGTCCGACTCAAAGAAATTCGTGGACCACTCGGGGACGGCCCGGCTAGTGATGAGATCATACCGGAGTCAGTCAAGGAACCCGTGGTGGAAGCGGCACCTGAACCACGGAGGTCGGAAAGATTGCGCAGAGTGCGTGATGTATTGTTGCTAGAAAGCGACGAGCCGGCCACGTATGCGGAGGCGATGGTGAGCCCAGATTCTGAGGCATGGCTAGAGGCAATGAGATCCGAGTTAAAGTCCATGGATGAGAATCAAGTCTGGGACTTGGTTGATCCGCCACCTGGCGTAACAGCCATTGGTTGCAAATGGGTCTTTAAGAAGAAAACCGATGTGGATGGAAATGTTTAGATCCACAAAGCTCGACTTGTCACTAAAGGTTATGGACAAGTTCAAGGAATTGACTACGGCGAGACTTACTCACCGGTAGCGATGCTAAAGTTGGTGAGGATCGTACTAGCTATAGCTGCATATTTCGATTACAAGATATGGCAGATGGATGTCAAAACGGCTTTCCTCCATGGAAATTTAACCGAGGACGTGTATATGATACGGCCCGAGGGTTTTGTCGATCTGACTAGCGCTGGTAAGGTATGCAAGCTCAAGAGATCCATTTATGGGTTGAGGCAAGCATCTCGGAGTTGGAATATTCATTTTGATGAGGTCGTCACTGGTCTCGGTTTCATCAAAAGCGAAGAGGACGCTTGTTTATACAAGCAGTTAAGTGGGAGCTCGATAGTGTTTTTGATCTTGTATGTAGACGACATACTACTGATCGGAAATGATGTTTTGATGCTGAACTCAGTCAAGGAGTCATTGAATGGCAAGTTTTCAATGAAGGACCTCGGTGAAGCAGTTTACATTTTAGGCATCAAGATCTATAGAGATAGATCGAGGAGGCTGCTCGGCTTGAGCCAGAGCACGTACATAGATAAAGTGTTGAAGCGGTTCAACATGAGTTAGGCCAAGAAAGGGTTCTTACCTATCTCACATGGTATAAGGCTAAGCAAGACTCAGAGTCCTTTGACATCTGATGAGCGAAGCAGGATGAGTCGGATCCCGTATGCCTCGACAATCGGATCCATCATGTATGCCATGATATGTACATGGCCTGATGTTGCTTTTGCATAAGCCTAACAAGTAGATACTAGGCCAACCCAGGTGAGAGTCACTGGGTGATAACCCACAAGTATAGGGGATCAGTTGTAGCTTTTCACGATAAATAAGAGTGTCGAACCGAACGAGGAGCTAAAGGTAGAACAAATATTCCCTCAAGTTCTATCGACCACCGTTACAACTCTACGCACGCTTAATGTTTGCTTTACCTAGAACAAGTATGAAACTAGAAGTACTTTGTAGGTGTGGTAGGATAGGTTTGCAAGATAATAAAGAGCATGTAAATAAAAACTAGCGGCTGTTTAGATAAATAAACAACTAAGTTAGTTTTAGTAGAGAACTTTCTGTCACAAGAAAGTTATTTGTCCCTAGGCAATCGATAACTAGACCGGTAATCATTATTGCAATTTTATATGAGGGAGAGGCATAAGCTAACATACTTTCTCTACTTGGATCATATGCACTTATGATTGGAACTCTAGCAAGCATCCACAATTACTAAAGATCATTAAGGTAAAACCCAACCATAGCATTATAAGGTATCAAGTCCTCTTTACTCCCATACGCAAACAACCTACTTACTCGGGTATGTGCTTCTGTCACTCACGCCACCCACCATAAGCGAATCATAAACATATTGCAAACCCTACAGTGGGGATCCCTCATGCTTGCGCGACACAGAGAGCACCATAGGACAACACCAATAATAAAACATGCAACTCAAACCAATCACGATCATCAATCAACACATAGGACAAAACAGATCTACTCAAACATCATAGGATAGCCATACATCTTTGGAAAATAATATATAGCGTTGAGCACCATGTTTAAGTAGAGATTACAGCGGGGAGAAGAGGTGTTACACCGCTGCATAGAGGGGGAGAGAGTTGGTGATGACGGCGACGAAGTTGTTGGTGTAGATCGCCGTCACGATGATGGCCCCGGCGGCGTTCCGGCGCCACCGGGAGAGAGGGGGAGAGAGCCCCCCTCCTCCTCCTTCTTCTTCTTCTTCTTCTTCTTCTTCTTCCTTGACCTTCCACCTAGATGGGAGAAGGGTTTCTCCTCTGGTCCATGGCCTCCATGGTGGCGGAGGGGCAGGAGCCCCTCCGAGATTGGATCTCTCTCTCTCTCTCTGTTTCCTTCTGTTTCTGCCCTCCCAGATTCTAGACTTTCACCGTTTCTTAAATTCCCGGAGATTCGTAAATCCGTTTGGGCTGAAATTTTAACATGATTTTTATCCAGATATTAGCTTTCTTGTGGCCTAAGAAGGGCACCAACCACCTTACGGGGTGGCCACAAGGGTCCCAGGCACGCCCTACCCCCTGGGGCGCGCCCTCCACCCTTGCCGCCGCCTCGGGTATCGTCTCGCGTTGATTCCAATTCCCAAAAATCACATATATTCCAAAAAAATCTCCATAAGTTTTTATCGTGTTTGGACTTCGTTTGGTATGGATATTCTGCAAAACAAAAAACATGCAACAAACAGGAACTGGCTGGGCACTGTATCAATATGTTAGTCCCAAAAATAATATAAAAAGTTGCCAAAAGTATATGAAAGTTTTGTAGAATATTGGCATGAAACAATCAAAAATTATAGATACGACGGAAACATATAAGCATCCCCAAGGTTAATTCCTTCTCGTCCTTGAGTAGGTAAATGATAAAAAAGATAATTTTTGATGTGGAATGCTACCTAGCATAATCTTGATCATATAATCTAATCATGGCATGAATATTAAGACATGAGTGATTCAAAGCAATAGTCTATCTTTTGACATTAAGACAATAATACTTCAAGCATACTAATAAAGCAATCATGTCATCTGAAAATAACATGGCCAAAGAAAGTTATCCCTACAAAATCATATAGTTTGGCTATGCTCCATCTTCACCACACAAAGTATTTCATCATGCACAACCCCGATGACAAGCCAAGCAATTGTTTCATACTTTTAGTGTTCTCAAGCTTTTTCAACTTTCACGCAATACATGAGCGTGAGCCTTGGATATAGCACTATAGGTGGAATAGAATATGATGGTGGAGGTTGTGTGGAGAAGAAAAAAAAGGAGAAAGTCTCACATCGACGCGGCTAATCAATGGGCTATGGAGATGCCCATCAATTGATGTCAATGCAAGTGAGTAGGGATTGCCATGCAACGGATGCACTAGAGCTATAAGTGTATGGAAGCTCAAACTGAAAACTAAGTGGGTGTGCGTCCAACTTGCTTGCTCATGAAGACCTCGGGCATTTGAGGAAGCCCATCATCGGAATATGCAAGCCAAGTTCTATAATGAAAATTCCCACTAGTATATGAAAGTGATAACTCAAGAGACTCTATATATGAAGAACATGGTGCTACTCTGAAGCACAAGTGTGGTAAAAGGATAGTAGCATTGCCCCTTCTCTCTTTTTCTCTCATTTTTTTATTCTTTTTTTTGGTGGGCTTCTTTGGCCTCTTTTTTTATTTGGGCTTCTTTGGCCTCTTTTATTTTTCATAAAGTCCGGAGACTCATCCCAACTTGTGAGGGAATCATAGCTTCCATCATCCTTTCCTCACTGGGACAATGCTCAAATAATGATGATCATCACACTTTTATTTACTTACAACTCAATATTACAACTCGATACTAGAACAAAATATGACTCTATATGAATGCCTCTGGCGGTGTACCAGGATGTGCAATGATCTAGCGTAGCAAAGATATCAAAAAATGGACAAGCCATGAAAATATCATGCTAGCTATCTTACGATCATGCAAAGCAATATGACAATGAACACTCAAGTCATGTATATGATGATGATGGAAGTTGCATGGCAATATATCTCGGAATGGCTTTGGAAATGCCATAATAGGTAGGTATGGTGGCTGTTTTGAGGAAGATATAAGGAGGCTTATGTGTGATAGAGTGTATCATATCACGGGGTTTGGATGCACCGGCGAAGTTTGCAACGACTCTTGAGGTGAGAAAGGGCAATGCACGGTACCGAAGAGGCTAGCAATGGTGGAAGGGTGAGAGTGCGTATAATCCATGGACTCAACATTAGTCATATAGAACTCACATACTTATTGCAAAAATCTTTTAGCTATCAAAACAAAGTACTACACGCATGCTCCTAGGGGGATAGATTGGTAGGAAAAGACCATCGCTCGTCCCCGACCGCCACTCATAAGGAAGACAATCAAAAAATAAATCATGCTCCGACTTCATCACATAACGGTTCACCACACGTGCATGCTTCGGGAATCACAAACCTTAACACAAGTATTTCTAATAGTCCATAATTACTCACTAGCCTAACTCTAATATCACCATCTTTATATCGCAAAACTATTGCAAGGAATCAAACATATCATATTCAGTGATCTACAAGTTTTATGTAGGATTTAATGACTAACCATGTGAATGACCAATTCCTGATGACTCTCTAAATAGATATAAGTGAAGCATGAGAGTTTAATTATTTCTACAAAATATATGCCCATGCTCTAACAAATATAAGTGAAGCAAAAGAGCATTCTACAAATGGCGGTTTTCTATGTGTAGAGAAACAGGCAATCCAAACTTCAAATGATATAAGTGAAGCACATGAAGTATTCTATAAAGCCATACTCAAAAGATATAAGTGAAGTGCAAAGAGCATTCTATAAATAAACCAAGCACTATCTCATACCAGCATGGTGCATTTATTAAAAGAAAAATAAAAGGCACACGACGCTCCAAGATTTACGCATTTCATGTGACGAATAAAAATATAGCTCCAAGTAAAATTATCGATGATCGTTAGAAGAAAGAGGGGATGCCTTCCGCGGCATCCCCAAGCTTAGTTGCTTCGGAGTCCTTGAATATTACCTTGGGGTGCCTCGGGCATCCCCAAGCTTAGGCTCTTGCCACTCCTGATTCCTTCATCTATCGTGATCTCACCCAAAACTTGAAAACTTCAATCACACAAAACTTAACAAAACCCTCGTGAGATCCGTTAGTATAATAAAACAAATCACCACTTTAAGTACTGTTGCAAACCCATTAATATTTTGTTTTTGCATTTTAGCTACTGTATTATAACTTCCCCATGGCTTAGACCACCGATAAAATCAATAGTTTCATCAAAACGAGCAAAACAATGCATCAAAAACAGAATCTGTCAAAAACAGGACAGTCTGTAGTAATCTGAACATTTACCATACTTCTCTAACTCTAAAAATTCTGAAGAATTAAGAAAGAATAAAAAATTTGTATATAAGTACTGTGCAAAAAGTTTCAGAAGCTTTTTACATTCCAGTAAAAAATGTAAATTCACGCGCTACAGCCAAAGTTTCTGTTTTTCCACTGCACATACCAAACAAGCAATCTAATCATCCTAAAGGAAAATCTTGGCACATTATTTTTATAATACAATGGATTTGTACAAGGGGATAGTTATTTTTGTTGAAAAGTTTCTGTAATCAGGATTCACAAAATTTCCATGGGCATGAACAAAGTTCAAGGAGCTCCCCCACTTCAACGGTGCTCGTCCTTCTTACTTTCACTTTTCTTTTTGAAAAGTTTTAGGTTCCCCACTTTATTTTTTTGTTTTTAAAATTTTTAAAAGCACTCAACAGAAATAAA
The DNA here is from genome assembly GCA_011799875.1 of Thinopyrum elongatum. Classification (NCBI taxonomy): domain Eukaryota; kingdom Viridiplantae; phylum Streptophyta; class Magnoliopsida; order Poales; family Poaceae; genus Thinopyrum; species Thinopyrum elongatum. Next base: position 283,852,153 of record CM022303.1, on the reverse strand, counting down.
TGACTCTCTAAAACTTTTGGGTTGTCTCCCTGGCAGCACTTTCTTTACAGCCATTAAGCGAGGCATATAGTGCTCAAGTAATGGATCCACCCGGATCCCAAGGTATATCAAAGCCAATTTTAATTAACAATGATTTGTAACTTAGTAGTGAGCACAAAGTAACATAAATCATGCAACAACGAAGTCTAACTCTCTTCCTATGCATCATCATGTCATAGAAGAACAATTCATGCACATCAAGTAAAGGCCAATACATAGCATAAGCAGTTTCTTTCAATTTTATCATATTAGAAACATAGAGAGGAGGAGATGTAGTTCCTCTCTCATAATAATTTCAAGTAGGAGCAGCAAGCACATGCATATTATATTCATCAAAATCATCATGTGTAGTAGTAAAACGCAACCCATCAATATAATCCTTAATAAGTGCAAACTTCTCCAGTAAAGTGTAGTTGGGAGAATTCAAAAAGATAATAGGACTATCATGTGTGGGTGCAATAGCAACAATTTCATTCTTAACATAAGGAACTATAGTAAGTTCATCTCCATAAGCATAATTCATATTGGCATCATGGCCACAAGCATAGCAAGCATCAAGTTCATCAAAAATGGATATTTCAAACGAATCCAAGGGATCATAGCAATTATCATAGCATTCATCCTTCGGTAAGCACGAAGGGAAATTAAACAATGTATGAGTTGAAGAGTTACTCTCATTAGAAGGTGGGCATGGGTAGCTAATCCGCTCTTCCTCCTTTTGTTCTTCGCTCTCCTCGTCATATTTTTCATCCAATGAGCTCACACTGTCATCAATTTCTTCTTCCATAGATTCCTGCAAAATATTAGTCTCTTCTTGGACAGCGGAGACTTTCTCAATAAACTCATTAATATAAGCATTATATTCATAATTCTCATAGCAATATTTAAGTATAGCAAAATTTTCAGGTCTATAAACATCATCATCAAAAGCTTCATACTTTTCAAACAAAGATTCAATTTCATAAGCACCCTTAAAAGCAACAAATTCTTCTATTCATTCCACATCATAGTAATCATATCTACCATTAGCATAAGAAGCTAAGGTTTCATTATCATTAAATTTGCATGAAAAGGGAAGGTGTGGAGCCTTCATCCTAGAGCAACAAGTAAAATCATATCTCTGGCATAAATTCCAAGCATACCAATGCAACATATCAATTTGATCCCATAACAGTTTCCCTTTTTGTGTCAAGCGATAATCCCTAAAGTATTCACATTGATCCAACGTGTCTCCCATTATCAAGTTGAATGGGGTTTTCTCAGGATTATCAAAGTAATGATTAATATTTTTCACATAACGAGCATCGAGGGTTTTAGGAGGTTCCCCATCTCCATGAGTAGCAAGTACACCTAATGTTTTTGGTATTTTGTGTTCCATATCCATAACTAAAGATAGAGAACAACTTAGAATAGCAAATAAAAATTACTTAGTGATAAAGTAAACATGCACACACGATAATATGCACCCCACGCTATTGCTCCCCGGCAACGACGCCAGAAAAAGGTCTTGATAACCCACAAGTATAGGGGATCAGTTGTAGCCTTTCTCGATAAATAAGAGTGTTGAACCCAATGAGGAGCTAAAGGTAGAACAAATATTCCCTCAAGTTCTATCGACCACCGATACAACTCTATGCACGCTTAATGTTTGCTTTACCTAGAACAAGTATGAAACTAGAAGTACTTTGTAGGTGTGGTAGGATAGGTTTGCAAGATAATAAAGAGCACGCAAATAAAAACTAGGGGCTGTTTAGATAAATAAACAACTAAGTTAGTTATAGTAGAGAGCTTTTTGTCACAAGAAAGTTATTTGTCCCTAGGCAATCGATAACTAGACCAGTAATCATTATTGCAATTTTATATGAGGGAGAGGCATAAGCTGACATACTTTCTCTACTTGGATCATATGCACTTATGATTGGAACTCTAGCAAGCATCCGCAACTACTAAAGATCATTAAGGTAAAACCCAACCATAGCATTATAAGGTATCAAGTCCTCTTTACTCCCATACACAAACAACCTACTTACTCGGGTATGTGCTTCTGTCACTCACGCCACCCACCATAAGCGAATCATAAACATATTGCAAAACCTACAACGGGGATCCCTCACGCTTGCATGACACAGAGAGCACCATAGGACAACACCAATAATAAAACATGCAACTCAAAGCAATCATGATCATCAATCAACCTATAGGACAAAACGGATCTACTCAAACATCATAGGATAGCCATACATCATTGGAAAATAATATATAGCATTGAGCACCATGTTTAAGTAGAGATTATAGTGGGGAGAAGAGGTGTTACACCGCTGCATAGAGGGGGAGAGAGTTGGTGATGACGGCGGCGAAGTTGTTGGTGTAGATCGCCGTCACGATGATGGCCCCGGCGGCGTTCCGGCGCCACCGGGAGAGAGGGGGAGAGAGCCCCCCTCCTCCTTCTTCTTACTTGACCTTCACCCTAGATGGGATAAGGGTTTCCCCTCCGGTCCATGGCCTCCATGGCGGCCGAGGGGCGGGAGCCCCTCCGAGATTGGATCTCTCTCTCTCTGTTTCCCTCTGTTTCTGCGCTTCCAGATTCTGGCCTTTCACCGTTTCTTAAATTCCCTGAGATCCGTAACTCCGTTTGGGCTGAAATTTTAACACGATTTTTATCCGGATATTATCTTTCTTGCGGCCAAAGAAGGACACCAACCGCCTTACGGGGTGGCCACAAGGGTCCCAGGCGCGCCCTACCCACTGGGGCGCGCCCTCCACCCTTGCCGCCGCCTCGGGCATCGTCTCGCGTTGATTCCAATTCCCAAAAATCACATATATTCCAAAAAAATATCCGTAAGTTTTTATCGTGTTTGGACTTCGTTTGGTATGGATATTCTGCGAAACAAAAAACATGGAACAAACAGGAACTGGCACTGGGCACTGGATCAATATGTTAGTCCCAAAATTAATATAAAAAGTTGCCAAAAGTATATGAAAGTTGTAGAATATTGGCATGAAACAAACAAAAATTATAGATTTGACGGAGACGTATCACTGGGCAGTTGTAAAGACTATTTTGAAGTACCTGAAAAGGACTAAAGAGATGTCCCTAGTTTATGGAGGTGAGGAAGAGCTCGTCGTAAGGGGTTACGCCGATGCTAGTTTCCAAACCGATGATTGCCGATCACAGTCCGGATTGGTGTCCATCATGAATGGAGGAGCAGTGAGCTGGATGAGTTCCAAGCAAGATACGGTGGCCGATTCTACCACAGAAGCCGAATACACTGCGGCTTGTGAAGCTACAAAGGAAGGTGTTTGGATCCGGAACTTTCTGGATGATCTTGGTATTTTCCCAGCCTCGGTAAAACCGTTGGACCTTTATTGTGATAATTCTGGTGCCATCGCACAAGCCAAGGAGCCGAGGAATCACCACAAGACCAGACACATAGATCGGAAATATCACCTGATACGAAAGATCGTAAAGAGTGGTGATGTAGAGTTATGCAAAATTCACACGGATGCAAATGTTGCGGATCCGTTGACTAAGCCGCTTCCACAACCCAAGCATGAGGGGCACGTTAGAGCTACGGGCATACAATGTCTATTTGATTGACTCTAGTGCAAGTGGGAGACTGTTGGAGATATGCCCTAGAGGCAATCATGTATGATGATATTTCCTATGTGTTTATGAATAAAGATAGTCCTTGGATGTTATCAATGATGTGTATTAACAAGTACGTGACTTGTTTGTGGGACTATGCATTGTATGATGACTATCCTAAAAGGTCCCTAGTCGAAAGGGTTGTGTGGACGCGCAGCCAACTAGACTAGCATATGACACGGTCGATGGCTTGGTCTCACTAGCTATGGAGCATTGGATGCTAACCGGATAATATGGACTCGGAAGGATCTGGTCGGATTCTATATAGTCGGATCTGAGTCGAGGTAAGGTCTGAGTCGGACAGACCCAACTATGAGACGCAGCGATATGTCATCTGTGAGTCTCTAGTACAACATACGTTCTATGTCCTAAGACCTGAGCGGGCGCATGTACTCGGGACAATGACAGACTTGTTTTGGGCCAACCAAACGCTACTCCATGACTGGGTAGTTACAAAGGTAGGTTTCGGGCTTGTCCAGACCCATGCTGCGAGACATGGTTGAGCAAGATGGGATTTGCCCCTCCGATGAGGAGAGATATACTCTGGGCCCCTCGTGTGATTCGACCAGGATAAGCACGGCCATGCGACAAGGATTATGAGATAATCCGGTTTGTGGTCGACATCACTGGAACAAGAAAGAGGTCGGGCTAGCACAAGGATGACAGACTCGCCTTGAGCCTGACAACATATATCGGTCTCCACGAGTCAGATGTGATACTACTCGGACTCAGATCCAAGCCGAACAGACTTTGGGCTTTAGGGTCTGTGCGAGGCCCAAGTGTTGAGCCCGTGACGGATGCCTATATAAAGTGGAGGTGCGGCACACTCATGCGGTTGATCGCTTCGGCGCTGTCACTAGGGTTTGCATGTGTTGCGAATAGCCACCTCCACTCGCAGCTGGTTGTGTGATCGGACCTAGCAGTCTGCCACACAACATTCCTCCTGCACGCGCGGATACCGTTAGAGGTGGTGCACCTACGCCGCTCCAGCGAACCTGTCCGCAGGAGATTATTGTTCACGGGAGATCACCGTTCCCGGGGCTTCGCTGTTCACAGGAGATCACCGTTCCCGGGGCTTCGCTGTTCGCGAGAGATCACCAACACGAGGAGGAGACGCGTTGCCACAACTCTGCTTCCGCTGCACGGCACTACGTGTCTAGTGGTAACGATCTATGATCCATCTCCCATAGCATGTTCTTGGTTGTTCTGCGCATAGGAAAATTTTAATTTACAGTCGATGCACCCTACCGTAGAACCCAACATATTTGGCCACTTCCAGGTGGTTCTTGACTTCTGGCCCCTCTCATAGATCTTCGACGACGCGCCCAACCATGGGCCCACGCGGTCAAAGTTGTGCATTGGAATTTTGAACATCACAGACCATCCTTTTCACTCATATATATCTGGGCCACATGCTGGTGTGGCTGTCTTCTGACCCTCTCTAATGTTTTTTCGCTGCAAAGACTCGGATGATGCTCAACGGACACGGGTGTACTGGCTTAACCATGTGCGATGCAAGTGCGCTGTGAATCACCATGACTGCGCAAGCGCGAGCAAAGGTGGAGGTACTAGCTTAACCGTGTGCGATGCTAGTGTGCTGTAAAATTACCACCTGCACAAGCTAAAGGCGGGTAGTTTATTTAGATTGAATTACACGTCTACGTCTGAAAATTAGGATGAACCGTGTGCGATAGACTAGCTAGCTAGAAATCTAAAAACAAACTACCTGCCTTGAGCCTTGCAAAAATAGGTGGTTCCGCCGCTTTTCCTTATTATCGTACACGCATATTCTTATTGGACCGTGTGCGATCTTGGGTACTCCCGCCCCGCATCAATTCCTTTACCCAAATTTTAGTAGCCGCCGTACTTCAACTGTCGCCCCCACTCCTCCAGCACCGACCTTATAGTAAAATTGCAGTAGGCGAGGCATTTGAACCGTCGCCCTCCCTCGTCCACCACCATCTCCACTCACCATTACAAAAAATTTCAGTAGCCGCGTCGTATCCTCAAACACCATCCCCGCTCCACAGTCCCCCACCCGGCCCCCTCCCCCCTCAAACCCTAGCTCATCGCCGCCGCCGGCACCGCCGCCACCAACCCCTGCCAGTCTGCCCGTTCCTCCTAGCTTAGATAATAAAGTTCAGGTTACCCAGCGATTCCCATACCGTTGCCCCACTCCCCTAAGTTTTTAGATGAGGCCTTCGGTGTCCCTCCCCACCAGATCTACATCCCCTGCTCCAGAATGTCGCAGCCTAAGCTCGACCACGTATCTCGGGGACCCCGATGAGCGTTCGGCGAAGAAGAGGTTTATCATGGCCTCTCTGCGGATGTTGGCGAGGTGGCAGTCGTTCGCCCCAACCTGTCAATCCCGGAGCACCACCTCGCCACGGAAGCTGGCGAAGACATTGACTACGTTTCCATGCCGAAGGCTTCATGTCAACGGGCTAGCGTATTACTGTATCTCGGGAAAGCTGGCTATGACATCAAGCTCGTTGACAGCGACGGCTTCACGCGGGCCATGTCATGGGTTAAGTGGTCCATCCCCAACCCCTCTGGTTCAACTGCCGTCGATCTCTTCGACAACCCTTCCGCTAATCTCCTCCGCCACACGGTCAAGGATTTGCGATCCTTGTACGCCATCGAGCCCATTTTGTCATTTCTGAAGGACACGTTCTACGGCGGCGGCTTGGGATCCTCAATTGCCAAGTTAGATCTCATCGACCACGACCATGAGGAGGGCACCCACAAAGGTTCTTTCAAGGTGAAACAGCCCATCTATGACATAAGAGAGCGCACCATGGGTGTGTGCTCTTCCAACTGGAAGGATCCCGTCCATGATATGTGAGGCAACATCCTATGAGCAAATATTACCTTTTCTAGCTTGCCAACCCGTACCCTTTGTTGTAGTAGCTTTTGCCATGCGGTGTTTTAACTGTGCCATGTTTAATTATTTCAGTTATGCAAAAATGTAATGTTCAATAGGGCTATGTGATGTTTAAGTATGAATTGTCCACTTCAGTTTCACGAATGGCTATATTTGGTTGTTTATAGTGAGTAGATGCCTTGTTTATCTGTATTTGGTTGTTAGGTTGGTTGTAGTGAGCATTTGTCCAGTTATCGAGCAGATGCCTTGTTTATCTGGTTGTTAGGTTGGTTGCAGTGAGCATTTGTCCAGTTATCAAGAAGATGCCTTGTTTATCTGTATTTGGTTGTTAGGTTGGTTGCAGTGAGCATTTGTCCAGTTTTCAAGCAGATGCCTTGTTTATCTGTATTTGCTTGTTAGGTTGGTTGAAGTGAGCATTTGTCCAGTTTTCAAGCATATGCCTGTTTATCTGTATTTGCTTGTTAGGTTGGTTGCAGTGAGACTGTCAAGTTTTCAATGGCTATATTTGGTTGTTATACTGATCATTTATGCCTTGTTTATTTCAGTCATTCACAATGTGATGTTGATTATGTGCAAGTCGGAACTGTGCCACTCGATTGCATCAATACCAGTTTGAACGGCTATATTTGGTTCCAGTTATGCCTGATGTAGTTAACACATGCCCTTTATTTCAGTTTTACACATTTATCCATTGTGATGTTTAAGCATGACCTATGTTCTATTCATTTTCAACAATACCAGTTTGAATTGCAATATTTGATGGTTGTTAAGCCTGTTGTAGGTAATATTGCCTTCCATTTTATATCTGCTTTAATAGCATGCTGAAACCAACACATTCAAGCTATTATTTGGAGATGATGTTGTTTACCTTTGCTATATTTGTTTGATGTTAAGGTTGTTGTACTTATCATTTTCCACTACTTATGCAGGACAACAACGGGAGTGGCCACCATTTTCCGCCGAGGTTAGTTTCATCCCTCGGCTTGTACTCCCCCCATCGTTCCATAATGTAGTGCATATAGATCCAGGCCTGGACACTTGTTAGCTTCTAATATTGACTTGTTGCTTGTAGGTACATATGCCCTTGGCAAGGATCCACGCATCGACCCTTTTTGCGTATGGGGCAATGAGATATTCATGAACAAGCATCAAGTGAGGAAACTGATAAGGATTATTAGCAAAAAGATACGAATGGTGGCAAGCAAATTATTTGTTTACGCTCTATCCAACACAATAGTGAGCTGTAGGATGGTAACTACAAACTCTGCAACCTTCTCTTTTTACTGCCCATAATGAGTTGTTAGACAACAATGTCTGAATCTTTTTCCTTCGCAGTGGTTCCCTAAGCAGTTTACTCAAGATTACCTCGCAAAGTACATGATTGGTGGACACACAATGAAGGTTAAAGTATTTCATCTAGACTACAATGAGCATCGAGAAGTCCTAATGAAGACAGTGAAGGATGGACGGGCAGCCATCGCAAGGGGTTGGCCTAGAGTCGTGCACGCTTTACGCATGGAGGAGGGCACAATATGGGCATTCCGCTTCACCTTCTCCAGCAACCAGAATGTTTTTCGCCTCTCTCTTTATAGTCTTTAGTACAACTGTGGTTCATCATTCTTTACTTGGTGCTTCTGTTGTTCTTCAGTATATGTACTTGTGCATCGAATTATGCAATCGTGGTTGAACCTATATTTGTAATAAACATGGTTCGATATGAAATAAGTGATTGCCTACTTTCAAATTCAAAATATGTGATTTTTAAATTTGGGATTAATTAGGGATAAATTAGGGATTACACTGCACACGGTTTGCGAAAGCGAAATGTTTGCGATAGACGTGGAGATCAGACACGTTTCTCGGATCCACTACATGTGCGATCAATCTCTACTGCACACACGATCAGCCAAGAAAAAACGTGTGCGATTAACAACAGCATCGCACACAGTTCCTTCTTATTATATGTTTGCGAAAGTCACCTTATCACACACGCTTGGCAATTATGGACTGTTTATGATGTTGTGTGCATCGCAGATGTTTGGTCATAGAAGAACGCGTGCGATAGGTCTTCATCCGATGCGGGTACGACGGATGAATCGTGTGGGATGTATTCAAGCTTCACATACAGTTTTATAGGGACAACTGTATGCGCTCTTACATCGAATCGCATATAGTCGAGGAAAAGTAAATGTGTGTGATTGTCTGCTTATCATACATGTTCTATAATTGTGAACTGTTTGTGATGGATCGTGCATCGTAAATGTAGCACCACAGAATACCGACTGCGATGGCAATGCGAGCACAAACGAGTTGCAAGGATGAAGTGTTTGGGATATTCGAGATATCAGAAATAGTTTTATAGGGATAACTGTATGCATCAAGGCTCCCTATCCCCGATGGTTTCTGGGTCGTGTGGGAAGGACCCCCCTATCGCAGTCACTCACTTGGCGATGGTTCAAAATGCTGTCACGGAAAGGGGTTAAAAACCGTTTGTATAGCACCTCGCTGTACCAGTGATTGCTGATACGTCCATTTTGCATCATGTTTTCCTACTGTTATTTATAATGTTTTATGCATAATAATGCTTTTTGGAGTAATTCTAATGCCTTTTCTCTCATAATATGCAGGGTTCACACAAAGAGGGAGAATTCCGGCATCTGGAAATCTGGACCAGAAAAAGCTACGTCAGGCTACCTATTCTGCACAACTCCAAATGAGCTGAAACTTCACGAGGAATTTTTATGGAACAAATAAGAAATACTGGAGCAAATAACTATCGGAGGGGGCCACCTGGTGAGCACAAGACACCAGGGCGCGCCAGGCCCCCCAGGCACGCCCTGGTGGGTTGTGCTCAGCCCAGCCCACCTCCGGTGCCCATCTTCTGGTATATAAGTCATTTTGACCTACCAAAAATCATGAGAGAACTTTCGGGACGGAGCGCCGCCGTTTCAAGGCGGAACTTGGGCAGGAGCACTTTTGCCCTCCAGCGAAGCGATTCCGCCGGGGGAACATCCCTCCCGGAGGGGGAAATCATCATCATCATCATCACCAACAACTCTCCCATCTTGGGGAGAGCAATCTTCATAAACATCTTCAATAGCACCATCACCTCTCAAACCCTAGTTCATCTCTCGTGTTCAATCTTTGTACCGGAACTATAGATTGGTACTTGTGGGTGACTAGTAGTGTTGATTACATCTTGTAGTTGATTACTATATGGTTTATTTGGTGGAAGATTATATGTTCAGATTCATTATGCTATTTAATACCCCTCTGATCTTGAGCATGATTATTATTTGTGAGTAGTTACTTTTGTTCTTGAGGTCACGGGACAAATCATGTTGCAAGTAATCATGTGAACTTGATATGTGTTCGATATTTTGATGATATGTATGTTGTGATTCCCTTAGTGGTGTCATGTGAACGTCGACTACATGACACTTCACCATATTTGGGCCTAAGGGAATGCATTATGGAGTAGTTATTAGATGATGGGTTGCGAGAGTGACAGAAGCTTAAACCCTAGTTTATGCGCTATTCCGTAAGGGACCGATTGGATCCAAAAGTTTAATGCTATGGTTAGAATTTATTCTTAATACTTTTCTCGTAGTTGCGGATGCTTGCGAGGGGGTTAATCATAAGTAGAAGGTTTGTTCAAGTAAGATTTGCACCTAAGCATCGATCCACCCACATATCAAATTATCAAAGTAGTGAACACAAATCAAGCCAACATGATGAAAGTGACTAAATGAAATTCCTTTGTACCCTCAAGAACACTTTGCTTATCATAAGAGACTATTTTGGCCTGTCCTTTGCCTCAAAAGGATTGGGCTACCTTGCTGCACTTTTGTTACTATTATTGCTACTTGCCCGTTACAAATTATCTTGCTATCAGACTACTTGCTACTTATAATTTCAGTGCTTGCAGACATTACCTTGCTGAAAACCGCTTGTCATTTCCTTCTGCTCCTCGTTGGGTTCGACACTCTTACTTATTGAAAGGATTACGATTGATCCCCTATACTTGTGGGTCATCAAGGATCTTTTCTGGTGCCGTTGCCGGGGAGTGAAGCGCTCTTGGTAAGTGAAAATCGGTAAGGAAAAATTATTACTACGTGCTGAAATTTACTGTCACTTGTTACTATGGAGAACAATCCTTTGAGGGGTTTGTTCGGGGTATCTTCACCTCGACCGGAACCACAATTAGTCACCCCTCAACCTACTGCACCTACTGAAAATATTGAATATGAAATTCCTTCGGGTATGATAGAACAACTGCTAGCTAATCCTTATGCAGGAGATGGAACCGAACATCCTGATATGCACTTGATATATGTGGATGAAATTTTTGGATTGTTTAAGCTTGCAGGTTTACCCGGAGATGAAGCTAAGAAGAAGGTTTTCCCTTTATCTTTGAAGGGAAAGGCATTGACATGGTATAGGCTATGCGATGATATTGGATCTTGGAATTGGAATCGATTGAAATTGGAGTTCCACCACAAATTTTATCCTATGCATCTAGTTCATCGTGATCGGAATTATATATATAATTTTTGGCCTTGTGAAGGAGAAAGTATTGCTCTAGCTTGGGGGAGGATTAATTCAATGTTATATTCATGCCCCAATCATGAGCTCTCAAGAGAAATTATTATTCAGAACTTTTATGCTCGGCTTTCTCATAATGATATATCCTTGCTCGATACTTCTTGTACTGGTTCCTTTATGAGGAAGACTATTGAATTCCGGTGGGATCTTTTAGAAAGAATTAAAGGCAACTCTGAAGATTGGGAACTCAACGAAGGTAAAGAGTTAGGTATTAAGCTTAAGTTTGATTGTGTTAAATCTTTTATGAATACCGATTCTTTTCAAAAGTTCAGCACTAAATATGGACTTGACTCTGAGATAGTAGCCTCCTTTTCTGAATCTTTTGCTACTCATGTTGATCTCCCTAAGGAGAAGTGGTTTAAATATCACCCACCTATTAAATAAGAAATTAAAGAACCGGTAATAGCTAAAGATGAAACTATTATTTATAATGTTGATCCAGTTGTTCCTATTGCTTATACTGAAAAACCACCTTTCCCTGTTAGGACGAAGGAACATGCTAAAGTTTCAACTGTGGTCAATAAAAGTTATATTAGAACACCTAAACCAGCTGAACAAATCAAGGTAGAACCTAGTGTTGCTATGGTTAAGGATCTCCTGGCCGATAATATTGATTGGCATGTTATTTACTTCTGTGATGAAGCTGCCAGAATTGCCAAACCCGATGAAAAAGATAAACATAGACCTGTTGTTGGCATGCCTGTTGTCTCAGTTAAAATAGGAGATCACTGTTATCATGTTTTTTGTGACATAGGTGCTAGCGTGAGTGCTATTCCTTTTACCTTATATCAAGAAATTATGAATGACATAGCACCTGCTAAGATAGAAGACATAGATGTTACTATTAAACTTGCTAATAGAGACACCATCAAACCACTTGGGATTGTTAGAGATGTTGAAGTCTTGTGTGGGAAAATAAAATATCCTACTGATTTTCTAGTTCTTGGTTTCCCACAAGATGACTTTTGTCCCATTATCTTTGGTAGACCTTTCTTGAACACTGTTAATGCTAAAATAGATTGTGAGAAACAAACTGTCGGTGTTAGTTTTGGTGATGAGTCTCATGAGTTTAATTGTTCCAAGTTTAGTATAAAACCCCATAAAAAAGAATTGCCTAGTAAGGATGAGATTATTGGTCTTGCTTCTATTGATGTACCTCCTACTGATCCTTTAGAACAATATCTGCTAGACCATGAAAATGATTTGCATATGCATGAAAGAAATGAAATAGATAAGATTTTCTTCGAACAACAACCTCTGCTTAAGAACAATTTGCCTATTGAAACTTTAGGAGGTCCTCCTCCACCCAAAGGTGATCCTGTGTTTGAATTAAAACAATTGCCAGACACTTTGAAATATGCTTATATTGATGAGAAGAAGATATATCCTGTTATTATTAGTGCTAACCTTTCATAACATGAAGAAGAAAGATTATTGAAAGTTCTAAGGAAGCACCGAGCTTCTATTGGATATACTCTTGATGATCTTAAGGGCATTAGTCCCACTCTATGTCAGCACAAGATTAATATGGAACCTGATGCTAAACCCGTTGTTGTTCACCAACGTCGGTTAAATCCGAAGATGAAAGAAGTGGTAAGAACGGAAATATTAAAACTTCTGGAAGCAGGTATAATCTATCCTATAGCTGATAGTAGATGGGTAAGTCCTATTCATTGTGTCCCTAAGAAAGGAGGTATCACTGTTGTTCCTAATGATAAGAATGAACTTATTCCACAAAGAATTGCTACAGGCTATAGAATGGTAATTGATTTTAGAAAATTAAACAAAGCAACTAGAAAAGATCATTACCCTCTGCCTTTTATTGATCAAATGCTAGAAAGATTATCTAAGCACACACATTTTAGCTTCCTTAATGGATATTCTAGTTTTTCACAAATACCTGTTTCTTAACCTGATCAAGAAAAGACCAATTTTACTTGTCCTTTTGGAACTTATGCTTATAGACGTATGCCTTTTGGTTTATGCAATGCACCTGCTACCTTTCAAAGATGTATGACTGCTATATTCTCTGACTTTTGTGAAAAGATTGTTGAGGTCTTCATGGATGACTTTTCTGTGTATGGGAAGTCTTTTGATGATTGCTTAAGCAATCTTGATCGAGTTTTGCAGAGATGTGAGCAAACAAATCTTGTCTTGAATTGGGAGAAGTGCCACTTTATGGTTAACGAAGGTAATGTTTTGGGCCATAAAATTTCTGAAAGAGGTATTGAGGTGGACAAAGCTAAGGTTGATGCAATTGAGAAAATGCCATGTCCTAAAGATATCAAAGGTATTCATAGTTTCCTTGGTCATGCTGGTTTCTATAGGAGATTTATCAAAGACTTCTCTAAAATTTCTAGGCCTCTTACAAATTTTTGCAAAAGGATATTCCTTTTGTTTTTGATGATGATTGTTTAGAAGCCTTTGAAACACTCAAGAAAGCCTTAATTTCTGCACCTATTGTTCAACCACCTGATTGGAACTTGCCTTTTGAAATTATGTGTGATGCTAGTGATTATGCTATTGGTGCTGTTCTAGGACAAAGATTTGATAAGAAACTAAATGTTATTCATTATGCTAGTAAAACTCTAGATAGTGCACAAAGAAATTATGCTACTACTGAAAAAGAATTTCTGGTAGTGGTGTTTGCTTGTGATAAATTCAGACCCTATATTGTAGATTCAAAAGTAATTGTTCACACCGATCATGCTACTATAAAATATCTTATGGAAAAGAAAGATGCTAAACCTAGAGTCATTAGGTGGGTTCTCTTGCTACAAGAATTTTACTTACATATCACTGATAGAAAGGGAGCTGAGAACCCCATGGCTGATAACTTGTCTAGGCTTGAAAATATTGTTGATGACCCGCAACCTATTAATGATAGCTTTCCTGATGAGTAGTTAGCTGCAATAAATGTTTCTCATAACACTCCTTGGTACACTGATTATGCTAATTACATTGTTGCTAAATATATACCATCTAGTTTCACATACCAACAAAAGAAAAAATTCTTCTATGATTTAAGACATTACTTTTGGGATGACCCACATCTTTATGAAGAAGGAGTAGATGGTATTATTAGATGTTGTGTACCTGAGCATGAACAGGGACAAATCCTACGGAAATGTCACTCCGAAGCTTATGAAGGACATCATGCGGGAGACAAAACTGCTCACAAGGTATTACAATATGGGTTTTATTGGCCTATTCTCTTCAAGGATGCTCGTAAGTTTGTTTTATCTTGTGATGAATGTCAAAGAATAGGTAATATCGGTAAGCGTCAAGAAATGCCTATGAATTAGTCACTTGCTGTTGAACCATTTGATGTTTGGGGATTTGATTACATGGGACCTTTTCCTTCCTCTAATGGGTATACTGATATTTTGGTTGCTGTTGACTATGTTACTAAGTGGGTAGAAGCTATTCCAACTAGTAGTGCTGATCACAACACCTCTATTAAAATGCTTAAAGAAGTTATTTTCCCGAGGTTTGGAGTCCCAAGATATTTAATGACTGATGGTGGTTCACACTTTATTCATGGTGCTTTCTGTAAAATGCTTGACAAGTATGATGTTAAACATAGAATTGCATCACCCTATCATCCTCAGTCTAGTGGTCAAGTTGAACTTAGCAATAGAGAAATAAAATTAATCTTACAAAAGACTGTCAATAGGTCCCAGAAGAATTGGTCTAAGAAATTAGATGATGCACTTTGGGCCTATAGAACAGCATATAAAAATCCTATGGGTATGTCTCCTTATAAAATGGTTTATGGAAAAGCTTGTCATTTGACTCTTGAGTTAGAACATAAAGCTTATTGGGCAATTAAAGAACTCAACTATGATTTCAAACTTGCTAGTGAGAAGAGGTTATTTGATATTAGCTCATTAGATGAATGGAGAGCCCAAGCTTATGAAAATGCCAAGTTATTTAAAGAAAAAGTTAAAAGATGGCATGATAAAAGAATCCAAAAGCGTGAGTTCAAGGTTGGAGAATATGTTCTTTTGTACAACTCTCGTTTCAGATTCTTTTCAGGAAAACTCCTCTCCAAATGGGAAGGACCCTATGTTATCGAGGATGTTTATCGATATGGAGCTATCAAAATAAATAATGCCGAAGGAACTAACCCGAAGGTTGTTAATGGGCAACGAATAAAACATTATATCTCAGGTACGCCCATTAATGTTGAAAGCAATATTATCCAAACTATGACACCGGAAGAACACATAAAAGAAACCTTCCGGAATACTCAAGAATCGTGAAAAAAGAGGAGGTACGTGATACGGTAAGTAAACAGACTCCGAAAAATCTGCAAAAATATTTTCTGTCCGTTTTGGAATATAACAAAAATTTGGAAAATAAGAAACAACCAGGAAGGCACCCCTGGTGGGCACAAGACACTAGGGCGCGCCTAGCTTGCCAGGCGCGCCCAAGTGGGTTGTGCCCACCTCGGGTACCTTCCGGACTCCGTTTTTCTTCCGTTTGCTTGTTTCCCAAGATAAAAAAAAATTATATACCCCCCGAACCTATTGACCTCCGTATCGCGGAGAAATCTCCTGTTTTCTTTTCTTGCTGTTTTCTGACAGATCTAATCCACCATGGCCACTTCAAGCTCCTACAAGGACAAGTTCTTCGAGAACGTCATCAACCCATATCTGCGGGAGGTGATGCAGCACCCTCAAGCCATCATCCGTGGAGGCTAGGCTTGAAGCTATGGAGCAGGAAGTCTTCCGGTGCAAGGGGATGGTGGAACATGGACTCAATGCCAATCACCTCATGATCGCGGACTACACCCGTTATCTCAAGGTGGATGGCAAGTCCATGAAGGACATCGTCTTCTCCTTCAACGAGCAAATCAACTTCCTCCAGAGCCAGATCTATGACCTTCCAAACCAAGTCTTTGAATATGAGGCAAGGTTTAAAGGTATGAGTTTGGCTGCCAGTTGCAGGACCCGAGAGACTCACTCCTCCTCTTATGATGGTGAGCCTCTGCCATGGAAACCCGAGGACAAGATCGCTACCACTTCATCGCCACCACCTCCTTCTTCATCACCAAAAAAAAATTGAGTATCGGGTATGGGCACTCCCCTAGACTTACGCCAAGCTTGGGGGAGGTGCCCCAGTATCGTATCACCTCCACTATCTTTTGCCTTTACTTTTCTTAGTTCGATCCATAGTTATCTTTTGCTTTAGATGAATAAAAGTTTAGTTCGATCCTTTATTTTTGAGAGTTTGCTTAGTGATCTATCCTTGTAATCGTGTGCGAGATATATAATAAAGTTTAGTTTGAGTTTTGCTTTCTTTACTTTCATGTTTCAATAAAAAGAAAGGAAATAAATGAAAAAGATCATATGCTAATCTTATGGTAAGTAATGACACCACATAAGGAAAAGTATAAGTAGAAAATTTTATTGGAGATTGACAAACATAGCATTGGTCAATGATGCAATTCATGAAAGAATTAATAAGGGAAGAGAAGATTCACATGCAAATATACTATCTTGGAAATCTTTTGTGATTGTGAGCCCCCATCAAAATATTATATGCCAAAATTATTGACGTTGGACAAGGAAGACAACGTAATGATTTATGTTTGTTCATATTCACATAGAAGTTATATTGTCATAGATCCTTCAACATGTGGTGCTTGCCCCCTATCTTTGCTAGCCAAAATTTCTGCACCAAGTAGAGATACTACTTGTGCATCCAAAAACCCTTAAACCCAAATCTTGTTTTGAGAGTCCACCATACCTACCTATGGATTGAGTAAGATCCTTCAAGTAAGTTGTCATCGGTGCAATAAGGCAATGAAAATTGCTTTTAAAAGTGTTAGATCATTTAGTGTAAGAGAAAATTGAGCATTGTACGAACTTGTGATGGCAAAGAATAAAAGCGATAGACTGCATAATAAAGGTTGCTATCATAAGGGGCAATATAACATGACGTTCTTTTGCACTAAGGGATTGAGCATACAAACAAAAAGCACATGGCAACCTCTGCTTCCCTCTGTGAAGGGCCTATCTTTTACTTTTATGTATTTACTTTTTATGCAAGAGTCAAAGTTCTTCTCTCTATTCCTTTTTATTTTCCCTTTTGGCAAGCATCATGTAGTGAGGAAAGATCTAGGCACATATATCCAGTTGAATATGGGTATCATGAGTTATTATTGTTGACATCACCCTTGAGGTGAATATGTTAGGAGGCGAAACTATAAGCCCCTATCTTTCTATGTGTCCGGTTGAAACATTTTGCTCATGTGTATGCGGTGAGTGCTAGCAATCATAGAAGACTATATGATGGTTGAGTATGTGGACTTGCCTAAAGGCTCCGATACGTGACCCTTCCTGAAAAGATGATGAATTGTAGTTGCAAAGTTGACTAAGAACATAGTTTGTTGGTTTTCAATAGAGTTTATGCTTTATACTTCGATGTTGTGATGAATTGTTACTTATTCATGAGAAGTCTATGATAAAAGTTCTATGATAAAGTTTTATGTTAAAGTTTGTTGCTGTTATAATAATTTACATGATGCTTCTATGTCCGTATTTTGTTTTTATCGGCACCTCTCTCTCTAAACATGTGGACATGTTTTTCGATTTCGGCTTTCGCTTGAGGACAAGCGAGGTCTAAGCTTGGGGGAGTTGATACGTCCATTTTGCATCATGTTTTCCTACTGTTATTTATAATATTTTTATGCATAATAATGCTTTTTGGAGTAATTCTAATGCCTTTTCTCTCATAATATGCAAGGTTCACACAAAGAGGGAGAATTCCGGCAGCTGGAAATCTGGACCTGAAAAAGCTACGTCATGCTACCTATTCTGCACAACTCCAAATGAGCTGAAACTTCACGAGGAATTTTTATGGAATAAATAAGAAATACTGCAGCAAATAACTACCAAAGGGGGGCCACCTGGTGAGCACAAGACACCAGGGCGCGCCAGGCCCCCCAAGAACGCCCTGGTGGGTTGTGCTCAGCCAAGCCCACCTCTAGTGCCCATCTTCTGGTATATAAGTTGTTTTGACCTAGAAAAAATTAGGAGAGGACTTTCGGGATGGAGCGCCACCGTCTCGAGGCGGAACTTGGGCAGGAGCACTTTTGCCCTCCGGCGGAGCGATTCTATCGGGGGAACTTCCCTCCCGGAGGGGGAAATCATCGTCATCATCATCACCAACAACTCTCCCATCTTGGGGAGAGCAATCTCCATCAACATCTTCAACAACACCATCTCCTCTCAAACCCTAGTTCATATCTCATGTTCAATCTTTGTACTGGAACTATAGATTGGTACTTGTGGGTGACTAGTAGTGTTGATTACATCTTGTAGTTGATTACTATATGGTTTATTTGGTGGAAGATTATATGTTCAGATTCATTATGCTATTTAATACCCCTCTGATCTTGAGCATGATTATTATTCGTGAGTAGTTACTTTTGTTCTTGAAGTCACGGGACAAATCATGTTGCAAGTAATCATGTGAACTTGATATGTGTTCGATATTTTGATGATATGTGTATTGTGATTCCCTTAGTGGTGTCATGTGAACGTCGACTACATGACACTTCACCATATTTGGGCCTAAGGGAATGTATTATGGAGTAGTTATTAGATGATGGGTTGCGAGAGTGACAGAAGCTTAAACCCTAGTTTATGCGCTATTCCGTAAGGGACCGATTGGATCCAAAAGTTTAATGCTATGGTTAGAATTTATTCTTAATACTTTCTCATAGTTGCGGATGCTTGCGAGGGGGTTAATCATAAGTAGGAGGTTTGTTCAAGTAAGAACAACACCTAAGCACCGATCCACCCACATATCAAATTATCAAAGTAGTGAACACAAATCAAGCCAACATGATGAAAGTGACTAGATGAAATTCCCTTGTACCCTCAAGAACACTTTGCTTATCATAAGAGACTGTTTTGGCCTGTCCTTTGCCTCAAAAGGATTGGGCTACCTTGCTGCACTTTTGTTACCATTATTGCTACTTGCCCGTTACAAATTATCTTGCTATCAATTGCTACCAAGATCTATTCTTTTCCGTTCTGTCTAATGTTGGTCTGGCCATTGTAGCATCCATTCTTCTTGAGGTACATGAAATAGGTCATACTTGCTCAAGAATCTTCAGTCTGGTTGGTTCACTTCAGGTAAATTTTCTGGCAGCTTCAGTTTCTGTACATTGGCACAAAAAGTTGTTAACTTCTGTTTAGACGAATTTAACTCTTAAATTGTTTGACCGTGTTCCAAAATTGAAGCTATACTTGGAATAGATTGTTCATTAAAATGTTATTGTCTTCCCTTTGAATTTGGATGGCCTCTCTGAGTCTTGTCCTGCTGATTCTCAGGAGTTGTGAGAGTTCAGCTGTGCGAACATTGAGGTGGATTTTATTATGATACCTTTGCCACATTGAACTGCTTTTAGAAATTGAGCGCTTGGTTACCCTATTATCTTTCAATCAGTTAATAGCTTTTCATCGCGGCACACATAAGACGAAATATTGGACAATCATCGGTCAACCTTATTTATCTACAATTTAATTTTATGTTTAAAGAAGAGCAATGAACATTCCATGAATTATTTTCTGCAACAGCTTAAAAACTAAGCATATCATATTTTATTTATTTTCTACGGGGATGCATCACAGTTCATTAGCCACATACTTTTTTTGAGGGTCTCATTAACCACATACTGATGTTAAGTTATACCATTTATTCATTCCTAGCAGATTTGAAGATTCTGGAGATGAGATAGATTGTAGCAGTACACCCTATCACCTGATGGAGAAAAGAGCCTAGAAAAGAATATTCGACCTGAGCTGGAACATGAGGTATATTCTTTTTTCAGTTTGAATTTATTTACTATTACCTATGATAGTTGCAACTAAAAAGAACTCCAAAATTGTCAAGAGGACATTGTAGTTCAACTATTCAAACTTTATGCTGCAGTTCTATGATTATATCCGAGTCTTATGCTTTCCGTCAAAACACACTGCAAATTAATGTCTGGACAAGTGAATCTCCCATGAATATTCAATTTTATTTTAGTTAAGAGGCCATGAAGTTTGTGGATTGCACAGTGCTACTTTATCAACAGTCTTACAAGAAGCATTTTATTTCCCCATAATAAGAATGTTTCAACCTTATAAATATCAAATTCTACGTTGACTGTGGTTCTCTCTTCTACTGCAACAGCCCTTGACGACAACATTTGCCGAGGTTTTCCAGTGAATGTTTGATTACATAGATATGCTCTTTCTCATGGTTCACCCTCGGAAACTTTTATACATGGCCATTGGTATGCATTTCATCACTTTGTTATGGAGGGAATTCTCTCGTCGATCTTTTCTGTTTAGCTGTTCTGCTTGAACTTGTGCAATTCATACGGTTATATATACTGGTTTAGTGGTAGAAATTTGGAGTGCTCATTATACTAACTCTGTTACTCGTTAGGCATTGTCATGCATACCATCTTTCCGTAATGCAACTATGTACACTCTCAGATGATAGTTTGTCCTAATGTTTACACTCACATGATGGTCATACTCTTCCTTTACTGAATAAGCATTCTCTTCTTTGAACAATGGTAACATATTCCTTCACAGTCATATCTATTGCTATTTGTGGATAGTTGCGGCCATTTATGATTGCACTCACAGGTCAATGTTGTACTATGTCCAGGCAGAAGAAGAGAAACTGGCAGACGGATCAAATGAAACAATCTCAATTTGACAACATCACGCCATGAACCAGGGGAGGGAGGAGGGGTGGGATTGGACTTAGAGGGTTATACGCTTACGGAATGTAGTACGCGGTGGAGAGCAAGCGAAGGTGGCAGTCGTAGATGTCATTGTCACCGGCAAGTCCATCACTGTGGCCTTCATGTTTACATGCTAGCAAGTGTTTGTAAAGATTAAGAAGGTTTGAGCCCTCTGACAGTTTGGCTATTGTGATTTGTAATTCTTAAACTCAATTACTGGATCGAAATTTTAGGCCTACATTTAATAAATCTGATTGTTGTAAAGCCCAGATTCAAAATTAAGTCCATCGATTTGAGCCAAAAAAATAAGCAGCACATAGTACAGATAAGAAAGTATAAGGGGCGCACCACACCTGGCACCGCCGAGCTCCCTCTCAGGCGGCACCACTGGGTGGCGCCCCAACCACTAGTATGCTTATAGCAGAGACCATTTATGACACTAACAGGGTATGCCCGGTGCTTTAGGAGAGCATCGTAAAAGAACCAACCATATATAAGATAAGAACAGTAAGATTGATATCTAGCATGTAACACTACAAAAAAAAGACACATCCGTGACATTTTGGATCGAACGAAATTTTTTTCTGTCATGCTTATGACACTTCTATGACGATAATTGTGACAAAACACGGTATCATCATAGATGTGGTGGGATCCTACTTCTATGACAAAAAATCATGACAGAAAATGGGCTTTTCGTCCTAGGCGGGCAGGAGACGCAGCTGCATGACATTCTTTGGGCCGTCCATGACGGAAAAAATCATGGTAGAAGCGAGGGCGAGGAAAATATCGGGGAGTTCCCGGTTACGGTGGGTGGTCAGGGCCGAGCGATGCACGGAGGGATTGCGCATTTCTCTCGTACACGTATGCGCGTGGGTGCGAGGCGTTGGGCTCTAACTGAACCCGAGGGAGGCATTCGCTTACTGAACCCGATCGATTGCACTAGCTACGTTACTGAACCCGAGCGATCGATCCCTGGTTGTTAACTGAACCCGAGCGATTCCTTTGCTACTGCTGCTAACTAAAGTCGATCGAACCTGCTGCTGCCTCTTGATGAACAGTGACCGTTGTTGGGGTTGGATGAACAGTTCCCGGTGGGGGTTGGATGAACAAGACCCCGTGGTAGTAGAGGCCGTTGCCACTGGAGGAACAGGACCCTGATCGAGAGGAGGCCGCCACACACCCGAGCCGGTTGGGGGTGGATGAACAGGACCCCGTGGTGGGCTGGTTGAACAGGACCCCGTGTGGAGGGCTGGTTGAACAGTAGCCGGTGGAGGCTGGATGAACAGGACCCCATGGTGAACAGTAGCTGGTGGAGGCTGGAGGAAGTCGACGGTGGATGAACAGTGCCTGGTGGAGGCTGGAGGAAGTCGATGGTGGATGAACAGTAGCCCGTGGAGGCTGGAGCGAGGCAGTAGACGGTGGATGAACAGTAACCCGTGGAGTCCCATTTTGCGGTACGCCACACCCCTTCTGATGAACAGGACCCCCGTTTTGACCGTAGGCGCTCCAACGCAAGTCCGTTTCCTCCGTTTTGTGGTACGCCACACCCCTCCCGATCAACAGCACCCCGTTTCGATCATAGGCACTCGAACACAAGTCCGTTTCCTCCGTTGTGCGGTATGCCAGCCCCTTCCCGATGAATAGGACCCCGTTTCGACCGTCCGCGGTCGAACAGAAGGCCGTTTTCCTCCGTTTTGCAGTACGCCAGACCCCGTTCCGGCTGTTCCGTCCAAGCCAGTTGGCTCCCGTTGAACACGACCCATTTTGACCCAGTGGCTTCGCTCCCGATGAATAGGATGCGTTCCGACCCAGTCACTTGGCTCCCAGCGAACACGACGTTGTTTCCTTCGTTCCGACCCAGCCGGTTAGCTGGCGATGAACAGGACAACGTCGCTACCGTCCGTTGCGTCTCCATGTACACGAGCCCTGGCCGTCCGTATGCGTGAGTACGCGTTTCGAGACCCCACTCGTATGTACATACGTGGCCGTATTTTTTGGCGTGTGGCTATATGTACGTGTACACGGTTTAGACAGGACAGACTGAACTGCTACATGGGGGACTCTACTATGACATGTGGCGCTACTTACTCAGCCACGGTTCATCATTGCAGAGCGACCAATCGACCAGTATGTACATACACGTTCGTGATAAGACAGACAACGCTACGTACGCTTCGACCGGGTGGGTCCCAGCTGTCAGGGAGGATAAGGACGCACTTCCTTGCGTGCGAAGATATAGCTGCTGGGTCCCAGCTGTCACGGGGAGGAATCATTTTTTTGCCCGTAATAAGGACGCACTTCCTTGCGTGCGAAGATGTAGCTGGTGGGTCCCAGCTGTCAGGGGGAGAAAACATTATTTTTCAGGGTAAAAAGGATGCAGTTGCATGCATGCGTCCATGGGCGTGGTGCGTTCCCACTGTTAGCCTCTCACGTACAGTCATCTTCCGATGACTCTCGTTTGTTGACCATGTTGACCACACCGTGCTGAGCGCACCAAGGCCGGTGGACGACGGCAAGGCCCCAGACTGGAATGACCTAGAGATGGGAAAGACATGGCAGTGGAGTCACAGATGGAGAGGAGTGGGAACTTGACTGGTTCGGGTGTGCGGCAGCACTGCCGCCCACGGGAGACAGGAGCAAGAACAGAGGTTGAAGAAGCAGCATGGCTGTTGGATTAACATCCAATGGTCCAGCTGCTAGAATCATTTGTTGATTAAGTTGACAAAGCCCTGCGTACGTGTCAGCTTAGTAGGCCCATAAGTCAGCCACCAAATCTGCCGGGTCCCAACTGTCATCGGGAGGAATAGTTTTTTCCGCATAACAAGGAGGCACTTCCTTCCGTGCGAAGATACAACTGGTGGGTCCCAGCTGTCAGGGGGAGGAAACATTTTTTTCAGCTTAATAAGGAGGAACTTTCCTTGCGTGTGACCATGGACCTCATGGGTCCCAGCTGTCAGGCTCTCCAGGTACATTCCTCTTCTGATGACTCTCGTTTGTTGACCACACCGTGCCGAGCGCAGCAAGGCGGTGGACGATGGCAAGGCCCCGGACGGGAACGACCCGGAGATGGGAAGATGCGGCAGTGGAGTTGTAGATTAAGAGGAGTACAAGAGTTATAACTGGTTCTGGTGCGGCGTGGGGCTGCAGTCGGTGGAGAATAATAGGAGGTGTGGAGGGGTGGAGGGATAGCCTGGCCGGCGGTGGGGTAGCGCTTCGCAGCGATGCATGCTAAGCAGAGCTGCTAGCCGTCGGAGGCCAGAGCAGGCGGCCCCGGCGACACTGGAGGAAGAAGACGAGAGATTGAAGGTGCATGCCGGTTGTTGGATATAAATCCAATGACTGTGGATGTCAGAATCATTTGTTGACTAAGTTGACAACGCCTTGCGTAGGCTTCGACCTATTGGCCCACATGTCAGCCTGCAAAAATGTGGCATATATTTAACCCATGTTTTCTAGAATTTACAGTCCATTTGCTGGGCTGGGTGAACAAATAATTTCGCAGCAATGCGGCCCATTTAATATTTTCTAAGAAATCCCAGCCCATTTGCAGTTTCTTGAAATACATGAATTAGCTGGGCTTGTTCTATATTTAATGTTAGGTTAGAAGGAGGAATTAATATAAAAAATAAACCGGAGCTACACATTTTTATTATATATAAAATTAACAAATTAGCAAGTTATTGCTCAAAAGAAAAATGAGCGCATTATTATTACATTGGTCCTTAAAATCTTCGCAACCATTTGTACGCAATCACCAGGATTTTCCTTGCTTGTGAGTCAAAAACAACCAGGATTTTCCTTGCCAACTTCTGTTAAACATTTACTTTTATAAGTTAATAAGACGTGGGATGTTTTAACAATGTATATATAAGTCTCTATTAAATATACGATAATAGTAATAATATAAATATATATAATGTGGTTAGAAGGGAAAAAATAAATTGGACACTGCATTATTATTCTTATATATAGATAAATAGAACAGAGATCTGTGTTTTATTAAAAAAATACATTGGGCTGCCGATGTTTAAGAAAAAGTAAAACCTATGTTGGGAGGCCCATAGGCCGGTATGTACATGATGGACCTCAAAAAATAAGTTGAAACCACTGTCTCGGTATGTCATGGGATACGCATGTTAAAAAACAAAATCTAGGCCTAGCTGATACTTGTTCGCCCTCTGAAAAAAATGATACCAGCTAGATCCCCGATACCTCTTTCCTGCAACAAAAAAAAAAGATCCCCGATACCCCTGAAAAAAAAGCTCCCCGATGACAGTCATTGTTGGAAATTTATTTTGTTTATTGACTAGGTTGACAAACCCGTGGACCCCAACGTCAGTATACAATTAGGAGGAAGCTTTTTTTCCAATGAGGCACTTGCTTGCGTACGGCTTGGACCTGTTGGGTCCCCACTGTAAGCCTCTCGGCGTACAGTCCTCTCCGGATTCCTCTTGTTTGTTGAGCATGTTGACAACGGCATACGGCGGCGCCACGGCGAGCGCACACGGACGGGAAAGAACCGGAGCCGGGGAAGACGCCTTCATTCTTTCGAACATACCGCACTAGCCCGGTGGCTGCAACCCTCTCACCCAAAAGCTGTACTGCCCGGGTTTGATTCCAACTGGTGCAGTTGAAAAATATCTAACACTTGCCAAAATTTCGTCCCTAGTTTACCCAGTTTTTCGCACACTCAACATTGTCTTGCCATTTTGAAAATAGCATATATTTTTGACTTTGCATCATATGAAGATGTGCTATACATGAATGTTGATCAGCATGATGTTAACTTGTTGTTAGTTCCATTTTTTACCATGAATAAAATTTACAACATTCTGTTATCCATGTTTGAAAAGTGTGTGTTAATTTAAATGCTCTGCCTCTGAAACATGTTGTTTCTTATCTGAAAATCACTTGGACAAGCAGCCATCGCCGGTGTTGGAATCGATGCCGCGCTTCTTCAGTCCCCTGGCAGCGCGAGGGGGAAATAAACTTCTGTCCCGTTCTGCCGGTTGGGGAATGGAGCGAACTGGATTAAAGAGGGGGCCGGTGACACGACTGAAGAAGCACATCAGACGCGATTTTTTTTCAGTGGATGGCTCTCGATGGCATTTTTTTACTTGCCTCTGCACCATACAACTTGTATTTTTAGCCTCGCAGTCCGTGGTGGACCAGCAGCCCATTTGCTGGGCGGGCCAACCTACAGAAAGCAGCACTTGATTTTTTCATCAAGGCCCAAAAACAACGCAGTACTATGTTTGTTTTGAGGCCGAAAACATTACGGCAGGGGTTGAGCGGGGGAGGGGGGAAGACAGAGCAAAAATATAAAAAAGAGCTGATGCACTGTTGCTACCCTAACAAGCAGGTGCAATTCTTCTCGGGAAGGTGGTGTGCCGTTGACACTCACACGTCACAATCCCACAGTAGACATTCTAACAAGTTCACACACAAGTACAACAGAAAAGGTAAACATTCGTATCAAACTCAGGTTCATAGAACACGTTCATATTCATAGCCAACATTCACAATCAACAACTCAAAAGATTCATATATACACAAGTTCAACATGTCTATGCATCCAAATGATTGATAGATCATAAGACAATATTCATAGATAATTCACAAAAAGATTCAGATATACACATGTTCATCATGTTTATGCATCCAAATGATTGAGATCACAGCCAATATCATCCATGGACAAACTTTAATTACCTAGGGTACAGACTGGTAAATGGTGTTCACTCGGTGGTACTTCTTGCTAAAATTAATGCTTGTACGAGTAAACTTTCGAGTACATAAGAGGCAACACAGACAATCTGAACTTTGCTTGTAGGTTTATCCTCGAGATTGTGGCCTCGATGCCGAGGGAGGTTTGAGCAACTTGGCCACTACTTTCATCCAACTAGTTTACTGGCTCATCTTGGTCCTCTAGCTCACCAAAATTCTACATTGCAGACAAGAAAGGAGGTGGTCGATAAAATGAACCACCCAAATTTTTTGTGCAGTTCAACTGAAATGGAGCATCCCTGGCGCGCAGACTGATTAAGTGCCAGATGAATATATGCGTCAACCAACTTGTCTGGAATCTTTAGACCCCATGCCATACAGTTCACTACCATATGTGCCGATAACCAAAAGGCACAAGTTGGGACCAAAGACTGGATTGCGTTTTTCTAGGCTATGCGCCAAGCAATATTGTTGGCGTTCACTCTGGCACTTCTTCTTGTCAACATTGATGCTTGTCTGAGTGAACTTTGGAGTACATAGCAGCAGCATAAGTATCTGTCCATCTGATCTTTTTGTGCAGTTCTACTGAAATCGCCCAATGTAATGATTTGCCTGCGAGTTCAGGCTCCAAGTTACTCCTTTATGAAATCGGCAAACAGTAGCACAATACCAAATTACCAATACATATGACAAGCACAATAACCAGGATAAAGACCGGTACCAACCTGTGTGAGGTAGCATATCAATTACTATTTCCTTTGACTGGAAGCCGAGATAAGCGAGTGACAGGAAAGGAAGGATGCAGTCGAGGCAATGAAGCACCCAAAGTTTTTGTGCAGTTCCACCAAAATCGAGCATCCCTGTTGGCACATATATTGAGAGAGTGAGATTACTATAATAGTGGGACTAGTTGATGAAACATACACTAATAAATAGAAGCACCCTCATTATCTTAATGGGTAAAGTTAGCAACATAGTAGTCTTGCTTAAAGAGAGGTATTAGTTTATTTAATCAGTGCCAATTAGCTCAACACTCAAAGCATTGCCATGTATCATAGGTTGCAAAACTTTAACGTGCAAAGATAAAGGAGTTTCTCATGACAGTAGCAACACAGTAGTACGATACAAATAGAGATGACAGCAAACTAATATGGATGAAGGCCTTAGGCCAGTACCAACCTGAGCAAAAAGCTTATTCAAGTAGTCCCAGAAGAGATGATAAAGCACTCACTGGAATCATTCAATAGTATATATTTTTGTGCACTTCAAATGTATGGTTGACATCACTCTTGTTTACCAGTGGTGAGATTATATCGAAAGATTATCAAGAACTTCCAACAGAGTTAAAGCACTGGCTGGGATAAAGTTCATTGTATTCTCTTGCGCAGTTCCACTAAAATGTACGATTGGCACAACATGATCCCTGTTTGCACAAGTAGGAACAAGGTGAAACCTTCATTAGCTTAGTGAGAAAGGATAGAAAGACATTGGCATATTACTTTAACAGTAGCATCAAATTCATGATGGACAATACGCAAAACATTGCCTCATTGAACTAGTGGCAATAAATTGACATGCAAAACAATAGCATTATTATCTCATGACACTACCAAGATTCCCTCCCTGCTCCACCACATGATTCACCTCCACAGACACACATACACACGTACATGATTCAGCATAGGGTGCTACTAAAGATTTGTTTAACTCCGACAGGAAAATTAGGCAGCGATTATTTAGTGCTACTTAAGTACTCCTAATTAATTAAGACCTTGCAGGAGAGATAGCAGAAGTGGAAGGGCTCCTGGAGGATCGTCTCACATGTAAGGGAGATGTTGCCAGAGCCCTTGAATGGCCTCGACTGAGGCCTCGGCTTCAGCAAGATCACCTTGGCACTGTTGATCATGTAGAGCTGGGTCACACATGCATCCAGAATCCAGTTAATTAGTATGATGTGTCGTCAAGCCAAGTACTACTCTGCTGCATTTCTCTATCTATCTCTACTCTTATAAAAAATAGAGTTGGTGATGATGGTGTGCTTGCCATCTTGCAATATAGGCCATCCAATTTATATCAGACGGATAGGAAGGAAACTATGGCAATTTTGCCAAAAGATACTGTCGGCGTACGACACCTATGGGACCGCAGGGATCCCTTCTACAGTTCGGCAGAGGGAAGAGGCGTGCACAAAGAGCAGAACCAACGAACAACGCGAGGGAATTTTTACCCAGGTTCAGGCCGCTAATCAGCGTAAAACCCTACTCCTGCTTTAGTTTATTATTTGGGTGTTCGTCCCAGTTCCAGGAGCGCTTGCGATGAACAGTACATTCAAGCAGCAGCTACACATGCAGAATGGGCCGAGAGCGTTCTCCCCCTGTAGCAGTTACCTTGGGCCTCCTTTTATATGCTCAAAGGGGTCTCCACAGTGGCAAAATGTACATACATTGAGGTGTAAAGTAGCTACAGGGTAATCATACCTAACCACTGACGGTTTAGGACAAATGCATTTAATGCACCGTGAGGTGTCCGTTTAGGTGTCCTCATTTCTTGGGGATGGAAAAAGGGGATGTCCCATCAGCACCGCTTAAGCTCTCCTCCACTGGTACCCTGCCACGCATCCAGGAATGGGCCCAGGATGCCAGGCTGATTGCTGTGCTGAAGCGGTGGAACAGTGGTAGAATCTTGCCGGGACGCAAATCTTGCCGGGCCCAAGTCTTGCCGGGTTCCGCGAGTCACCCCGGCAAGATCTTGTCGGGGCCTTGGGCTTCGGCCTTCAGCTCTTATTAACTCCTGATCCTTTGATTCTTGATCTAAGCGTCCCCTTGACAATCTTGCACTAATCTCCAATTATTCCCCCGGCAAGCCTTGCCATGGGTTTGGCTACAACTGCCCGTGCACAAGTATGGGGTACTAAAATCCCAACACTTAGTACACCGACAGGAGCCCCCGGGCCTAGGCCATACACGAGTGCGAGGCGTTGTTGGGCTAGGCCCAAATAGTGCACGGGCACGCGTGGCAGTGGATTAACTGTTCGTAATGATTTTGCTTACTGCGCGCCCCCACTATGCGCATTGAATGCGGGATGTGGGGCGCGTGCGCTGAACGGCCGTGGCCGCAGCGCGCTTGTAGAGGCGTATTCACATTGGGCAGTAAAAGAGGTGGCCTCGCTCCTTCCCCATAAAAAGAAAACTACAGAGGTGCGGCCTATTTACCCCCTCTTTTCTTCTTCTTCTCAATCTGAAATCCGCCATTGCCTTCCTCCTCTCGAGCTCAGAGCGAAGTTTCTCCCCATCCGCTCATCGCCTCCACACCCGCTCCATCCTCGGCTTTCGTCCCCGCAGTCACCATGCCGCCCAAGATCAGCAAAGGCAAAGGCAAGGAAACCAAGGCCGATGTCCCGGAGAGCGAGTTGGTAAAGATGCGGAAGAAGTACATCGTCTTCGCCCCGACGCTCGACGCGAATGCCCTGAAGAACCGGTACCAATGCATGTGGGTGAGGGAGACGAAGGCTCACCCCGCGACTCGCGTGATTCCAAGTTCTTGTTCCAAAAGCGGACCAGATAGATATCCCTTCTTCGCCGCTTACTTCTATTGCGGGCTTTGTCCTCCATTTTTTTATTTCTTTAATGACATTATGTACACATATGGCTTCCGTCTTCTCGATTTCACTCCGAATGCCATAATGTGCATGTCCATCTTTGCTCATCTTTGTGAAAACTTTGTTGGAACGCTGCAGACATTATGAGGCTGCACCCCGGGCTGAACAACAATCTGACTGTTATGCAGCTTGGCGCTCTCCGCCAAAGGTTATTCCAGCGCGACAACAAGCATCAGTTGCCGGCAAGAATTGTCCCTCTGTGCAACAACTCCTCCTTGGGGTCAATCATTGCTATAATGCCAGCATTCAATGCCCACAGTCTTGATGCAACTTGGGTCGAGCCATCTGAAGAGGAGGCACAGAAGTTCTTTGATAACCTGACGGAGAGAGCCGTCCGGGCCACCACTGATGAGGAAGTGGCATATATTGCCACTAGGGCAGAGGAGGCAGCTCTTGCCGCGGAGGCCGGCGGCGTCGGTTTCACAG
The DNA here is from genome assembly GCA_011799875.1 of Thinopyrum elongatum. Taxonomy (NCBI): domain Eukaryota; kingdom Viridiplantae; phylum Streptophyta; class Magnoliopsida; order Poales; family Poaceae; genus Thinopyrum; species Thinopyrum elongatum. The sequence goes on along the minus strand of CM022303.1, from coordinate 283,821,405 downwards.
AATGGGAAACCAGTGACGCAGAAGTTATGGTGGAAGAAAATCTTGCCGGGGAGAGCAAAGTTGCCGGGGAACAGAGCGGTGCAGCCGCCGAGAGCTCGTCAGACGGAGACGCGGCTGAAGAAGAGCCGCAGGAGGAGCCCCCATTCCTGAAGAAGACAAAGTGTGTTCTTCGTAAGGCCACCTCTGGCATCTCGGCAAACCAGCCTTCTTCGAGCAGCGAAGCTCCCGGCAAGAAGGCGGCCGGCAAGGCTGTACCGCAGCAAGGCGTTAGGCAGCAAACCGTGCGGCGTGCGAGACACGCACCCGCGGCAGACACTGGGGCGGCGGGGTCATCTCACATGACCTTGCCGGAAACTGAGGTAGCAGAGCCGTGTCAACCCCCTGCACATGCCACAGCCAAGCGACCTAGGGCTCCTCCTCTGCCTTCTCATACAGACATGGCAACAGAGGTCGATTTCGACATCTCCGGCTTCAGCCCGGAACATGAAGAGGAAGAGTAAGTACCCTGTGACAGCCTTTATCTTCCAAACTTTGAGTTCAGTTGATCTTATTATTTTGCTTTGTCTTGTCCCTGCAGTGACACAGAAACCTTGGCGGAAAGGGTGGCGAAGAGGGCAAAGACTTCCACGGGCGACGAGCCCCCGGCAGGCCCCACAAGCGCACCAAAAACTATTACCATCAGCCCAGAGCTTAGCCCTCGTCACAGCCCCCAGCACAGCCCTCAAAGTAAGTCTATTACTTAACTTTTGCTGGCAGATGCTGAGGTATCATTCTTGCCGCTGATATCTTTGGGCTTGCAGGAGAAGAACATCATCAGGGAAGGTCACTGGAAGACGCCCCCGTCATGCCGCCTCCGTCAACTACGCCGCCCGCAAGCGCATCTCCGACAAGATCCTTTGCCGACGAGCCTATCTTGGTTGAGGAGGAGCCGGCAAGCATGGGCTCCGGCAACCTTTCCCCGGCAACTAAGTTTGCCGGGAGGGGCAAAGCCACCTCTCAACAGCTCGATGCAGGTAACTGTTTGCCTCAGAGCGCTTGCTATCTTTCCCTTTATCTCTCTTTCTTTTGTCTTCTTGAACTTCATCCTTGGTCTTATTTTGTCCCCCCCTCCTTCGCCCTTCAGAATTCCCTGTGATGGAACATATGGACGTCGACGCTGTCATCGAGGGAACCACCAGAGATGCTGCCGCCGAAGCCGACGAGATCGCCGCTAGCAAGGCCGCTAAGGAATCTGCTGAGAGGACCGGCAAGGAGGCTGGTGACCGCACTGGCGGCATTCCTGCCGCAGGAGCGCCAGGCACTGCGCCGGCCACAAAGCCCCCAGCTACCGATGAGGCGGTTGCCGAGGATCAGCCATTGACATCCGAAGCCCCTCCAATGAGCAAATATCTCAAGGTTGGCGACAACCTGTTCATCAACTTGCCGGCGACGGCAAGTATTGGAGCGTCGACCGAAGGGGGAACTTTCGATGAGGAGATCATCACAGCCGCCGGGCTCAAGATCGTCGATGAACCAAGGGCCAGCAGCAACAAATCTGAAGAAGATCAGCTCCTTCAAGCCATGGGCGATAACTTCCGCAAGCTCCAAGCGCTCCACCGTGCCCAAAAAGAGAAGGTGGATTCCAGAGCTGCAGTTGTCGAAGCAGCCAAAACGGATTTCCAAAAGCGCATTGAGCAAACGCAAATCTGGTATGCCGAGGCCTATCAAGAGCTGACTGCCCATCAGGAACAAGTGAGCCAAAGCTGGACAGAGCTCCTCTTGAAGCAATCTGACATGGAGAAGGCGCAAGAAGAAGCCACACAAAGAATTGCTGCTGAAGATACCCTCCTGACGGAGCGCCGCATTGCGCTTGATGCTCATGAGGAAGACCTTGTCGCACGTGAGCAGGCGCTCGCCGCCAAGCTTCGCAGCAAGGATGAAGAGATCGAAAAGCTTGTCGCGCGGTGGACCCAGGAGCTGGAGCAGAAGCACAAGGAGGCGCTCGAAGCTCTAACTGTAGATCACGCCGGCAAGCTCAAGGAGGCCGTCGATGCTGCCAAGGCTGCAGAGGCCGCCAAGAATGAGCTGAACGACAAAGTGAAGAGGCTGGAAGTGAACCTTGAAGAACACGACAAGGAGCTCTCGTCACTCAAAGGTGACAGGGAAAAACCCTCCACACCTTGGCGGAGATGCAAGTTGCCATGTCCGACAAGACCAAACAGCTCTCTTCAGCTAATGATACTATTGCCTATCTGAGCCTGAAATTGACCACGCTGGAGAAGTCACTTGAGGACGGCAGAGCTCGTGAGAAGGCCCTGAGCAAGGATCTCCAAGACGAGAAGAACCTGCTCAAAAGCGCCGCCGCCGCCCAAGTTGACTACGAAAAGGGGGTGGAAATTTGGACTGAACGCCTCGTCGACGCCGCGGAGAAGCTCACGGCACAACTATCAACCATGGGCCTGCCAAACTTCAAGTATTCCACTGAAGAAAGGGTATCCCGTAGCGCCAGGCTGACCATATTCTTTGAAAGCATCATTGAAGCTCTGAAGCTGCTCCAAGCCAACCGAGCGACCCAACTGGCCAATGAATCCCGCAAGCTTTGCCGGGCCGTCCTCAGCAAGGTACTCATCAAGGTGGTGCACAAGAACCCTGGCATCAACCTCACCTCGTGCTTGAACGCTTGCCGAAGGATGCAGATCTCAAGGCACTTGAGGAACTTATCATGCCTATCCTTGAAAAGGTAGACTCAATCAAAAGGGTCGAAGGCCAGTGCAGAGATTAACTGCTCCACCTCTTCTTGCCGTCGCCATTCCATGCCAATGCCAATTAAGTCTTAAGTTAGAACTGCGGCAACTTTATCAATGTAATATAACTTGCTTATGTTTGGGTATATGCATGCTATTTCCCTTGTCTGATTCCTTTATGTATGGAGTTCACCCTACGCTTACTGAAAACTTGCCGGCGCGCAACCTGCCACAAGCGCTGGGTGCGGAACTTCAGCAGCCTGCTTTCTCATCTCTCGTATTCCGGTTTCACCAAGGGAGGGGGAAGCGTGTGCCTGACAACAAGCTATGAATCGCCTCTGATGATGAGCTTCTTGATACCAAAGTCTGCCGTGATCCTAAGACCGGCAAGCAGTCCCTCATATTCCGCAGTGTTGTTTGTTGAACTCTCCTGGGGAAAATGCATCTGGATCACATACTTGAGGTGCTCTCCAGTGGGTGCGACAAGCAGCACGCCAGCACCGGTGCCTTGCAGCGAAAAAGCCCCGTCAAAGTACATAACCCATCCTTGATCAGTTTCCTTGCCGGGGAGAGTCGTTTCTTGAATCTCTTCGTCTGGCATTGGGGTCCATTCCGCGATGAACTCTGCCAAGGCCCTGCTCTGAATTGTTGAAGTGCTCTCAAACTTGAGATCAAAGCTTGACAATTCCAGCGCCCACTCCACGATCCTGCCGGTTGCCTCTGGATTTCGCAAAATCCGCTGCAACGGGAAGCGAGTGACGACGGTAATCTCATGTGCTTGAAAATAATGGCGCAGCTTCCTTGAGGCCATAAGAAGGCCGAAAAGCAACTTCTGCACACCAGAGTATCTTGATCTAGCTCCTTGCAAAAGAGAGCTAACAAAATAAACTGGGCGCTCCACCATCTTTTTCTTTTGCACTGGTTCTTCTGACTGCGCAGATCCTGTCTTGCCGGGATCAGCCCTTGCCGGGGGTGATCCTGGCGTGTCACTTGGCGGTCCAGCCGATGGTGTTGCCTCCTCATCAACTTCTCTCTGCGCCACTAGCACGGCACTAACCACTTGATTCGTCGCTGCCAAGTACAGCAGGAACGGCTCTTGTGGCTTAGGCACGACCAGCATTGGCGGAGAGGAGAGGTATCTCTTCAAATCTTGCAGCGCAGCCTCAGCTTCCGGAGTCCATTTCATTGGACCCGCCGTCTTCAAAATTTTGAAAAAGGGCAGGGCGCGCTCAGCAGATTTGGAGATAAACCTGCTTAAGACAGCAACCCAGCCGGCGAGACGACGTACATCCTTGATGCATGTTGGCGCCTCAATCTGCTCAACAGCTTTGATCTTGTCAGGGTTCGCTTCGATCCCTCGCTGAGATACAAATAACCCGAGAAGTTTGCCGGAAGGAACGCCGAACACGCACTTCTCAGGATTGAGCTTCAAATTGATCTTGCGCAGATTTGTAAATGTTTCTTCTAGATCTTGTATGAGTGTCGCTTTGTCCTTGGTTTTGACCACTATGTCATCCATGTTTGCTTCCATGTTTCGATGCAGTTGAGGCTCAAAACCAATTTGGATCGCTCTCGCAAATGTAGAACCAACACTTTTCAACCCGAAAGGCATCCGTATAAAACAATATGTACCACATGGGGTGAGAAATGCGGTCTTTTCTTCATCTTCTTTTGCCATGAAAATCTGATGATACCCTGAGTAAGCATCAAGGAACGACAGTAGGTCACAACCAGCGGTGGAGTCCACAATCTGGTCGATGCACGGCAATGGGAAAGGATCTTTTGGATAGGCTTTATTGATATCTGTATAATCAATACATAGCCTCCATTTTCCGTTCACCTTGCGCACTACAACCGGATTGGCTAGCCACGTTGGGTGAAGCACCCCTCTGACCAAACCTGCCGCTTCTAGTTTCCTGATTTCTTTGGCAATAAATTCTTGCCGCTCCAAAGCATGCTTTCTCACTCTCTGCTTGATGGGCCGCGCGTGGGGACAGACAGCAAGGTGGTGCTCAATCACCTCCCTGGGCACACCGGGGATGTCAGACGGTTGCCATGCAAACACATCGACATTCGCCCGCAGGAAGGTAATGAGCGCGCTTTCCTATTTGTCATCAAGGGTGGAACTTATGGTGAAAGTTCCTCCCGTTCCATCCTCCTTGGCGGGCACCTTCTTTGTCTCTGGTGGAGCAACCTTGGACTTCTTGTTCTTGCTGGTGGAACTCTCTGGTACATCCTCAACGGGAGCGCAACACTCCGAGGAGGTGCGCTTGCCGGAGTTTGCGCCAAGGTTCTTGCCGGTCTTCTTCTCCCCCCCAGGAGTTCCATCGGCACGAGCAGATGCCTTGACGGCAGATGCTGCAACTGCTTCCCGGTAAAGTAGGTCGGCACAAATGAGCACATCCTTCTTGTCAGAGTGGACAGTGATGACACTCAACGGCCCTGGCATTTTCAGCACATTATACGCGTAGTGTGATGCCGCCATAAACTTGGCCAACGCTGGGCGGCCAAGGATCCCATTGTATGACATGGGGATCTTGGCGACATCAAACACCACCTTCTCTGTCCTGTAGTTGAGCTCGCTACCAAATGTTACCGGTAGCGTTATCTTGCCCTTCGGCTGGGTCCTTCCTGGATTGATCCCTTGAAACATGCCCGTTTCCTCGAGATCTTCATCAGGAATTTGCAGCCTCTTGAGCACATCTGGTGAGATCAAGTTCAGTCTGGCCCCACCGTCAACTAGCATTTTTGTCACCTTGAGGTTGCGGATTGTCGGTGAAACCAACAATGGCAAACACCCGACCGCAGTCGTGCGATTAGGGTGATCCTCGGCGTAAAAAATGATAGGCGTGTTGGACCACTTCAAGGGTTTACGTGCATCAAATGATGGCTCCATTCCATTAACCTCACGCACCCACTGTTTAAGTCGGTGGTGGGAAGAATGCAACGAGGCGCCTCCGTCGATACACATGGCCTCTGTAGCTTTCTGAAACTCGTGCTCACTGGATTCATCGTCTTCTTCATCATCATCATCCCCCTCATCCTTGTCACGGCCATGAGCTGGCCTCTCCTTCTGCTGCTTGGCCTTGCCGCGGCGACCTCCTCGGCCACCACGTTTCTTGCCGGACCCCTCAGCACCGTCTTGGGCCTTCTCCTTGTCTCATCTCTCGTATTCTGCTCTCTGCCTCTCGACAAGCTGTTCAACTTGCTGGCAGTTCTGGAGATCATGGCCCTTAGTGCAATGGATCTTGCAATACTGCTTGCCGGAGCCTTCTGGCTTGTCGGCGGCCGCCAAGGCTTGGCAAGAGGCGCACCCGGCAACTTCCTTGCCGGGATTGCCTACTTTGGCCTTCTTGGCGGGGCCAATGCCGCCGGATTCCTCGACAGCAAGCACGGCCTTGCCTTTACGCTTCCTATTTCGCCGCCGGCCCTTCCTTGTCGGGGCGGCAGCATCCTCGCCTTCGGAGTCGCCCCCTGCGCCAACATCCTCGCCGGGGAGTCTCCTTCCCTCTTCAGCTCGAGCACATTTATCAGCCAGAGCATAAAGGTCGGTGATATCCCTGATCTTGTTCATCGCCATTTCTTCCCGCATCTTGCGGTTACGCACGTTCTGACGGAACACACCGATAACGGCGGCAGGATGAACATCAGGGATGCTGTACTGCACGCGGCTGAATCTTTGGATATACTTGCACAGGGGCTCGCCCTCCTTCTGGGGAATGAGATGTAAATCACTTTCCTGGCCATGAGTTTGATGGCCTCCAATAAAGGCGCCAACAAACTGATGACACAGATCTGACCAAGAAGAAATGGAATTCTCCAGCAGATGCATCAACCACGACCGAACGTTGGATTTAAGCACCAACGGGAAGTAGTTGGCTAGGATCTGATCGTCTCGGCCCCCGGCAGCCTGCATCGCGATAGTATAGATGCTCAGGAACTCCGACGGGTGGGTCTTGCCGTCATATTTCTCCGGGACCTCTGGTTTAAAGTTTCGAGAGTTGACCACTGGACTCGCCGCAGCTCACGGGTAAACGCTGGACAACCTACCTCGTAAGGCAAGTCACCTACGTTCCCTGGCGCAGGCTTGTCGACAGCGAGCCCTGCGCGCTTATTGGATTGATGGCGTGCCTCCCGTCGCCGCTCGATGGTGGTTCGAGCGTCCTCTTTGCTTCGTTCCCGAAGAACTTGACGCTGATCGCGGCGCATCCGCGGATCGGTCGACGCCGTGGAATCATCATCACGGGCATCGGTCCACCGGGTTGTCGACCGCCGCTGCTGTCGTGGAGAAGAGTGCACCGTGGTCGCACCGCCTCCAGTCTTCTCTCCATTGGCTCGTACCAGGTGCGGCCCATCCTTGTTGACGAAACCGATGAGACTCTGGATGGTAGATCGCCACTCCTCCATCTTCTCCGGAGCAGGAGGAAAGTCAAGGAGTAGCTTCGCACGTGCCAAGGCCTCCGCCGGCGTAGGTGGCGGCGACAGGTGCGAAGTATGTGAGGTGCTCTGACTCCTAACAGTGTTAGAAGGAGCACCGTCACGATCTCGCGACCGTGCGCCACTTCCACCGGTAGTTCGGCGTGCATGCTGGGCCTGCGCACCTTGAGATCGATGCGCAGACGTTCTTTCATGGGGGCGCCCCGAACCACCAGCGCCATGGCGCTGCTCGTCGCGTGCAACCTGTGAAGGTCGCAACGATTGAGCCGGTGCGGGAGTCCTTGGAGGCGTCCTCCGATCTCTGGAATTTGTTGTGCCGCCCGTAGGCAGCACAGCTCCATCTCTGGATCCAGCGGCGTGCGGGTGGCCGTTACCGCTGTGGGTGACGCCGCTCGCCTGGCTTGGATCACCAGAACGCCGCGGAGGCTCTAAACCTCTACCTTCCACATCCACGCCGTCTCCCGTACGCGAATGCACGGGCAAAACGGACGTAGATGGTAGCGCCACCGCAGCACTCTTCTTCTTGGGTGGCATGGTGATGAAGATGATGAAGAAACTGACGCGTTGATCACTGGATCAGGTTCACGCAACCTCAATCCCCCTACCTGGCGCGCCAAAGATGTCGGCGTACGACACCTATGGGACCGCGGGGATCCCTTCTACGGTTCGGCAGAGGGAAGAGGCGTGCACAAAGAGCAGAACCAACGAACAACACGAGGGAATTTTTACCCAGGTTCAAGCCGCTAATCAGCGTAAAACCCTACTCCTGCTTTAGTTTATTATTTGGATGTTCGTCCCAGTTCCAGGAGCGCTTGCGATGAACAGTACGTTCAAGCAGCAGCTACACATGCAGAATGGGCTGAGAGCATTCTCCCCCTGTAGCAGTTGCCTTGGGCCTCCTTTTATATGCTCAAAGGGGTCTCCACAGTGGCAAAATGTACATACATTGAGGTGTAAAGTAGCTACAGGGTAATCATACCTAACCACTGACGGTTTAGGACAAATGCATTTAATGCACCGTGAGGTGTCCGTTTAGGTGTCCTCATTTCTTGGGGATGGAAAAAGGGGATGTCCCATCAGCACCGCTTAAGCTCTCCTCCACTGGTACCCTGCCACGCATCCAGGAATGGGCCCAGGATGCCAGGCTGATTGCTGTGCTGAAGCGGTGGAACAGTGGTAGAATCTTGCCGGGACGCAAATCTTGCCGGGCCCAAGTCTTGCCGGGTTCCGCGAGTCACCCCGGCAAGATCTTGCCGGGGCCTTGGGCTTCGGCCTTCAGCTCTTATTAACTCCTGATCCTTTGATTCTTGATCTGAGCATCCCCTTGACAATCTTGCACTAATCTCCAATTATTCCCCCGGCAAGCCTTGCCGCGGGTTTGGCTACAACTGCCCGTGCACAAGTATGGGGTACTAAAATCCCAACACTTAGTACACCAACAGATACCCACACCCCTCTCCACATTTGCAAATAAGGCCTTCCGTCGTTCATCCTTTTCTCTCACAAGATAAACTACTCATACAAATGCATCTTGATGTTACGTGCAATGCACGGGCATCTTGCTAGTCTTCCAAGTAAATTAAGACTAGTAGCAACACAGCAATACAATACCACTAGCAAGATGTCAGGATAACATAGGATGGTACCATCGTGTGATCTTCTTCATTTCCTCCTCCTCCTTCTTCTTCTTCTTCTTCTTCTTAGGGGAGGAGGCGAGGCGGCGGGCGGAGGCAGGAGGAGGAGGAGGAGCGGAGGAGTAGGAGGCGGCGGAGGCGGAGGCGGAGGCGGGGAGGCGGCGGCGGACGGCGGAGGGGCGGATGGAGGCGGAGGAGGGAGGGAGGAGGAGGAGGAGGAGGAGGAGGAGGAGGCGGAGGAGGAGGAGTGCGGCGAGGCGGAGGAGGAGGGAGGCGGAGGAGGGGAGGAGGAGGAGGCGAGAGGCGGGGCGGCTGCGGCGGCGGCGGGGCGCGCGAGGCGGCGGAGGAGGAGTGCGAGGGCGGAGGGAGGATGCGGAGGCGGCGGGGAGGAGGAGGCGGAGGAGGCGGGCGCGGAGGCGGGGAAGGAGGGGAGGAGGCGGCGGGAGGCGGAGGAGGAGGGAGGCGGAGGGGGGAGGGGAGGAGGCGGCGGCGGGGGGAGGCGGAAGGCTGAGGTAGGGTAGGCGGCGGAGGAGGCGGAGGCAAGCGAGGGGGAGGAGGGAGGAGGGAGGCGGAGGAGGGCTACGGAGGAGGAGGTAGGAGGCG